>JAJMEU010000001.1:0-1200000 GCA_030574335.1 Meyerozyma elateridarum
TGGAATTCCAATAAATTCATTATACATAGGCAGAGAATTAAGAAATTTATTATGTATAAACGACAGGAACTCAGCAACCTTTTCTAACGCGTCAAAACACTATCACACCCATACACCAACGAGTATCTTGTAGTCTTCGTCTCTAAAGGTGATTCTTTTATTTCAATATCATTATGAAGTTCGATTGCTACTAGAAACGCTATTTTAGATTATTTTAATATTTAAAACTTTGTTATTCATAATAAAATCATATTATTTTTCTTTTTTGTTATTGAATATTGCACCAGTTTTACTTGGCTGCAAATCATCTACGGTGAATCATAATTTCTCAGTCCCAGAACCATTACATCATTGTATAAGGCAACGAAACTTTATATCTTTCCTGAAAGTAGCGTGGATCTTTTTGACTAGTTTTTGCCCAAATATTGCTTTACAGTATCATGTATAACAGTGTCCCAACTAGTTAACTCAACATTTAAATTTTTCGTAAGCAAGTCAACAACACCCTGGGAACCAAACGGCTGCTCGCCAGGGTTTCCTAAGGGAAGTTTATCAAATTGAGGAAATTGTTTACGAATTGAGTCTATGGCAATTTGAGGAGACCATGGGAGATTAGAAACCAATACACGTCTTCCGTTAACCTCTTTGCTTTCAATGGCACGAACATGAGCAAGGGCAACATCCCTGACATCGATGAAGCTACCACCAGCTTGGGGAGGAACAGGGTCGGTAGAATTTAATTTCAAGACTGAAAGAAGTGTCGTGTTAGACGAGTTAATGGGGGCCTTGGCGTCTTCATCGAACGCTTGGGGACCAAAAATCCAAACTGGATTAAGTACAGTTAATGAGAATGAGGGATTCTCCTTCTCCACAAAGTCCCACGCAGCTTTCTCAGCGAAAAGCTTCGAGCCACTATAGGCAAGTCTCACATTGCTCAAAGCCTCCTCCCAAGTCATATCACTCCAAGTATTTTCATCTAATGGTTTCAGAGTAGGTCTGAGAACATTTATCATAGATAAGGCCGATGATGTAAGTACAAACTTCTTGACGTTGTGTCCATGTGCTTTTGCTGACTTCAATGCATTGATAGTGCCGTCAATTGCTGGAATCAACATGTCCTTCTCAAGATCTTGAAGAGTCAAGTCGAACGGTGAAGCTGAGTGCAAGAAAGCAGTGATTTCAGGGTGCCTCTTAAATACATCATCAAAGGACCCATCAGATTCAAGACTCTCAACCACTTCATAATCAAAATTATCGTTGTTCAATTGCATTTTAAGCTTTTCACCCTTGGCTGCGGAACGGACGGAACCAATTACTCTGTAGTTTTGTTTGAGCAATTGGACCACAATGTGTTTTCCAACGAACCCATTGGCACCAGATACAAGTACTGTTGTTGACATTATGTGACCAAGTTAATATTTAGTCAATTTATATTGCTTTAACAGCTTCTGCAATTTTTTTTTTTTCTTATTTTTGACATATATCGTACCAAAAAGCGTTCCTTGATTGAGTCCAAATGGAGATCAACCCTAATTGATACATAAGTCCGATATGGACATCAGGACACCAAATCTATTATGATTAAGACTTGTTTCCCAATTGAATCAATAACATCTCTTGTTCACTAGGGCTATATCCGTTAACAACTGAAGACATGGCTTGATTATTCTACTCGGTAGTTAGTATTTCATTCAAAGACATATTGGAAAGGAACAGACGTTGCGCACATCCTATTTAGGAAATTTCACTTCCAGCTAAAACTGACTTAATAAGTTGTTAAAGGATATAAAGATCCAGTTGGCTTATAAGATTGTTTATAAAAAGATCTATTTTCTTTAAGATGTATTGAATTGGTGGTTTGTGTATATTGCTTGTCAATTTTTATTTTTTAATTATTTTGCATATTCTCAAAATTTTGCAGTTGGGGATAGCAAAGACAGTTCCTAACAAGTCGAGTGAACATAAGCTAGAACTTATCCATTCTGTCCACTGCCTTGTTATCTTTTATTAAAGTTTCTTCCAAAGCATATTTACATATATACTTTTTATCTCGTAAATAACCATTAGCGAAACCTTAACAGATTTAAGAGTTTATTTTTTACCACTTTACAATATTGCAGTCTTTACTACATTTGAAGCCTCTAGTGTATCATAAACTTACTTTGAGCCTTCGTCAATAAAAGGGCTGAGCTATAGTTCAATCAGTTGCTCCTTTATTTCTTATTGGTCTAGGGGTAAAATAAAGCAAAACTTAAATAAACTTTCATGCCAAGAAAATGCTCTTAGTGGTTTCTAATGTTCGTGACGCAAACATCAACAGCCTTTACTTGAACGCCACAAGACAATAATGCTATCAAGGGAAATTTTAGCATGGTTACCGAAGAATTCAAGGTCTCTTTCCTTGAATAGAAATACTATAAGAAGTGGAGATTCCACTAAAAGTTATCCGTTCTCGTTGCTAATGAAGGAATATAAAATAATCAAAAACGATAGCGGTCAAATGATATTTAGCCAATGATACGTCTCATCTCACTTTCGGCGAGCACAAAAGTTTTCCTGAATTACAACTTCTGACACGGTACTTAAGACGCAATTAAGAAAGCGTATGCGCCAAGAAGTAAAACTACTTATATAAGCAAACAATGCAAGACGTGCATAACTGACGCAGTCAGATTCATCTGATAAGTAAGATTTTTCCGCATTACTTTAGGCTTTTTTCCGAAACTTCGGCTAGACTCGATATTACACTCAAATATTCAATCTTAGGCCATCAATTATTGGCAAATGGGTCTCCTATAAAAAGATTTTCTATTTTAATGAAAGTATTAAGAAATATAATCTCGCACTTGCGGAAGAAATTATGAGCGTATGTACATCTACGAGCGGTCTGCAGACGGAACGGTTAGCCGCTAAAAAACAACGCAGGAATGCAGCTGGACCCCGCCCAACGATATGGACGAACTTTTCTTTAATTGGTGGATATTATACAAAGATCTACTACCATTATCTCAATCTAATTCTTGATCTGATGACGATGCAGATCTGGCAGATACGTAATATGTAGCCAATAATAACATGAACATCTTATTTGTTTCAACCTTTCTTTCGTCTTACATTTTAAGGAAGCATATTCAAATCTGACCCTATTTCTTGACGCTATCCTTCATGCATAAATGATATGTATCTCCCCAATTAGTGCCCACTGCCGATCTCGGAGGCATGCACCATTTTTTTTATTTAAATACGGCGTTAACCTATTGTTTTAGAAATCATTTAATTGTTCCCCACAAGCGATGGCTGAAGAAAAGGGTGATGAGAAACAAGAGTTCACCAAATTCGAGTCTCAGGATGACGAAAACTTTGCCGGAGATTACCGGCAAATACTCTATGAAAAGCTCGGCCATGCTGATGTCTTAGCTGCTGATAGTAATATTCCAGAGATTGAATACTTGTATAATAAAACTGTTGAATTGTCCTTAAATGAATCCCTTCAGCTCTTGAAGCAATGTATTGAAGACCACAACGACGATCCAAATTTCCCTTTTGAAGATCTTGAATTAATTGAAAGTCTTGTAAAGGGTTACGACAACGAAAAAGAGTTAAAATACAATGACTGGGCCTTTCAGGTTAAAATGTACGCTGCATTGAATGAGTATCATTCCCCCTACCCAGAAGTTCGTGCTATATCATCACCAGTGGATGATCCAAACATTCCTTGCGAAACAATCAGAGCGTATATGCTTGGTATATTTTGGTGTCTTATAGGAACCGGTGTCAACGAACTCTTCTCTCGTAGACAACCATCAATCTACATTTCTGCCTCAGTATGCCAGATGCTTATGTATCCAAGTGGACTCTTTCTCCAATACGTTTTACCTGACTGGGGAATTACTGTGTTTGGAACAAGACACTCTTTGAATCCTGGTCCTTGGACATACAAAGAACAAATGTTTGCAACCGTAATGTTTGACATTGCTATCGGTGGTATGTACGTTGGGTACAACTTCTATGTTGAAAAATTGAAGGTATTCTACGGGAATTCTTGGATTACTCCAGGTTATCAAATCTTGATTTCTCTTTGCACCCAACTTTTCGGTTTCGGTTTCGCCGGCATTCTTCGTAAGATTGTTATCTACCCAGTCCGAGCTGTGTGGCCCACAATCTTACCCACCCTCGCTCTTAATCAAGCCTTATTAAGGAAGGATAAGAAAGAAAAAGTTCATGGTTGGACAATAACTAGATACAAATTTTTTTTCATTGTATTCACCTGCTCCTTTTTATACATGTGGATACCAGATTACTTATTCCAGGCATTGTCGTTCTTCAATTGGATGACTTGGATCAAACCAGACAACTTTAATCTCGCAACCGTAACTGGTTCTATCACTGGATTGGGTTTAAATCCGATTACATCCTGGGACTGGAACATTATCGGTTATTGGCTTCCCTTAGCATTCCCTTTCTATACCTATTTAAATATGATGATTGGGATGTTGATCGGATTCTTCGTTATCATTGGTCTTTACTACAGTAATTATAGATGGACTGGATATCTTCCGATTAACGACAATAACGTGTACACCAATACCGGCGTAATTTACGATGTTCAACAGGTATTAACAAACGGCAAACTTGACTTGGATAAATTCAAAAAGTATGGCCCCCCTTACTTGTCTGCAGCAAACTTAGTTGTATACGGTGCCAACTGTGCTCTTTACACTTTCATGATCCCTTACGTTTTCTTTACTGAGCGTAAAGGTATCTGGAAGTCGCTTAAATCGTTGAAAGAACTGTTCAACTTTAAGAAGTCCAATTATGCTAGATTTGGAGATCCTCATTCTCGGATGATGGCTAAATACAAGGAGGTTCCCGACTATCTCTTCTTTGTTATAATGTTGATCGCATTGGTATTCGCTATCGTGTGTGTCAAGGTATACCCAGCCAACACCCCAGTATGGGGTATCTTTGTGATGATCGCCATTAACGCCGTATTTGTCATCCCTATGTGTGTGATCTATGCCATCACTGGATATTACTTTACACTTGAAGTGTTTGTTGAATTGATTATTGGTTATGCTATTCCTGGCAACGGCGACGCCTTGATGTTTTTAAAAGCATTCGGTTTCAACATTACTGGACAAGCTCAACAGTATATGTACGACCAAAAAATGGCCCACTACGCTAAGGTGCCACCAAGGTCCGTTTTCCGAGGACAATTGATTGGTACAATTTTCCAGATCATTGCCTCATTGCTTGTCATAAATTGGGAGATCTACAATCTTAAGGGCATTTGTACTGAAGACCAATCAAACAACTTTTCTTGCCCTAGTGAGGTTTCTTACTATTCATCATCCGTGTTTTGGGGTGTTATAGGACCAAAGAGAGTGTTTAACAAATTATACCCAGTGTTGCCATATTGTTTTCTTATTGGTTTCTTGCTCGCTATTGTATGTCTCGTCATCAGACATTATTTCTACAAGCAAACTCGTTGGTTCCAGCCAGCTGTGGTCATTGGCGGTCTCTTTAACTACGCGCCTTACAATTTAAGTTACTTTATCCCTGGTCTCTACGTCTGTTTCACATTTAACCACTATATTAAGAAAAGATTTAGTGCCTGGTGGGAGAAGTACAATTATGTTTTATCCTCTGCTCTTGATGCTGGTGTAGCATTTGGAGGTATTATTATCTTCTTTGCAGTACAATATCATGAAAAGGATGTTAATTGGTGGGGTAATTCGGTTTCATACTCAGGCACTGATGCAGGCTTGGGACAAACGAGTTTATTAGATCCAAGTACTGCGAAAGGTGGTTATTTCGGTTTAAGAAAGGGGGACTTCTAATATTTGTAATTAATTATTTAGAAATGCAAATTTTAACGATTTGTGATTCAAGCGATCTAGAGACCTATGTTTTACGATCAGAGATAGATATTACTGAATTCAAAAGTAATTTGGTTCTAATTTTTTTATGGACTAAGTTAAAGCAAGCATGAACCCGCATACGCTAAGAACGTCAGTCCAATCAAATCTGGAACTATCTCCCTGTAAATCATTCATTTTCCATGCAAGTTTTATTGCTGCCTTAATACTCGCCGGAGAACCGTGCGGCCAAAACTTCTCCAATTCAGAAAAGACATTCAAAATCTGAACACGGTATTGATCCGCAGGCAAGTACATTGCAGCGATAAAGATACACCATGTAGGAAACAAGTTCAAAGTATGCGCTCGAGCAGTAAGTTTGTCGAGAAGACTAAGGGATTCAAGTTTAAGACTATTGATTTCAGGAACTCCCGGAATCGACGCCAAGGCCGGCTTAGTTGAGAGGATAGATTCAAAACACTCCGAAAAGTAGAGTTTTGTGCTCACAAAATATGACTGGGAACAAAGATATAATTGAAATAAATCTTTATCTTCTTCATTAAGTACCTGGCTGAGATTCATTAAATCGGAAAGTAAAACACGGTATCGTGAGGAAAATTCCTGGTCGGATATATGGGCAGCGTCTCGCCTAAGTATAGCAATTTGATATATTCGGAAGAGTAATCGGGGAGAACAACCAAGCATGTGATCCACAGTGTCATTATTGAAGTATTCATCATAAATGGGCCATGGAGAAGTTTCCATGAATGCAAAGAGATCTGCTCGACTTAGGGTAGTCAATAGGAGCATGTATCTTAATGAAAAATATCGGTAAGCAAACAACATAAGCTCAGATTCCATAACTTTCTCGCTCAGAAGGGACCCAAATATGAGCCCACCTTCTCTTAAATGACTTATCCAACTCTTATTACCCCGATTACTGATTTCTAACGAGCAGAGCATGAGAATTGTAACAATTATCTCATCTAAGCCACTCGAGGATTGACTTGAGATGAAATCAGGCTCTTTATCTAGGATATTGTACAACATGTTAATTGCACCATGTTTATATTTGGCTTTGATTCGAGCAAAATAATCAGCTCGGTCTGGTTGCATTGAGCTCATATCGTTGGCTGCTAATGCGATGACTGATTGGTAAAGTGCTGGTGATACAATGCTATTCGGTACCACAAGGAATCGAAATTCATTAAAAGTAGAATCAGAAAATGTTTTACGTTTAGACACCACATCCACATAGTAAGTAAATAGCTCACTTTCGATATTATCGTCTTCATGAAGCGGCTCATTCCTGTAATCCATGGCAGTCGCTTCTAGCGTACTGTCCGCCTGTCCGATCCCGCGGAGTCGTCGCGACCTTTCCCTGTTGCTTACTTGGTGAAGGTTATTCATCAAGAAATTCATGTTCATATCTCGATAGTCGTAATTTACAAAATGCGACGAGCAGGCCACCACTTGATGCTGAGTCTCGATATAAGTGCCCTGCTGATTGCTTGGATTCCATTGCAATATTAGTTCATAGCTGCATTGAAGGTTTAATTTAATGCATGCTCCACATATGGGCTTGTGTTCATCACATTTTTTCCGTCTTCGTTTACACGTTAGGCATCCCGTTCTCCTTCTTATTATTACTCGAGAACGACTCTTGGATCTACCACTGGCACTCGGCTTCGGTTTGGAAACTGCCATAATTAACGTTTTGTGGTGTCAATTTAAGATGTCATTTGCATACCGGATCTTTGGTTCTCTTGCAAGCAACTAAAGCTTATCCGGAAATTATCTTCCTGCGCACGACCAAGCAACGGAAAACCGAAAAGTTTTGCGAATGGCTGCGAAAAATAATAACCGATCAGGAAATCGTACAATACGGAGGGAATAATGTAATATGTATGCAAATATATATTATATAGCCTTATTGTGAAGAGTTGAGTGCCTCTCTGAGCTTTGCAAGTGTACCACCAGACCTGTTTATCACGGGATTGTAGTAATCATTATCCAGTTTGTTTCCATCAAAAGCCCCATATCCTCCTCCACCGGGAGTCAAGATTTTAATGATATCGCCAACATTCATTTCAATTTCGGCCGTTGGCCCAACATGCTTCCATCTAATCCTTCCATCGTTGTCGATACGTCCCAACTTATTTTCACCGCGAGCGCCGTCTCCTCCGCCATTCATACCGTACGGCGGAACTACTCGTCTTTGAGTTAAGATGGAAGCATGACAAGGAGAAGTGAATTCAAGTTCCCTTATGAGACCATTACCTCCATTCCACTTACCAACTCCACCACTATCTTCTCTAATGGTAAATTGCTTGAGAATTACAGGATACCGCAGCTCAAGTACTTCAGGATCAGTCATAAGAGTGTTGGTCATATGACACTGAGTTCCACTGAATCCGTGGAACCCGTCACCAGCACCGGATCCTCCCCCAATAGTTTCACAGAATCCAAACCCAGAAACCATTTCTCCGGTTTCCTTGTTAAGTCCCCCTTGGCCAAAACATAAGCAGTTCATACAGCCATACGAGGCAGCAACTGTTCCAAATGCTTTCAAGATGACATCAGTGATCTTTTGAGAAGTAATACCATTGCCGCCTGAGACAGCTGCACGGTCACTAGGATTTAACACAGTGCCCTCAGGAATGATAACCTTGATTGGAGTCAACACGCCTTCATTCATAGGTAAGTCACCTTCCGTAATATGGCATCTCAAACAGTAGGTGATGCAAGCATATGTGATCGCCGGAGGGGCATTGAAACAATTGAAAGTTTCATCGGCGGTGCCGGTGAAATCAAATACTGCTGAACCATCGTCTTCATTGATATCGATCGTTAACTGGACTCGTGCACCATCATCCATGAAATCCACAGCAGTAAGAGGAAGTTTATGCTTATTGTCTCTTGCCAACTTCTGGAGAAACATTCGAACTGCCATTTCTGATGTATCTTTAATACCTTTCATGTAAAATAAGACAACTTCTGTATCGTACTCGGTAAAAACATCAGTTAACAAATTGATACCACGCTTATTAGCCGCAATTTCTGCCTTCAAGTCAGCAATATTATCGGCAACTTTTCTCGATGGAGATGACCCAGGTATCTTCTTAGGGTTGTCAATGAAGTGTTCTTGAACTCCATCATAATCAAACTTGCCATTATTCACAAGTTTCCAAGCCATAAACTGCGCACCTTCATCTTGAAGGTCCGTAGCCGAGGAATCCATCGAACCAGCAACGGTGCCCCCGATTTCAGCATGATGCGCTCGAGATGCTACGTAAAATCGTATTTTGCCATCAACAAATACCGGCGAGATTACCGTTATATCAGGTAAATGGGTACCCATCGCTTTAGGATGATTGGTAGCCCATATATCGCCTTCCTTGATATCATCTCCCCAATGTTTAATTTGATACTTTACTGCGAAAGACATAGAGCTTAAATGTACAGGCACAGCAGGGGCATTTGCAACCAAGTTTCCATGCTCATCGAATAGGGCGCAACTGAAATCCATTCTTTCTTTGATATTTGTGCTGACCGAAATTTTTTGCAATGTATTGCACATTGATTCAGCAATTGACATAAATCGATGAGCAAAAACTGATAGTGTGACAGGATCAATCTTAAGAGCTAGACTTGTCTCCTCGACTCCTCTTTGTTCCTTGATGTCTATGATCACATGGCGAGGAAGAACGGTTAATGTAGAGTTGGGCTCAACTAAAATCGTTTGAGTAGCATCTAGTACTAATGCGGGTCCTTCGATTATGTTTCCAGGTTCTAAATCACCAAGGATGAACACTTTCGAGTCTCGGAATCCACCCTCAAAAAACACCAGAGTCACCAACTTTTCAGTGCCTAAGGGTACTGGTGAAGGAGATACAGTGGCTAAATCATTAAATGGCGAACGCTCAGTGATTCTACCAGCATTTCCAGAACCTCTTACTCTTATATCTGAGACGAAGACACTTCTCTGAAAATCATTGAAAGAGAATTCTTGTTCATGAGTGTCGTAGAATAATTTTAAGAAGTCTCTTGACTCATCTTGAGGAATCATCAACTTTGAATCAGAACCCTTGTAGCCCATATTGAAGAAGACCTCAAACAGGTTCACTGATACGCCTTGTTCTTCGAGCTCTTTTGTGACGACTTCTTTCAAGCGATCACAGTCTTTCAAGAGCATTATTTTAGACTCTTCAGTATACTCAACGTACACAGGCTCTTGTTGCTCATGAACTATATCAGCTAACGCAATACCATACGCTGAAAGAATCGATGAGTATTTGTGAATAATAACTCTGTTCATCTTCAACACTTTGGCTAACGATACAGCATGTTGGCCACCAGCTCCTCCGAAAGAGGCAAGATTATGCTTAGTGACATCAAAGCCTTTATTTTCAGTTAATTGTCTGATCGGTTTAGCCATTGACACATTGGCTACATTTAAGAAGCCTAAAGCAACATCATGGGCCGATTTGGGTTTGTTTCCAGGATGCTCAGCATTAATAATATCAGCAAGTTGCTGGAACTTTTCAATAATAATGGTCTTATCAAGAGGCTCATCTTCATTGGGGCCAAAAATCTTGGGAAAAAATTCTGGAAGAATTCTACCACACATCAAGTTTGCGTCAGTCACCGTCAATTGCTGACCGTTTTTGCGGTAGCAGACAGGCCCTGGATGTGCTGACGCACTTTCTGGGCCGACATAATAGAGACCATTCTTGTATGACAAAATTGATCCACCACCAGCTGCTACAGTATTAATATCTAATTGAGGAGCGGCAATCTTCAAGCCAGCGGTAATTGTTTCGAATACATGGTCAAACAGACCAGCATATCGAGACACATCAGTCGAAGTACCTCCCATATCAAACCCAATAGTATTAGTTCCCTCATCAGCATCATAACATGTGAGAGCCTGTCCGACTACTCCACCTGCTGGTCCCGATAAAAGGGATTTTAATCCCGAAACCTTGCCGTAATGGCAAAGACCACCATCAGACATCATGAATTCGATTCTGGTATTGATGTCAAATCCCTCTTGAAATCCGGCAAGAAACCCATCAATGTACTTTCTAATGATAGGTGTGAGGTACGCATCAATAACCGATGACTGAGCCCTATTAACAACTTTAATCATGGGCATGATCTTGTGAGACATTGAGATGTTGGCGAATCCAAGCTCTTGAGCGATTTCCCCAATCTTCACTTCATGCTCTTGGAAATTATAACCGTGTACAAGAGCAATGGCTATAGACTGAATTCCCCTAGACTTTAAAGCAGTTAACTGGCTTCTGGTTTTTTCCTCGTTTAATGGTTTCACGATTTGAATCACTTCTTTAGTTGATCCCAAAACATACTTCACGCCATCAATTAGATCTTGTGCCTTGTACTCAGTAGCATCCTCTGAATACGCAGGTAAAGTCACTCTTTCTTCGACTTCAATAACCTCATCATACAATACGCCTGGTTTGCGAATATTCAAATCAAATAGATCTGGGCGAGACTGGTTACCGATATGAAGAAGATCCTTGAATCCCTCAGTAGTAATAAAAGCAGTGCTCACACCTTTTCTTTCTAAAAGTGCATTAGTTGCAACTGTAGTGCCTAACCGAATACTTTCAATTGGCGAGACGTCCAATTTGGTACCACGAGGAATTTTGATTCCTTGTGCATGCTCTAAAACTCTTCGAATTCCTTCAATATTGGCATCATCATAGTTAGCTGGATCGACTGAGAGTAATTTGAATACGTGTTCATCCTGCCCCGGAATCACCGCAATTATATCAGTGAAGGTTCCACCTCGGTCAATTGCAACTTTGATCCGATCTCCTGCTGTCATTCTAGTAAAATTTAATTATGAGTTGCCAATTGTACTGGATCTGGTCAGACAAAAAAATTCATTGGATAATGTACAGATCCCTACTTTTAAACGGCGTCAGACTAAAAATTTCAAAAACGGCAATTGTAAAAAAAAATAAAATCGTTGCTTATCGGCGCTAGTGTTGGAAAATTGCACTTTACGGAATCAATATGAAGTTATTATTAGCGCGAAAAGTAAGGCAAGCGGATGCGCCCACCCATTCGATTCGACGTTGCAATGTGGGGTATACAATCTCCGTCTCCGTTGGAAATCGGAACCGCCATCATATTCCATCATGTTTCGTATACGGGTCCCCTCTTTGTTGTGAGAACGTGAAATTGAATGGATATGGGTATCACTGTAATTCGCACCCACCGGTTCTCATCGAAAAGAAGGCGATGCTATTCAGTAATATCAAAGACTACAGCAGATACCTTAAAATATCCAATTAATTCTTTATCATACAGTATTATTTTTATAAAATCTATATCTTAGCCAAATCAACAACATCTTCTGCAACCCAGTCAACTTGAGAGAAGTCTAAGGGTTCAGAAGATACTCTCCAGTCGCAAGTAGTAGGATCAAATGGAGCTATCTCGTCTCTCCATCTCCAAACCAGTTTGTATTTTGCAGCCAATGTATTATTGAGGCGATCAGCAATGTAGCGGCCGACATTAGGAAGAAATTTAAATGCATGGCCACTGTCTCCCGTGGCTACATATAAATTACCAGTATTTGGAACAGCATCAATGATAAAATGAGAGTCAGCAGTATCGGCAATCCAGCATGCCCGGCTGTTCACAAAATTATGGTAAGCCAATTGAGGTATATATTCTCTTAATAGGCGTTTAGCCTGACCCACGCTGAACTTTGGTATGGTATCAGTGGGATTTTGCAATTTGTATCGTGGAAGCGATTTCGTGCCTACTTGACCAAAGGGATCGCTAACGTTATTTGACGCACCTGATCCTGGCAATGCAACTTTCATAAGTAATGATTCAGGATCAGGAGGGAAGAAGTATCCCAATTCGGCATCGAAAACCACTGGAATATCCCTGAACTGTTGGAACTCTTCTGAGGTAAGTTGAATATGGGTAATGAACAAACCAGTTGCTGATTGCTGTTGCTTCATATCAACGATATAACCAGTAGCAGCACCGGCACTAATCAAAATTTGGTCTGCAGTTCTCGTGGTACCATCAACGGCAATTGTATGACTAATCCCATCAATCATTTTAGTCCCCACCACATTTCCAGCGTCCCCAAAAATGAAATTGACTCCTAATTCAGTTGCTTTCACGTATGCCAGGGTCAATGCATTGGCAGCATGAGCAAGTCCTGATTCTGGATTCCATTTAATTTCAGTTGACTCTGGGCATTTATTCTCAGACAAGAACAGAAACCGTCTTTTGAGTTCCTTTCCTCCGTTAAAGTACTCGATAGTTGTACCACCGCCCAATTTCTTTAGGTTAGCAATTCCAATGCGTTCAAACTCCTTTCTTCCTTGGTGCAGCGCAGGAGTGATAAGAACTCGGCCGCATTCGTTAAAGCTGCTTCGATAAACTGGGTGATGCCTCCACATTTCAAGAGCTTCCACACTCATCTCCGAATATAACATATCCGTGTACTCAGTACGAATAATCTTGTTGTAGTCGCAGGCAGCTGACCATGGCGAGGGCACTGGCAAAGCATCTAGAGCGGTTACTTCGTAGCCTCGCTCGGCCAATTCGATGGCAGTCGAGAGACCCATGACGCCACATCCTACTATGAGCACCGAGGGCATATTGCGATTCCAGATTCCAAGGACTTTGTTTTTATGATTGCTCAACCAACTGCTATGGCGATTTCAGACCACCAAGTAGAGTGATTATCCATTCGAAATGTAGTATATATAAATGGGTATTATCTGCGGCACTTTGCCGATGTAGTCAGACTGCATGATAATGTGAAAATGCCTTTAGGTGTGAATACAAGATTGGTGCGCCGCAGAAGGTACCTCACCCCGCCGGCGTATCGAGCTGCCCTTTTTTTCGTACCGGTAGAGATCGCTAAATGCGCGGATGGGGTATCAATGCGCGCGGTTCCAACTGCCATGGATTATTTTTTTAGTTAATCGCATTTTTCAACACTAACATTCAGAAAGGCATGGGCGGGTGGGGTTCGTAGACAATCGCAAATCTGAGATAAGAGTACAAATACCAGACCCTTCCCTATTTAACGAAGCATAAGCCCTATTAAACATCATCTTCGACACTAATAGTACGTTTGGACAATTGAGTCCTTCACTGCCGTTTCTGCCAAACTTTAATTTTATTAGATGTCACTGAGTGATACAGACCAAAACGGTTCTTTGGAACCGTCCGGCAAAATGGAACATAAATTAGAGGTTACTAGCATTCTACTTGAGAATGCAGAGGGTGACATCGATGCTGGCGCCAAGTTCCTTTTGGAACACCCTCAGCATGCTGATTATACGGCTGAAGAAGCAAAGAAGGTGTTACGTAAGATCGATTTTCTTTTAATGCCTATCATGACAATTGTGATTACTCTTGCTGCTGCTGACAAGATCATCATATCTAATGCCGCCGTTTATGGTATGAGAGAGGATGCCCATTTGGTTGGTTCGCAATACTCATGGTTAGGCTCGATCTTCTACTTTGGATACTTATCGATGGAATTTGGAGCCAATTACTTGATCCAGAAATTCCCCGTGGCTAAGTGCTTGTGTCTTTCATTCTTCGTATGGAATGTCATATTGATGTGCATGGCTGCAGGCAACAACTTTGCTAGCCTTGCAGCAATGAGATTTCTCTTGGGAATGGGTGAAGCTTTTTTGTTTCCTTCATTGACGGTGATCACTGCCATGTTTTACAAGAAGTCAGAGCAACCATTTCGAACTGCTATTTGGTTCTCAGGTCTTTCCTCACTTATTACGGGTATATTATCCTATGCCATCGGTAATGCTCATTCTAAAGTTGCAAATTGGAGACTTTTGTTTATCACATTTGGATCCATTACCTTCTTCTTTACCGCAATCTTATCTATTCTTCTTCCTGATAGCCCAATGAGTTCGCGGTTCTTAACCGAGCGAGAGAAATACATTGCGGTTCATCGAACAATTGAGAATAAAACTGGTACGAAAAACACCAATTTTAGAAAAGAACAAGTCATGGAAGCATTAACAGACTGGAAGACCTGGGTGATGGCGGTATTTGTTTTATCAATCAATATCAGTAACGGTGGATTGGTTACATTCGCAGCTCAGATTGTTTCTGGTCTTGGATACTCACCAATCAAAACGACTTTGCTTGGAATGCCTACTGGTGTATTCATGACTTTGAGTAGTTGGTTAATTGCATTGCCAGGACTTCGGTACCCGAAAAAATACAGAACGGTATTTGCAGGTATCATCTGTCTTTGTCCATTAATCTGTTGCGTAGTGATGATGAAGCTGCATAGTAAACATGGATTACTAGTAGCGTATTATTTTTTCTATTTTTATTGGGGTCCTTACGTTTGCATGACATCATTGTCCATGGCTAACACTTCCGGTCACTCTAAGAAGACCATAATCAATACAGTGAATTTTGTTTCTTATTGTGTTTCTAATATTATTGCTCCACAGTTTTTTATCACTAGCCAGGCCCCTGGATATGTGACTGGTTACCGGGCGATCTTAGGTTTCACTGCCGCTGCTGTCATATGCATTTTACTTTATGGCTACGGTTGCTACCGGGAAAACAAAATAAGAGACGCCAAGTATGGTCCGGCTTCAGACGAAGTTGACATAGAGGAAGATGCGATGGACTTGACTGACAAACAAAAGGCAAGAAACTTCAGGTATGTATGGTAGATTTAATATGGGAAATTAATATTTTAGATCTAACAAAGATCTACATTGACGATAGAGTTGTATTTGATACTGCTTCCGTACATATATAATTTGGAAGTTTGGTAAAAACAGCCGGCTGCCAAGAACTAATTCTCTAATTGCTGGAAAATAGTTTTTCCGGAGTCAAATTCTAGAATGCATAATTTCACCATTTTCGTTCGTGCATAGCATGTGCTCAGGACGGTCAAGTTTACGAGTTCTATTTCAAGGTATCAAACGGCATTCAGATCACCCCAGATCATTCGAATAGAGTTACGAACGTACTACCCCGGTTATTACCGGTGCATAAAAAATATTCGCTTATTGTAGCTATTTGTGGGTTACATTTGCAACCCACCTGATTCGTCATAAATTAATCGCCTGATTTGCGACCTAAAAAAGCTTAATTATATGACTGACGTATGCGCATTCATACCACCTCAAATGCAGGGTAGTCGGGAGGGTCCGCATCTGGCGTCATTATTGCATAAAACATTTTCTAAAGCATGGGTGGCTTCAAAAAGGATCGGACATCAATTACCGTTACGCCTAATGATTTAAGTGGTGAGATTCGTTGATTTCTTCCAAATCAATTCGAAATGGCTGCAAAAATCTATGAAGTTAAAAATCTCTCTCCCAAGCAAGTGGATATTATCAAATCATCAGCCCCATTATTGAAGGAGCTGGGAGTTGTGGTTACATCCACGTTTTATAAAAAGCTACTCGATACCCATCCTGAAGTGAGGCCGTATTTCAATCCGGTTAATCAAAAGCTGTTGCGGCAACCCAAGATCCTAGCGTTTTCTTTACTCAAATATGCTGAAAATATCGAAGATTTAACCCCATTGACAGATTTTGTGAATCAAATTGTTTCAAAGCATGTAGGACTCCAAGTACCTGCAGATTTATATCCAGTGATTGGTGAAGGGCTTTTGGGTGCCATGAAAGATTTATTAGGAGAGGACTTAGCTACCCCCGAATTCCTTGAAGCCTGGTCTATAGCCTATGGGAACCTAGCTCAGCTATTAATTAATGCCGAAGGTGCCTGCTTTGACAAGCAGGAGTGGAAAGGTTTCAGAGAATTTGAAGTTACCAGAATCGAAGACGAGTGTGAGAACGTCAAATCGGTATACTTTACTCCTAAGGATAATCAACCAATAGCAACTCCATTACTGGGTCAGTATGTATGTATCCGCTGGAATGTTCCAGGATCAGCAAATTTGCAAAGCAGAGAGTATTCGATTTCGGAAACTCCAAAACTGAATGAATACCGTATTTCAGTAAGAAGACTTGATGGAGGGGTTATCTCCAATTACGTGCATCAGGATCTTAAGGTAGGCTCAACTCTCCTTGTAGCTCCACCATGTGGAAATTTCAATTATAAAGAAACGACCAATAATTCTGAAGTTTTAGTTTTTGCTGGTGGAATTGGCATAACTCCACTAGTTAGCATAGTTGAACAGGCATTAGCTGCTGGAAGAAGGGTAAAGCTACTTAACTCAAACAGATCCTCTAACTATAAGCCGTTCGTGCAATGGCTTGACGGCTTAAGCCAGAAATATGTCGGACAGTTCCTGACAAAAGATTATTACTCCGATTCAAATGACAAACTTGGCACTATTGATTTCGAATTTATTGGCAAAGACACAGTTTATGAGGTTTACTCATGTGGTCCTAGGGAGTATATGAGTTTCGTGAGAAAGCAGCTTAATGAACGGGGAATTGATAATTCAAGGATCTATTTTGAGTTTTTCGGACCTATGGAGGCATAAAAGACTGAGGCTCCAAAAATAATTATGATGTTTCTCGTTTTTTTCTTTGGTTGTTCAAAAAAAAAATGGCACAAATTTATGATACTAGTTTCAACTTTAACGTTTTTTTACTAAAAGCATTTCTTGACTTTGCAATTACTTTTTACTTGTAAATAGAATTATTTAATAGTTCAATCTCTCATGGTTGTAATATTCAGCAATTTTGCAAAATCTTGAAAATTTGTATATACAGCTTCAAGGTCGCTACGTACTTGCGAGAGTCGACTACACAATGACTTTATTTCGCAAGCAATATACCAGAGAAAAAGTTAGTCTCAACGTCAAATACCGTTAATTGGTACCCTATGAACTTATCCCATGAAGTTTCCAACGGTACGCATCATGACCCCTAAAATAAATTTCGCAGCCAAATTACATACGCTTCTTGCAGATTGGATCACTTGGACACGCCCGCGTATTCGCACCCCACAATATCTCAAAGAATATTCACTTCCACGCGGAGCCAGGCGCGGAACAACTTCCTATTTGAGAACACTATCCTCATGGATGTGCTGTACGGGGATCAGAGTGCAAAAATTCCCGTTTAAATTTCCCTATATATATATGTGATGAATTCATGAAACATTTTAGAGCAAAATGACAACCTTTGATATCTCTAAAGTTTTAGATCAATTACTGTTAACCGAGAAAATCCGTCTCATAGCAGGCGAGGATATGTGGCATACCGCTGCGATCAAGCGATTAAATATTCCATCAGCTAGAACCAGTGATGGTCCCAACGGAGTTAGAGGTACAAAATTCTTCAACAGTATTGCCGCTGCTTGTTTTCCATGCGGTACCGGTTTAGCATCCACGTTCAATGAGCAATTGCTTTACGAAGTTGGCGAACTTTTGGGTGTAGAAGCCCGTCACAAAAGTGCTCATATCTTGTTGGGTCCTACCACAAATATGCAAAGAGGACCATTAGGAGGCAGAGGTTTTGAATCATTTAGTGAGGATCCGTACGTTGCTGGAATGGTTTCTGCTAGTATTATTAACGGAATCCAAAGCAAGCATGTTGCAGCTGTGCTTAAGCATTTTGTAGGTAATGATTTAGAGGACGAGCGTAAAGGCAGTGACTCAATTATTACCTCTCGTGCCCTTCGTGAAATTTACATGGAGCCATTCAGATTAGCATTGAAGCATTCAAGTCCTAAGAGTGTAATGACCTCATATAATAAGCTCAATGGCACTCATGCTTCGCAGTCTAGTTTTCTTATGCAAAATGTGTTGAGAGAAGAATGGCAATACGAGGGTATGCTCATGTCCGACTGGTGGGGAACTTACACATCGGACGATGCAATTCGTAATGGTTTGGACCTCGAAATGCCTGGCCCTGCTAGATTCCGTACGGTCTCTGCCATCTCTCATATGGTTCAAACCAGAGAATTACATGAAAAATATATCGATGAAAGGGCACGTCTGGTTTTAGGATTGGTTAAATGGTGCATGGAGTCAGGGATTCCGGAACGGGGACCTGAAGATACTCTTAATGATACCCCATCAACTAGGGCCCTTTTGCGCCAAACTGCCTGTGAGAGTATCGTGCTATTGAAGAATGATGATAATTTATTGCCATTTAGGAATACCGACTCAATTGCAGTCATCGGGCCTAACGCTTCCACCGCAGCGTATTGTGGAGGTGGATCTGCAGCATTAAAGCCCTATTATGCTATTTCTCCTTTGGAAGGTATTTCTAACTCAGCCAGAACAAAACCTCAGTATACCGTTGGAGCTTATGCCCATCAAAAATTACCTGCAATCTCTAGGCATCTTACGAACCCAGTGACTAACGAAGAAGGATTTCACATGACATTCTACCATGATATTGACCGCAAGAGTAAGTTCGATGAGGTTAATCTGGACGACTCGAGAATCTTTTTAGGTGACTACAGCCATCCCGATCTCGATACCAATTTATACTACATTAATGTGGAAGGAAAGTTAGTGGTAAGTGAATCTGGAGAATATGATTTTGGACTTGCTGTTTGGGGAACAGGCAAGCTCTTCATTAATGAAACGATTGTGGTTGACAACTCAGTCAATCAAGTAAGAGGTCCTTCTTTCAATAACTTAGGTACTATCGAGGTTCGCAACTCTATCGCCTTGGAAGCTGGAATAGAGTACCGAGTTAAAGTAGAATTTGGAAGTGCCGTGACGACAACCCTCAAATCACAGGGGTCTCCTGCCTTTGGCGGAGGCGGCATCCAATTAGGATTCGCAAAGGTTATTGATGCCAAAGAGGAGATTCAGAGAGCAGTTGAATTGGCTAAGTCTGTTGACAAAGTCGTTTTGTGCATAGGTTTAAATCAGGACTGGGAAAGCGAAGGTTACGATAGACCAAACATGGATCTTCCTGGACACACAAATGAATTGGTTGAAGCAGTTCTTGCCGCCAACAAGAGCACAGTAATTGTTAACCAGTCAGGAATGCCTGTCGAGTTCCCCTGGTTAGATAAGGCACCAGCACTAATTCAAGCGTGGTATGGAGGTAATGAAACTGGAAATGCCATCGCAGATGTGATATTTGGAGACTACAACCCAAGTGGGAAATTGTCAGTGTCATGGCCCCGCAAGCTAAAAGATAACCCTACATATTTGAACTTCAAGACCGACAAAGGGCGAGTCCTTTACGGTGAAGATGTGTTTATTGGATACCGTTACTATCAAAAATTAGAGCGTCAAGTCGCCTTCTCATTCGGCCATGGATTGTCATATACAAGCTTCAACATTGAAAACATTAAGTTGACGGAGAATGACGGGCATCTCGACGTAGACATACAAGTGACCAATACTGGCAAAGTAGCAGGCCAAGAGGTGATCCAGGTGTACATTTCACCAGAGAAATCATCAGTGCTTAGGCCAATTCGTGAACTTAAGGCGTTCAAAAAGATAAAGATTGAGCCGGGAGCAAAATCGATTGTGAAAGTCAGCCTTAACAAAAGGGAATGCGTTGCATTCTTTGACGAGCGGCAAGATCAATGGTGTTCGGAGGAAGGTCTATACTGGATCGAGGTGGGAAACAGCAGTTCCCCAATACTTCGTGAATCCTTCACCATCGATACCACTCAACATTTTATAGCGACAACTACTTTATAGTGGCCATCTCAATAGACTCGGGGTGCTGCACCTGACCTAGTTCTTGCTGTTCAAGCATATTGTCAAAAAACGTGGTACGAAGTTCTTTCCATCGAGTCATGTATGTAGACAAACCAATAAGTATGCCTCCACTCAATACCTGTAAGCACCACCATAGAAGGGAAGTAGGGAATTTTTTAGAGTAAACCCATACAATGGCTAAATTAATGATATGCACGGTAAGGGCAAAATCCCACGCAAGTTTGGACCTACCTATGACAATGGTTACAAATAGGACACATAGAAGCGAGTCTAAGAGCCATACGGCGAATAGGATGAGTCCCATGGTGTTCTCCAGCGAAATCACTTCCCACAGAAATACCCAATCAAGCTTAAAGTCATAACCATTAAGCGATGCAACGAGGAAAAAAATTACAACTGCGGTAACATAATAAAAGCATTGGAGTACCACAATCTGAAAAAGTAGCTTGGATGGATTGTTTATATCGGTGGCATAACTGCCATTGAAAAGCCGCTGATATAACATAACGACTGTGAGTTTGCGAGTGATCGACTTGAATTTATTCTCAATTCATCCTGCAGATTCGATCTACCGATTACGATTATGACGACTTCTATTTTTAACAATTATGATGTCTTAAAAATGCTATTTCTTACCTTTACCTTTACCCTTGCCTTTGCCTTTTCCCTTAGGAGCAGGCTTGGAGCGATCAGCCTTGGTTTTCTTGTAAGATCGTTTTTCATCTTTTTTAGCCTCAATTGCCTTTCTCTTCTTCGAATTGACCTTCTTGCCATGTTTAGTCAATTCTTGCATCACAGGAGTTCTGGCCTTCTTTTCTTGTTCACTTTGGAACCATGTCCTCTTGGGGCGGGATTGAATTTCCTTCTCATGCTTCATTATATTTGCTGCCTTTTCCAATTGCATTTCGGCTGCAAGGATCTCTTTAGCCAGCTTCTCTTCATTGAGAACTTCCTCAATGGCGTCTTGCTTACTGTCTACAATGACATTGATCTCTTCCACCTTGGGCCAATCAACCGATCGAGATACTGCCTTACTACCTGTCTTGTTTCCTTCGAGAGACTTTATAGCGTCTTTGACGATCGAGCGGTCTTGATTCAGTTCTCCTACAAAAGTAAGCGAGCGACCTTCACGGCCCGCACGAGCGGTACGACCAACTCTATGCAAATAAATCTCGTAAGTCTTTGGCATGTCGTAATTTACTACTGTTTCAATTTTGGGGATATCCAAACCTCTAGCAGCCAAATCAGTACAAATAAGTACTGGCACCACTAAGTTACGGAAGTCAGTGACATTTGCCAATCTTTGCTCTTGCGTTAAGGAACCGTGAAGTTCCAGCACTTTCAAACCTAATAAACCGAGAATGATTCTCAACCTGTGAGCCGTTTCTTTTCTAGAAACGAACACTACCGTTCTACTTTGCTGTTGAGGATCTATTTGACGCAACAAGTGAAAAAGAAGTGCTGGCTTAAGATGTTCTCTCTTACGAATACGAGCGAATTCTTGTACAAGTCGAGTAGCAGCTTGTTTAGGAGGATTAATCATGATTCTGGCAGGTTTGTCCAACGAAAGTTGAATCAAGTCTTGGATTCTAGTGTTCATAGTAGCGGAGAAAAGAAGAGTCTGACGCTTATGCTTAGGAATTAATTGTAAAATCTCCGTCAATTCGACCTGGAAACCCTCTTCTAACATTCTGTCAGCTTCATCAATTACCAAAACTTCTAACGAGTCGATCGAAAAAGATGGAGAATTGCGAATATGGTCAATTAATCTACCAGGAGTAGCAACGACAATATCAGGTCTGCTCTTCAATTGTTGTTCTTGTTGCCTTAAATTTAAACCACCAACCGCTAAACCAAAGTTAAGACCACTTACGAATTGTCCGAGTTTACGACCCACATCACACACTTGAATAGCCAATTCTCTGGTAGGAGTAAGTACGATCACTCTGGTTGCGGAGTTGGTTGCTGGCTTGTAAACCATACGCTCGATAATAGGAATCATGTATGCTGCCGTTTTACCTGAACCTGTCACAGCTCCAGCAACAATATCCTTTCCTAAAAGCGCGATTGGTATAGATGCTTGTTGAATCTTAGAGGGCTTGGTATATCCTAATTGTCCAATACCTTTAAGAACAGGACGAGAAAGCTGGAATGACTGGAAAGTATTATGCACATCTGTAGTATTAGCCTCTTCGTAAAACTCAGCAATTGCCTCAGCTGAATCTTCAGGTTCAGCTTCAAGGTCCAGATCTCTTTCTTCTATATCTTCATCTTCAGCTTCTGCCTCACTTTGGTTTTCGGCATCTTCCTCGTCGCTTTCAGCTTCGTTCTCGCTATCCTCTTCTTCGGCACCCATACCAAACCCGTCCATGGCTAGTTCGTCATCATCTTCATCGTTTTCATTGTCATTATCTTCTTCTACATCTTCTTCGCTCTCTTCATGGTCGCTTTCTCCAGCATCGACTACACCAGAAAGTCCACCTTTACGACGCAAAATTCCATCTAAATCCACATCTTTTCTTGTAGGCTTTGTTTCATCACTCTGGTCTAAATCCCAACCAGCGAAACCTGTATTTTCTGTTTCAACACCGAATACAAAATCTGGGTTTAAATCGTCTGCTTTCTGCTCGGCGTCCGAACCTTCGTCGTCTGATGCTTCTGAACCGCTATCAATTGTCATTACAAAGTCATCTTTGGCTTTCTTTGCTTGAATAACAGCCTCTGGCTTTTGGCTAACCCTCTTGGACTTTTTGGCCATTCTATACTACCGAAAGTCGATGCGATGAGGTTCAAGATGAGGTCGCGATGAGGTGCAAAAGTACTGGTGTAATGGAGGGCAGATTGTAAAAAAGTGTATTAGGGGTGTTGGGATCTATATATCTACTTGTAGTAGTAACCTTCTGTTACCGATGTAAGCTCCGAGATATCGTAGTAGTCGTCATCGTCACTCGCAGAGTTCGAAGGAACATAATTTAATTCACCGCCCATATCGGGATTTTCCAAATCCAATAATTGGGTATTTTTTCTCATCTCAGCCAAAGCTTGGATCTGTTTTTCAGTCTCTTCCGATAACAGTTCTACTGACATACCTTTTAATAATTTGAGGCCATCAAGCCACACGTACTTGCTTACCTGCGTGTCTGTGTAGAATGAAAGTAAAGGTTTTCCTCTGTCGTCTAACAAGATGATATTTTCATGGGAAATCGTTCCTTTGACCGACACCAACATACTGTTATTCTTCTTGTCTTGCTCACCAATATGCTCACCAGCTTTGGTTACCTTGAAATCATTGATGTCACTAAGTGCAATCGCAAATTCTTCCATATCTTCAAAAGTAGGATTCACCAATGGTTTTTCCACGAATTGCTTATAGTAAACATGTTTACGGTTAGGGGAAAGCATGATGAAATAGTACTTATTGTTAACAGCCAGCTTGCTATCAGTACGAAGAATTTGTTCTCCATATGCCTCCGTGTAGACCCACAGTCCCTTAAGTAATTGAACTACTCGCTGCTCACAGACGAAATCTATAACTTCCTTTGACAATGCTCTATCAAATTCGGAGAATCGGCTGTACCACCTCTTTTCATGAGCCGCCTTAAGCGCATATACTTGATTCTTGCGCAAATCTTCACCCGATTTAGAAGCCGTGATATCTAAGCATTCTTCGATGGACTT
Source organism: Meyerozyma elateridarum (assembly GCA_030574335.1). Lineage (NCBI taxonomy): Eukaryota > Fungi > Ascomycota > Pichiomycetes > Serinales > Debaryomycetaceae > Meyerozyma > Meyerozyma elateridarum. The sequence goes on from JAJMEU010000001.1 coordinate 24,214, forward strand.
TTTGCCGATGCCAAGTTCTTTCTCCAATTGATCTACATGAGATAACAAAAGTGCCATAATACTGTCGATATCACCCTCATTCTCTAACCGGGACTTCGTTTCTTGCCATAAGATAAGACAGTTGTTCATGGTATAATAAATCATTAATTCCCAACTTAAGACATGCAGACATATATTTGGGTACCGCAGTCTTTGATGGAAAAGCAGCAACCACATTTCTGTAGCCTTATCAATGAAAAGGTATAAGGGAAACGTACGGTTGTGGTCACTCATCATCAATTCCTCATGAAATCTCTTCTTAAATGTGAAGTTGGGGTCCTTGACAAAGATTTTAAGGTCCATGGCAAGTAAGATGGAAAAGTTGTCGACCACGAATTTACGGGGATCTTCGGTAAAGCCAGCTTTCACGTACTCCTCGGTCGAAGCAGGGGTTCCGAATTCGTTAAGGGACACTTCCAAAAAGATGAAAAGATTATTGAGCATAGTTTGGTGAGATTTTATCAGAAGATCAAATCTGGTGGCACTAAGGTACTCATTTAAACTATAGTAGGCAACTTTTAGGTGGGCAATCAGGTCGAGAATGGACTTGTCGTCAGTTTCGATTAAATTACCAACGGTACTGAAGAAAGTAACATGTTTGAGTCTACCAGCAAGGGTAATAATTCCGTTATACTGGCAGGCAAGAGCCTTATTGATCAAGTCGGTCACCAATTTAATCAGATTGTAGGTAATTTTGTTATCTTGAAGGTACAACTTTTGGGTCATTATATCGATAACATCCAAGTACTCAATAAGCGACTCGTAAAGCGGAAGATAGTTATCGAGGGAATCTGCCTTAGACCGGAAAATGGACCCTGAAATTAAAATTACCGAAATTTTCAAGATGGCCTTGTAAGTCTCCGTCGACATATTCTGAGACACGATGGAAAAAAGAGTGGAAAACACCGTGTGATCAAGCACCTTGTTGAAGTCATTGGACACAGATTCACCTCCAAGAATACAGTCTAAGAGTTTGGCAAGTACCACGATAGAATTGACTTTTTCCTGCTTGTCCTTTCCAAGAATATTGGTTTTGAGAACGGACGCATAAGCTAAGGCGGTCGAAGAGTCAAGTTTGGTCTTGGAAATGTTATCTGAATTAGTATATGAGGGTCCAAGACTGTAGTTATGGTACTTACTCTTGCTTAGAAGCTCATTGAGCTTATGGTTGATGGTCCTCGACGACTCGGCCATTCTCGTCTAATTCGCACCAGACTGGGAATAAATTAAGGTCGATTGATTTCAACGACGCAGGTGGAAGGGTGGGGAAAATGAGGAAAAAATCCAGTTTGACTGACATAAACGAACCCTCACTGAAATGCTGAAATTGGGCGGATAGATGCAGTAGAAAGATAAATATGGTTCGGATTACGGTGCTAGGGCGACGGAGTTGCTAGAAGTTGACCTAAATAGCAATCACTACATAGAGAGTTTTTTAAATATTTTGAAGCGGACCACTGACGTCCTACAATTAATTTGGAGATACTGTAGAAACGCTAATAACAGAATAGAAGTGGCCTAATACGTTTAAAGAAGTTCCTAATCCACAGCCAATGCCCAATACTAAACTTTGGGACTTTGTTGCGCTGCTGCATTAGGGGGTCCCCCACTTACTCTTAGAGGTTCCAGTTTAGATCCTGCAGCACCCCACACGTCGGACACTACCGACCGGTAAGTACTTAACAATGAACGTATGTCATAGATATCTCCGTTATATAGCCGGCATCTACATATGTGTAAATCCCTACGTAAATACCACAATTGAGTTTCTTTTGACGTTTTTATTGTTCCCCCTTTTCACCGCTCATTGAGGCCAGGCCTCCAATTGTTAATCTCTCCGTAAATTTAATTTTTTCAAATTTTATTTTTTTTTTCCCCTTGTCTCAATCTCCTCAAATCTCAACTTTTTCATCGGCTTCTGTCATGTCATTCTTGCGTAATTCAAGACACAAGAGCCTGGCTCGAGTGACGCCAACTGCTGGCCAGTTGAATGCAGATCCTAACGATCCTGATCAGGCCTCAGCGGATGCATTGACCAATTTGTCTCGCCAAAGATCGGAGTCTTCTGCGCGGAACGAAGAGGATTACATTAACACCCCGGCTGCTTCCCGAAGCAATTCCAACACCACCCCAGAGGCTACTAGCCGACCTTACGACGAGTACCTGCCACGACTGAGCGTGGTATCAATGACCAATCTTAACAAGCATTCTGATGTGCTGCCATCACCTGAACTGGTTCAATTAAAGGATGATTATCGTGGATTCCATGCTAATAGGAGGTCCGCCACTGCTCCAAATATCCCTCCTTATGCTCAACCCATCAAGCCCCGGTTTAAAAAGAAGAGTGGACGACTCTTGGGCAAGCTTATTTATGCCAATCGCAAAGAATCAGATCCCAGCGACCGCCTTCGCATTGATTCTGACGATTCGGGTCAAGAACTGACGTTCCTGAACTCGGCAATGCCTCCACGATCAACTTCCTGGACCCTGCAGTCGTCAACTAATCATAATCGTAAAAGCGTACTGCTGTCGGCCTCATCGGGCCTGTCCAAACATAAATTCCGGGTGCCTTCCATAACTTTCGATCATCAGCACCGCAACCTGAATGTGAGCCCAATTGTGGAGGACCAACCTGCAAAAGGTTCTACTTTTGATCTCGACATGAATTTGGACGAAATGAGAGACATTCTTAAATCTCCGGCCTTCTCGCCCGAACCAGAACAATCAATACCTGAGCGAGTTCCATACAAGAAAACGCCATCAGCCAACTCAGTAATCGATAGTCGTGTTGCTAATGGTGAAGAAGTTCCAGCTTCGGGAACTTGGAAGGCTCCAGATTCGTGGGATGTAAAGGGTGATGATATTGTCGGTCTGCCTGTACCGCAAGGGGAAGCAGATGAAGATATTGCTGAGGACGAAGAAGTTGTTGAAGAAGAAGTTGCTCCAGAACCAGAACCGGAAGTGAAATCGCCTCTTCCTGTTCTCTACGGCAACCACCAATCCGCGCATATTATACCTCCCCAAACGGACAGTAAAAACCTTACCAAAGGACCAAATCATATCGTAAGGGTATTCAAAGAAGATAATACATTCACCACCATTCTTTGCCCCTTAGAGTCATCTACAGCCGAGCTTCTTACAATTGTCCAAAGAAAGTTTTTCCTTGAGTCAGTAACTAATTATCAAATTTCTGTCTATATTGGTAATAGTGTGAAAGTTCTTGAGCCGTTCGAGAAACCGCTAAAAATTCAAATGGGGTTGCTTTTACTTTCAGGTTATACTGAAAATGATAATCTTCGTATTATTGGACGTGAAGATGTCACTCATATATGTAAGTTTGTGGTTGAGAACATCAATTTACGAAACTTTACGCATGAGGAGGACGTTTTAAGGTCCCGTGATTATGTTGATGTCGACATTTCCGGTCTTAACCTTAAAAGCGTACCAATTAAATTCCACCAACACACATACGAAATTGAAAAGTTAAATGTGAGCGATAATCCCGCCATTTATATTCCACTTGATTTCCTCCAACTGTGTAATAATCTTACTAGCATTATATTCCTGAGAAATGGAAGTCTGAGATTCCCAATGAACTTTTTGGAGGCTCGTAAACTCACTCATCTTGATATGGAGAAAAATTTCTTGGATGAACTTCCACCTAAAATTGGTCTTTTAAATAATTTGACCAAACTTCGTCTTAATTCTAATCAGTTGCGTACGCTTCCAAAGTCTTTTGAAAAGCTCATTAACTTAAAACAATTAAATTTGTCATCCAACTATTTTAACTCGTATCCAGAACCAGTTAGCGAGTTGATCAATTTACAAGAACTTGACCTCTCTTACAATGACTTGAGCGACATCCCAGAGTCTATATCAAGACTCACGCAACTAGTGAAGCTCAATCTTTCAACGAATAAGTTATCTAAATCTTTGCCGCGGTTCTTGACATCGCTTCAAGCTCTCAAGAGACTTGATATTCGTTATAATAATATTTCCAACGTCGATGTTATAGGCTGCCTACCAAACTTAGAAGTTGCATATGCCCTGAAAAATAATATATCCACATTTAGTGATAAGATGGAAAGTTTGCGTCTATTGCATTTCGACCGTAATCCAATTACCAACTTGCAATTTGAATATCTCCTGCCATTGCTTACTGTTCTTGATTTGTCCAAAGCTAAAATTACTCTGATTCCACAAGACTTCTTGACCAAAATTCCAAATGTCGAAAAGCTTGTACTTGACAAAAATCACCTTGTTTCATTACCACCGCAGCTTGGCAGTCTTGGAAGACTTTCGTACTTGTCACTTTACGGTAATAACTTGCAGGTGCTTCCGCCCAGCATCGGCGACTTATCGCTGCTTCAATATTTGGATTTACATTCGAACAACTTAGAACTGCTTCCTGAAGAAATATGGAATATGTCTCTGCTTTCAGTATTAAATATCTCATCTAATGTGTTGAATCTGTTCCCTGAACCTCCATTGAGTATTGCGAAGAGGATTTCGTCGTCTGTCAATTTCCAAACAATGGATGAAAGCGCCCAAACTGAAGGTCCTAAAAATGATACTGAGCGTCCTAAATCTTTGGCAGACAGCTTGGTGGTGCTTACTCTCGCTGATAATAGCCTTAGCAGTGAATGCTTCGACGCTATTTCATTCTTAGTTGAGCTCAAGTCCCTCAATATCTCATATAATGATCTTTTAGAGATCCCAGAAGGTGCGCTTAGAAGAATGACCAAGTTGACTGACCTTTATCTTTCGGGAAATGAACTTACAAACCTCCCTGCTGATGATATTGAGGCCATGCGTGATCTTAAATTACTTTTCTTGAACAACAATAAGTTGGCATCTCTTCCAGCCGAGTTAAGTAGTCTCAAGCAGTTGGCTCACTTAGATGTTGGTTCTAACCAGCTTAAGTACAACATTTCAAATTGGCCGTATGACTGGAACTGGCACGGTAACGCTAATCTCAAGTACCTTAATTTCTCCGGAAACAAGCGGTTCGAAATCAAGCAGAGTCACATTAAAAACCCTGACACTAATGAAGATTTCGATTCTTTGCTTGTGTTGAAGAATCTTAAGGTTCTTGGATTAATAGATGTGACGTTGACTACAACCTCGGTTCCTGACCAGAACATTGACATGCGTATTCGTACCACCGCCTCAGAACTTGATAACATTGGTTATGGTGTTTCCGACTGCATGGGCGCCCGTGATCATGTTTCCACGAGAGATATTTTCATGCAAAAGTTCAGAGGCAATGAGAATGAAGTGTTGATTTGTTCGTTTGATGGAAAAAGTGGTAAGCCTCACGTAGGCCATCGAATCTCATATCTCGCCAGAGAAATATTTGTACCTCGTTTCACTGAAGAGCTCGATCGAATGAAGAAAGATGAGTCTATCCACGATGCTATAAGAAGGGCATTTTTGCAAATGAACAAAGATATCAATGGAGTTTTGGTCGGCAAAAAAGGAAATCACTTCACTCCCAATCCTCTGATGAAAGCTGCCTTTGCAGACTTGAACCTCGATGAGGACGCAAATGCTGGTTGTACGATGCTGGTCATTTACATTAAGGATAAGAAGCTTTATACTGCTAATGTGGGTGATATTGAAGGATTACTAACCAAGAAGAACGGTACCCACATCCTTCTCACTAACAAGCATGATCCTACAAACCGTCCTGAATTTGAAAGAATTCGAGCCTCGGGAGGTTACGTTTCTGGAGATGGTGCTTTGGACGGTATGCTTCCTGTTTCTCGAGGAGTTGGTTTCTTCAACTTCTTGCCTCACACTCATTCCGGTCCTGATATTTTCGAAATGGACATCACTGCTGCTGATGATATGATTGTGTTGGCCAGCAAGATTCTTTGGGACTTTATTTCTTATGAATTAGCCGTGGATATTTTGCGCCAAGAAAAAGATGATCCTATGATCGCATCTCAAAAACTAAGAGATTATGCCATATGTTATGGTGCTACCGATAAGATCAATGTCATTGTACTTACGTTGGGAGAACAGAAACCTAAGCTGAAATTTGGCTCTAATGCTCTCTATACTAATTTAACCCGTGAGGGTGAACTTTTCTCCAAGCGTCGGAGAGATCGGAATCAGGCTATCGGAGCTGATTCTACTTCCCGGAGATTAGAAGCCGAGATCGAGCCACCGGTGGGAGAAGTAGCATTAGTGTTCACTGATATCAAGAGCTCCACCTTATTATGGGATGCCTATCCTGTTGCTATGAGATCTGCTATTAAGATTCATAATGATAAGATGCGTCGTCAATTAAGAATTGTTGGAGGTTACGAAGTCAAGACTGAAGGTGATGCTTTTATGGTATCTTTCCCTTCTCCAACTTCTGCGTTGATTTGGTGTTTCTATGTTCAACAACAGCTTCTTGATGCCGACTGGCCTGCTGAGATCTTAGGAACAGATCAATGCAGAGAGCGCCTCGACAGTAAAGGAAATGTTATCTTTCGGGGCTTGTCAGTTCGTATGGGTGTCCACTGGGGTTCACCAGTATGCGAGCTTGATGTAGTAACTCGTCGTATGGACTATTTTGGTCCAATGGTTAATCGTGCTTCGCGTATTAGTGCCATTGCCGATGGTGGACAAATTGCTATGTCATCTGATTTCTTGCGTGAGATGAACACACTTTACAAGATACATGAGGATATTGGTTCAGGAGCCACCACTCTTTCTGATGCTTACCACGGAAACATTCAAGCAGGTGAGTTTATCGAAAGAGAAATTCTGGCCTTGGAGGAAATGGGAACTGCTTATTACGATATGGGAGAAAGACGTCTCAAAGGATTAGAAACTCCGGACCACATCACCCTAGCCATTCCTAAGAACTTAGAAGAGCGGTATGAGTACTTCCAGAAGAGTCTCGATATTGAAGAAGAGAAGAGAACATTAGGAAGAGTGGTGGGCACTATGCCTATGGACGCTATATTCAGTTTACGGTCGGTTTCCTTGAAGTTGGAAACGATTTGTTCGTGCTTAGCAACGGGCATGGTCTACCCCGATATGCCTGTGACATTCGCCGTTGTGACAGATAAAGTGGGAGACCCCAAGGAAGAGGACCTTGTGGATCTTCTCGACCATATCGTTACGCGAATTGAGCACTGTGTGGCCTTACTTCAATTGAGACAAATCACAGGCGGGCCCAGTGGAATTGATTTTAGCAAACCGCAATCCGTGTTTGATTTGGTAGACCAACTAGCAGCCGCGATCAAGACCCCAGTAGCCGGCAAGGCCTCCGGTTTCATCGAAGATATTTCTTAGCGATAAGTAGCCTGTATACAAGCCGTACGCATCCTGTTGTAGATGGTGAAAAATTACCTTCAATTGCCCCACATCTAATGCCTCGTCCGCCACACAAGCGGCATAACCTGTCGGCTTCTTCATTGCCCTTTGTGTCGCCCAGTGGCTCGTCGCTATCCCTCGGCGATATTCTTCCTGATGACTCGGTTACACCGTCAATTAGGGAACCTTCGTTTGGTAACTGTTTGGGCCTGCGAACTGCATTCCAAGGCAGCATCGGATCCGAGCCGACCGCCGGCCTTCCTGACTTGATCCATTGGGGCAGGTACTATGGCTCACATCTGTCTCAATACCTAAACCATGATTTTGTTAATTCGTCTCGGCAGGATCGACGAGACGATGATGGATACGTTGGCCATTACCATCATGCTAACGGAGTTGATTTTTCTACCGGATCCGCTGCAATTGAGGCGTATATATGCTCTATGACTGGACTAAGACGTAAAGAAGAGGTGTACTACTGGAGTTCCGATATGAGTTCGGCATTGAGCACAAAAAAAGAGATGGTAATCACTTACTGTTGCTACAATATTTTTGCCAAGGCCGATTTTCGGGCACGGTACATTATCCATCTTACGGGTCTCTCGACCAAGAGTCCTATAAACATAGACAAGTCATATCATATTATTCCTGACCCTAGTGACCAGCATCGTAAAACATTGTCCTATACGGCAGAATCGATCAATTCCGTTAATGGGCTCTTTTGGCGTGAATTGAATGCATCCCTGATTATTCGACTTTTTTACCACCTAGACAACCCCGCTCGTCAACCGACCGGGCTTGTAAGTTACTCCACACATATTCGTTCTAAGACAACACTTGTGGAAGCAGTTAATGTACTAGTGTCTCTCCTCCCTCGAGGTTATTTGACACCGTCTAAAGCCTCCCTTGGCAAACCTACTGGATGTACTGGTGACAAAAACAGAAAACTTAACTTGTACTATAACTGCTTGACAGATGCATTAGTTAGGTTATGCCAGCTTGATGCAAGTGGTGATACATCTAGAATCACGATAGAAACGATCAATACTTTATACAGTAAATCTGAGGAAACCTGGGACGTCGTATCAATTCGACTTTTAAAACTTCACGCAAACTCAAAACAACAAAAAAGATTTGTTCAAATGCTACACCAAGGTTTGACTGGCTCAGACTTGGTGTCTACTCCCATTGCTGCATTATTACAAGAACAGGTCAGATTCTTGATTTCAAAGGATGAACTTGAATCGGCAACTTTAGTAGCCGAGAAAGCAATTAAAATTTTACCTTTAGATTTCAATAACTGGTACAATTTAGTACTATGTTATGTTCTCCAACGTAAAATCGATCGTGCTCTCGAAATCTTCAACTCTATCCCTGTTATAATAAATCAACCGGGCAACCCAAACGAATCTTTGGATACTATTAACGGTGTTTTAGATACATATTCAGAAACGTTTGTCGACCGAGTTGCACACCTGATCGAACCTATTTCGGAGCTGACTTTCCATAATTATTTTCCCGAGCCTCAAGTTCGTCTTGGTAATTACAGCCGTCTTCTTGCTCGTCACCCTAAAAGAGCAGACGAATATATTAACGAGGGCGCCATTGCATCCATATGGGAAAAACTATTCTTATTCAATAGCCATTCCAGACATCCGTTTAATGGGTATCAATTCTACCAATCTCCTCTCATTAATAGTCTGGCAAGGACTCTATCGACGGTAGACTCAAGAGTCATCAAAACTACCGGACCTGGAGCGGCCAAGATTGTATTATCGGCTCAATCTGCCGGAGTGCCACTGGTATCTATCCTCGAATTCGAGAGAGCGTCAACATGGGGTCGTTGCTTCGACCTTCTATCATTAATGGTCGCTGTCGATGGATGGGATAGTCTTGTAAAACGAAAGGAATCGCTCTTTGCTCAACAGGCCCAAGTAAAAGACTACGTGGTGGGATCCTCAGAAGAAGCTGGTAAGATTCCTTGCTCACCATGGCTCAACAGATTGTTTTATGTCTTATACGAAGACTTGCGAACCATCATGTCGGTGACGCTGAAAACGAATGATCAACAACATTCGGCTTTGGAATGGGAAATGTTGGGAATGTTGGGTTGGTCCGTCAAGTATAATATCCGAGAGTCCGTCAGTGCACTTATTACCAGTGTATTAGCGGCCAGTAATCTGGGCGATTTCGACTACTTTGGAACGGTTAAGCTCCTCGAAGTTTATGATGAATTGATATTGAGCGACCTTAGTGAATGCGCTCTTGATTCATACAATGATTATTATACTGGTTCTCTATACCTGCGCAAGTTGATCTTGAAGCATTTCACTAGTGAATACCCTAAGTTCCTTGAAACCCTTGAAAACGACTATTTAACATTGGAATTTGTTCTTTTGATCCTCTTACGTTTAATAAGTTGGAACTTGCGTTGGTATCAATACACTCCGAACTACTTGATTGTTAAGGTTCTTACAGGAATGTGCACTAAGTACGACTCAGTCTTTTTACGAGGTAAGATCAGAGTGGTTTTCGAACAGAATAAGCAGCCCGAGAAAGCCAAAGGTTTCTTCAGTCGTGGAAGTTCCGATAAAAACTACGAGTATATCAATGACGACACAATTATTGATTACTGTGAGCGTCTCATCAATTGGCTAGATAATCTAAAGACACCTATATAGAAAATAGCATTTTTACTCAGTCTTCTTCTCGGTCTTCTTACCCAATACCTTCTTTCTCTGCTTAATCATGTAAGTGTACAACATGTAGAATCCAGGAGGGTAAGTCGCCAAACTGGCAACCAAAACCCAGTAGTACCAGTTGCCAACGGTGGACGCGGCCTCTTGCAAAGACAAGTAGATCATAGTAACTTCTGAAGAGACACCAGTTGGGTACAATACGTAAAAGGTGGTGTAACGTAACCAGGTGAGCCATTCAGGGACGGGACCGCTCAAGTTGGATGCGTAGTAGGAGTAACGGATAACTTCAGTAATTGACCACGACAAACTCAAAGTAATGTAGCACCAATGGGTGTTGGCTGGTGAGTTGGGAAGTAATTGACAGACACCCCATACAATAAGCAAACGAGAAAATACTTGAGTAGCAGTAGTGAAGAGAGGCGATTTAACAAAACCTAAAAGGGAGTTGAAAATCTCGATCACGGCCATGGTTTGAATCGCGGTGGTAATTAAGCTAGTTTTCTCGAACACATGGGGCTGTCCGAGAGTCAAGGATAAGAAGACGGCATTGAAGAATACCACAGACCACAACGAGGCCGAAATTGAGTTGTAGGCAATGAGCCATTTCTGAGGATGGGCAGCCATTCTATTTGTTGAGAAGAAGCGAGATCAATAAATTTTAAGACGCACCAAAAAATTTCAGTGAGATGCGACTTGACATAAATATTTTTAGCAATAACACTGCTAACGACGTAAAACGGACTTCCTTTGCTTCCACATGTAACTGTAAAGCGTAAGAAACCCAGGGATATACATAAATAAGCCGAAAACCAAGTACCAGTGGAAGGGCCCCAGGCAGTCTGGAAGCGCCTTGTACACTACGGTAGCTTCGCACACCAACCCCATGGGGTATAGCACAATAAATAAAGAATAGCGCAACCAGACCAACCACAGTGGGACCTGGTTAAATTGCTTCAAGGCGTAGAAAGAGTATCTTACAATTTCTGTAAGTGCCCAGGCAATTGATAAGCCAATGTAACATGGGTGATAATTAGCCGCGGACCGAGGAAGATGGTGGGAGATACCCAGGGTTATCAGTAGTCTGGCGAGAAATTGAAGAAGCACAGTGGCTAGTGGGGACGGAACGAGCCCCAAAATGGTATGGGATATCTCAGCGATGGCATTGACCAATTGGAGCCATACTAAGAAGTGATGGGGAATAGCTTCTGGTAGTGGGTTGACATAAAGCAGGGTGGGGTCTTGCTTGAGGTAAGCGACTGCATCGCTACATGCTGTCAGGAATACTGCTAGCCATAACATAGCAGACACCCCATTGTATAGTACAAGATAGTGTGGAAGCGAAGGCATTAGAATACGACTGGATTAAAGAAATTGGGCTTCAAATTTAATGACAAATGGTTAGTATGTACAATACAATGATATAAATAATTTCGTTACTTCATGGCCCTTAATCATAGGCATGCACGAGATCGCGCACCCCGGCCTCATCGCTAGCAATAACCAGGCGATCCCAATCAACCACCAAAGGCGCCTTAAAAATGTCTTCTTGGTTTATGTCCTTATCTTGAGCTGCCTGATTGTAGGCATCGTAGATCATCTGATATTCTTTTTCACTAAAAATCGTAGGAGCTACTGTGCTTGCTTTTCTGGCCAAATCGGTGCCTACAGGCAGTTTGGTAGTAATGACATGGTCTGGGCCCGGCGTTTGCTTATCATACATAAAGGGAAAGCAATTGTGAAGCACCAGCTTGCTAGATTCATCTACAACACATGAATTCACAATAGAAAGGTATTGGTCGTAAGTAGGCATCTGGTTTGCCACTAAATCAAAGTGAAATTTATCGGGTAAATCAAGAGTTGCTTGCTCCAACAACTTAAAAGCTGCTGCCAGCCGAGGAAGCTTGGCATTGTGGAAGAGCGTGAGAGTTGCAGGAGAGTTCTGAAGTGTTCGGAAGAGGGACATTGGTGATATCTGGGGAGTTGCACCACTATTTATGATGGAAGTGTAGCTCCGAGCCCGGGCTCATCGGCTCGTGACCTCGGTCCAAAGGAGCCCTAGCAATGGTGCGATAAGCCGTGCGGTCAGCGGTTCAATCCGCCCTGCACCAAAAAATACCACCGTGGAACGTCACAATCACGCGATAACCCGAAACCTTCCGAACATCTACCCCAGCTTCATCATCTGATCTTAACCTTATCGCCATGTGTCGGTTCATGATCTACAAAGGCCGAGAGCCGATGGTTCTATCGGACTTACTCACCAAGCCGGCCCATTCTATCATCAACCAGTCGTTCGATTCTCGACTTCGGCTTGACATGAGAAATCCTATCAACGGAGATGGCTTCGGAGTAGGCTACTACACGTCACAGAATGTTCCCTGCTTGTTCAAAGCTATAACGCCGGCCTGGAACAATGTGAACCTTAATAACCTCGCCCAATGTACCGAATCAAGATTAGTGTTTGGCCATGTGAGAGCATCGACACAAGGAGTTTTGGCGGAAACTAACTGTCATCCTTTCTCGTATAAAAACATCATGTTTATGCATAACGGAGGAATTCTATGCTTCAACAAAATTAAAAAGAGACTCATCAGCCACATTGAAGATGAGTTCTTCATCCTTATTCAAGGTCTGACTGATACTGAATGCTGCTTCGCTCTTTTCCTTGACACTCTCAAAAAGATGGGATACCCTCCAGGTACCGAAATGCACCACGATATTCTTCGCCAAGCCCTTGTGAACACCATTGAACTCGTAAAAGAATGGCAAACTGAAATCACCGACGAGCCTAGTTTACTTAATTTTGCTGTTACTGATGGCCGTCTGGTGGTGGTAAGTCGTTATATCACGTCAAAGACTGACGAGGCCCCATCGCTTCATTTCAGCACAGGCCTGAAATTCTACGAATACGAACCTGGCCTTTACAAGATGGAGCGACTCAACCGGTCGCAAGATGTGATCTTCGTTGCCAGTGAGCCTCTCACTTTTGAAAGAGGTGACTGGCTCTGCGTACCATCTAATAGCACCATTACTGTTAGTAGCAATAATACCGTTTTAATGCATCCTATTGAAGATGAATTCTACGGTATGAACGAACGTTCTTCTGGACTTGCCCTTAGCAAGGGCCTCATTGGAAATGTTCCTCAAGAACCTCAAGTTGATGCCGCACTTCCTCCTTTAGAGAGGGAGGGTCGTAAGACTTTGGCCACCTAGATGGATTGGCCAGAACTCATTTATCAGTAGTAGCCCTCTTTCTACCTGGAAGAACCTGAAATCCAACATTAACATATATAATATCTGCATCGTCATATCCCGTTATATCATACTCCCATATGTACATATCTATAAGAGTCATTAATCTAGAATAATATTACCAAGTCTACAGTGTAAGTCACTTAAGTCGTGCATTCTTCTTTCTTCAAAGCCTATTCATTATCTCCGTCCTCACCATTGTCTCTACTGGCTGAGCGAATCAAGGTCTTATCGTTATCATGGTCGTCATCAAATATGAGGTCCTCATCGTCCGAGGAGGATGACAGACTATCGCTGGCATCATCCAAGTGTCTAGGAACTCCCTCACTATCATACAACAGGTTGGGCTTTTTGTACGACTGCCCATCATCGTTAGGATCTACATAAGCGTCTTCGGGGTCATCTTCTCCAGCTCCAGATGCTCCCAATTGTTCTGACATGTAGGTGAAATGCTCATCGTCCAGATCCTCTTTGGCATCTGTTCGTTCTTCCTCGAAAGTGTCATCATCAGTGCCACCTAAGATAGCATTGTATTTCTCACGAGTGTCATACAAGATATGATTCACATAATCTTCCCATACTGGATCTTGAACCTTGGCATCAATTAAGCCACTAAGAGTGCTCATAGGATACACTTGAATGAATTTAACCACTTCCTCAGCAATGAGAGTTAAGTGACCCATGTATCCTAAGCGTAATCCCTTATTGGCCTTCTCGTACTCCAGACAAAGGTTCTGTCCTTCGATGATCTTCTGAGTGATTGCCAGTCGATCAAATAAATCAATAGCTAAGAATCGGTTGAAGCCGATGTCCATCAGCCCATTGAGCACCTGTTGTACAATGTCAAATACCACGTTGTGCAAAAAGTTGTTCCAAGGAAACCTAAAGAACATGTCTAAAATGTTGGTTATGATTTGAGTGTCGAGCAATTGAATCTTTAAGAAGTCACCAATGACTGGCTTGTCTCTGATTTGTTGCTCGGTCAAATTAGCATTAGCATGAGGCTCGCCATCCTCTTCATGGAACAGGTCCAGATCGCGCAGATTAAATGAATCAATCGTGTCGTTGTAGTCGTCATCGCTCTGCTCTTCACGGGGCTGGTCCAGCGGCATAGTGACAAGCTCATTATATTTGAAGCTTACAGGATCATAGTTCTTCATACGCTCACGAATCTCATCTCTTTGCTTAACAACATCGTAACCTTTGTTGTCGTTAAGTAATGCCATATTAGAACAATGAAGAAGCTCAGCAACCAATTCACAAATCTTAAATCTCTCAAAGCCTAAAGGTTCAATGTCACCGAAAGGAGTCTTGAGTTGAGGTGATGATTGCATGTCGATTAAAAGTTTGTTGAAATCGCCAATCTTGCTACCAAAAATACGCAATAGATGGCCCAAGTATATAGGATCGCGGCCGGTGGGGGGATGACTTTCAAGGGTAATATACAATACTGGGAGAGCATCATAATCCGAGTTGTTCTTACGAATAATCTCAATTATGATACCTACGCCGTTAGCGAGAGCGTAGCCGCCCTTAAGCATGATTTCACATAAACGCTCCATCAGCAGCTGTAATACAAGTTCTCTGGTGAGTTCATTAGGGCCAATTGTCGCGTTGTCGGTGGTGGAATTGGCCAGAATCGTGATTAATGCCTTGAGGAAGTCAGCCGCTGACAGTTGGCGGACCATAGCGACATCATGAGAATCGGATCCAGGATCCAATGCTTCTATAAGATGGCCCATGAGACCTTGGTTCTGTAAGAAGTCAATGATACCGGTCAGATTATCAGGCTTATCGGTGGATATGAGTTTAAGTAAGAAGTCCATGAGAGGGGGATTGGAAAGATGACGGATGAATTTGTCCACCAATTGCGGTTGGTTTTCAATGAGATAGGTAACCATTTCATCACATTTCATGTCCAACAAATGCTCCATAATCTTCATAAAATATGTCAGTAAACTAATCAGGAGAGGCTGTGCTGGGTCTAGCACCAGCCATAACCGGTTAAGATTGGTTGTGGACTCCATAACGGTGTCGGTAAGAGACCATACGTCGGCACTCAAGATCTCTGCCGCTAGGGCAGCATGGCGCGCGCGTCGTTCTTCTGGGGTCTCATCGTGGGAGTAACGGTCGCTTTCGTCGTCGTCATTATCCTTTTCGAGGTCATCTTCTTCGTCGTCGTCGTCATCTTTAGTAGCTTTGGAAGTTTCATCTTCATCATCGGCCTTTTCTTGGTCTTTATCATGGGATTCGTCAAGTTTATCTTTCTCCTCCATCAGTAAGGCTCCAAGCTCTTCCGTCACATCCATGCGGCCCTCGTTGATCACCAAATCCACCAACAACTTCAACACTTCTTCTGACCGCAAGTACTCCAAAAGCAACACATTGTTGGCTTGGAGTTCCTGGAGGAGATCCAGCTCATCTAAGAGCTTGGCTAGGATTTCCCGGGTGTTCCCAGAAGTATGATCGTCGGCAGAAACATGATTTTCAAGTAGGGTGGATATGTTGGAGAGCGACGTGAAGCCATTGCTGAACTTCCAAAACGTGCCGGACATGCTGGAATGGGGTTATTGCTGTCGTCACTTGGACAGGTACCAGCACGGGGTGCTCTCAAAGGAGTGGCAGGGGATAACTCGCCGAATTAATTACAGGGCTAGGATAGGCGCTGCTCTGACTTTCCTCACCTCGACTCTCCAAATCTGTCTCCGTAGCGGAAAAATTTGATGTCGTGAACAAACCAATTCTTCAATGAAAAGTTTCATTCTTTAAGTATTAATCCGTTTCATGTTCAAGCTGTTGGCGCCTAGGTTGGCGGGTAAACATGCTGCTGTTCGGTACTTGGCATCGGCGGCTTCTGCTAGCCCATTAAAACAGCTAAAGTTGGATGGTGCGGCCTCCAATCTTTATGCTGTCTTTCGTCTTCACAATATGCCCTATCTTGTGACTAAAGGTGACAAGGTTGTGCTCCCATTCCGCCTTAAGAATGCCGAGGTAGGCGACCAGCTTCGACTTAATGATATTACCACCGTCGGCTCGCCATCATATACATATAATGATAAGGATGGAGTACCGCCTGAATGGGTAGATCTTCGTGCGAACGTCGTAGAGATCACTAGAGAACCTTACTATGAGGTTTACAGAAAAAAGCAACGTTGCCGTCGGAAGAAGACCTTTCCAGTTCAACCATACCAGACCATTTTGATGATAAACGAATTGAAATTGACCTAAAATAAATTGTATATAGAAATGCACGTCGTACTTTAAGTCTTTATTATGCGTATAATTTATATAAATAATGCCACTGATTACCCTAAGCTTCTCCGGGCAGTATATTTGATCATCTGGGCTAACCGGGTGGTTTCAAACTTGAATTCGCTATCCACAGCAATGAATGGGTGTTCTAAAAGCATTTTGGCAGTAGGCCGTTGCTCTGGATCAATGGTGAAACATTGGTTAATAAAGTTCTTCGCTTGAGCAGACACCAAGTGTTCAATATCCTGGGGTATTGGAGGAGCCAATTTGGTCTTACCAATCTTATAGATGGCACTCACTACTGCTTCATTCAGCCAAGGACGGTGGCCTGCAAACATCTCCAAAACTACACAACCCAACAGCCATACATCGATCTTGGCACTATAACCCTTCTTCTTATCTTCCACGATACTGTCAATGACTTCTGGAGCCATCCAGAATACAGTTCCTTGCATCGACATGTCAGCATTGTTGGCATAAATGTCTTGTGATCGCTTTGAAATACCGAAGTCAGAAATCTTACAAGTACCGTCAATCTCTAACAAGAGATTATCAGCCTTCAAGTCCCGATGAAGAATTCCATTGCGATGCAAATACTCCAAACCAAGAAGAACTTGGCGCGTGATAAATCTAATTAGATTTTCTTCAAAGCGACCATATGATTTCATGCATGAAGCAATCAGGCCTCCACCAACATATTCCAAAAATAGACTGTAAATCCGTCCTTGGCGTTCAAAACCCAAGTATTGGACGATATTGATGTGATCCAAATCTTTCATGGTTTCAACTTCCTTGTGTAATGCATTAATACCATCAGCACTTTTGCCGATGTTTGAAACCACAACTTGTTTCACGGCTAACATTTCACCAGTAGTAACGTTCAAAGCTAAATAGACTGCACCAAAGGAACCTCTGCCGATAAGTTCACCCTTAATCCAAGCAAACTCTTCGAACTCCCCATTAGTGTTCTTAATTTTGCCAGTGAATCCTTTTTCAATCTCAGTTGAGGTAACCTCAAATACTTTTTGTCCCCACATTTTAGTATTAGCTCTCTCTAATGGTTTACCAGCGGCTTCCTCAACTTCTGGCTTTGATTTTATCAGCGCTAAGCGACGTTCCAACCGTTTACGATGGGCTTCGTTAGCGACTACACGAATGGTCTTCATACGGCGGCGCAAAAGTCCTTGCCCCTCACTAGAAGAGTCTCCATAAATAACCTCGTCATTCTCATTCTTCGACTTCACAGGGGAAATATTGGCATTAGAAAAAGTACGTGAAATTGTACCTCTAACAGGTTTATCTTTGACACTGGGAGAGTCTAATGGATCTTCGATTATTGGTTTATCCAAATTGGTATTAGGAAAATACTTCTCAAGATTGCTGTAAACCTCTTCAACAGGAGGACGAACATCCATGTAGACTTGTTCATGTTCATTCTTCCACAGCTCGTCCTTAAGAGGATCGTCTTGAAGTATGATCCCTTTCTTCTTTTCTGCAGGCTTCTTCATAGATTTCATAAAGAATTCATCTCCTTCCATTGGCTTAACAAAGAAGTCATCTTCAGAATTAGTTTGTGAAATATCGAGCAGGGGTGCATCATCGAAAGAAATATCATTTTCTTTGAACAAGTCTACAGGCGGTCTTCTCAGAAGGGAGGAGCTAACTCTCTTACTTCCTGGTCTGTTACCAATTGAAATGGAACGCTCACTTTGCATCAGCATTGTGGAACTTCTAGACATCGCCAAGTCTGACAGGCGCTTGGAATTAGACCGCAACACCGAAAGGTTATTATTAAAACTGTTCTTATGAAGTAAGGGAGGAGGTGGCGCAGCACGTCTAGCTACAATGCTTCCCAGTTTTTCGATCTCGGGCTCTGCTGTTGCAGGAGGATCGTCCTTGAATGTGTTTAATGTAGTAGCCAGAATAGGTGATTTCAGAGTATCTGTCACCGACGAAGAGTAGATATTAGCAATCAATTTAGGCGCCTTGGTATCATATGGTGATTTACGTCTTTTATCAAAGTCGATTTCTCTTCCCTCACGTCTCAACACCCTGAAAGAAGCTGCCAGTTTAGAAGAATCCGAAGAAACATCCGGCAGCTTAGATGAATCATTCTTGTCAATATCAATTTTGAGAGCAGGCACTTTAGAAGTTCTTTGCTGAATAGGAAAAGAGAGCTTGAGAGGTATATGCGTCTGAAACATATCATTCGGCTTCTTTGAATTAGCTTCATTGATCTTCTGAAGTTGCAGCTCATCCTTGAAATTCCAATAATCTATCTTTCGATCAGGATTCGCTTGGAGTAAATACTGAGGAGTGGCAGGATACACTTTCTCATTCTGATCACCATGAATCTCAAAGGAACGAGTATCAGAAGAGTTCGTCAGGTAAGTATTAGTTATCGAATCATTTGCAAGCTCTTGCTGAACCCGAATCATAAATCCACCAGCTGCAACTGCCTGTTGGAGAAGAATGTCAGTTAATGGAGGACCGTCTTCGGATTCTAAGTTAGTCAAGTGGAACGTGAGGGATCCAATTTCAATGATTTGAAGCTCAGCCAAAATTTTAGATTTGATGGAATTAGGCAGGATTTCAGATTCACCATCGAACTTAACTGCTTTAAAGTTACTGCCATCATTAGTCACAAGTACACCCTTTTTGGGGGTCTTTGAACTGGGCAAAAAATCTTTCAAGTTGTCAGACAATGTCGAGGTAAGTTCAGCTTTTTGAGATTCAGCACTAACAGGCTCATTATAGTATGCTCCAGAAAGTTCCGACTTGAGAGATGGTGTCCGTCCAGAGTCTGCCAGATCCTTTCTGAATTGTTCGTCACTATATTGAGTCTGATTAGCAAATGCGGGATTGATATGCTCTTTGGAGAAGCCACGAGAAACTGGCTCGCTTGCGATTCGGAAGTCGTCAGCCTTCTCGTGCCTCAGTAATTGAGGAGAGGTACCCAAACTGTGTGCTTGCTTCACAAATCCCACAGCTTTGTCACCACCATATTTACGAATTGCACTAAATAGCTTCGATTTTCTTGAAGAGTTATCATAATTGATCTTTTGCCAACTAGATGTTTTTTGAAGGGAATCACCGGAGCGAAGAATCTCTTCCGAAAGAAAGGAAGACCTTTTAGTGTTGGCTTTATTGATAGTAAATGACTTTGTTGTTGAAGACGTTTCCAGGTCCATATTCTTACTGTCTGCTGACGATGACTTGCCATGTTGTTTTCGGAAAAACTTATGTGACATATCTTTACTTTTACTGGAACTGGGATCAATATATGAATACGGTCTCTGTCCAAGAGGTAGTTGGGACGCACTAGGTGACGATGAGGACGATGAATTAATAGAGTTGGAACTGCCATGCTTCAAGAAAATTGGAGTCGATTTTCGATATTCCGATTTAATAGGATGGGAATAGCTGCCAGCACTATCCAATCTTCTATCCAGGGATAGCATCGGAGACTCTGGCGTCATGTATGATTCATTGGCTCCTGAAGCTTCCAGCTCCAGTTTTAATAGTTCTATAAAGCGCTCAACGGTATTAAGATGATTGTCTAGATGGAGAAGTTTACCGAATTGCTTCCAAATCATCAGGTCAGCATCGTAGTTAGCTAATTCAAGAAAGCGATTACCAGAGATTTCATTTCTTTTGAAGGTATCCGACCAAGAAGAGTTAAACTCGTTAGATTCAAGCCATCGGATTACATGGTCCATCTGCCACTTCCTAGATGAGTACTGATTACTATTGGAACCCATAGCATATCTCACAAATCGCTTATCCTTGCTCGCTGTTACTGTAGACGATGTGGATACCGTGGAAGACTCAGAGCCCTGCCGAGTGTGATTGGCCTTTTCAGCAGTTGGAGGCTCAGCGTACTTGATTTTAGGTTTGAAGTTAGGAATTTCTCCAATGGAGTCCACATTAAGAACATCGAAACTAGATCCATTGGATCCTAATGTTCGACTAGTGGCTACATCTAAGGAACTGTGACTATATTCGTATCCACTGATGAACAGTGCTAAAGGATTGGAGTTCAGACTGTGAACAGATTTAGGTGGAGATTCTTGGATAGGTTCACTACGACTATATGGAAGACTCGGAGCAGTAGGAACACTTCGAGAGACTGGTGTCGACGCTGAAGAATCGTTAGGGTCCGAAAACTTAAACGTGGGATCATGTGCACCAGTAGATGGGTTAACTGAATGTCGAAACGATGAACTGGGGGTATATTCAGAACTAGCGGACATAGGAACATTGACCGACGAGGGACGACCTTGGAAGCTTCGTGTCAAAGCCCCATCCGAAACAATTCGCTTATTTTGAGGCTCTGGGGTTGATCCTCCAAGGAAGTCGAACTCAGCCATTTCAGTGTCATAACTGACTGCTCTTCGTTCGTTATTCATATCTGCATTGAATGCAACGATTAATATATACGATCAAAGATGCCTGAAACAAAGCTAATGACGCTAATTGGATCTTTCTGTCTAGTGAATTAATGCTATTATCGCTGTCATCAGCTTCTATTTTAAGCCAGATACGATGAGCCTGACACATCCTTACACCTACATTGTTGTGAGACATGGAGATCATCGTGTTTCGTACGGGTGATTTGATACGATTATGACATGCTGCAACTCTACCAGGATGTTGAGGCTATCGTTCGAAATATAGTTTCAATACGGTCGTGGAGAGGGACTATCCTGGATTACGAAAATGCAGTGGAACATGTTCTAATTGACCTTTCCAAGCTCATGAAATGTTTTGGTGAACCTTTTGAATATCTCCATTTATCCGTGTCTCCGTACCAAAGCCGTATTAAAGATCTTCTGCTTTCCCTTGTCACCACTGAGGCACCTAATACTAATGCCAATGATACTATTCTCGAACAGATCAAAACTTATCGCGACGGTCTGACCACAAATCATCGTCTGATACTTCTACGAACCATAGATTCCTCAATTGACCAACGACATAGTTCCCTGCAAGATAATCAAACCCGTAGATCGTTATCTACCCTTGTAAAAACATTTATAGACCTCCAAGTGGATGCAGAGCGTAAACTCGTTGAATATTTGTGTCAATGCTGGGATTTCGAACTTTTATACGAATCGAATTTTAACGATAATCAGCATGACAATATTTATGATGGCGACCATGACGAAACTGAACAGCTTCTTGGTCGTATAGATTCCGTATTAGATGCAACACAACATCGGGTTGGTAATGATATTTATTCTGGGAACCGTATCAGTTCTCAACCGTTAAACTTTGATGCAAACGATCCCCATTTCCGCAACTTATACTACACATTCGTAGAGATCATGTCGTATAAGTTTTCCGGCAAAACCCATACTCCTCAGGATTTTGAGAAATATGCGTCTGTCATGATCAACCTTTTCAAACAAGGACGCGGTGTCGATTATTTGGAGATAGATTCTTTTGAATCTAATGAAAGAAAGGTTAACTCCTTATTTGCATTTGTGAAACAGAACTTACTGGGAGAAGACGATCGTTCCATTGCGCTGGCCGCCGAAAGGGCTTTCTCCCGAGCAAAAATTTTTTCATATCCTTCTGAAGAAGAACCTCTTTCGCTCATACCACTCGATAAAAGGGAACAAGATGCCATTATAGGCGATCTAAAAACCTTCATCCCCGATCTCAATGAGTTTAATTTCCATTTTGACCCCAATTTCCCTATAATATTGCAGCAATACTTTGAGTTTGTATATGGGTCTTTTGCTGATATTGCTACTGCTGCGGACTTGAAACTTGTTAGTGATATTGTAAGCGTAATTAAACAGATCCGGGATTTCAACAGGTCAGAAGATTCAAGAGTTGACATAAAATCCGCTGTTGAAAAGCTTTATCAGCTTCATTTCAAATTCGATGGGTCAAGTACGGAATTTCTTGCCAGGGGAGCAAAGGCAATAGCCGTGAAGTCATTGACCTTAAAAGCAACCTGGTTCAAAGTTTGGAATGGCAAGACTCTTAAGTACATCTATGATGATCATATATTAAAGGAGAAGTGGGCACCTCAATGGCGCTTGAAGAGCAAATACTTCCAACGTTGGTTCAGCAGACGCGAAAGAAACAAAGAAGTCTATGGTCTTGCATCCTCTTTCTCCGACAAATGTTTACAATCTAGAACATTTCGGAATTTATTCTCCAAAGTCGAAAGTACAAAAATTCTGGAAAGGAAAATCAAACAGATTGCGCTTAGAATTACATGGGATAAATGGCGCTGTAAATTAGACAAACACATTACAGAAACAACAAATGCTTTGTCAACTTATAATCAGAGTCTTTTGAAGAGATGCTTTGGCTCTTTTGAGGGCAAAGCATCCAAAATAGAACAAATTTCAATCTTGGCCAATAGCTTTGCAAATGACAATTCTGACAGAATCGATAAGCTTATGTTACATAGAAGTTTTGAGCTTTGGATTGAAAAAATGAACTCGAATCTCCACTCAACAACAACGCTATCTATTCATAACACACAACAACCACGACTTACGAATTCCCTCGATGACAAGTTAAGAATACTTTATGAGAAAGAGAAGTATTTTATTTTATCGAATTTCATGGCAAAGATCTCAAGAGAATATGATTTGAGAAAGATAGCTAAAAATTTCAAACAAAACTCTAAGTACCACGAATCAAAAGCATTTTTCACATGGTGGGCAAAGATATACAATTTAAGAATTCAACTTAGCAATTACAAATCGAAAGAAAATGACGTTATGAAAAAGAAAATGTGGAGCATTTGGATACTGAGAATGGTTTTAGGTAGGACTCAAGCAAATTTCAGACGGAAAAATCTTTTAAAATTTGCATTAGATACCTGGCTAATGAAGTTCCGGACCAGTGAAGCTGACCGCTCGAAACTAAATCAATTGCTGATACGATTCTTCTTCCAGAGGTGGCGGTTGAACTCTCGTTTATTAGCCTTCTCGTATCGTAATAGCAAATTCTCTTTACTGACCACATTCGAGGTATGGCAGGGAAAATACGATCAAAGAAATAAACAGGAACAATTAGGAGATGAGCACAACCAAAGCAGAGTTTTAAAGGCTTTGATGACATCATGGCAACGCAAATTGTCCACGGCTTTTCTGCTTGAAGTAGCTGCTAGCAGATTCATGCTAAAAAAATACTTACACATAATGTCTTCCAGATATAACGAAATAAGGCAAATGCCATTCAAAAATTTAGGCAATCTCAATGTTTCAGAAAGAACTCTGTTGTTGTTTGCGATTAGAATCTGGAGAAACAAGTACGAACAGAAACTTCAATTGATCCATGAACAGCAACTAGACAGCTATAAAATGCATTTTGATGTTCCTCGTCTTAAATCGAAGTACTTGGAATTATGGGTCAGAAAGTACAATAAGAGTCAAAAACATCGTATGTATCTTATTAGGAAGGCTGATAGTTTCGCCCGAAAGTCACTTCTAGTCGAAAATTTCTTTGACGTTTGGAAGCAAAAGAAGAGCAAAACAGACAACCTCGAATTTAAGGCATCTCAATTCGAAGAGACATTACTTTTGAAAAAGTGCCTTATAATTTGGTATAATCAATTTACCCAAAAAATTGTCTTACTCGACGACATACGATTAGAGCATCAAGATCAGAAAGAATTTGCTAAGGCCAGAGAAATCTTGAGCATTTGGTCTCTAAAGGTTCTAAAGTATGTTAAGCGTCACCAGCAGAGTTGCGACCTTTTTATTGAAAAATGGGACCAGGCTATGCTAAGAGATTTAATTGAACTATGGCACCACAAGACCAAAGAAAAGCAAGGTCTCCTAGATTCTCCTGGAGCTAACATCTCGACAACAAGTAACCAATCGCCTTTGGCAAATAAAGTTCTGAAGCCACAACCGCCTAGTCCTAGCTACTTACACACACCTTTGAAGGCTACCTCAAGTCCATATCGAAGCCCCAACGGAGGAGGATCTTCAAGACTACAAGAAACGACATTAAGAATCAAGTCACAAAGAATTGACGCCTTGAGAAAACATTTTGGAAGAGCGAGAGCTGATAGTATTAAATCAAGCACTACTATAGATACATATAACCGGAACTACGTACGGCTACCCCCTCCCAGCGTACGGAACACCTATCGTTCAATTCTGCCACCGGAACCTCCCAAGTTTGATATGGCTGGTCTTCAGCTGCTGTCAGATTCTACTGATATAGATGATATGTCAGTAATTGCCACCGCCAAAAAGCTTCGTCGTATCACCCCAATTTATGTTCCATCTGTAGACAACGACGAACCACAGTTCTCCCCGGTTGAAAATATTAGAAATAGATTTCCGTCGATTGACGAATCTATATTTTAAGCATGAGTAGCCGCCTCTTCAAAATCATCTACTTCCAGATTGATATCCTTCTCAACTTTTTCGAAGTCTACATCCTGACCTTCTTCGGTACTCGAAAGAGGCTTGTTATTAGCATAAGCCAAGAAAGAGTCTGGAGTTTGACGCTCGTAAACGTACAAACCATTTTTCTGAATAATAGACGCATTAATGAACAACTGTAACATTTTGTAGTCCCCATTTCTTATCTGAGTGTACAAGTTTACCAAGAAACCTGGTATAGCTTGACGTCTGTAAACGCCTTGCTGATAAAGGAAGAAAAGAGGTCCAGCTGTAATGGTATGGAAAGTCTTCGAAATATGAACCAATTGCCAGGCCTCAGAATCGAACTTAATTACACTAGCATCATCAACTTTGCTTTGTAAAACTCTGTCAGTGACGAGCAAAGATACAGAAGACCATTTCTTAGCAAGCTCATGGGCATCCTCAGTCTTGTCATAAGAAACACTAGAGTTATGTAATTCAGTAAATCGGCTTACTCCCGTCATACATGGAGCAGCATCTAAATGAACGACGCCAGGCTTCTCAGACAAATAGTTGTTGACAAATTGAATTGAATCACCTCCTGGGTAATTGTAACTGGAAACAAAAGCCATTCCAAAGGCAATAACGATGGCGGAAAGAGTCACAAGAGTGTAAATGAAAAGTGGTGGTCTCACGGCAAAGCTGGAACTCCATTTTCTGGTCAAAACACTGAAACCATTGGCACTTGTCATCATAATAATTGGAACAACATAGATAATAAATCTCCATTCCTTATGAGGCTGAAGAGACATCAACCCTACGAATGTGGCAGCAGAAGTAAATAAAACACGAAGGCCGTTCTTTGCTGGATGAGGAACAGCATCCTCCTCCTTCTCTGAAGCTGTATCAGGCGACGCTGGGTCGTTGACAAACCCTGAGGGCAACAACAAGAGCAACACAGGTGGTTTAAACAATTTCCAGGAAAAATGAGTAAAGTAAGCCGAGGTTGGCAAGGTGCCCCACTCACTAGCTCTACCGGCAATAACATTGAAGTAAAATGCTTCCAACTCAGGGATGGACCAGCTTCCCCAGAAGTAGGAATCTACAAAGAAGGTAGTCACCAAACCGACTAAAGTTCCGGCTGCCAACAAGAACAAGTTAACGGTGATAGACGATTGACCGTAAATCAAAGAAGACACCAAGGCAATGACAGTAGCCAAAAGTCCTACTTCTAATCTCAAGGTGATACCGGTAAAAGCCAACCAAGTCAATCCTCTCATATCGCCTTCAATAAGTTTACTGAAAGAGTAAGTTACTGCTGGCAAGGCAATAAAGTTAGGAAGAGTTCTTGAACTGTAGAAGAGAAGGTGGAACAGAGTCAACAAACATAAAGTGAACCAGAATCCGATAACACCCTTATGAGTTCTTCTTTCGGGAACGGTGACTTTGTTGAGGCTATCACGCAATTTAAGTAATGCCGCACCGTTGAAGAAACCCAAGACAGCACGGGCAATCGTCTGAACGACAATTTGGTCCCTGCCGGCAGCTAACAAGTCAACACCAAACAATTTAACAATCTTCACAATAGCACTAGTGATTCCACCGATAACTAAACTTCCGAGAAATGATCTAGGCACGGCACCAGGAAACTCGACGTGGTCATAATTGTCTTGAACCACTTGGATGGGGTACACACCATAATTGACAATATCATGAATGGCCTGGATGTTGAAGGACTCCTCTACCTTGGTGTAAGGAGCGATCGCCAAAAAGAGGAATATGGCTCCGTACACTGCTCCGTCTAAAATTCTGACTTTTTTCATGGTAGGGCTAGGTTGAAAAATTCAACTGATTGCGAACTTTATCATTTTTAATCATGGAGGATATACCTGATCTAGTAACAGATCTAGAGCAAACCAAGGGCAAGACCTATGTAAGGCCACATCCTACCACAGATCTTGATCCCAAGATACAACAACCACAAAATCAAGAAGTCATAGACAAAAAGATTCCCATTACCATCATCACTGGATATTTGGGTTCTGGAAAATCCACATTATTACAGCAAATAGGCAAGACTTCTAACAAGAAATTGGCCATTATATTGAATGAATTCGGCGATTCATCAGCTATAGAGAAGTCTATCACTATACAAGATTCCAAGGAAGCGGTCCAAGAGTGGCTTGATCTCGGCAACGGCTGTCTTTGCTGTACCGTCAAAGATAATGGAGTACTTGCAATTGAACAGCTTATTGAGAGGTCCAAGGGGTCGATTGATTACATTCTTCTTGAGACTACGGGAATAGCAGACCCAGCACCCATCGCTAAGATGTTCTGGCTAGACGAGGGCCTTGCCTCCAATGTATATATCGATTCTGTTGTTACCGTTTTAGATGCTGAGCATATCATAACTTGTCTCGACGATGTGGGAGGCCACTGGCATAGAGAGAATAATCATATGAAGTTGCTCCAGAGTGTTAACAAAGATGATATTACCGAGGAAGAAGTAGAGGCTGAGAAGAAACAGTTAGCAGAAGGTATTACTACTGCCCATTTGCAGATCGCTTTGGCCGATGTCCTTCTTGTTAACAAGATAGACAGGATAAACGAAGACGGTCTTCAAAAGATTAATCATAAAATCAAGCAAATCAACACAACAGCTCCAGTGTACTCCACTCTGTTTGGAGACATTGAATTAGAGAAAATTCTAGACCAGCATGCATTCGAAGCAAATGTAGAGAAGCTTACCGAATCACTCAGTTTTTCCTCAGACTCTTCGTTTCACGATGACAGAATTAGCACCATTAACATCGATTTTCCATTCTTTTCTAACGATGACTTTGGAAAAGTAGAAGCATTTTTACAGCATATACTTTGGGAGAATGAGGCAAATGGGAAAGCTATTGAAATTCATCGAGTTAAGGGGCTCTTGGTGAAAGAAGCAGAAGGTGAAGAGCCTGATGTAAGAGTAATTCAAGGCGTCAGAGATACCTACGATATAATGAAAGGCGGTAAATTAGTTCCCGGAGTAAAAGCAAACAAATTGGTGTTCATAGGAAAAAACTTGGTACATGATGACTTGAAGCAAGAGTTGTCAAAATATATAGCTTTATAATCATTAAAAAGCCATAATGAGTAGTCAGTGTACAAATTTACTTACTACATCGTTATGTCAACCAAACACCCAAACATTGAAAAAAAATCTCAAGAGCATAAAGCTAGCATGTCCTCGGATCAAAAGCCCCAAGCTTCAACCGAGGCTACTCCTGCGGCTTCTACTGCCCCTAAACCGAAGGTTAAGAAGCAATGGAATAACCCTGCTTTACGAATGATGGGAATTCCCCGCTTTTCCCTTCCATCTCGCAACTGGCTCATTTTCTGGACGGTCTGTGCCAGTGTTGGTTCTGCTATTGCATATGATAAATACGAGCAGGGCAAAGTTAGGGAGAAGTGGATGAAACATGTAGAGCACTTGAGCCAGCAATCTTATCCTAGTGATCGAATACCTAGAAAAGTTTCCATCTTCATTGCCCCTCCACCAAATGACTTTTTGGATTCCTCGATGAGGTACTTCAGAAGATATGTCAAGCCAGTTCTTAATGCTGCTGCTATTGACTACGATGTTTACACGGAGAGTAGACAAGGAGACATTCGTGCTACGGTGTCTGAGAAGATCAGAATGTTGAGAAGAGAGAGACTGAAAGCGGCCGAATCAAATTCTGAATCTGAATCGGAAACCTCTACCAAATCAATTATTCCACTCAACTTGCTTCCAGGTGCTGGATCCAAACAAAATGACGATGACACAGAAGAATTGGTCAAGCGTTCAGATTTATATAAACCAAAAGATGTTTTGGGTTTCTATCATTTCAACCATACCATCGAACCCAAAAGAGACGATGAGTTGAACCCAGAAGAGGCCGGAGGTGTAATTTGCATTGGTCGTGGTGCCTACAAAGAATTCATCACAGGTGTTCATGAAGGACTTTTGGGACCTTTGAAAGCCCCAGTCGAGCTTGTTCCCGAGCCCTCTAACACCACTAAAGATGACCAAACAGCTGACGGATCTTCACAAGCTGACGCTCAAGCTGAACAGAAGGACGCAGCCAAACCAGAAGGTGAAGAGGAAAATGAGGAAACAAAGAACCCAGTTCCTAAGCCATACATTAAGCCCGAGGAATATGCTTCGGCCCACTTTGCTCCTGAACTTGTCACAAATGGTCGTATTTTGAACGACAAGAACGTTCCTGTACTTTTCGAGCAGCCTATTTACGTTTTCGGACTTCCTACCGTGGTCGGCTTTACTAATACTCATCGTAAAATTTACCGCTTTTTCACTCGCAGATACGAAGCCGATGATTTCTGCCGTCGCACTTCGAAGCTAGTGGACAACATATCCAGACCATTTGAGTACAAAGACATATTCATGGCTAAAGAAGAAGAGTTAGAATGGCCTAAAAAATGGGTTGCAACCGGCAAGGAGAAGGGCTCAGAATGGGTACAGGAGTTGGTTACTGATGACAGAATTACTGGCAGAATGAGAGTATTTGAAGTAGACGAAGGAAGAAGTAATTAATGTATATAGATTAATCGTCATAAATTATCAACTGCAACGTAGGATTTAATTTTGATCGGCCCCCCACCAGATGAACTCCGCATCGGAATTGCCACGCCAAAAAAGAAGCCCGAGCTTGTCACGGCCCGGGTGGTTGCAAAGCGCCGCTTGTGATGGTACTAGGAACTGTGCAGTCCACATGACTCCCCCGGATCTTTGATTCGATAGTGATATGGACTGAGTCATGGACTACATACAGGACCGGGAAAGTCCGATCAAGAATTCTCCACTATTGCTCTCTGAAGACCGAAATTTGGGTCTTTCAGGCACAACTACATGCTTTAAAAGCCCGAAAAGCAAAGAAATCCGTGCTCAGCGAATTTATTGACCCAGTAACTCCAATTTTAATGATTGTGGTGGCCGAAGAACCCTTTACTGCATATAAGGGCCGGTGATGCTCATAATCATCCCGGTAACGGCCTGCCTCGATCAATGCGGTTTGATTGGCTGTAGATACGTACCTGCAGGCGTAGACAGCGTGGTTGCAGCAGCAGGTGATGAGGTATAAGAGGAAGCGGTTTCACCTCAGTGTATAGATCAATAAATACTACAGTAGAAATGGTTTTGCCACACGAGCCCGAGTTTCAACAAGCTTTCAACGAATTGGTTTCCGCTTTGGAAGAGTCTACCTTGTTCAAAGAGAACCCTCACTACAAGAAGGTTATTCCTGTCGTTTCAGTCCCTGAGAGAATTATTCAATTCAGAGTTGCCTGGGAGAACGACAAGGGAGAAATCGAGGTCAACAATGGTTTCAGAGTTCAATTCAACTCTGCCTTGGGTCCTTACAAGGGTGGTTTGAGATTCCACCCCACTGTCAACTTGTCAGTTTTGAAGTTCTTGGGTTTTGAACAAATTTTCAAGAATGCTTTGACTGGTTTGTCTATGGGTGGTGGTAAAGGTGGTTGTGACTTCAACCCTAAGGGAAGAACTGACTCCGAGATCAGAAGATTCTGTGTTGCCTTCATGAGACAATTGGCTAGATACATTGGTGCAGACACCGATGTCCCAGCCGGTGATATTGGTGTCGGTGGCCGTGAGGTTGGTTTCATGTTTGGCGCTTACAAGCAGATGCAAAACAACTGGTCCGGTATTTTAACCGGGAAGGGTTTGAGCTGGGGTGGTTCCTTGATCCGTCCTGAGGCTACTGGTTACGGTACCGTGTACTACGTTGAGAAAATGATCGAGAAGGCCACTGGTGGTAAAGAGACTTTCAAGGGTAAGAGAGTTGTTATCTCTGGTTCCGGTAACGTCGCCCAATACGCTGCCTTGAAGGTTATTGAATTGGGCGGTACCGTTGTTGCCTTGTCTGATTCTAAGGGTTCCATCATCTCGCAATCTGGTATTGTTCCTGAGCAGGTGGAGGCCATTGCTGCTGCTAAGCTCAAGTTCAAGTCTTTGGAAGAAATCACTAAGGACTCTGCACACCTCTTCTCTGGTGACAACAAGGTTGAGTACCTTGCTGGTGTCCGTCCATGGACCAAGGTCGGCCAAGTTGACATTGCCTTGCCATGTGCCACTCAGAACGAAGTCAGCGGTGACGAGGCCAAGGCTTTAGTCGAGGCTGGCTGTAAGTACATTGCAGAGGGATCCAACATGGGTTCTACAGTTGAGGCTATTGACGTCTTTGAGGCTTCTAGAAACATGAACGTTTGGTACGCCCCAGGTAAGGCTGCCAACTGTGGTGGTGTCGCTGTTTCTGGTTTGGAGATGGCCCAGAACTCTCAAAGAGTTAAATGGACCGCCGAGGAAGTTGACGCCAAGTTGAAGGACATCATGTACACCTGTTTCGAGAACTGTTACAACACCGCCGTCAAGTACTCTACTGACAAGAATGCTTCTGGCTTGCCATCTTTGTTGCAAGGTGCTAACATCGCTGGTTTCATCAAGGTCGCCGATGCCATGTTCGACCAGGGTGAAGTCTTTTAATTAAGTTTATGTATTATATAGAGATGAATGACTTAAGAGAAACGTGTAAGCTTAGATTTAATGGTCTGCCTCTATACATTTTAAGCAGTAGTTTTATGTTTCTTCCATCATTTTCGCAGCTATTCGCAGTTGCAACCTTAAAAATAATTCCTAGGAAGAATAATCGCAGCATTTCGGAATCGCGATTCTCGATTGATGTCAAACCTAGAACTTAATGGTGAACTACCTCAATACATTCCGCTTCATGCAGAGTTGGTGAAGGAATTTGAATCTGCCGATACCAACCATCTCCAACTGCAGCAGGCTGTGAAAAATGCCATAGACGAACAGACGGCTCACGCCAAATCTTATATTGAATTTGTTTTACACGAAGATAACGCTACCCCAATAAATATCAACCCCGAAACCCTTAAGATGCTCCTTAACTCCCTTAAGCAACTTATAGGGACGAAACATCAACTTGAATGGTGGAAGCAAGCATCCCATAACGGTAAAGCAAGAGTACGACATCAACAAAGGCTGGAACCAGAGTTGACTGTTGATACCATGGAAACATATAGAGAATACGGCGACAAAAACCAATTTGCGGATGCAGTTATACACGATTACGAAGAAGATAAACAGTTACGGGAACTGGAACGAACTATAGACCAGTTAGTCCGAACGAATGAAGTCTACAAGCAACTTGAAAACTTATCTTATATCATTAATGATCCTGAAAGCCAGCTTCCCGGAGATCAAGAAGATGGTGAAGAAATTGCTGTTTCAGGGGGTAAAGTTCCATTGAAGGATCCGTTGTCACTTGATTACTATGTGGATCCTTACGTTTCTCGGAAGTGCATGCATGTATTTTCGAAAGAATCTATATTTGCATACTTGGAGGATTCGTCTCCAAGAAACCTCAAAAATTGTCCGGTAGCCGGGTGTAGTGCAAAATTATGCCTTAATGACTTGAAACCGGACCCAATGATGAGCTTACGATTACGTGTGTTCCGACAGAGAGGACGTAGAACCGCCGGTGAGAGAATATGATGTGTATGCAATGAATAGAGAAGTTCTATAGTCTTTTAACTACTATAAGTACAATAACCAAAATAACTTTCTCGAAGTTAAATAGTCTCGTATGGCCCCCTTTTACATATGTATAAAATTGTTTGTTCCTATTGCTTTAGAACGTGCCATCTTTAGTGGTTTCGCGCCCAACTTATCGCTTCTTCATCAATAGCTATTTTAGGATTCTATACTCTCAATGTCGGTCAACTATAACCACGAGATCGATATACCTGTGACAGACCTAGATGAGGAAGATGACATCCTATTTACTGAAAATTACGGGGACGATATAGGACCACTAAATGATCTCGATTATGAACATGAAGCAGATACTAGGCCATCGCTAATCGGCAAAGTACGAAATTGGATCCGAGGGCCCCGAATGCCTAATTCTTATGAAATGGTCAACCTTGAGGAAGGTGATGTCGACAGCTTTGATCTGTCGTTACCACAACCAAAGGTAGCCTCAAAAAGACAGCGTCAATTGACATTAACTTTAGTGTGCCTCATCCTGGCCGCGGTGGCATTCGTTATAACTCGCTATGTATTTGGTTATCCCTCGAAGGGAGACTCTACTTATAGAACTGCTGGACACTTCAAAAAGCGTATGTCCAATTCGACTCATGATTTTTATCCTACTACTATTGTGGTTTCGTTAGATGGATTCCATCCTCATTATATCAATTCTAAAAGAACACCAACCCTTCACAATATGATGGTCCTGAGTTATGGAGCTCCTTATATGATCCCATCATTCCCTTCATCTACGTTCCCTAATCATTGGACTTTAGTAACAGGATTATATCCTTCTGAACATGGGATTGTAGGCAATACTTTTTACGATCCGAGGTTGCAAAGAGAATTCGTCAACACCAATCCAAAAATGGGAGGGCTTGACCCTGATTTCTGGCATGGAGGTGAACCGGTATGGACCACTGCGTTTAAACAGGGAGTAAACTCCGCTATTCACATGTGGCCCGGAAGTGAGGTGCCAGGAATTGGCGTGAACGCTGGTCCTTTGGCAGTTGATAAATATAACGGAAGTGAAGTCTTATCTCATAAAGTTGACAGAGTATTGTCATGGATAGATACAGGAGATATTGACCAAAGACCAGAATTGATCTTGACTTATGTTCCTACCATTGACCTGTTTGGTCACCAATATGGAATATCAGGTAAAGAGCTTGACCAAGCGTTGACTTACGTCGACAGCTTTGTTAACCTTCTCATCCAGGAATTGGATTCCAGAAACTTACAGAACATTGCTAATTTGATTGTGCTAAGTGACCATGGAATGGCACCTACATCCAACGACAGACTTTTATATTTGGATGACATGATTGATTTACTGAGAGTGGAGCATATTGATGGCTGGCCATTATTTGGACTCCGCCCAGCATCTACGGAAGACGAAGATAAGATTTATAAAGATTTACAATCTTCTATTGAAAAGTCAGGCCATCAAGATCATTTCAAGGTATACAAGAAAGCTGATTTACCAAAAGAATGGAACTTTGGTGCCAATAATAAGTTTTCATATCGTCTTGCTCCAATATGGGTGGTGCCTGAAGTTGGATACTCTGTGACCACTCATAAGAATATGGAAGACAATGGAGGTGACTATAAGCCTAAGGGTGTACACGGCTACAATAACACCGAAGTATTAATGCGAGCTTTATTCTTGGGCCAGGGCCCGTATTTCAATGAATTGTTACGAGGTAATAAGAAAGTTCGCCCTTTTGCAAATACTGAAGTATACAATATGATATGTGAATCGTTGTTCGTGGAACCCTCTCCTAATAATGGCACTAAACTGTTGTTTACTACCAATGATATTTTACTTCCGGGATCGTGGACCGATAACCGTGGATTCCCTGGATTATCATTTGATGTGGATCATATTGTAGAAGATGCTACCTACGATTCGTTATATCGTGACAAGAAACCTGAAGTTAATGAAGGTGCCACATTGAGTAATGCTGAAGGCGAGTTAAAATCGCATGAAAAATCACTTACACTTAAATCAACGACTCTTCCACGCCCTACAGACTTCACTAAGACGAAAGAAGAAAAGACTACCTCAACCATGGCTAACCATAAAGGCAAACCGACACATCATGGTTTACTTGAGGACATTGGAGAGGAAATCGGCGAGATTGGTAAGACAATTGGAGAAGTGGCTGGCGACGTTGGCGAGGAGATAGGCGATTTCTTTGGCGGTTTATTTGGCGGAGACGACAAAGATGATGATTAAAGGGCAACTGGTTGTTTTATTCGCATTATTTATGTAGGTTTTAATACATCTACCACGTACTGTAAGGATCAGAGTCAGTCTTGCTGATAATTATATCGGCTGAAGGAAGATCTTCGAGCAATTGAGCTTTGAGCTCCGAAAGAAAAGCTCTCTCGGTATTACTATGATTGCATGCAACTACCGAAGAACCCTGTTCTTTGAAATACAAAGCTTCATGGTGAGAAAGTTCTCCAGTTAAGTAAAGATCAGCCTTGGACCCTCTGAAAACAGACCCACCAGAACCAGCACATACCGCTACTGACGAAATGGGATAATTCTTGTCTTTACCATGTGCCAACGCAACTTGGACATGATCCAACTTGAGTCCCTTTTTAATCAAGTCCACTAATTTATCTAAAGCTACAGGCTCCGAGAATCTTATAAGACGACCCATTCCACATTCAGGCTCATCTGGATTAGGTTGAAGAATCTCTCTACCTGATGTAGGCAAAGTCAGTGAAAAAATATCCGCCAAGAAATCATTAACCCCTCCCTTAGCACTATCGACAGCAGTATGTGGAGAATAGACACTGATTTTATTTTGGATGAGTTTGATGAGCGACCGTTGCTGGGGATCCAGCTGGGTAATGGATTTCAAGCCACGGAAAATGAAAGGATGGTATGCCATGATGATATTCGAATTGGTCTTAATGGCTTCGTTGGCAACTTCTTGAGTCAAGTCGATAGTGAGCAATATCTTAAGGTTATTGGAATCATCGTCGGTACTGGAATCTACGAGCAATCCAGTATTATCCCACGAGCTATCAGCCAAGCGGATAGGGTAACGTTTTTGGACTGGGTCAGTATGGTCTTTTAAAAAGAAACAGGAATTGACGTACTAGCATTGACAAACGTTTTCACAGCCGTCTTAGACATTGTAAAAAAAAAAGCAACAGTTGAGTTCTTCAATAATTTCAGTATGAAAATCAAAAAAATAAATGCCTCCTGCCAGAATTGAACTAGCGACCTTTGCATTACAAGTGCAACGCTCTACCACTAAGCTAAGGAGGCATTTCTAAAAATTTGTAAGCAACTAGTAGTTAAGACCCAGTTACATTTTTACCCCATATTTCAGGTAATCCCCCACTTCCGAACCAGGCCGTACCCGCCTTGTTCTCGCAATTTTTTGTTCTTGCGAAATGCGCCGGCATTAATTAAGGCCGCATTAGTCAATCTTTCCGTTACCCATGCAGTATGGTATATGCACATTGATGAGATGAGTGTATTCCGTTGCAGCTCCTTTTCCTATCCCTAATAGACCTATGGAAGACAGAGACAGTGTCGTAGAACATTTACTTCCGCCGGAATCACCTACCCTTCAGGAGGAAGCGAATCCGTCGTCAGACATACCATTCCAAAAAAAGCCCTTATCGCTGTCAGATCAGCGCACTGGAAAATATACTATTGAATTCGAAAATGAGACATTGTTCATAGACAGCACCGATTGGCGCCAAAGTAACCTTTTAAAGTGTCAATTACTATGTGCATATATATTCTTCATAATTTTTGGCATGGCCGAACAAGCAGTGGGTACATTGATTCCTAGATTTCAGTCACATTATAAAGTTGATGACATTCAAACAAGCTTTATTTTTTTAGCCACTGTCTTTGGCTACATAATTTCTGCTGTGTGCAATGAATACACCCATAAGATGCTAGGAGTCAAGGGTGCGCTTATGACGGGAGCCGGAGCCATGACGTTTGGATATGGAATGATTTCTCTCAGACCTCGGTACTTTATCTTGGTCATATTCTATATTTTCAACGGATTGGCACTAGGCGCTCTTGATGCCGGATTGAACACTTGGATGGGTGGCTTGGTCGACAGTAATCCGCTTTTGGGAATCCTTCATGGATGCTATGGAATTGGATGCATGATCTCTCCCCCTTTAGTCTCGTACTTACTTACTAGGAAACACAATCCTTGGAAATGGAACTACTATTACTATGTTCTTACGTCTTTGGCAGCCTGTGGTCTTGGTTTGGTTGCCTTAACTTTTAGATACGAGACTGCCAAGAAGTATAGGTACTTAGTCCTTCTGAAAACTTACGGCGATAAGGTTCAAGTTCATGACTACGAGTTGGACCTGTTCGAAATAGAAGATGAAACCACATCAGCTTCCAAAGAGGAAGGTCATTCTGCATCTTTGGTAGAAACATTGAAGTCTAGACTTGTGTGGGTTTTCGCTATCGTCTTATTCATCTATGTTGGCGGTGAAGTAGCATTTGGATCCTGGCTTGTTTCATTCCTCATGAGGATTCAACACTTACCTTATAAAGAATCATCCTACATGGCGACCAGTTTCTGGACAGGTCTTACTGTGGGCCGTATGACGCTTGGTTTCGTCACCGAAAGGTATTTTTCATCGGAATTGATGGCTAATTTGGTCTACATTGCAGCCTCCTTCGGAGGAATGTTCCTCTTTTGGGTTTTTGCATTCACAAGTGTGATTCCATTACTCTTCTTGATTGTATTCTTAACAGGAGTAGCAATTGGCCCAATTTTTCCTACAACTATCGTATCTAGTATTTCCATTTTACCGGCCAAATATCATACCGCCGGTGTTGGATTTATTTGTGCATTTGGAGGTGGAGGTGGAGCGGCAGTTCCTTTCTTGATTGGGATTCTTGCAGAGTCAAGCTCATCGGGTATGAGGATTTTTCCCCTCGTGATTTGTCTACTGTATGGAGGGTTGCTTGTTGTGTGGGGGTTGATTACAAAGAAGTATAAATAACAAGTATAAATGAGTAGATTAAAAATGTATGAAGATTATGACTTTCCTCCCTGTGCGGCCCATTCTTCTGGAGTGAAGCCTTTCTGGGTAAATGCGTGGATCGATGCTATCTCTTCCTTTAAGGCAGTATTGACAAGCCGATGACGGCCCAATTTGTTCTTTCCGGCAAACAAAGGCGATACGATTACCACGGCAAATGCTTGGCCACATCCTCCGGACATGTCTTCTACCTTGACTAAAGTTGCCTCTAGCCTCTTTTCGATTATGGCTTTAAGACTCTCATCGGTAATACTCATGGTGAAACTTCTAGATTCTTGGTGATGAGATTACGATTTTGCGAACTGCGCTCAATTCTCACTAAATAGATTAGTGAATTTTGACTAAGACATATCGCGACCAGAAAACGATTCTTTGTATTAGACAGCTAAATGATTCTTTAATTACTATTGATGCTGTTTATTAGAACTATGCTACCTGATATTACATTGTTTTTACAAATTTATGATATAGTTACACAGTGGTAACATAAGATCTATGCATCGTTTGAGGTTTCACCATGTGATTCCGGAAGCACTTTAGAGTGTCCGCGAGACACAGTATTTGACCTAACCTCCAGGTTGGCGAATCCCAGTGGAGGCAGTGAGACCTTGACGTCAAATGATTTAAAAAACCCAGGCAGCTCCTTGGATACCTTATCTAGACGAGCCATTACTTCCTTAGTGGTTATGTCATTCTTCGAAGTAAAATCACCCTTTTCAAAGAATTGCCATAAATCATCGGGAATTATACTCATCTCCTCATGTTGCTCAATGAGTTGGTTCACAACTTCGATTGCCAAGAAATAAGTTTCACCAGGTGCTGATGGGTCCAGCTGTTGGGCCTGTCTCAGTATGAGAATGTTTGGTGATATAACGGTCGCCAAATTGTGAATGTCCATCTTGGACCCAGTCTCTTCGTCAATCTCAGCAAACAGAGCCACCCAACTAAAGAAGTATAACAACACTTCAAGTAAGTTGCGGTGACTTCTGGGAAGCATACAATACGTTAATTGCATGAGCCGTTTACGTAAAACTAAGTCTTGTTCACGTTGCAGTTGAATCCACAAGTCATGCAAGTTGAAAGTAAGAAGAGGATTCGGCAATTCACGAATCCACTTCTTCATCAATGCCGCTAACTGAATAGCTGTTTGAGAGCCAAAATCTGGCAGCTTAAGAGGATTCTTATTGATCTGCTCAGTTAAATCCTTAAGCTTTTTAATGTTACCATTGAGACGGAAGATACCCTCTACGGACATATCCTTTTGCCTTAATGCTGTTATAATATCATCGATTACAATGGGAATGCGAAGCTGAGATGGCCCGACTCCCAAGTCCAGGTCGACACCGTACTTCTTGGTCAAGTCTTGTAAGTCCACTCCAAAGACTCCAGAAACCTTATCTTTCTTACCATCTCCACCAAATTTCAATTTGTCCCAGAAAGTAGCCGCTTTACGAGTTTGAATCATGCCAAGAAGTTCTTCTTTGTTGTAACGGTTATTCAGGATCTGCACCAAGGCTTCCACTGCAATGTGTCGTAATATAAAATGCTCCAGCTTCGTAAGTTCAGAATAATATTTGTTCTTCTTAACAGGAGGTGCTGGCTCTTTTGGAGATTCACCAGGAACAGCACTTATAGTACGAACCAGATGCATTGGTTTTTGCTTTTGATAGAGCAGATTGTGATGACGGTAGGCATTAGGACGTTGCTCCCTAGCTTGCTCTGCGGCGACAATCCTAGGAATATCATCCAATGTCAACAGCTTTTCATTCTTCAACAAATCACTGGTACGATCGAGATTACTATTAGTAAGTTGACGCTGAGGCATATCACGAATCCGAAGAGATTTGCTATGACTATCCGACACAGCAAAATGGTCACTCTCAACTTGTTGCCTGACGTATGAGACTTGAGACAGGATACTTGCTTTACGTATCTGGCCATTCTCATCTTCTTCAGCCTGTTCACTAGTTTGGTTTTCCGCCTTCACTGCATCGGGAGCCTCCAAAACAACCAGCTGCCTAGCTTTCTGTTTGAGTGAATTAGACAACTTTTGACTTTGGCGCTTAGTACGCAACCTTGTAACGTCCTTCAAAGTTTGCGAATAATCAAGCTCATGAGCATCTCTAGCAGCTTTTTCTTCTGCAATTGTTGCCATCTCAGCGGGACCAGCGTCTACGGCCATGAATGCACGAGACCTATACAAAGCGATCTTCAATAGATAGATAAGCTGGGAAAGATTCGAAACTTTCCGGAAACCTGTACGACCGTCACGAGGAGCACAATCACCACAGTAAATGGTTTTATCCTTGATTGCAGCATTGGATACATCGTCTACGGCTGAGTTACCACAGTTAGAACAAGAAAAGCATGCTAAATGCCATCTCTGGTCATATAATTGAACACATGCTTTTTCTACACTCTTACCGCAAGCAGCACAGGCATCCGACGAATTAGGAGGAATTTTTAAATGATTCTCAATTGCCTCCACATTTGTCCGGACAGAATCTGCTTCGATTACAGTGAACTGTTCGAATGACTTGATCTTAGCAAAGAAAGTATTAGTTGCATCGGCAGTTTCTCTGATTTGATTTATCTTTAAAGCATTGCTTAATCCAATACGGATAAGAAGCTTTAAATAATGAGCACATCCGGTGATAACCAGCAAAAGCTCTGTAGATAACGTACCCGATTCTGCAATCTGTTTTGATTGACGCAAAATTGCCAAGTAACTCATAATCTTACCAGAAATATTCCTTGGCTCTTTCTTTAAGAATTGGAAGGGAGTCTTTGAGACCAGAAGTGCCAGTTCCAGGACCACTGTTTCATCCATAAGATCAGTGCTAATGGACTCGCAAACAGCATTCACATAATCGATGGCGTCAAATAACACCTCCAAGTATATGATCAATTTGCCTGTAGCCAAAAGACCACCGCCTTGGTTACCCGTACATGCATTAAGTAACATATCAGAGATGCACGCAGCCGAAGCTTCTTCATAACCCAGCAAAGTGAGCCAGCATGTCATGACTGTCTCTTCGATCTGACTTTCGATGGAGAGTAGCAACTCTTGCAGAATATTAGACTCCTTTAGGTCTAGCATATCAAGGTCAAGCGGGTGCTCTAGTCCAACTGCGTCGGCTGTGATGCAGACGTTCCAAAATTTATGAACCATATAACATTCAGGGTGCCATTGCTGATTCCGACCACCTCTGAACAACTCTACGAACTGCTTAACAATAGAAGAATGACAACCTTCGCAGTGCAGGGCATATAATTTCAGGAAGTGGAAGTGGCAGTAAATGTTACTTTCATGTTCATAATAACTCTCATCTGACTCAAAGACTCGTTGACAAACCACACACTTGAAATGCTCCAAGTGGTACTTGTTGCCTAAAGCGGTGATATAAGGACCTCTAAGGGCACCATTACAGTTATAGCAAAGAAGATCAAGCTTTTTGAAGTAATCAAATTCACAGAGTGGAACTTGGTACTTGAAGCCATTGCTGTCCGTTTTCTCGTACGGGAAAAATTTAGCAGCACATTCATCACCACACTCGTCACATACAAAGCAATGTACGTGATAGGCATGAGATAGAGCACGAACAAACTGTCCCGTGATCTCTTTCTGACACACATGGCAAGATTTACGTTTTTTGCGCGGGTTTGAAGGCATTGAGGGTGGAACTGGCGCTGCAGGAACAGGGCCTGGCAGAGACATATTAGGGCTAGGAGCTACAGGGGGAGCATATGTCTTAGCAGCTGGAGGAGCAGAGGGCATCGAAGATCCAGCGAGAACCAGGGAACCAGGCGCAGGCGCAGGAGCTGGTGGACCACCTGCCGGAATAAACGATCCAGGGACAACTGCCATATTTTCCCTTGGCGGCGTCGTTGACGGGGCAGCAATCGAGTGCCTCGACTTTGGCAGATCCACTCTTTTCTGGTTCGGGTGAGCTGCGGCAGGGTATGACGGCATCGGCGGAATTAGGGTGGTCCAGTTTCCTGAATCATCGTTACGGTATGAGCTAGAATGGCTATGGCTACGAGAATGCAGTCGATAATGCGGGGCATACTGTTGTGATGAGTTAGACTGTTCCATTCCGTGATGGTTGTTTTGTGGTAGTTGTGGCACCTGGAAGGAGGGTGCTACCCCCGGGGAGTACGATCCTTGATTTTGTGGAGCGACGATTTTTCTCAGCCGGGACATCTTTTCAAGAGATTTTGTAGTTCAAAAGTTAGGATTATTAATGTAAAGAGCGTATAGTAGTTGGATATTGTTTTTCGTAAGGGCGTTAAACGAAGATCATTAAAAAGTGTAACTGACAAAAGGACGGGTGAAAAAAAAAAATGAATCAGCCAAAAGAAGAAGGAGGAAAAAAATTAGTATACTTCTTTCTTTACGAGTTTAGACTTCAGCTAACACTTTAACAACACGTCGGTGAAGATCTAAGCAAAACTAGATTCACTGTTAAAAAAACACGACTTGTTGAGTAGTGTGATGCGTTGATGCGAACGAGCTCTGCGGGGGATCAAAAAAATACAGCGGATACGAGCAACAAGGAGTTGATAGTAACTTGATTGAATTACCCACACGCCGTGAATATTAGCTTGTTGGAAAGTATTACACCAAAATTATTAGCTGGTGCTGAACAAACACGATGTGCGGAGACCGTCG
Source organism: Meyerozyma elateridarum (assembly GCA_030574335.1). Classification (NCBI taxonomy): domain Eukaryota; kingdom Fungi; phylum Ascomycota; class Pichiomycetes; order Serinales; family Debaryomycetaceae; genus Meyerozyma; species Meyerozyma elateridarum. The sequence continues at coordinate 66,451 of JAJMEU010000001.1, forward strand.
CTGGCGATTAAAAATAAGTTGTTGTTTTTAATTTAGACTGGTATTTTTGCGCGGGTATATCAGCACTTAGTCAGCTAACCGTTTTACTGGTCGGTAGATGGTTAGGAGAAGATATACGGGAGTGGGGGTTCGTAGTGAGTGTTTGTAATGTTTGCTTAGAAGAATATGTCTAAGATTGCTGTTTAACAATTGTTATAACTATTGTTTTATATTTTAGTACGATATATACGGAGCTTGGCGTTTGCTGCGTTGGGTGCCAACTAAGCTATCATGTTTACGGGCGGTTTGATGCATAAATTAAACTCACTGATACCGGGATTAACTTACAGGGGCCTGGCCTGACTACGTTGGTAAGAGTGTTTAAGCAAGTGCCCACAGCAAACTTCAAGTTAATGGGTCTCTCCCTTTTTTTTTCACATCTATTTCTATTTTTGGTATCTTACTGATCTATAGTCACAAGAGACTACCATATCTTGTGCAATAATTTTTAAATATGTCAACTTTCGAGCTGTTCTAATTTTAACATTCCCGTAATCCTTGACCTGGAACCCTTCTAAAATACCTTCTAGATGTCCCAAAAAGAACCTGGCGGCTCTGCTTCCAAACATCTATTAAGATATCTTTTCGTGGAAGTAGCACTGGAAACACCACCCGAATTGGATTCTTTTCCTTCTCATCACCAGACTTGTTGCCTGACTTAGTTAAAATACACATGTAGAAAATGACCTGTCCGTACCCATGAAACCCTTCGTGGATCACTATGTCTATAATGTCAGTCAGGGAAATAAAATGACTATTGTCGCTGGAATTACTGAAACGCCACGCCAGAGTAGACTCAAGTTGCACGCCGATGTCCCGCATCACTAACATAGAATCCTGGACCTGTCTTTTACACGCAATTACCGCCAAAAATACCAACAATATTCCGATGATCCACATTTTCGGATTATGATAGTCAATTGAAAAATTTCCACTTTTTATATGGGCAAATAATGACGGGACTGTTCGGTTAAGGGAGTAGCCTGAGTCATTGGCATTATGCCATGCTTGAGTAATGGTTATAGAGTTGGTGGAGACGACCAAATCCAATATGAGTGTAATAATTGCAGCACCTAACCCCACGATAAGAGGTGCTTGGAGTTTGTCGAGAGTTCCCGGTCGTGATTTCACCACGAATTTTATCAACCCGGTATCCAGGAGTGCCCGGGAAGGAGATACCTCCAACACATAGTCTTTGGCCGAAGACATGGTGGTTAAACCTGAAGAACCCTATGCATTTTTCAGCTACTTTAAGCCGAGTCAACCCACGTGATGTTGCGCCAACCTTTTTCGGAACATCTGATAAAAAGATGGCAGTTAGTGTGAGTCATGTATTCTTTATATATTCATTATTCATTTACTTGGCCTTCACATCGTCTATCAGACCAACCACCAACTCGTTCTTTCTCAATTCTTTCAATTTTTCAGCTCTACTCATAGGCTTAGAACCAGTTCGTAATTCTATCTCTCTTCTTCTATTGGCTTCAGCATCTTCTTTAATTGCCCGTTCTCGTTCTTCCTTGATTAAAGCCATATGTTCATCATGATTAACCCGAACTTGCTTGAGCTGCTCATTATAGTACTCTAGAGTCTGGATCTTGTTGTTTGAGTCGATACAGTACTCCTCAAAATTGGCCGGAAGCTTTCTCTTGAGGGCCATTTCTACAATTTCCGGGTACTTTTTCTCTTCCAAATTGAACTTCAGCTTAATTTGCTTTCTTGTCCGATAAGGAAAGAGTTGAGCAATGAATGTGAAGTCTGTACCCCAGGTACTGAGGGCGTTATAAAATTGCACCACTTCATCTGGTGTCCATCTATCGGTATGCTTCCGTCTAGAGTAGGTCAGAGAGGTGACAGGATTCTCGAACGGATTTGATTCTTCACGAGTCATGGAAACATTGGTAGTGTTACGGTGTCTATTGACCACTGTAGACTCCTCGTCAACGTTTAACTTACCAGACTTGTCTAATTTGAGTCGCAATCCCAGTGCTGCAGATTGCTCTGGCTGATCATGGTTAAGAAGTTCATTTTGTGCCTTCTTCCGTTGTACTTCTTCAGACTTTTGTTTCATGGCATCAGTATCGTTCAAAGCACGGCGCTCTATACGGGCCCGTAATCGTTCTGATCTTCTTTCCTTTCTCTCTATACGCATTCTCTTTTGAGCTGCCCGGACTAAATTGAAGTTTTCACTGATTTGCCCAATTTCAAGGGTAGGTTTACACAAATCAGCCATAGTTATGTCGCTCACATCGAGCTGAACTTGCTGTAAAAGAGGAATATCCTCCTCTCTGATTACTCTAGGAAGTTGTTTCACGCTAGTAATTCTAGTTTCCAAATCCTTTGGTGCTACGGGAACATGATTGGGGTCGTAATCTTCATCGTTATCTTCAGGACCGCTTTCAGGCTCTGGCTCTACGTCAAACTCGACTGAGGGTCCATTATCTCCACCAACTCGGAACTTACGAAGTTTGTTTGTTTTGGGATCTATTCCCATAACATACTTGGAAGTGCCCTCCAATGCGATTTCTGCCACTTGCTCGAAGGCATTGTTAGACTGCTCTGGACTTACAGATACTACTGTGGATGCGCCTGGCACACTAAGCAAATTCCTCTTAGTTATGGATGGTCTTTGAGCGACCAGGGATCGCCTACGTTTGGTTGGCTTAGCCAGCGGTATGCCGATACGCATGGGTGATGGTCCAGTTTCTTCATCGCCCACAGTGGTGGATACTACTGAGCTAGAACGATGCCGTATTGCTGTTGGGGTGATTCCCAGAAGTCTTCTTTGAGCTTTAACCGACGATTGGCGTCGTCTGCTTGCTTCCTCGGGCTCTTTAAATATATCGTTGTCACCGTATTCGTCTTCCGCTTCACTTTCGTTATCGGCTTTGTCTTCATGAACTACAACCTTCGTTGCATCTTGAGGATCAACAATATCTTCATCAATAACATGAGGAGACGCAACATTGGTTCCTAATCGGAACTCGATGGACGATTCAGGTTGACTTGCAGCCTCTACTGTTGATGCCTGTGTTGCCGGAGGAGTAAGCGGAGTGGCTACCTTCAGAGAAGCAGACTTCCGTCGAAGCACATTCTTCTTGATCTTTGGCGTGAATAATGATTTCTTGACTACACTACTCATGCTTTTATCTCATCGAGTAAACATCGCATCTGCCTTCTAACTTGTACTTCAGAACACCTGCACGTGAATGCAGTAGATGCAGGTTTCGATACATGGAAGATAGGCATCGCTACCCAGAAGAAGCGAAGACATGAGAGCACAATTAAAACAAACATGGCAATTGCCCCAGGACGACTGGGCGCTTGCGATAGTGAGCTTAGACAGTGGTTTTGCCGTTTCGTCCAGTTCGGGATCAATTTATGTTTTCGACAATAGCACCGAGGCACCAACCTCTGTTATAAAGGCCCATGAATCAAGCATCAATAGCATGATAAAAATTGACAACGACACAATTGCATCCTGCTCAACTGATGGAGTAAAGATATGGAACTTAAATTTACCAGGAAGCCCAGTTAGAATATTTAATACTGATAAAACCTCGAATTTTTTGTCTTTGGCCTACTCCAAACCCAACCAGTTACTTGCAGCAGGAACAGAACTTTCCGGCTCTGATGCCGAAGTCCATATTTGGTCTTTAACTTCCTCTGATGCTGCTCCTATAAGATCTTTTATAGATTCCCACCATGACGACGTAACCTTTCTCGAATTTCATCCATCTCTTACCGACTATTTGATGTCTGGCTCCACCGATGGATACGTCAATTTGTATGATCTTTCTCAGGCAGACGAGGAAGATGCTCTCCATCAAGTCATTAATTTTGCATCGGTTCATACCTGCCATTTTCTGCAACCTAATCGTATTTCTGTCTTGTCTCATATGGAGACACTTGCATTTTACGAACTCAATAATAAAAATTACGAAGAACCAGAAGAGCCCCAGCCGCATGTTATTGGAGATGTCAGACTGGTATGGGAAGGATGTGAATATGTTGTTGATTTGAATGCCGCAAGCGGATTCGTAGCTTTTGGCGCCAATTCTGAACGGAAGTTCACGATTGTACCTTTCGATCCTGTTCAAGAGACTTTTGACTTGACCAAGCCATGTTGGCTCACTGGAGCCCATGATGAAGAGGTAGTGAGAGACGTTGTATTAACCAAGTCTAATGAATTACTAACTTGTGGTGAAGATGGGGCTATACGTAAATGGGAATTACCTTACGGTCTCCAGTCTACGGCTATTGCTGAAAACATGGAAATTGAAAACAAAGAGCACAACGAGAAGAAAGAAAAGAAGCATAAAAAAGATGATAATGAAAAGAAAAAACACAAGAAGCATAGAGAAGATAAAGACAAGAAAGACAAGAAGCATAAGAAGCACAAACATAAGAAAGATGTGAAGTTCAAGCCTTATTAATTAGATAATGTTTTATTTCTAGTGCCTCTAATTAAAATTGGAATCATTCCTCCTGTAGGAATTGTAAACTTTCTATGACCTAATACCGATATAAATGACCTGATTGTGCCAGCGTGAGAAGTAACGCTAACGAATTGATTTTTGTTGCTGACTTTGTTCTCCAGCAGTTCCCAATCTTGCTCAAAAAGCTTTTGTAAAAATTTATTAATACGAAGGAATTGTTCAGGATATTCCTCTCTCCGATTAACAAACGAATCAAAAGTCATATCCTCCTCTTCAAATCCTGGTTCGAATTCAAAATCCGGAAATCGCTGTTCTATGACGGACTTCGGACTTCGTTTATGACAAAGATGAAGTCCAATTGTTTCCCTCAAGAGATCTGAAACAATTGGTGGCTTGATCTCAATGCCATTCCATGTTTCTGTAAGCGTTCTGCAGGATCTTTGAAGAGGAGATACATAAAATTGATCTGGTACTGAAGCTCCTTTCAAAAGCTGCTGCTTCCATGCTACGTTGTTTTCTTGAGCCTGCTTAATGCCCAATTCTGTAAGTTCTGGGTCGGGCCCCCAGGTGATTTCTCCATCAGTTCCTAAGAATCTCCACTTGGCAAACCAGTCTTCTTTGGAGTACTTGGCGCTTGCTATATTGTGCATACCTTGGCCATGACGAGCGAGGAAAACTACTTTATAAGAGGTATATTCGTCCGAATTGGCATTCAATTCTTTCAATCTTTGCTCAAGTTCCTGCCATGTGGACTTTAAACCGTAGTCTTCCAAGGTGTACCTGAATTGCATGTCGTCGGTGTCGGAATCAGCTTGAGTAAAAAATCCGACAGGAGCATCGAATTTCCATGGATAAGACGCTGGATCTTTGGCAGTCGCTTCTTTGAGGTCATGTAAATACTCATCGTCGGCCTCTAAATAACCATGGGCATCATGATGATCTCGATTATCAGGTATTAAGAGTGACTCCATTTGCTGCGGGTGGTTGGATGAATCCAGCCTTTCGTTTAACGGTGTTCTGCATAAGTCCCCAAAAAAATTCTCTGCATGCTTGGAACGTGCATATGCAAGAGCCGGAGATGCGCCGATTGGGAATGGGGGTAGATAGCAGCGACAATAAGAGGTGCCATCGGGGGTTCTACATGAAGCAATATGCCAGCGAAAAATTAAGCGTACCGGAGTTGTAACTATCATGTATATAGAAATGCATATGAATGCCAATCATGTCAACGTTGGTATAATTCGGCCAACAGACATAGTCTTGCCCGTAAATTGAGGGGCCAATTTGACATACGTTGACTCAGGCCCAATTGGTGCTAGTTGCTGGCCCTGTAGTAGCCAAATCCGTGTTTAGCGCCCGTATTAAATTATTGTCGACGTCGTCTATAGTGGGTGTATGGATGGCGTCTGTGGCTCGTCTGAGATTATCCGACTTTTGAACTAAAAAGATCTTATATTGTTATTGACTTAGCAAATCAAGCCCACCTATCCTTGAACCTACCCCGTGCAGTAATTTTTATGAATACCAATGTCTGACTTAGATTCCGCCAGTAATAATAATTTGCCGGTGCCTACAACCACTGCAGACGGCCATGCACAGAATGAGACATTTAGTCCACCAAAACATAAGATAGAGAGCGATTCTAACAGTCCTAGTGACAATGGCGCTGTGCCTAAGAAAATCAAATTAGAATCTGAAGAGGCTGAAATTGAAACTCCATTGCCTGAGCTAGAACGTGCTGAGCCAATAACGAAAAAAAATGGGTCTATCGTGGTGGTCCCTCCGGCGCAACCTCAATTATTTTACGTTCCACTTAAAACCGGATTAGTGTACGATGTACGAATGCGTTACCATGCCAAGATCTTCACATCATACTTCGAGTATATAGATCCTCATCCAGAGGATCCTAGAAGAATCTACCGGATTTACAAGAAGTTAGCTGAGGCTGGTCTCATTCAAGATTCTTCGCTCTCGGGCAGCGACCATCTAGGCCCTTTCATGTTGAAAATTCCTGTGAGAGAAGCCACTGCCGAAGAAATCTTGGAGGTGCACTCAGAGGAGCATCTTAAATACATTCAATCTACTGAAGATATGACCAGGGACCAACTCTTGGAAGAAACCGAAAAAGGTGATTCTATCTACGTCAACAACGATTCATTTTTATCTGCAAAACTTTCATGTGGTGGTTCGATAGAAGCATGTAAAGCCGTGGTAGAAGGTATTGTAAAAAATTCTCTAGCAATCGTTCGACCTCCCGGACATCACGCAGAACCAGACTCTCCGGGTGGATTCTGTTTGTTCAGCAATGTTGCGGTGGCAGCTAAAAATATACTTAAGAACTATCCGGAATCAGTGAGACGAATTGTCATTGTTGATTGGGATATTCATCATGGTAACGGTACTCAAAAAGCATTCTACAACGATCCACGTGTGTTGTACATCTCCATCCATCGATACGAGAATGGACGATTTTACCCCGGTACAAAGTACGGACTGTCCAGCAATGTCGGTGAAGGACCAGGTGAAGGTTACAGTGTGAATATACCGTGGGCTTCTCCCGGAAAACGCGATGGAGATTATGTTTATGCCTTCAACAAGATCATTTTGCCAATCATAAATGAATTTGACCCAGATTTGATAATTGTCAGTTCCGGCTTCGATGCTGCTGATGGTGATATCATTGGAGGCTGTCATGTAACTCCAGCTGGCTACGGATACATGACCCATTTATTAAAAGCTATTGCTAAAGGGAACTTGGCGGTCATTTTGGAAGGAGGTTACAACCTTGACTCTATCAGTAGTGGAGCTCTTGCCGTAGCAAAGGTGTTGTTAGGAGAGCCACCAGAAAATACAATTCTGGCCCTTCCTCTGTCAGAAACTATTGAAACAGTAGATGAGGTTATGAAGACATTAGCGCTGTATTGGAAGTGCATGCGTATCGGTATGCCTAAGCATCTGTACGAGGATGTGTTTGATCTTCCTGCTGAGTCAAATGCCTTCCATCTTACGAATATTGCGGAAACTGTAAGGTCTCATCAAGCCAATGCCCTTTACGAGAGTCACAATTTCGTCCATCTTCCCATATTTAATGATGCCTCTAAGAGTCTGTACTTTACTGACATTCCTTCCCGTAATGACGATCTCGTCCTTGCCAGTCCTGAAATTTATGACTCAGAGATAGTAATAATATCTATTCATGATCCCCACGAAATCTGGGCTAATATTGACCTGAACAGTGGAACTATAGATGGAGGCAGTCTGGTTGTCTTGGAACATCCCCTCATTCCAATTATGAACAGGATTGCTAGCGAGTCTGAAAACCGGACTGAGAAAGTTGGTTACATAGATATCGAAATTCCGGCATTCGCTCTTCCATCTAAACCAGTTAGCCAGTTGGCTACGACCACATCGTCTACTTACAATCCTACTATTTTTGCCCAAGAAATGCTTCTCTATTTGTGGGATAATTACATTGCATACTTCTCTGGAGTGAAGAAGGTAGTTTTTGTGGGATTCGGTGATGCCTATCAGGCTATTGTGCATTTATATGCCAAGCGACCACCCCAAGAAATCAAAGATCTTGTCAAGGGAACAGTAGCTTTCGCAGGAAAGCTGCCCCTTAAACCTTTAGTCAGTGTTATGGATGAGCTGATGGTTGACTGGTATTACCAAAACTCTGTAGTTTTCACCAGTTACCTTAATGCTTGTTGGACTCCGGCTGCTCAAGGAAAAGAAGATGAAAACAAAAAGCCTCGTAGAAAGTTCGGCAGAGTTTTGAAATCTTCGGAAGATGGTCTCTGGGATGTCATCGGAGATAAGTTTGCCGAGGGCATAGACTTTGTGTTGGACTCTATTGACGACTTCAGCTCTGATGAGTCAACCTAGTGGTGTATTATATGTAAATGTATATAGTGTCTACACATAACTGGGAAACCGTCTAGCGAATTGCTTTTCCAAGTCATCAACATCAGGAATAGATGTATCACTGATTCTTCGTTGTTTCTCCTGCAAAAAGACCGGCTTTTTTGGCTTGGGTGGAGGCTTCTTAACTGGCTTCTTGGCTGCGGCTGCAGCCAAAGAAGCTCTTGCGTCAAAAGTGAGACTCTTGGGTACTTGAGGTGGACGACCAGCAACTTTTGGGGTTCTCACTTTAACTGGTTTTACATCTGTATCACCTGGTGACAGAGAGTTGCTTCTATTGATTGCTGCAAGATCGTCCGTATCATTGGATTTATCGACATAACGGCCATATCCTTCAGCGGTGCGCTTGACTTTGTCATGATGACCATTAAGAAGTCTTGACATACGTTTTTGAACCAATGATGTTTCAGAAGTTTCGGCCTCTTCAGACCGTTTCGTTGAGCCACCAGTAAGCACTTTCTTGAGTGAGAAGTTACGCTTATCGTATTGCATGTTTCCAGTGGTATGGGCACTATTACTTCCGGTACTGATACGACGGATACCATCTTTAAGCGATTGTCTAAAACTACCACCCGTATTATTTTGACTAACCTTCTCGCCTTGCTTGTTACGGAGAAACTCTAGTGTATCTGAATTAGTAGCAGGAGCCATTTCGCTTGCTGCATCAATTTGTGATTGGATATACGTTTTGAGTGATGTTGCGGAAGCAGAAGTTTCGAGATGAGAATGTGGACGTCCAACGTATAAAGATTGAGGACGGGCCTTTGGCATTGCCTTCTCTTGTGGGCGGGCACCAGATTTTTCCAAGAGTTTGGACTTGTCAATCAGAGCAAATGGATCATCCTTGCGAGGAAGCTCTGCCAGTGATCTACGGGCTTGAAGTGTGTGGGGAATAACTGAAGGCATTGGAACGTTTCTCATTATGCAAATTTCGTTAAGTAACTGGGTAGCATCGGGTCTACGACGCGGATCTTCTCTCAAACAGCACTTAATAACATTTTTCAATCGGTCCAGGAAAATCAGACCCGGTTGATTAGGAGGAAACTTCAAAGTTGTGGAGCTATGAAGAATTGCTTTCTCAATATCGCTCAATGAAGTATGGTTACGCAGTTCAAATGGCGTGGTGTAGTAGCACAACTTGTATAAGAAACAACCCAAAGCCCATACGTCCAGTTTGTCATCAATGGGGAAGCCTCTGGCCAAATCGAGCATTTCAGGAGCCCGATACTGAGGTGTGGTGTGATGCATTATATCTTCATGGAGTATACGGAGTTCATCGGCATTCTTGGGTGCGGGCATGTAAGGGACAGCAGATCCGAAATCACATAACTTGTAGGTTCCTTCCGAGTCGATCAAGACATTTTCAATCTTTATATCACGATGAAGCAATGGAGGTTTAAGATTATGGCACATGGCAACACCTATGGTTACATTGTGCATGATTAAAAGGATCTCTGCTTCGGTGAGCTTATACGAGAGACGAGTGTTCATAAAGTCAATTAAACCATTACGAGAGCAGTACTCCATAAGAACGAACACTTCGTATTGCTGGGTGGTAGAGGGATTCAGCAGCGGTACTTCAGAGAGCCTGGACGCATGCGAGTCGATATATGACACAATGTGCTTGTTACCTTTCAAGCGTTTCATCGAATCGACTTCCTGACGCAAAAGGTTCAACTGAAGCTTATTAGGAACTACCACTCGTTTTAAACATGCCGTGGTCTGTCCCTGGTACGGGGGACTTATTTCACACTTATATACTAGTGCAAAGCCTCCTTCAGAAATATAATTGGAAATGGTGACACTATGGGAACCCACCGTAAGTTTGGTTCCCGGCTTGTAGGCATTAGGAGGAACACCCATGCGGACTGAATTTGGATGGAAATTTGGGTTAATGCAAAGTCTGGTAGGCACAAATGATGGCCAGGGAGTGTTGGTTTATAGTAACTAGAGGCGTCCGCCTATCAATTCGTATTGCTAGTTAGTTCTCTCGGGAAATGGAGTCTGACCGGTCCGCAGCAGATTCCTGATGGATTTCTCTCCTGGCAAGGGCATCCAACACCCACTTTGAAAAATTCTTGGCCTTACATTTGCATCTCTTAAATGAAGCTATACTTCGAGGCAGAGAAGTATCTCTCGTCTTCTAAGGGTGGTTTCCACAACCAGATATTCAATGACAAAAAACTTACCAGTAATCCCAAGCATATATATGCGCTCGTATACTCGGCCATGTGCTACAGACCATATATCGATGAGATCATCAAGAAGAGTAAGATCAAGCAGCATATTAAGATGAAAAAACTTAAGATAAGCGACGCATTGCTTGTACTCCTTGTGCATGACCTTGTTTTTTCTCAAAGAGGTCGTATAGAGCTGGGAAAACATCCTATAAAGGATGCTGTTTTGGAAAATAAAACTAGAATTCAAGCAGAGCTCATTAAGTTGAAACTTCGCTACAAAGTAAAAGCTTTAACTGATCTTCCTTCAACTGTTGATGAGGATGAGACTCCAGTAAGATGGATAAGACTTAATCCAATACTTGGCGACCCAAATACCCTCATAAAGACCGATACATTTTTGCAGCTGTTGAAGCCAGTAGATGCGATAGATGAAATCAAGTCCGGATGCATATATAAAGACTGCCATATCACCAACTTATATGGAATTCATCCTTCGGAGAAAATAACAACTACTGACGCATACAAAAAGGGCTTGTTGATCATTCAAGATAGAGCTTCGTGCTTCCCTGCTCAGATTCTCAATGGTAATCCTAACGATAAGCATCAGATTGTGCTTGACGCTTGTGCCGCTCCAGGTAATAAGACAACTCATATGGCATCTTTCCTCGATAAGAAAAACCCTGAATCTGTGGTATATGCATTTGAAAGAGACAATTTTAGAGTAAAAACGCTCAAGATGATGAGCGCTAAGGCGGTTGGTCCTAACAAAAATCTCATTCAGATCACTCATGCAGACTTTACTACAATCAAGCCAGACGATTTTCCTCAGGTTACCGGAATTGTAGTGGACCCATCATGCAGTGGCTCTGGAATCTTTGGACGAGCCTTGGAGGATGCGCAACAAGAACAAGATAAAGAAGAAATCGATACAAAGAGGTTAGAGAAGCTTGCTAGTTTCCAAGTGAAGATTGTGAAACATACCATGAAATTTCCTAATGCCCGTAAGATTATATATTCGACCTGCTCTATCCATCCACATGAGAATGAGAGAGTTGTAGTCGATTTACTTCTGGATCCTGAAGTGAAAAAACAAGGGTGGAGATTAGCTACAAGAGACATGGTACTTCCGACATGGCAGAGAAGAGGATGGAAAGATGAATTCATCCCACTTTCCAGAGACGACGATAAGTGTGTTGAATTAGCCGGAGGTTGTGTCAGGGCTAATCCCAAAGAAGATGGAGGAATTGGATTTTTTGCAGCATGTTTCGTAAGGGATATATAGACGATGATTTATTAATATGTACACTACAAGCGTCTTACAATGTCATCAATCACCTCTTGAGTAGTTGAAGAGCCACCCAAGTCTGGAGTCTTGATGGTGTTTTCAGTTAAGTTAGCGTCAACAGCCTCGTAAATCTTGGCAGCTGGTTCAGGGTGTCCCATAAATTCCAACATCAAAGCAGTAGATCTAATGGTAGCAATTGGGTTGGAGATACCCTTACCCTCGATGTCAGGAGCAGAACCATGACATGGCTCACCGATGGCAAAGTTGTCGCCGACGTTGGCAGATGGAACTACACCTAAGGAACCAACCAATGCGGCAGCACCATCACTCAAGATGTCACCGTACAAGTTTGGAGCGACAACAACATCAAAGATCTCAGGCTCACGGAACATTCTATAGACCATAGAATCAACAATTTGTTCCTTGTACTCAACGGCACTGTACTCGTTGGCATTGGCGTCGTACACTCTGCGACAAGTCTCTCTGAACAATCCATCAGATTGGGAAAGGACGTTGGACTTGTGGGTCACAGTGACCGAAGGAATTGTGTGAAGTGACTTCAATTGGGTCAGGGCCTCTCTAATTGCCTTTCTTTGCAAAGCAATGTCAAATGCCATCTTGGCAATTCTAGTGGTAGCAGTCTCGGTGATTCTCTTGATAGCCTCGGCGACCTTGGTTCCATCCTCCTTCTTGTAAGTCCTCTCCTCCTTAACATACAAATCCTCGGTGTTTTCACGGACAATCACCATGTCTACTGGTCTGTCTATGCCCTCAACAGACTTGACAGGACGCACGTTGGCGTACAATCCCATCTTCTTTCTCAATGCGACAATTGGTGAAGAGTATCCTTCAACCTTGACACTAGGAGAAGACACAGCACCAAACAAAGCGCCATCACACTCCTTCTGTAAGGTTTCCACAGTTTGGTCAGGTAAAGCAGTACCGGTTTTCTGGAAAAGCTCGAAACCAGCATCTAAATTAACAAACTCAAACTTTAAGCCGTATTGGGAAGGAAGGTTCTCAAGCACAGCTTTACCAGCAGGGATTACCTCGCGACCAATTCCATCACCAGGAATAAGACCAATCTTGAGGGTCTTGGCAGAAAGGACGGTGGTTTGGGTAAAGTTCCGTCTGAAAATAGTACTGGCCGACATGGGAGGGTGTAATTTTTCAGTTGAATCATGACTCACGCACTTAAGCCGATACCGGCCCCACCACGGTGCACCCAAAGCTGGGGAATGTTTCCAGTGATAAAGAATTGGATATAATAGACGACATTGAAGTGGCAAAGAAGCTGATACGTATGTTGTCCTTAAAATCATAGGATGAGTTCATATTGAATTGATTTTTAATTGAATCAGAAATCTCTTCATATCGACTAATTTCTATGCTAGATTTCATTCAAAAAAGCACACCTAGTGCCGCTATGTATTGATTCTTGACTATTTACATTTACTCTCCTTTAACTAAACCCACTTTAGCTGGACGTAACACCCTCGAGTTCAAGGTGTAGCCGGGTTGCTGGACATGGAAAACGGTTCCAGGCTCTTTATCAGGTTGAGGGATCTCGAAAGTGGCCTCGTGCATGTTGGGGTCAAACTGTTGGCCCATGGGATCGATCTTTTCAATGCCGTGCTTTCCTAAGGTCTTTTCAAATACATTACGGGTCATGTCAACACCTTCGTATAAGTTCTTGACTTCAGTGTTAGTCTTCAAGGTTTCTTCTTGGACGGCGTTGAGGGCCAATCCGAAATTATCAACAGACTCTAATAAATCTTTGGCAAATTTTTGCAAGGCGAAATCTCTGGCTTTTTGTATCTCTTTCTTGGTAGACTCTTGTAAGTTTCTGAAATCAGCAATGGCACGAGCGTAATGATTTTTCATGTCGGCGAGCTCTTTATCCTTCGAGCTTAACTTTTCTTTCAATTCTAAAATCTCTTTTTGTTCTTCAGACAACTCTTCTTGAACCTCTGAGGCCTCTGGAGCAGACTCTTGCTCGGCGGAAGCATCCTTGGCCTCTTTGGCAGCTTCATCAGATTTCGCAGTAGAAGCATCGGTTGAGGAAAATCTTACGGGAGACCGCAAAATTTGGGAAGAAACCATTGGAATCATAGGACGAGCCACCCTGATGGCAGTAGAGGACTGACGGGCGACCAACGATCTCTTGAGGCTATTAACTAATGTTCTTTGCATGAGTGATGAGTGTCGGACTCGGTGAAATTTTTATCTTCTCACTGTGGTGTGTGGAGCTACATGATCGCCGCTACTAGAACGGACTCCATATAGTGGAGCAGCAAAAATGATACGTACTAAATAGAGCTTAAACTTTTAATTGCACGGTGTCCAAATACTCAAGATTTTTTTTGTTCAATTGAAGTAATACAACCTTTCAATTGCTTGAGAGTGATGTTAAAGTGAGTTTGGCATTCCTGCCTTGAGGTCCCATCAAGTCCCCCCTACGATCGACACAACTTACTAGTTGGATCATAATAATTATAAATATGAGTTCTGGCCTAAACTAATTTTTGACTATACATGCCAGAGTTTACTTGATCGATTGTTAAAGTAGAATTAGATTATAAACAGATTACCAAGATTTTGGTCCAAAGGTCTCTCCTGGTTTAAGGATGACTCTGATGGCCTCGTTGTTGAAGTCAAGAGTGTTGATAACTTCAGTTCCCCACCAGTTAGGGAAGTTGGTGTTGGTCAAGTTCAAGGTCAAGAAAATGATCAACAAAGACCAAGCCAAACCAATATCCAAACCAGCTGACAAAGAGTAGTTGTACTTAGTCCACCAGTGGAAGTACTTCTTCTTAATGAAGTAGTTGAAGGTCAAACCGACAGCACAGTAAGAAACGTAGTTGTAAGGAGTTGCTGGAGGAATGTAACCAATACCTGAGAAGAACACAGGCCAGTTCAAGTAACGGACAATGCTGTTTGGCCACTTCTTCAAGATCAACCAGTTAACGATTGGAAGGAGAAGACCAATGATGAAGAAGAAGAGAAGACCGTAGTAGATTTGACCGTGAGAAAATTGTCTTTGAGGACCAATCACACCCCAAATAATAGAGGCGTTGAAGAAAACTCCACCGTTAGGACACAAGTAGTGGTCCTTTTGGTGTGGTTGACATAAGTCGTCAATGTTACCGTAAGCCCATCTTAAGACAGCAATCTGCACTAAAGAACCCCAGATAGTAGCAATAAATTGGGCGGCAAATAACAAACGTGGAGCAATCTTCAAGTAATGACCCAATTTCATGTCTTGGACGAAAGTAACGGCTTGGTTGTTGGTAATGTAACCGTAGGTCTTAAAGAACATCATGGCAATTGGCTTACCTGGAAGCATGTAACCAATAATGAACTCAGTCACGACATTCAAACCGACAGCGATGTTAGTAACAGCGTAAATGACACCCACTGGAATCAAGAAGACAATGGCAATCAACAAAGCAATGATCAAACACCAAATAGGCATTTCGGTGTTCCATACTCTAATAGTGACAATAGCCAAGGCAAAGAAAACCAAGAAAACGATACCGAACCACCATTCTGGAACGTCCTTGTAGTTTTGTCTCATGAGTCTGGTGTGAACATCGGGCTTTTCCTTCATCTTCAATTGTTGGATGATGTCATGACCGTGGAACAAGCAAGTGTGAACTAAAGTAGCCAAGATGGATGCGAAAGACAAACCATACGACAAGGCAAAAGTAGTAGACAAGAACAAAGGAGAGTAAGCCTCGTAAGCCTTCTTGTCGAAAGTCAAGTCCTTCGTAACGATTCTGCTAACATTGTAAGCCTGTTGGGTGTTGTCAAAAGAACCTGAAGAAGAGATTGGCAAGTATTGAGCGTACCAGACATTCGAGTAGTGAATGGCAGGAGTGATGATCCAAACCATAAGCACAATTGAAAAGGCAATGGTAGCAATAACACTGGCAGGAGGAATCAATGGAGATAAAATGTAGGCAGAAATTTGATTCCAGTCCAAACTGAAAGAGTTAGGGAACATACCCAAACCAGTAGAAGAACCGAAAATTTGATTGATAATCACATTGTCTGGTTTAATCCAGGTAATCCACGAAAAGTAGGAAAGGGCTGGGAAAATATAACCAGGAATGAAGTACCAGAAGAAGGAGCAACAAAACACGATAGCGAAGAAAGCACCTCTACTAATTTTCCATCCATTGACAGGGTGATTCTCGTTAATATGCATATTAGTTAAAAAGGTGGAAGTAACCAAGTTTGATGGCCAGATCATAGCTGATGGGAACACCAAAATCTTACGGACAATACCAGCAAGAGCAAATCCGATACACTGAGTACTCCAAATAGCAAGAAGGTCGAAACCCCATCCAAAGTCAGATTTGTAGAAAATGTTCTGGGCAAGCAAAATGTCAGTAGCGTAAGCAGCACCACCACCGAACGACACATTACCCATAATGGTAATCAAAGCATGCTCTTTAAGGTTGAAAGGACCGGGGTTCAAAGGTACACCAAAAATCTTAATGTTTGGCATAACCAAATGCCAACCCACACCCAATGGGTAGGCGATAACCGAAGTGACGAAAGTGGTAATTTGAGCTTGTGGAGAGTGAAGAGAGAACAACAAATTGATACCACATCCGATGGTAGTCAAAATAATACCCAAAACCCACATTCTGATAGTGTTTTGGGGAATAGTAGGGTCGTCGGTAGAAGGGACAGAAGCTCTCACTTCGGCATAAGGAGAGTCATCTTCCACCACAGGAGCGGCATACTCATCCTCGAGAACCTCCTCCTCAAGTCTGGAAGTAATAGGGTCAAATTCTTGGGACTTGACCACTTCCAAGTTGAAACTTCCCGACTTGGCAACCTTCAACTCTTGGTCGAAGTTGGAGTCCTTCTCAGCCAGGTGAGTTTCCTCAGTAATCTTTTCCTTGTCTTTGTGACTTATGGCAGAACGTAACTTGTCCATGACTAAAGATTTCGGATATACAAAAAAATCTAAAAACTACGAGAGGAGAAGCAGTTATAATAATTCCAAGTCGTCGGGGCCCACTTCCCCCGCGATTACAGATGCCGTGTCCGATAACGCAATCAGACCCGATTAGAAGCGACAATGACTGCATACCTTACTGCCTTTTGAACGCGCGGCACTAGATTGAACCAGCGCCCACAATTTAGAACACAATAAACTTATTAATAGAATGGCATTTTTCGGGCTGGAAAAGGGGGGTCCTCATCCAGCAAGCTGTCCGGAACCTAATCCGAAGGTTTTACAATGCTATCTTTGTTTTAGAAAGTTGTTGTAATTTGGCTCCCTCGGTCATGATCGAAAATAGTTTAGTCGAATATGCACGAGCATGCACCTTAAACTATATACACTACTAAATGGCTCAATCGTACAAAAGAAAATAACCGGCTTCATCATTGGGCTGAAACGGCGAGCTATTTTGGCTCGTATGCACCAGATTCCCCACTTGCGAAAATCTTGCCTATACCGATATGGACGTTTCCGCATTATCAGAAGCTGCAGCGCCGGTAATCCCCAGATACATTTGGCCGCCGTTCGCACGGCAAAAGCAAACCTGAACAATTTAAGTTTACGACATCTGACTAAAGCTTCGTATTGTTTGGGTCCAGTAAAATCATGCCGTCTCTATTGTTGGGCGAGATCCCTGATGCTGCCTTTTCATCCCTAGAAATAGAGCCGTTTATGGGCGGCACCATGCTGTTATCGTTTACTGCCCAATCCGTATTTTTTCTTTCCCTGCATATGTGACTTATTCTTTGCATTACGCCAGTTGGGTGATTGGCTTTCAGGTGCAGGACCTCATCGCATGAGGTTTCTTTTTTGAGAACCCCAGCTATTACTCCACCATGAGACAAAAGCGGGCCAAATCGTACAAGAAGCAGATGCTTGTGTACCAGCATGCCTTCAAATTCAGAGAACCATATCAGACAATAGTACACAGCGACCTTGTTACCCTCTGCCAAAATTCGAATTTTGATCTCGTCAGAGGAATCGATCGCACGGTCCAGGCAGAGACTAAACCTATGATTACTCAATGCTGCATGCAAGCATTATATGCCGCTAATGACCAATCGGCAATTGATACTGCCAAAACATACGAAAGAAGACGTTGTAATCACAACCCTAAGGATCCATTAGACCCTTCTGAATGCATAAAATCCATCGTTGATATCGACGGTGTCAATAAGCATCGTTATGTCGTTGCGACCCAAGATCTTGATCTTCGCAAGAGTCTTAGAAAGGTGCCTGGTGTGCCATTAGTCTACTTAAAGAGATCAGTCATGGTAATGGAGCCTTTGTCGGATGCCTCCTCGAATCGGTCCAAAAATTTGGAGGCTTTGAAATTAACCGGCGGCTTAAACGATGCGAAAAAGGCCGGAACCGCTTCGGAAGCGCCGGAGGGCACCAAGAAGAGAAAGGGTCCAAAGGAACCCAATCCTCTTAGTGTAAAGAAGAAGAAGGTAGAAAAGCCTGCGACTGAATCTGAGCAAAAGACTAAGAGAAAGCGTCGTCATAATAAAAGTAATAAGCATGAGCAGGATGGTGACGCTCCAATCCTGGAGGTGAACCAATCTGCAGAGACTACGGTCGAATAATATACATAAATATACAATATAATAGATGCAATAAAAACGTGAAACGTACTTAACTATGTTGTAATAATGCAAAAGAGTTATTGCTGAGTGATGGCTCAAGTTCTTGAGATTCAGCTTTAACTCCGGCCTTGTTCTTCTCATCTATTTCTAAAATGAACTCGGCTTCATTATCAATTCGGCAAAGCTTAGCATTGAAAGCCAATGACTTCTTCCTTACAATGTTTCTGGCTGCCTTCATGGCGAGGTATAATTGATTTTCTTGTTCCACAGAAGTGGACTGAAAAGTTGACTTTGAGTATATGACGAACGTGGAATCCTTCATCCATTGAAGAATAGCATTTTCCAATTCAAAATCATGTAGAATAGGTTTTAACTCTTTCTCCAACTCTTCCCGAACAATTCCAAAGAACACATCTTGAATAAGAATAGCATTAAAGAGAGCTTCTTCCAGTCTTTGAAGAGCTTCTGCATTGTTCTTCTCAGTAATATGTTGCTGGCGTTTAAAAATAGCCTCTTGAATAGTCATTTCAGGAATATCTGTATGCTTAGTGATAGCAATGAATAGTGACGAGTCACTAGCTTCACTGTAAAGTTTGCAAGCATTCGCCAAATCTTTTATAAAAGCTGACTGGGGCTTATTAAGAGAGTCAAAGTGATAAACAAGTACCGAACGAGACTCAGCCACGGAATCGACACTCGACTCTGGCGTACTGTCATCTGATGATCCAACATTTTCAAAATCCGAATGCTCTGGCGCTTTGATGACGTTCGTACTGATAAAATTACGAACAACGCTTTCGACTCTGGAACACCAATTTTGTTGCCTTTCGAAGACATCCAAAACACTGTTGGGGTACGCAAGCTGAAACGGTTCTTCCTCTAATAAAGCAGCCTTCAATGCCTGATCCCTAATATATTGCGTGCAATCGTCATCACATGCAAGTTGGGTAATGATGGCGGATTCTTCTGTCAAGCTACTGTTGCAAGGAACTGTATTAGATTTGCGACCACAAGCACATACCACAGTAACTGTCTCTTTGCATCTAACTGCATCACACAACTGTGACTTTCCAACTTTGTTGAAATGGCATTTCAATTTACATTGATGAGGACATCTAGTCCTAGACTTGCGACATGGCAGTTGACAAACAGTTGAGCTTGCGTGAGTATTGCTCTTGGTACAGTTAGAAGAACATACGTTCATGCATGCATGTCCACATTGTTTTGGTTCAACACAAACTGTACCGCAGGAGACGTTTTCTTGATGACAAAGAACATTCTTCACTTCTTTCTTTCCACAGGCGCAACGTTTCGTGACAAAAACGGTACATTTTGGGCAATTGACTGAATCTTCATGACATTCATGAGGTTCTTGGCGATGACCGCAAGCTTTTGGGCGAACACACTGCTCATGACAAACAAGGGTGGTGCCACATCTAACAGGAGCATCGATACGAGTCTTGCCACAATTACAGACTAAGTCTTCGTCAGTAGATTCAAAACATGGGCCACACGGTCCAGGATGACAAAGTGCCTCGCAATAATGTAAGCCGCAAGATTTAAGACGATTACAGGTTCTGGTACATATGTGAATAGGTTCCATAGTCATTGTCTCGTCTTCATTTCTGGTATTTCTTGTTCCGTTACGTGTTGCCTTCTTTTTCTCTCGCTCTCTACGTAATCCTTCTTTCTCAAATGCACAACATACTTCTCGATGATAATGCCTACGACAGTTGAGTAAAATAGGGCATTTCCTGGTACATTTTGGGCTGTATCCATCTTGGATGAATTTGCAGGGTACCAAAAAAGTGGAGTTTCCACAAGAACAAGATTTCTCTAACACATTTACACATTCACATGGTCCGGCATGACATTTTTGAATGCACGTACAACCACAGTCTAATAATTTACCACAAACTAACTCACATTCTGGAATAGGGTCAGTACATTTGGTCCTATCGCCCAGACTGATTGGAGTTTTTCCACAATGACATGTTGTGATATTTTCAGGAGAAAGATTACATTTAACTGTCTCAGTAGGAAGTGGTTGACAATAAATTTCATCGAAGTGCTCGTTACAGTCGTAGAAGACTTTAGTTGTTTTGCTGCATTCGGCCAGTCCAATCCACTCTGATTTCCCATGGATGTCGGTGCATTCCATAGGGTACCGCTGGGCACACTCAATCTCAAGATCCAGCTGTCCGCAGTAACATTTTACGTCTACTTTCGCTGTACATTCTCCACAGAATCCAGAATGACAGGCACCAGTTGGGCATTTGTGTCCCAAATCACACAATACAACGTCACAAGGGACTTCACACTTCCAACCTTGCTCGTAAGGGGTAATCAAACAAGGAAGTTGTCGTTCATGTTTTCCGCAATGACATTTCATCACTGGGCCCATGGCACCGCATACTGGATGATGGCCCGGATGGCATGGAGAACTACATTTATGTACACATGAAGGGTATGAAGCGTTACAAGTGTTACCGCAACTGAAAGGAACTAGCGAATTAGGTCTAGGATTAGTATGTTTTCCGCACCAGCAAGTGAACTTACTGGGGAGTTCTTTAGTCACTACATTACATGCTGGACATCTCCAATTTTTGGTAGCTTTGTCAGTAGATGAACCATTTTTGGCCCAATCCCTGATACAATCAAGGTCATACACTCTGAAGCAGTCATTGCATGACCATACTTTAGATCTCAGATCTATCTCGGAAGTGCAAACTAAGCACACATAGGTTCCTTCTTGAATTTCTCGAATAATAGTCGAAGAAATAGTTTCGTCTGGTTCTTCCTCCAGCTCCAGCTCGGTCTCTGCATCGGAAATAATATCAGGAAGTTCGTCAGACGAAGAAGATGGAGTCTCTGAATTTTTCAGCTCATCTCCCACAAGCAGTTCAGCGGAATGCAGACTGCTTGGATCGTCTTTCTGAGCAGGAGGCTGTTTAGATACAATATCACCCTGAATTTTGGGCGATCTACCGGGATCCGGGGGTATTCGATCACTCTCTTCTATATTGGTTTCCATAATGTAGAAAAGAAAGTCCAAATCCGTACATATGACTCAAGGTGTATGGAGGTATGCCATACATACGGAACGACAGTTGCAAAAATGTGTGATAAGGAAATATAGAGGAGAAAGATGACAGAATTATGTTAATTTAAGACGTCGCTCTGTGGCATCTATCTTTTTCAATATACTCTCAATCTATTTAAAGTGGCTTCGACATCTATTTACTCATTTTTCAAAACATTTCTAGTCCGTTATTCATAATCTACTGACAAATAAAAAATATTAATATAAATCATCTCCAATATAAAACATTATAAAGTATGCCCGTCTTAGCTGATAGCTTTAATTGTCTACGTAACCTTGACACTTCTTCTCTTGAAGAAATCCATAACTTTGCGCGCAGCGCTGGCTTCTTTGGTTGAACCGGCCGACACCGAAACTGCTGATGCTTGCGACGATTGCGTCCGCTTCGATCCGTTCTTCGATGACGTTGTGTGAGCATGGTTCTCTTTTGCCATTATGTTATAGTCGGACGATGGTTCAAGAACTTTACGTCCGGTCGAGGTTGAAGGTGGTGTGTAGCTGACATTGGAAGACGAGGTGTTGTAAGTGCTATAGAACGAAAGGAGACTAAACCGGTTCTTCTTTTTTGCTTCCCGGTTCTCCTTGTTATCATGGTGAGCAGGCCTTTGCGCTCTTCGAGTTTTGGCATCATTAGTGGACTTGGAACGGCTGTGTCCTCGTTTGAATGAATTGTCGTCGGAGTCTTGTAGTTGATCAGAACCATGTAGTTCAGGCTTCTCATAATGATCTTCTACAAAGACTATGGGCTCTGTTGGTTGCTCTGTTTCAACTTCCTTCAGTTCAATTTGAGTTGGTAGTGCCTCCCCGGTGACCACTTGTTCATCTTTAATATCTGCTGGAGTCTCAACTGTCTGTTGTACCTCTACTTCAGCTCCGTCAGGAGAACCAACTTGAGAGTCAAACTCGGGCTGTTGATTAATCTGAGGGGTGATATGACTAATGGTAGCATTCTTGTCTTCAACTTCAGACTCTTGTTCTTCTTCTCTGAGTTCTAAGCCGTCGATCTTATCTTCCAAATAGCTCAATACCGAGTTCCTTTTGTTATCATGGCTGTTTAAGTCACTAGTCAACACGCCATTAACGTGGACATGAGTGACAACAGAATTGCGGCGTGAATCCAATGAAGAAGTCGACCGGTCTTTGGAAACGGGGCTACCCAGAAGTAAGTTGTCGTTAGTGAATGTGAATGAATTCTCTGATTTTGGCAGTTCCCGGTTGGGAGACGTAGAGAGAGGATAAGGAAGATTAACCCCACCCGGAATCTTGAAGTAGTCTAATACAGAACTGTTTGCAGAGCTGGAATTTGACATGAGGGACGATGACATTGACGATGGATGGTACGAAGTTGGTCTTGGTTTTTTGGTCTGAGGAAGACGATTATGTGCCAGCATATGAGAGAAAGGTTGGTCTGGTGGGCTGTCTTGAATAGCACTGAAGTAGCTTCCAGGTTGGGCAGGCTCAAACACGAGTTTCGTAGGACTCTCGACGATAGTAGAGATAGGGGTACCGGTGTAGGTAGTGGAACGTGGTAATGGAGCATGCATATGAGCAGTAGGCTTACTGTATACTTGTTCGAGCAGAGTCACGGATGAGCGTTTGTCGCTCTCATGAACCACTGCCATTAATGCTGAACTAGCCGAGTAGTATGGGGTCAGCACCGACGCCAGTTTAGAGTGGCCGCGGTATGGATGACCAGGAAGTTGCTTGGTAGGTGATGGAGAACTTTCAGTCAGTGCTACCGCGTTAGTAAGTGATGATGAGGTTGTAGCGACTGGAGGATTACCATACAAGTGAGCAGCTCCACCAACAGTACTGCTAGAGCGACCACGTTGAGGTTGGGCCATTAAGTAACTGTTCGTACGTTCAGTAACCATAGAGAATCTCTTGGTAGATGCAGTTTGCACAGGAGCGACAGGGGCATTATTTTGGGCATTAAGTTTACGTTCACGATGCATTTTGTCCCACTCAGGTTGTCTGATAGATAATAAGTTAGCATATGGCGAAAGCCAAGGATGATTACGAATTTCAGAAAGAGTAATACGATGCTTAGGATCAGGCACGATGATCTTACGGAGCAAATCACGAGCCAATGGCGATACATATTCAGGAAAAGTAAGGGGTGTACGGCAGATGTAGTGGTACAACTTGACGATATCGGCACCATCTTCGTTATCGGGATCGTCATCGAAGGGAAGGTAACCGGACAACATGGCATAAAGGATAACACCAAGCGACCAGATATCGACCTTACGTCCTTCGTATGGCAGTTGAGTGAGTACCAATTCCGGGGCCGCATAACATGGCAGACCACAACTAGTCTTCATGAAATCAGACTTGTCACGATTGTAGGAGTTTACGAATCCAAAGTCGGAAATAATGACGTTCTTATGCTTATCCAAGAGAAGGTTTTCAAGTTTTAAATCACGGTGGACGAGGCCCTTAGCATGCATGTAGTCAACTCCAGAAACAAGTTGAGCGAACACTTTTTTGGCTACGTTTTCTTTGAGATATTTATGTTGCAAGATATAGTCAAAGAGCTCACCGCCCGATGCATATTCAAGTACAATACCGATGTATTTGCCTGACTTCATGACTTCTACGAGGTTTACGATATTAGGGTGGTTAAGAAGTTTAAGTGAGTTGATTTCACGATGGATTTTGATTTCCGAGTCGGAATCTTTCTGGATGGATTCTCGCTTGATGAGCTTAATGGCAACCTGGGAAGGAATCTGGCCGTCTTTACGCCAGCCCAACTTTACTTTACCAAACTCTCCCTCACCAAGGGTGGAGCCAAGCACGTAAGATCCAAACCGGACCTCTCTGTGGGTTCGTTTCGACATGGGAAAAAAAGGTACAATGGATTTGGGAGTGGCCAGTGGACGATTATGAATGAAGGAGCGACTTGACACCGTTTACACGGGTCTGGAATAATGAGTAACTGGGAACCACAAATGAAAACGATGAGTTAAACTTGATGAAATGAAATCAACCGAAACGATGGGGCCGCAGCGTCGATGTTTACGTTTCAGCCCAGGCACGCCGTCTCGATGCGGTAGGGTAAACAAGCCCGCTAGATTCGGGGGGGAGTGCGGGTGCGATGGGTGTACGGATCAGACCAACAGTTTTCCGGCCCGGTCTAAAATAGATGGAGTGAGTGACACAAAGTCGCGAATAACTAGAGAAGGTTACGATAAGGATAAGGAAGAAGGTGAAAAAATCAGGAGGATATATTTGGAAAACAGCGTTGGAGGAGTCGGTGGCGGATGATGGGAGGTGAACGAAGCTTAATTAACGAGTTGTGATGGTGGTGGTATGGATAGGGAGGGATGCAAAGCGACTGGCCATTGGTACGCGTGAGTCACCTAAAAGTCAAAAAGACGAAATGTCATGACTGGCAGAATCACTGCTTTTAGCAGGAGGGCATGGGCCAGTGGGGAAGATAGTGGCACACTATAGGTGGAGGGATGAACAGCGTTGCGAGGGCGACAGTGCGGGGCAACCATGCAGTAGTGGTGAGTAGATGCAGGGGTAGAGGTGCAGTAGTTAGTGAGACAATACAGGTGGTTACAGAGAACAATTGGGTGAGAAAAGGGGGGAAGGAATGGAACGTCGTGACTAATGAAGATATATTATAAGCTGCAGAACATGATGCGCCCGAAGGAAGCAATCATGCAAGTGAGGGTCATGTAGTGAGGGTTTAGGCACCGTATGGTGGGTAATAAATCACTGGCCCGCTACAAACTACTGTACAATCGGTTGCTGCGTCGCCCTAATGGTAGCCACTATTTCACGTCGCCATGCCCAATCCAGTAAAACTACTAGAAAATATGACCAGCCAAGAACCCGGCAAAACAGCCCAAACAAGAAAAAGAAAGATCGATCTCTACAACAATGGCAACCCTTATCATTTTTTAGTCCCCAACAATACTACCCGTCAAACGATTCTTCCGTGTCTACCGTCGTATACTCCTATAAATGCATGCCGGTATTGAATTTGATATTTTCACGTGACCAGATCGTCTTCTCGATCAACACTTCCTGCACGCGCCTATTTATCATTAACAATTTGTTTATTTTTAACGCGTTTGCCATCGCGTAAATGACTCAAGAACAAGACGTAGAATCGGGTCCCCTTCTCATCGAGCTGCTCGAGGGTAATGGGATCTCATCGGGTGACATCCGTAAACTTAAGGCGGAAGGTTACCATACTGTTGAAAGTATCGCCTATACCCCCAAGAAAGCACTTCTTCAAGTAAAAGGCATTTCCGAGGCCAAAGCCGACAAAATTTCGGCTGAAGCGGCCAAAGTCGTCCCCCTTGGATTCACTACAGCGTCTGAATTCCATTCTCGTCGCTCAGAACTTATTTGTATAACCACCGGTTCGAAGCAACTCGACACACTTTTGGGTGGAGGCATTGAAACGGGGCTGATTACGGAGGTTTTTGGCGAGTTTCGGACAGGAAAGTCTCAGTTGTGCCATACTTTGGCGGTGACATGCCAGCTTCCAATTGATATGGGCGGTGGTGAAGGAAAATGTCTTTATATCGATACGGAGGGTACCTTCCGGCCCGTCAGACTCGTGCTGATTGCCCAGCGGTATGGCCTCAACCCGGACGATTGTTTGGACAACGTAGCTTATGCTCGAGCATACAATGCTGAGCACCAGTTTCAGCTTCTCAACATGGCGGCGCAGATGATGGCTGAAAGTCGATTTTCTCTCTTGATTGTAGACCTGATTATGTCGTTGTATCGTACAGATTACAGTGGACGTGCCGAGCTTCTGGCCAGACAGACTCATGTGGCCAAGTACATGAGAACGTTGCAACGTCTCGCTGACGAATTCGGTATCGCCGTGGTGATTACCAACCAGGTGGTTGCTCAGGTAGACGGCGCTTCTGCCATGTTTAACCCCGACCCTAAAAAGCCTATCGGTGGTAACATTATCGCTCACAGCTCAACAACCCGGTTGTCGTTCCGTAAAGGTAGAGCTGAACAGCGTATCTGCAAAATCTACGACAGTCCTTGTCTCCCTGAAAGCGAATGTGTGTTTGCAATTTACGAGGACGGCATTGGCGATCCTCGCACAGAGGATGATGAGTAACGATGTATGTAAAAAGATTAATAGCTATCACTGGTAATTAGGTAATGAATTCTGGCAGTATCGGACTTGGCGAGGGCACTGCAGTAGGATGGCTTCGGGCCGTTGTCGGCGAAGTTTAGAGCGACCAGAACAACCAATTGGGATGGGTTAAGCCGCACGCCGCACGCTATGCTCCCAATGTGCAGACCGCAAATTTTTATCTTTTTCATCAGTCGTGCCTAACCTCAACAACCCATTTAGAACTACCTACTGTTTCTAACCGTGTTTCGTGCTACAGTAGCCTTCCCGTTCAATCCTTGCTCTTATAGCCCTGGTGTTCAGGTCAACTATTTGGTCCCCCGCCAGAGCATAGGCTTTGCCTCATTCGAATCCATTGCTCGTACCCCAGAATGGATTCCTCCAGAATTAAATCTATTCTTCCCAAGCCATCGATGAAACCGGAACCAATGGAGTCTGGTTTGGCGTCAAAGCGCCGCTCGCTTCCACTGTCATCGGCGACTCCAGAGCCGCTCAATAAACGTCCTCGGCCACTGTTGTCGGCGGATCCAAACTACTCAATGCTGAATAATAGTCCCCACACTTCGGCATCGGGTGCTAATGATCCCTCGAGACCTTCGATTACTGGCCACAGACCAGTCACTTCTTGTACTTTCTGTAGGCAACACAAAATCAAATGTAATGCGTCGGAACGATACCCGCTGCCTTGTCTGAGATGTGACAAGATGAACCTCAAGTGTGAGATTGACCCACAATTCCGACCCAAAAAGGGTTCCCAAATTCAAACGTTGAAGCTGGATGTCACTGAGTTGAAAGCGAAGATGGAGATGTTGGCGCGTAACGAAAAGTTGCTTGTAGATGCACTTAGCAACAACCAAAACTTATTTGCTCAAAATAACTCATTCCTTCCTTCAACAAATAACATACCTGGGACCAACAACTCGTCCCCAGGTTACTATGGGTATTTGTCACCTATTAATGACTCGGTACCAAACCATACGTCGGCACTGTTATCTAATATTCTTAGGCCAGATTCTTCGGACAATTCTCCTCGAAGTGAAAGAGTGCCTCAATACGCTGAACCAGAGTATCCTCAGATGTCAGAGTATACTATAGGTGATGTGACTCTTTCAGTGGAAAAGGCAAATGAACTCCACGATATCTTTGTGGTCAAGAGACTTCCTTACCTTCCAATAATGCGCTCAACTTCAGCTAATACTCTTTACCACAAGTCTCAATTACTTTTCTGGACCGTCATGCTTACTGCTGCACTCTCAGAACCCGAACCTGGATTATACATGTCCTTAGCCTCTTTAATCAAGCAGTTAGCTATTGAAACATGTTGGATCCGCACTCCTCGTTCTACCCATGTGGTTCAAGCATTGTTAATCTTATCTATATGGCCCCTTCCAAACGAGAAGGTTCTTGATGATCTGTCATATCGGTTTATTGGACTCGCCAAAAATTTGTCACTTCAATTGGGCCTTCATAGAGGAGGCAAATTTATCCTGGAGTTCCTGAGAACTCAAGTGAGCTTAGGTCCAGACTCAGAAGTGTGGAGAACCCGCTCTTGGTTGGCGGTGTTCTTTTCTGATCAATTCTGGCTGTCTGTATTAGGACTTCCTCCATCGATCAACACTACTGATTATTTGGTTGAGAATGCAAGAGTAGACCACAACCTTCCTAAGCAGTTTAGGTGCCTTATGTCATTGGCAATCTTCCAATGTAAGTTGGTCAATGTCATGGGTATTTCAGTAACACGTCCCGATGGTCTTATGGAGCCTCTGAATAGAGCAGCTTCTCTCAATATCTTGGAGAGAGAGCTTGAAAGACTCAAGTTCAAACTTGAGATTGAAGATGGTTCAACTATTGAAGTCTACTACTTGTACGTGAAATTAATGATCTGCTGCTTTGCATTTTTGCCAGGTACCCCTATAGAAGATCAAGTGCGTTACGTCAGTTCTGCTTATCTTGCTGCAACAAGGATTATCACCGTGACATCTCAAATGCTCAGCAGTGGAGAAATCTACTTGGTTGAACTTCCTATTTACATTCGTCAGGCGATCACCTACTCAGTCTTATTATTGTTCAAGCTTCATCTCAGTAAGTATCTATTAGACCGTTACGCTGACAGTGCTCGTCAGTCTATTGTGACTGTTCATCGTCTTTTGAGAAATACTCTCTCATCCTGGAAGGATCTTCAAAATGATATATCACGTACGGCCAAGGTACTAGAGAACCTCAATATTGTGTTGTATACGTATCCTGATGTTTTCCTTTCTGAAAATTCTGAAGTCGGTAGTGGTATCATTACCAGAATGAGATCTCACTTAACTGCGTCTCTCTTTTATGATTTAGTATGGTGTGTCCATGAAGCTAGAAGAAGAACGCAAGAAGACAAAAATGGTACTAAACCGGTTCAACAACGAAATCCTATTGATTTCGAGTCGAGCAACTACAGAAAGCCTGTTCCACTTCCTTTCTATAATCAAATCACCAAGGACGATTTCAAGACTATCACTACCACTACTCCTAATGGTACTACTGTAACTACATTGGTACCTACTGATCAAGCTATGAGCCAAGCTAGAGTTAATGCTACTGGTTCAAACAAACCGTTAGAAATCAATGGTATCACCCTTGCTATGTTGGAGGCCACTGGTAGTATGAAGGATGTTCCTCTTGCCAGTCGAGAGTCTACTGTTACTGCCCCGCCACAACCAGAGGAGGTTATGCCCACACCGGACGTGGTTGCCATGCCAGAGATTCCTGCTGCCCCAGGAGTCACCATGCAACTGCCTATGCCTATAAATTACAACTTGTCCAACAACGAAATGGCAGACCAGATGGATAACTTCTTCCAGCAACAGTCGCACGGCTGGCTTAATGAGGGATACCAAGACGATGACTTCTTGGGATGGATTGATGAGAACATGGTAAAGGAATAGACATATTTTGCTCTAATAATGATTTTATTTGTAAAAAGTTGATTATAATATAAAAATTATATTTATCTTGCTGAGCTACTGTCATGACTTGCAACCTCTTATCGGCATACATATAATGTAAAGTCACGTGCAAGCACTAGATCTCCATATATAATCTCGACCGCACGCAACCTAGAACTAGACTGAAAAATTTCTTGATCAATTATACGATGTTTGTGAAACAATTGACTCGTTCCCTCGGTGCTAACGCCTTAGCTGCCAGAAGAATTGCTATTGCTCCTGCTGTGGGTTCCCCATTGAGATTCTACTCTTTCAATGCCGCTGAGCAGCCTAGAATTAGAATTGGTTCCACCGCCCCTAACTTCGATGCTGACACCACTCATGGAAAGATTAACTTCCATGAGTATGTGGGTGACCAATGGTGTGTATTTTTCTCTCATCCAGCCGACTTTACTCCTGTTTGTACCACTGAGTTGGGTGCTTTCGCTAGACTTGCTCCCGAATTTGACAAGAGAAATGTGAAAATGATTGGATTGTCCACCGAAGGAGTCGAGAGTCACAACCAATGGGTTAGCGACATTGAAGATGTGGCCACTGGTGGCTCTAGATTCGGCTACCCAATTATTGCCGATGCTTCAAAGGAGGTTTCCTTCTTGTACGACATGATGTCCGAAGAGAACTTCGCTAAAATCAACTCTGGAATGGTCCCAACTGTCCGTTCAGTTTTCATCATCGACCCAGCCAAGAAGGTCAGACTCATCATGACCTACCCAGCCAGTACCGGTAGAAACACTGCTGAGGTCTTAAGAGTTATCGATGCATTGCAATTGACCGACAACAAGGGTGTCGCCACTCCAATTGACTGGAACTTAGGCGACGATGTCATCATTCCTACTTCTGTCTCTGACGAGGCTGCTAAGGAGAAATTCGGTGATTTCAAGACCTTGAAGCCTTACTTGAGAACTACTAAGCACCCTAACTAAATAGAATAGACATTAGTTGGTTTATAAACTCAAAATATATTCGTAAGTATGGTTTATATCAGTGGACCTTAGCCTCTGTAAATGCAGACGTAGTGTAGTTTCCTTCAGAATCCATCAATGGATGCAATGTATTGTCAAACATTACGTTTCCGTTCTCATCCGTCCTGAGTTGCTTCTGGAGTTCATCCCACACTTTTGGTTTCATTCTTGGAGGCGACTCAATGGGATCAAATCCTTTAAATATGAGTCTAGAGCCTAGAGATGTATTTAAAGGAGGACGGACCAAGTCTACCATAAGGTTACTTTGGCCTTGATGCTCCGCAGCAAATACCATTGCTTCTGATTTAACTCCTCTCATTTTAGATGGTTTCAAGTTAGTCATTACCACTACTCTACTATCGATCATTTGCTCGATGGGAACGTACTCTACGAGGCCGGAGCACACCTGAAGCTTATGTATTTCTGGTTCATCTGACACTTGGATCTGAGATACATAGAGCTTGTCCGCAAATTCATGTCTCTTACACTCTATAATTCTGCCCACTTGTAATTTTATGAGATTGGGGTCTATAGTTAGTATGGCACTTGTACGTAATAACATGCTAATACATACTGAGAGCAGATGCTTTCACCACCGTCGAAAAGCCCCGGACTAACATCACCTTGCTGTGGTCAAAAAAAAAATCTCAACACCAATACTTAAAAATGGTTCCATCAGAATATTTCCGTTTTCGGACTAATTGTACGCGTTAATGTGCAGCAGGTGCGTTACGTGAAAAATTCCAAATACTTCATCTTACAATTTATTGTCAACTTTAAACCAATTCCTATCCTTTTGAAGAAATAACCGATAATTGAGCAATATGTCTCATTTTGTTTCTTCGCCCAGTAATATTCCGTCAGATGCTGCCCAGCTTCTTCGATCATCTCAACCTCCATCGTCAATCGGTAGGTCTGGTGGATTCACACCTCAACATGCCCTCTATAGTGAAGGCGGAATGAGTCAAGGAGCTCCAACTCCACGTCCAGAACAGCCAATTACTGCCGGTAGAAGACGACAAATCACTGTTCCTAAAGTGGTGGATGTCACCGGTGAAAAAGTACGTGAAAGTTTCGAAGCCTTCTTGGAAGACTTTGTCGACTCCGATGCCCATGATGAAAATGATAGTTGGAATGGACACATATATTTGGCTCAGATCGAGGCCATGAAAACATATGACTACCTTACTTTATATGTTGACTACCAACATTTGGTGTCTAGAGAAAACGGTGTATTGGCATCGGCCATCTTGGAACAGTATTATCGTTTCTCTCCATTTTTGCACAAAGGGTTACGTCTGTTGATCAAGAAACACGCGCCTTCTCTTTTGTATGCAAACGCATTAGGAAAGAATGAGGAAAGCGAGGCAGTAAGTGGTTCTGATGGCTCGTCTTCGACTAATACTACTCAAGTTACTGAACGTGTTTTCCAGATAGCGTTTTTC
This sequence comes from Meyerozyma elateridarum, assembly GCA_030574335.1. Lineage (NCBI taxonomy): Eukaryota > Fungi > Ascomycota > Pichiomycetes > Serinales > Debaryomycetaceae > Meyerozyma > Meyerozyma elateridarum. The sequence goes on from JAJMEU010000001.1 coordinate 98,537, forward strand.
AACTTGCCCACTGTTAATAGAATCAGAGATATTCGAACAGACAAGATCGGGTCTCTTATGTCAATCCTGGGAACAGTTACCAGAACCTCAGAAGTTCGTCCTGAATTGTTTCGTGCTTCGTTCACTTGTGACTTGTGTTCAACAATAGTAGAGGGTATAGAGCAAGTCTTCAAGTACACTGAACCAACATCGTGCCCTTCATGTGAAAATCAGTCATATTGGACTCTTAATGTTGCTAAGTCTCAATTTGTCGACTGGCAAAGGGTCAGAATTCAAGAGAACTCAAACGAGATTCCAACTGGCTCCATGCCTCGTACTCTTGATGTAATCTTGCGTGGTGAAACTGTAGAAAGAGCGAAGCCAGGAGACAAATGTAAATTCACCGGTACGGAAATTGTGATTCCTGATGTGTCTCAATTGGGATTACCAGGTGTCAAAGCCCAAAGTGTTCGTGAAAACCAAGGCAACTCTTCCGCCAATCTCAACTCTGGTATCACTGGTTTGAGATCTCTTGGTGTGCGTGATCTCACCTACAAGGTAGCTTTTTATGCCTGTCATGTATCGTCTTTGATTAACAAGACTTTCGGAGACGATAAAGCTAACACGGAAGTAGATTTTCAAGGCTCTGGTGACCAAGAAGTGTTCTTAAACTCTCTTACTGATGCGGAAGTTACTCTGTTGAAAGAAATGGTTAAAGATGAATACGTGTACGATAAATTGGTGAGATCAATTGCACCAGCCGTCTTCGGACACGAGGTCGTTAAAAAGGGTATCTTGCTTCAAATGCTTGGTGGTGTTCACAAGAAGACCGTTGATGGTATTAACTTGCGTGGTGATATCAACATCTGTGTCGTCGGTGATCCATCTACCTCAAAGTCGCAATTCTTAAAGTACGTATGTGGTTTTGCTCCAAGAGCGGTGTACACCTCAGGTAAGGCGTCTAGTGCAGCTGGTCTCACTGCCGCAGTAGTAAAAGATGAAGAGAGTGGAGAATATACCATTGAAGCAGGTGCACTTATGTTGGCCGATAATGGAATTTGTGCTATTGATGAGTTCGATAAGATGGACATCGGTGACCAGGTTGCCATTCACGAAGCCATGGAACAACAGACTATCTCTATTGCCAAGGCTGGTATTCATGCTACTTTGAATGCCAGAACTTCTATCTTAGCAGCAGCAAATCCAATTGGTGGTCGTTACAACCGGAAATTAGGTTTGAGATCAAACTTGAATATGACCGCCCCCATCATGTCTCGTTTCGACTTGTTCTTCGTCATCTTAGATGACTGCAATGAGCGAGTGGACACTCAATTGGCATCGCACATTGTGGATTTGCATATGTTACGTGATGAAGCTATCCATCCACCATACTCTGCTGAGCAACTTTCAAGATACATCAAGTATGCAAAGACCTTCAAGCCAACAATGACCAAAGAAGCTCGTGATTTCCTTGTTACTAGATACAAGGAATTGAGAAACGACGATGCTCAAGGGCTAGGTAGAACCTCATACAGAATTACTGTCAGACAATTAGAGTCTATGATTCGGTTGTCTGAGGCAATTGCTAGAGCTAATTGCTCGGAAGAAATTACGCCCACGTTTGTTGCTGAGGCCTACGACTTGTTACGTCACAGTATCATCAGAGTGGAAATGGATGATGTAGAAATCGAGGATGATGGTGGCCCAGAGAATGATCCTGAAGATGGAGCTGCAGCAGAACCGGACCACTCTCAACAAACGCATGAGGCCACTGAAACATCTGATGGAAGAAAGAAAGCATCTATCACATACGATAAGTATGTGGCAATGATGAATCTTTTAGTAAAGAGAGTTTCTGATGATGACCAAGTCGGAGGAGAAGGTCTTACCGCCGAGGAACTTGCCAACTGGTACTTGACTCAAAAAGAAGACGACATCCAAACAGAGCAAGAATATTATGAAGAACGTCGTTTGGCGTTCAAAGTATTGAAGAGACTTGTTAAGGATAGAATTTTAATGACCATCACCAATAGAGCCGATGAGGACCACCTGTTGCCCGATAATCAAGAACTGGCAGGAGAAGCCACCAAGACCGTCTACATTCTCCACCCTAATTGTGCAATCTTAGACTTTTTCGATCAGACCAGAACCGAAGAACCTGATCAAGAAGTTGATGAATAGTAATATTACAAGCTAGTATTTATATCTCATATAGTTAATTGATATTCTACATTTAGTACATTATACAAAGTTATTACACTTGTTTTACTTTCTTGTTGGTGCCTTGAGCCACCAGATTGGTTCTCTTCTTGCCGTCTACCTTATAGTCCTTGACATCTTTATCTAAAAGGTAGTCGCCGGGCCCTGGAAGATCAACAAGGTCAGGTTGCCGCCGCAGGGTTTGCGGCGTGAGATTCTGCAGCGCCAGTTGCCCAGGAGCTGCAGTGACTGCTTGGCGCTGCTGCTGCATTTGCGAGGGAGGTTGATTGTGCATAGAGGGTTGTTGTTGGTGTTGAGGTAAAGCTTGCTGCAGTTGAGGTTGCACTTGTACTTGTTGGGGGTACTGCATCATGCCTACTTGTTCATAAGGGTATCTAGTTTGTGATTTCCATTCAGCAGGCAGAATCAGTTGAGCGCAAGCCATACAGTGGTCCACGAATGCCTTAGACAGGGGGAACATTCGCTGACAGGCGCGACACCATCCAGGGTCTTCTTTTGAATTTTGCGACCCATTGGCGGTGCTTTGCTGTTTATCTTGAACGAAATGCACAAGGCGGAGATGACGTTTCAATACATCTAGTCGATTGAACGCACCACCATTGCGGTGGCAGGTAGGGTCGTTCCGCCAGTATGGACAGTTAAACATGGGAGCGGCGTGAGACTTCGCATGACGACGCAAATCCGATTGACGTGCAAACGACCACTGGCAGTCGGGGTACTCGCAGGTGTAGGGTCTGGCCGACGATGAGCTTGACGACGACAGCTGGTCGTCCCGCATCTTCTGCTTGGCGCGGGTGGCTTTCTTTGCCGGAGGTGTCGCTGCTGCACCTGCTGCCGCCGTCGATGCGGCGTTCGTGGTAGGCTGCGAATGGTACGACAGGAATTGCAGCATCTGGTAGTCAGGAATTTGCACCTGCGATTGCTGTTGTTGCAGCTGCTGCTGTTGAGGCTGTTGGGTCTGACCAGGAGCCTGCGGAGGCATCAGTTGCATCAGGAGGTACGAGTCGGGAGCCCCTTGAGCCACGGGGGCCATGGCCGAGGCGCCAGTGTTGACGCTCGCGGCGGAATTTATGGTGGACGACGTGGCCGAAGAGGGCACCTGGTTGGAGCCTCCGACCTGGCCAGCATTGGCGACAGGGGCGCCGTAGTAGTTGAACGGGGCGGCGTAATTATATTGGTATGCGGCGTGGGGATGGTAGCCATTGTTGTAGTAGTTGAGGTAAGCCGCCGAAATTGGGGGCGCCTGTCGGGACTGGTACTGTTGGTGGGTGATTTGTGGGGGTTGTTGCTGCTGTTGTTGCAGTTGGTGCTGCTGCTGCGGCTGGTGCTGTTGGTGCTGCTGAGGGATTTGTTGATGCTGGATGGGAAGGGCCGCGGGATCCGACGGAGTAGACTGGCCGGACTTCACTTTTTCACCGGTTTGACCCATTCCGAAGCCAGCCTTGTCAGTCGGCAGGCCATTAAGTACTTCTGACATGAGCCTAGTTTCGAGTGGAAAAAAATATTAAGAATGAAATTTTTGAGAAAATGTCAAATCTCCGAAAGTGGGGTATCTACGGATGAACTGGCAAAAGAATGAAGAACAAGAAGGTCGACTAGCAACGTTTATACCGATTCCGGACTAGCTGGCAAAGCTCCGATGGCTCTACAATCTCGCGTCTTGTTGAAGTTGTTGTCGCTATTTACCGTGAGGCATCATCGGTGCGGCGGCGGGGAACGTTACCCGGTTTTACTTACTAAAGAGTGGGCCGGATCACGTGGATATCGAATAACGGTTTTGCTGGGGTAAAGGCGGGTGAGACACCGACAGTTGACCGGCGTTAGCAGAGAGTCTACAATTGGCCACTTTGATCGGATTTGTTTCCATCCTGTCATGCCTTTGCCCTCTTTGCATTTGGCTGTCTTATGCATGCGAACATCTACTAATCTTTACTAATGAACATCCATCCACCGGTTTGCAGGCCCCTCCACCCCCTCTTTCGTGCACCACCGTAGCAAAGCAATTACTGTCTACACTTTAGTTTCAACAATGTCGAAAGTAAGTATTGATCAAAGTCGTCCAAATCAATTGGTTTGATGTGACCACCGTGCTGAACTAAATGCAGGTTTTAACTGCCTCATTCAAATCTTCTCTGAGGCTGCATGCCTTCGTTTCTGGGGTGCAGCGTCCCTGTATTGATTATGCCCGATCGATGTATAATTCTTCTATACGTCTAAGTTTTGCAGAAGCGAGCGAGCACGTCAGTTTCTCGTCTGCAAAGTACTGAACAGACAAACTAACCCAGATTGAAATCCAGAAGTTCGCCGATAAGACTGGTGCCTTTAAGCGTCAGGCCCTGAGTTTTCGCAATTTTATACTGAGAGAAGCTGGTGCTCAATTTCCACCAGAAGCTAACCGTTACCATTTATATGTGTCTCTTGCCTGCCCCTGGGCCCACAGAACATTGATTGCTCGGATCATTAAAGGATTGTCGCTGTCAATTTCCGTTTCTGTGGTTCATTGGCACATGGATAATAAAGGCTGGAGGTTCCCCACGAAAGAGGAACTTGGTAGCCGTAAGAGTGCACAAGATCTTATTTATGGTACGCCTGATGAATTGTATGGTTTTGAAAGACTCCTGCAATTGTACTACAAGGCCGATCCAGAGTACGCTGGTCGGTTTACCGTGCCTTGCTTGTGGGACAAGAAAACTGAGACAATTGTGAATAACGAATCTAGCGAGATTCTTCGTATGTTGAACTCTGAATTCAACGATATTATTGGAAGTGAGCACGCTGAGATAGATTTGTATCCAGAACACTTGAGGCCACAAATTGATGAGATCAACTCCTGGATCTACGATAACATCAATAATGGTGTCTACAAGACGGGATTTTCTACAAAACAAGAAATCTACGACGCAGAAGTTCAGAATGTGTTCAAGCATTTGGATAAAGTCGAAGCTGTGCTTCGCGAGGGACATGAAAAGAACAGCCACAAGTTCTTAATTGGCAACCAACTCACTGAAGCCGATGTTCGGTTGTACACCACGATTGTTCGGTTTGATCCAGTTTACCACCAACATTTTAAGTGCAATATCAGAATGATCAGACATGATTACCCTTATCTTCATAATTGGTTGCGGTTGTTGTACTGGAAAATTCCTGGATTCGGTGAGACTACCAACTTCGACCATATTAAATGGCATTACACCAAGTCTCATCCTGCCATTAATCCCCATGGAATCACCCCACTCGGTCCTGTTCCCAATATTATGCCATTATAGATGTTTTAGTGTCATAATCTAAATCCTACGTTTTATTTATGCCGTATCTCTATCCAGTTGTGGTATGTAGTTTTATAAAGTCTTGTGATCCCCTGGGCTGTATGCACTCTTCGTCTATTCGCGTCGCGCCAACTTCATAGACAGATCAACCAACGGTAATGAGAGGTATGTATCACTTATGGGTCCTAAAGGTCGTTCTTTAAGGATCCCAAAGCTTCGTTGGACATTTCAGAATTCTTCTATCAAAGTTTCGTTGCGACTTAAACATTCGTCAATTTTCTAATTCTCGCCAACTGATTGTCGACTGATAGATAAAAACGATCCCTTCATATCAGATAATATTCTATCGTTAATATCTTATATCTTTAACAATGATCTCGAAGTTGCCTCGGTGTATTTGATAGATATCAGCGGAAATAATGTCACAATCTTCATCAATGTTGCAAACTAGTCTTGTGAAATCATTGATTGATTTGATCCCTAAGAAGATAAAAAAATTTTTAAAATGCAAAACTAACTCAGACTATAAAGTAGTGGTGCTAGGCGCTGGTGGTGTCGGTAAGTCGTCTGTGACTGTACAATTCGTCCAAGGTGTCTACGTTGAAAGTTACGATCCTACCATTGAGGACTCCTACCGGAAGCAAATTGAAATTGATGGTCGTCAATGCGATTTGGAAATTTTGGACACAGCCGGTGTGGCCCAATTCACGGCCATGAGAGAATTATACATTAAGAGTGGTAAGGGATTTTTGTTGGTGTACTCAGTCACCGATGAAAATTCTCTTAAAGAGTTGCTTGCACTCCGAGATCAGGTGTTGAGAATCAAGGACCTGGACTCTGTTCCTATGGTATTGATTGGTAACAAGTGTGACTTGGAAGACGACCGTGTATTGTCCATCGACGATGGTATCAAGGTATCTCAGGACTGGGGATTGGTTCCATTCTACGAAACCAGTGCCATGTATAAGACCAACGTAGACGAAGCTTTCATTGATGTTGTACGTCAAATTATGAGAAAAGAAGCTACTATTTCGGAGGAGAAGAAGCAACAGAAGTTGCAAAAGCAGGAGCAGGCAGGAGCTGCACCTGAAGATGCTGACGCAGATGCCGGCCTTTCAGAGAAAGCCGCCGACAAGCGTCGCTCAAAGCAAAGACTGACTGACAAAGAGAAGCACACCAGTAAATGTTGCACCATTGTTTAGAGAAGAGACTTAATAGGCTTCATAGTAATGCAAACTATAGTGGCTGTTGATATTTTTTGTAGCCTTCTGCAAGTGAAAGATCTATTGCAGACCAAGCCCACCAGCATCCCCCAACGGCTGTAGTACGCAGGAGTTGAGGTACGCGAACCGTTAGTCTGCAACTTTATTACCAAATGCATCTGCTTAGACTGCTTTGTAACACAAAATTTTGAATTATGGAAATGTTGTTAAGCTCTATTACTCCTACGTAAAATCTAAAGACCTAACCATAATTTTTTAGTCTTCACTTCAAATGGGGCACTCAATTCGACATCATCACTAGATTTTGCGGCATGAACCTCGTAGTTGCCAGCCTCAAGATGCCACTTATTATAGTATTCGTCGAACCAAGAGCATGAGTCCTTCAAAGATAAGTCAAACTTGACGGTAGCACTCTTTCCTGCCTTGATAAAAACCTTTTCAAAACCCTTTAATTCCTTGACTGGTTGAATGGTGATTGACTTTTTGTTGGAAACGTACAATTGGACAGTCTCAGACCCATCAATGGCTCCGGTGTTCTTGACGACGACAGAGGCAGTCAATTTGTCATTGGCCTCATTCAAACTCACTTTCAAATCCAGATATTCAAAAGTTGTGTAAGACAAACCGTAACCAAATGGGAATGCCACCCTCCTTTGTAGTTTCTCGTAATATCTATAACCAATGAAGATGTCTTCACCATACAACACTCTACCTCTTTCAGTCTTAAAGTTGAGGTATGCTGGATTGTCAGAATTCAAGAATGGGAACGACAAAGACAACTTACCACTTGGGTTGTTGTCACCAAACAAAACGTCAGCAAGACCATTGCCTGCTTCGATTCCTCCATACCATGATTGAACTAAGCCATTAGCTTTTTCCAACCATGGCATTTCAACAGGAGTACCAGACTGGTTGACAACGACGGTATTGGGGTTCGCTTCCAACACAGCCAGGACCAAATCATTAGTCCTGAAGGGCAACTCCATGTTTTCTCTATCGTAACCTTCACTTTCCCATTCTTGATTTAATCCAATAGCTAAGACGACCTTGTCAACAGACTTGGCTATCTGAACAGCATGGGCAATTTCGTCATCATCGTCAATGACTTTAGCGGCACCAAAGGTTAAACCTCCTCCACCACCAAATTCGAATTGCTCCGAGGTAGCAACAGTAAAAGTAGGCGCAGATCCAAATTCGACTCTAACTTTGTACTTTTGACCTTTCTTCAAAGAGATAGTGTTTGTCTTCTCGGTGGAACCATTACTCATAAAGCGGTTACCTTTTTCTTGATGAGTTTTGTTATCGACAACTAACTCATTATCAACATACAATAAAGCGGTACCCAAGACGGCACAACCAAATTCATAAGTAGCGTCTTCTTCGGGAGTAAAGTCACCTTCAATATCAATGTAGTATAAGTTGCTGTCAAGCTTATCATTCTTGTAATCGATCAAGAAGATGTTGAAGAAATCATAGTTCATTTCATCAATCAATTCTCTGTCTCCCTTGAAGTCAACAGGCTTCTTGTAGAATTTTAAGTTGTAACCAACTTTTCCAGTAACAGGATTGATCAATTGAGTAGCCAATGGAGGTAAGCTTTTATGAGCGTATGCGCCCACAGTATACTCAGGCTTCGAGGACAACTTGGCTGCAATTGAATCAAAAGGGGTGGTAGTGTAGTACGGTCTCAAGGCTGCTGAACCGCCCCCGTAATAGGCAGCATACTTAGCATTGGGACCTATAACTGCCACTTTTTCATCTCTCTTCAAAGGCAATACCGAGTTGCTGTTTTTTAACAAAACTACGGACTCAGCAGCAATTTTTCTCAAGAAAGCTGACGTTTCTTTAGTATTATTGTTAGTGTCCTCCGGAGCATTTTCAGGGATCTTACTCTTGGCACAGAATTTGATTAATTTCAAAACGTTAGTGACTCTCTCATCTAGATCTTGAATATTCAACTCTCTAGATTCAACTTGATGCTTGATTGCATTGACAGTTCTCTGGATGGTAGGTCCAGGCATTTCAATGTCCAATCCGTTCTCAATACCCTCTTTAGAAGTGTACAATCCATACCAATCAGACATTACTGTTCCATCCCATCCCCATTCGTGTTGCAAAGTGTCTTTCAACAACTTAGAATTATTAGAAACATGAACACCGTTAACTTTACTGTAAGAGGTCATAACGCAAACAGGATTAGACAATTTGATTGCTAATCTGAATGGCTCCAAGTAAATTTGTCTCAAAGCTCTCTCGGTGACAACAGAATCTGATCCTTGTCTCTCGTCTTCCAAATCATTGCAAACAAAGTGCTTAATAGTGGCTGCAATATCTTGATCTTGAATACCATTAATAATTGAGGCAGACGCAATACCAGCCAAATAAGGGTCTTCAGAAAACGATTCAAAACCTCTTCCTCCTAAAGGACCTCTTTGCATGTTGGTAGTGGGACCCAAAATGACGTGAGCGCCTTTATGCTTGGCTTCTACTCCCATTAACTTTCCTGCTTCCAAAAGCAAATCCTTGTTAAAAGTGGACGCAAGAGCAGTACCACATGGAAAACAAGCAGCAGGCACACCATCAAAGAACTTGGTACCTCTGGTTCCGTTGGGTCCATCTGTCATTCTTAAGCTAGGAATGTTTAATTTCTCAACCGGATAGGTATGCCAGAAGTCAATTCCGGCGAGAAGGCCGATCTTATCGGCTAATGGTAGCTGAGCTAGGGTTTTGTCAATGTCAATATCGGCCATTGGGATCAACTGAGGTTTTGCTAAAGCCTAACCTCCTCTTTTCCTGTTTTATATACTGCTGCGGCAATCATTACCCTACTCGAACCTGTAGCCGCAAGGTTAGACGCCGGAACAATTGGATATAAAAAAAAATGGTATTCTGGGTTTCCCCAGTTTTCGGATGCCATCCGACATGCCCCGACTGATATAGTGTAGTCGGTTTGCATTTCCCTGCTTGTGCATGCAATGACCCCACCGATATGCGGATATTACTTCCACCTCTTGAGCGGCTGGTTGAGTATACGAATCGGAGATAGCCACTAAAAGGCGATAATGAACTTCTCCTTGGCCTTTGGTGACCAAAAAAGACCCGGAAAAAGAGATTTTATTTATGTGAATGTGTAATTTGAAGCCAGATCCCTTTTTTTTGACCAATTTATCGGTTTCTATGTATACAATTGCTAATCGGAAATCAGAAAGAAAATCCGAGTGGGGAGCGGCATGCTTCCGCATAGACACATATGTTGTAAAATACCGCACAATTTTCCGGGGCAAATAGGCCTATGAGCCGCTTCATTATCAAAGCTTATTCTCACGCCATTCTCACAGTTTGCACGATCGTATGATGCAATGTATAGGGTATACATTAATTGTAATGCCTTATTGACTGTATACCGGACCTAGTTTACTGGTTGTCTGAAACGCATTACCCTGCGGCAATCACCTCAAAAGGGTAATTTTTTGGTGGTCAATTTTGAGGACTTCCGACCATTAGCGAGAGAGGCGTCTCATCGTTAAATGAATGACAAGCGAGAATAGAAAAATTCAACTCTGAGTTCATACTCAGCCTCGTTCTTACTTTTCTTGCTTTAGTTTTTGGCTAGTACTTTCCGGTGACTGTACCAGTGCGGTGAAAATGTATGCAGAGGTGTAAGCGGTTAATGGTATCCGCAGATCCATTATTTCTGGTCAATCGTCAGGCATTGGGCAAAAGACTTCGGTACCCCATGGGGTGGACCCCGCAATTGCTCCACTTACGTGGGGTCAATATTGTTAAGAAAATTATTATAGCCTTGATCACTCGTAATCTCGGGCTTACCGTGTTTTCGATCTCACGAGTGGGAAATATAAATATAGGCAGGATCTCTATGGTCTTTCACTCTTACGTTTTTCAAAGATGTCTAGCATCGAAGTTGCAAAGGTGAATATTGACCACAAAGAGAACGTTTCCGTCAACAATTCTGTTGATGTAGAGGAGCTTGATGCTAAGGCTAAAAGACTCGTGAGGTCTGTTGGACCTAAAATTGCGCCATTGATTCCTGATTATGGACCATGGTATAAGAACAAGCACTTACTTAAGTTGAATCTTATCTTGGGTGTAGTATGTTTGGTATCGTCTGCCAATGGCTACGATAATTCGCTCATCAATGCTATTCAGGCATTTCCTGAGTGGAACGTTAAGCTTATGGGCACTCCGGTGAACTCTTTCTTGGGATTAATTGTCGTAACGCTCGCCTTTGGTGCTATCACAGGCGTCTATTTGAGCTCTATTATTAGTGATAAATGGGGAAGAAGATTAACTGTTCAAATGGGTCTCATTATCCTTGTTGCATTTGCTATTGGACAATCTTTTGTTAAAACGAGAGACCAGTATATTATCACCAGAACTTTTATTGGATTTGCAGCTGGCTTGATAACTCCAACAATGGTTTTGATTGCGGAATTATCTTTCCCTACTTATCGTGGATTCTTCACCTGTTTCTACATGACAATGTACTACGCTGGTTCTTTCCTAGGCAGTTGGGTCGCATATGGAGCTAGAAATTTGGGGGACTGGTCTTGGAGAACTGTTGGCATGGTTCAAATTGCGTATCCAGTTCTAGTCTTGCCTGTTGCTCTTTTCGTTCTTCCTGAAAGTCCTCGTTGGTATGTTTCCAAGGGAAGAGTTGATGATGCCCGTGCAACTCTCATGAAGTGGCATGCTGGCGATGATGAACGTTTCATTCCTCTTGTGGAAATGGAGTTAAAAGAAATCTGTACCCAATTTGAACTTGAGCAGTTACACAAGACGACGTGGTTATCATTGTTCCAAGGCCATGGAAATAGATGGAGAGCATTCATTTCTATCACCTTGGGTGTCTTCACACAGTGGAATGGTGTTGGTGTCATATCTTATTACTTGGTTAATGTATTAGACTCCGTTGGTATTTCAAGCGTGACCGATCAGACCCTCATTAATGGTTTCCTTCAATTCTGGAACTTCATTTGTGCAGCATTTGCAGCATTTAATGTTGATAAGTTTGGTCGTCGTTTCTTATTCTTGTGGTCAACGATCGGTATGCTCTTGTCCTACATTATTCTTACTGGACTTAGTGGAGCATATGCTGAAGAAGGAAATAAGCATGCCGGTATTGCTGTCGTTGCCTTCTTATTTATCTACTACGGACATTATGATGTTGCGTTCACACCTTTGATCAGTTGTTATCCTGTTGAGATCTGGCCATACCAGCTTAGAGCCAAGGGAGTTGCCTTGACTCAGATCAGTAACTACTGCTCATTGTTGTTTAATCAGTTCGTCAATCCAATTGCTTTGACACATATTGCTTGGAAGTACTATTTCGTCTACATTGCAATCTTAATTATCATGACGATCACGATCTGGTTTTCATATCCAGAGACTAAGAACTACAGTCTTGAGGAAGTGGAAAAGATCTTCTCTGGAAAAGCAGAGAAGACAGTACTTGATGAAGTTTAGTTTCTATATATGTATGAAATTCATGTTTCGGTTTATCTATAATTACTGAGGGCTCATGTGCCAATAATTGTCTGCTGGAAATTCTGGAGGCCATAAAAACGACGCAAAATCAACATCCAGAAAGTCCATGATCGGAGGCAAATCGAGATAATTATCTTCGGAATCAAAATAAGGAGTAAGCTTCCAGTCCTTTTGAACGATTTCCATTCTTTCGATATAGGCTTCGGCGATTTCGAATGTTCCGCTTAACGATTTTAATAAAGATATACCCTGTTTAATGGGGTTGTATACCACAGCTCTCTTTTCTGGATCATGTAGGAAGAACAGTAAACTCAAGATACTGATGTAGAGCGAGAAGATTGAAAACGGGGTAATTGCACCATTTATAAAATCAATCTTGCCGAATAAATCAATATTACTCCGGGCTGCCTCCAACATATGCTTATCTCTGACTCCATCTTTTAGCCTAAGCAACGGTTTATACAAGAGTAAAATCGAAGTGTGGTACAAAACGTGAAGTTGGTAGAGAAACAGTCTAAATGGATGAGCGTCATTATCATTTTTCAAACGGCAAATAGCCGGAAGTTGCATTTTCCACGCCAGTAACTTCACTTCTGTGTCTCTATACGTGAAGACCCTTTTTTTATAGTTTTGACTACCGAGCTCGATTTGATTTTTAAGGGAATACATGTACCGTAGAGCATTAGTGGAAATATCCAAAAGTACGCAATATTCTCGAAACATCAATAGCTGGTCGTTGTACGTGATAGGTGGAAAAAATGTTGACACATCGCTTGTGCCCAAGTATGGGCCCACTCCCATTATTGGGTACCTAATCCTGTCTAGGACAAATGAGCTCCAGAAAAGCCTTTCTCGAAGCCGTCGCTCTTTATCAGATAATACCATTTTGGAGGCATCTAAGTGAAGTCCTAGATGATTGGAAAGAGAAGATGCCATCAGTCCCAAATAAGACGCCATCATATCATTCTTAGCCCCCATCTCCAACAATGTCAAAATGTGTAAAGTTTGTAACTGAGTTATGTGGAGCAGTTCGAGACTACTCATCACTTGAGTCATCGCTAATTGCTTGTAACTTCTGTAAAGTGGGTCTTTGTGCCTTACTAAATATAGTGCCCTTATTGCGTAGACTAGGGAGTCGCTTACGTAGGTGAAGTTCAGCTTGGAATCTTCTATGGACAGCATGAAGAGCTCCTCATCGATAAGTGGAACTTCAGCGTTCACATTTTCGAAAAACCATTTGAAAGCAGTTTTGTAGCCCTCGTCTAATAAAAGTGTGAAGATAGCCTTGCTAGGGATATTGTAGCTTGGTGGCTTTGACATATATCTGAATGTAGTAGGTCCAAAAAAGGTGATAAGTCCTCTCGAGTCTTGATCTAGAGTATAAACATCATGTAAATTGCCAGGATCTTTTACTTCATTGTCGGGAGATTTGAGAATTCGATAAATACTAGACTCCTTGTTAAAGATATTTTCTTCGACCAAGCCTGATGGTACTTCCTTTTGATCCACTGCTTCCTGAAGCAGTTTGATTTTATTCAAAAGAGAGTTCATGTACTCTCGGTTTAAAGGCTTTCTATCATTATCCGCGGGGTAAGTACATGTATTATTGGACTTTCTGCAGTTAGCACATGGCGTCTTCCCGTCACACTTCCGTCGTTGTCGTCGGCAGCCGGTACAGGCGTATTTAACCCTAGTCTTCTTGATTTCAGTCATAGAGGCCAGAATATTGCGGGGTGCGATTAAAAAAAAAGGTCTGTTAATATTTTCAAAATTTTGTATTATTTTTCAATTTGTTCCGAAAGATTTCGGCTATGCAATCAATGGTCGGTTTTTGGCTACTTCTAGGGTGTTTCCACCATTATATGGCCAACAATTTTAATAAGCAATTACATAGCAACTAGTTATATCAGTATAATATGACTATCTAAGGTTACTCATTGACCGTATACAACTATTCGTCTTGGGGGTAAACCACTCCTCCTTGCTTCCGCATAGTATCCATAGTGGAAAGGACCAAGTCGGACTCAGCCCATGGCATAATGCTACTCTCAAGCTTTCCATTGGCAATGTCAATGGCTACAGAATCGGCCTCATAGAAGAAGCCGTAGCCATGTTCGCCCAACGCTGGATAATCCTTGATCAAGTCCTTCTTACCTTCTTCCTTGTACTGAATTGTAACTTTTGTGGGAAGAGAGGCGGCTTCTCCAGAAATAATGACAGTACCCTTTTCACACTCAACTCTCGCAAATTGGTCAGAAGACTTGTTCCAAACTGAACAACTGACAATAGCCTGCTTTCCATCTTCATACCTGATGATAGCATCGGACACATAGTCGATCTTGTTTCTAACAGTCATAAACGACTTGATATCGAAAGGAGTGTGCTTGTCGCCTACTCCAGGATCAAGTAAAGCACGAGCGTAAGTCATTGGGTAGATACCGATATCCAACAACGCACCAGCACCAAGCGCTACATTTTTAATACGAGAGTCATCCGATCTCTTTTCGAGCCCCATATCCATGGAAAAGTCACAGATAAGTCTGTAAACTTCTCCAAGTTCCTTATCGTGCAACAATGTCTTTTCGAGGTCCAAAATTAGTGGTCGGAAACGTAACCACATGGCCTCCATCAAAAATACATTGTGTTTCTTGGCGGCGGCAGTCAATTCCCTGAATTCCTTAGCATTAATTGTAGCTGGCTTTTCAACAAGAACATGCTTTCCGGCAGCAATGGCCTTTAAAGCACTTTCCTTGTGGAAAGTATGTGGAAGTCCAATGTAGATGATGTCGACATCCTCGTGAGCATAGACTTCATCGTATGACCCAATAAATGCACCATCAGCTCCGTATTTGGAAGCGAATGATTTGCCTTTTTCAACGCTAGAAGACCCAATTGCAGCAATCTTGTGAGTTGCTTTAGCGTCAGTTCTCTTGAGAGTAAGATCTCCCACGAACCATGAGCTGATCAATCCGGTTCCGATTATACCCCACTTAAGGTTTGGTAATGACATTGTAGTAGTTTCTGTTTCTTAACTGTACGATTTAGGAGAGGATTGTGGGGGTTTTAAGCGCTGGGATTTGCGGCTAATGATTTCCTTCCTCCACTCCGATGCAGGCGAGAAACGCTAATGCTCGGAGAGGGGATAGCATAATCCGAGGTGGGGAAACAGCCTTTGGAACACCCATCTAATTAGTTATTTTTACGTTAATAGAAAAAAAATAAGTCAATCCATGTGATTCTAATAGCCATAGCTTCTTACACAACACTAGTCTACTCTATCTTCTCATTTAACTAGTGGCTGCAAAACATGACAATTTGCAACCAATCTACTTCCTACCGTAGTCGTGAGCGGCCTTAACTATTCCACTGAAGATCTTTAAGTCATCGTAAGCATCCTTTGCTGTAGTCTTGAAGGAATCACCATTGGTAATTACAGAGTACAATTTCTTAGCTTGAACGGTATACGGATCCTCGTAAGTTGGTCTGATCGTCTTCGTAACAAATTGACCGTCAATGTTCTCCTTGATTTGCAAAGTAATAGCAAGTCCCTTGACATAAGGAGTATCATACTGTACCTTGATGATCTTCTTTGGAGTATGAATTTCCAAGTGAGCATCAAACTCGGTAATCTCGTGGATTCCACTTTCATAGGAAACGACAAAGTGACCATAGTCCAACAACGCATTCACGTATGGGAAATTGATTTTGGCACCAATGTACCCTTTGGGCAATCCAATTGCTTCTCTCATAAGAGACAAATCGTGGGATCCCAAACCGCCTAGGAATCTCCAAGCCCTTTTGAGAGATACATCCGGATTCTCAATGCCAGTTTCTGCGGTAAGAGCTTGAGAAACGAGCTCATCAGCCCTTTGGTTTTTCTCGTCAATATCGGCTTGAGTATAATCGGTGAAACGCTTCGAAAAGGTACCTGATTGGCCTACAAAATGGGAATTTGGTCCAATGATATCTCTGACTCTAACGAAGGTGATATCGTCAGAGTTCTCAATTTGCTTAAGTGCCAACTCGAAAGCAGGAGCATATCTCCTCATGTAACCAACAAATACAAATCCAACAGACTTGCTCTCGGCCTCTATTAATTCTTCGGCATCCTTCTTGGTCAAAGACATTGGCTTCTCAATGAAAGTAACCTTATTGTGCTTCAAAGCCAAAAGCGAGTACTCGATGTGGTACTCATCAGCGGTAGTAACCATGACGAGATCAACATCTGGAGACGAACACAATTCTTCAGGGTCCGTTGTGATCTTAACGTTCTTACTAGAAGAGAAGATCCTGGCCCTAGCGAATTCAAGTGAGTCCTTCGAATTATCACATTAGTAAGTGATTTCGAACTTATCGTTCAAGTACCCTAAAGTGGGAATGTGAACAACTTGGGCTACTTCGCCCACACCGATGATACCGACTTTGATGATTTTTTGAGAGGTCATTGAGGAATTATCGTTCCGAATCCATCATGTGGGGCATATTTATAAGGTATGGATTCAGTATATATTATGCGGTATGCAGTAACCGCAATCGGTATACCCCACTAAAAGAAACGACCGGAAATGTGTAACATATCCCGATTTCCGCTCGTAAATACATTAAATACTTGGGCTCGTATAACGGGACTTCGGATTGGACTCTATTGGTGGAATACTACAGATTTATGCATTGGGGCAACTGGTTTCCGACGAAATGCTCCCCATACAGCCATTGTAATAATATTTTGTAGGCAGTTGAAAGCGACAAGTTGGCGGAGAATCCATTAAATGGCTCACTAGCTTTATTGTATTTCTTCGGGTTGATATGTAAGCTCCTTCTTGCCTATGAATCGGTATTTTCTTCCTAGACATCTAAAGGTAGCCAGAATCTTAATATACAGTACTGTCGTAGGACTTCAAAACCAATTCGAAATAGCTGAAAGAAGCTTTGCGCAATTAGAAGAATCCAAAAAGAGCTTCGATTGGAGAACGGTGAATGTCGAAATACACCTTTCCCACACAAGTCCTTCTTTTATATATTGCATGCAAAAAAAATAGTAAAAAAGAAAAGGAATTGCTGGTGTGTATAATGATACCCGCGAGATTCGAACTCGCGCCTCCGAAGAGACCAGGACCTTACCCTGGCGCCTTAGACCAACTCGGCCAGAGTACCCAATTCCTGAGAGGAAGAAGGAAACAGGTTACTATATAGTTTCGAAAAATGGGCAACATTAATAGTGGTGTATTCTGCAAGATGAATGTACCTTTTATTGCCAGGTAGCATCAGGCATACTAACAAGAAGCTTAATTATCGCATCAGACATTTCTTTAGAGTCTTTCGGATTAATTCGGCCCGTTGGCGTGGACCCCTCCACGTGCCCCCCATCTCTCGCGCGATGAGGTTCCCAACGAAGCAATCAGACGACCATTGTGATTCAGATCGGCAATCAACGGTGCATTCGGGCATTTAGAGCATTTTCTAAGTTCGTTGTTTCCACTTCTTACCGCAGGTTGAATTTGCAGTCAAATATGCTCCAAATGCACAACATGGCGGCCTGGGTGCCTTCTTTTACCGCCCTGGTCAATTCTGAGCTCAGTCAAAGTGATAACAAACCTCCATTCACCGTTTTCCAGCTTGCCACTCATGGCGAAGATGGATATCCACATGTACGCAGTGTGATATTTCGAGGATTTCTTTTCAACGACCGTAATAGTAATGTTTTAACCACCACCACCGACCAAAGGATGGACAAATATGCCCAGTTACTTCAAGACGATCGGTTTGAAGCAGTTTTTTATTTGCCTAATGTGAAAAAGCAGTTTAGATTCCGGGGTAGAGCTCGCCTTATTGACGATAAGCACATACCTCCCAACACTAGAAACCTTCCATATCCAGTTCTCTCTCCGGCCAGTTCTTCTGCGGCTCATAGCATCGATGCTCTGTACACAAATTTACATGAACTCGAGCATCAACAACCCGAATTAAAGGCTCCAAGCTTGCATGAATGGAACCAGGAAATACAACGTCAATGGGAAGGGATATCTGGACGGTTACGTCTGTCCTTCCGTAAACCGGCGCCGGGGTCGGAGATCACTGACGAAGCTCAAAGGAAAATCGACTCTATTAGAAGAGGTGTAGACGGTAAGAAGGAGGAAGTAGGTTTAGAGAATTTTGCCGTGGTTGCTTTGTTTATTGAACGAGTTGACTTGGTTGAAGACGATAAAGACCGTCGGTATATTTACGAAAAGGAGGATGGCATGTGGATTGAAAGAGAGGTGTGTCCATGAGCAGGAGGTGGAAACTCAAATGTTGTTTCGAAAGAAACACATTGGATGGCATTGACGTATACATTGATAATTACATGTAGATAAAACGAAGCAATGAATAGTGAATGCAGAAATAGATAAGAGTAGAGAGAGAAGTGGAGGTAAACGTGTAGAAAAAAAAAAGGAATTTATACTCAAATGAACGTTGTTTTCTCCTTTATCACTTCGATAACATTGAATTCTCTCCAATCAAATAACTAAAGTTTGCTATTTTTACAGATACGAAACTTAGCATATAGTTGCAAATTTTACGAATTTCGCAAACCCCAGAATTTTTGGATTTTTTGTGTTATCAAAAACTTTATAACTGAGTCATTCAAATACACATAATTCTACTAATATAGAGCCATTAAACGACCCACCAGCACATATATATTCCCATAGCAATTCTGTGTCAAGCACTCGCAACCAAATTGCTATCTTCTTAATTTGTTTTTTTTCTATCGATATTTTTAGCCTCGCCGGCTTCTTGATTTTCGTCACGGTTCGCGCTGACGCCTTGTTTATTTTAGTTTCATTTCCAACTAAACAACACTGACCCAATGGCTGCTGCTTCCAAGAGTAAGGCACTGGCCTTAGCTTCCCCCAAGTTGACCTACAAAGGTATGGATACTCTATGAATCAACTAAACTTATTTTTAAACAAACACTAACCCAGATATGATCAAGGCTGCTATCGTAGCACTCAAAGAAAGAATGGGATCTTCGTAAGTAAATTTCGAATTGAAACAAACCACCTAATCAATCGGTTTTCAGTACTAACATAGTCGCCAATCCTTGAAGAAGTATGTTCAAACCCACTTTGACATCACTGCCCACAACTTTGACTCCCTCTTCAACATCGCCTTGAGAAAGGGTGTTGAGTCTGGAGATTTTGTCCAACCAAAGGGCGCCTCTGGCCCCGTCAAGGTAGCCAAGGCAGCTGCCGCCCCTAAGGTAAAGGCCAGCAAGGTTACTAAACCCAAGAAGGAAACCAAGTCTGCTTCAAAGACCGCTAAGGCCAAAAAGACTACCAAAGCTAAGGTTGCCAAGTCGGCTGTGTCGAAATCCACCAAGAAATCTTCCACCAAGGCCTCTTCAAAGACCCCCTCCAAGTCGAAGACATCTACCAAGGCAAAAGTGACCAAAAAACCTGCTTCCAAGTCCGTTAAGGCCAGCACCAAGAGCGCAACTAAGGCTGCAAAAACCGAGGCTAAGCCCAAGAAAACCGCAACCAAGGCTGCTTCCAAGAGTACCACCAAGACTTCCAAGAAACTCGCTTCCAAATCCAAGCCTGCTGCCAAACTGAGCAAGTCGGCTACTTCTAAGGGTAAGGTTGCTAAAGTTTCCAAGACTACCAAGACCAAGGCTGCTACTAAGCCTAAGGCTAAGCTGGCAGGAAAGGTGACCAAACCTTCCACCAAGGCCAGAAAGTAAGTCAATTTGTTTCGCGCGCTGATGGCGCCCTGTTTTAACCCTGTGTGTACATTATTTGTATATTATTAAATGTGTATTGTGTATGTGTTTCCTTCTGAATAATATTGTTAATGTTTGAATGCTGCAGCCATGTTGATACTGGTCCTGCGTAAAACACGATAAAGACCTGCAGGTCGAGTACTAAATCACGTCTTTGACTCTGACTTGATTGACCCAAAAATCATAATTAGACTCCTAGAACTGCCATGTCGTCTCGTCCAGTGATCATGATTGTTGCCGCATTGATTCCGGATCTTGGGATCGGATACAAAGGTTCATTGCCATGGCGTCTCAAGAACGAAATGAAATATTTCAGAGAAGTCACCTCCAAAGTATCACCAGCAGCAGCATCTAACGCTGTCAATGCTGTGATTATGGGTCGTAGAACATGGGAATCGATTCCACCAAAGTTCAGACCCCTTCCAAACAGAACAAATGTGGTATTATCACTGACCTATAATCACACTATCGAAGATGGAGTGCTATTCACATCGTCATTTGACCTGGCACTTGAGCATCTTAATCAGCATTCATCCAAAATCGATAAGATTTTCGTAATTGGTGGTGCCCAGTTGTACAACCAAGTTGCAAAAGACCTGCGTGTGCTGCATCTTCTTTTGACGGAAGTTCGTTCTAAAATAGAAGTACCTATGGATACTCATTTAGACTTCACTCTTGACTCCAATTCTCCCTGGACTAGGGAGCCACATGAATCTCTTGTAAATTTCACAGGGATCGATGCTCCTGGAGAGGTCATTGAAGAAGGTGACTTTTCGTATAATTATACCTACTGGACAAAAAACTGAAAAATCCATTCAATCAATTGGGAAGTGGCTGCTATTATTAAGACTTAATACAGAACCAGAATAGTGTAATAAGTGTATTAATTTTAATAAATAAATAGGATCTAATAAATATCTATCATATAGATGATTCCGTCTTCGATTCATTATCCAGTATAATGACGGTTAAGAATATCGATCTCCCGGCACAATGTCCACCAGCAATCACCTCTCAGGCGGCCAGTGTGACGTCGGAAGTGTTCCTCAAACAAAAATAATTCATATAGAAATCTTAAGTTTGGTTGTATAATGATATTGAATCTCCGAACCCGCACATACATGTATGCACTGATAAAGGACATTCCATGGTATTTCATTAACAGGGCAATAACCATTGAAGCCGATCTTGAGACTCCAATGCGACAGTGCACAAGAGTTCTTTGCTCAGACTCTGTGCCTGATGGTTTCATCAATACTTTATCTTGAATCTCTTCAGGGCATCCAACTAAGAGGGGCCAAATCGAATCGCGACCGTCATCCCTTACATTATGGACGTAGATGACAGTATCAAGATCTGGATGCTCCAGAAGACGGTGCTCTAGAGGTATCTTTAGTTCAAAGATGGCACAATTACCATTATTGAAGGTATAGATCGGTGCAATGAGGCTTGGAAAATTGTCAGAGCAAGTTTCCAGCAGCAGCGACCGTGGTGATGACGTGGGCGACAGATTAAGAGAGCTTAATGGAGTTCCGGCGTGTGAGGAAGATGGCTGAGAATGCACAGATGTTGTTTTGTAGGTCCTACTGCTTTTAGCTGACAATATAGTTGTTGCAAAAGATGGAGAATAAGGATTCATTTTCGAAATGTTAAATTTCACCGGAATTTGTTCAAGCCAAGGCGGTATTTCACCCATGGATACAACCTTCGTGATTCCTAAGCTTTTAAGTACTGTGAGTGAGGAAGCTTGGGCATAAGAGCCAAGATAAACGTGATCAAGAATCCTCGATGGAAAGTTACTATCTTGACCAGGAATGAAAAAGTCATAATCTGAAACTGGTTCTGCTACTGTCATTGGAGGAACCTCTGCAATCAATGGTTCATTCATGCCAATAAGCTTGGCAGATTGAATGTACCTATTGAAGTACTTCAAAAACGCAAGGTCATGTTTATAATAATAGAGACGAAGATCATCTCTGTTTTCCCAACTCATGTTCTCATTTCCAAGAAGACTTAGAATTACGTCGTCGACAGATTTGTAGTCAGAAATGTACAATCCTAATGCGATCGTGAATAGCGACAAGCCAGAGAAGCCATCATAGCAGAACACAAAGATGTCTTCATCTCTAGTTTTTGCAAAATAACGTACAAGCTGCAAAACCTTTAAAAAACTAATAACTTCTGCAGAGGTAAGCGTTGATGGTCTAAGGAAACCTGATGCTGGAAACTCAAGGTAGAGTGGATTGCATTCTTTAGCCAGAATAATTTCATTGAACGCCTTATCAAGCAGTTTAGGACTAGGGAACGCAGCTTTTTCGTGACAGTTGATGTAGAGTCTAAAATTATGGCTCAGATTAGTACTCAAATAAGCAAAATCTGTCATGGTACCCAAGCATACTCTAGGGTAAGCCCACTTAATGGAATTAAGTTTCCATATCAGGCTTTGCTCCCATTTGAGTAATTTAGGGTCGCTATCTTTTTGCAGCATGGAAATATTCGTATTTGCAAAGTCACTTCTTAGATTAGTCCAATCTTCTTTCGGGAAATTAACAACATAAACCACCTTATCTGGAGATGCTAGAGACAGAAGCAAGGTTGCAATCTTAATATTAGATGCAAAGTCCATATCATCATTGAATACAACAAAGTTCGAATACAGAGCAGCGATTTTTACTTGACCAGCAAGATTCCGGTTATTGATCGGATCGTCATTTGAATCACCTATGTCGTGAATAGCACCAAATAAGTCGTACTCAGCATATTCTACATGTGCGTCTTCGCTATGGTCCGAGAACAGAAAATGATGTTGAGCTTTTGGCGATAAAATGTCCTCCACATCAATTGAGTTAGATATTTTTGGAGTTACGGAGCGCATTGAGTCTACTGCCATCAACAGAAAATGGCCATGATGAGCAAGTTTAGGAGAGACAGAGTAGGGTGATATGCAAGAATTCGAGTCCATAAGATCCGAATTGGTAAAGAACAATCTTTGCTTGGTGGTGTTTAGTCCATGCATATATGGAAATGCGGATGCAGGCGGGATGAGTAGGTTGTCAATACTGTAGTAAAAACCCAAGAGGGCGTTTAACTGTTCAATCGAACTGATGCAAAGAAGTCTCGAATCACCACTAATACTGGTTAATGTCTCATTGAATTGGCAAACGAAGGGAATTTCCTCTCTTACGGGAGGGAGGGAATGGTGCAACTGCAGACAGAGCGGTATCGTACGCGGTACGACTGGCAGGGCTTGTGGGCTTGAAAACAGCCGAGGTTGGTTGGAGCTGTCTTCATGAATTATGTGACTGATCATGGTCTCAGACCACTAAGAAAAGTTAAAGAAGATAAGCTCGACTATTTATTAACGCATGCGCACCCTCACTCGATTCCATGCAGCATAAGTTGCGCCTGTCAACGTATCTGCCGGCACTAAAGTACAGCATTCCCGGTATCCGCATCGCTTAAACTTTTCCAAATGGCGTCTAGACCGTTAACCCGACATCTGGTACACCCATAACTACGAACGCTAATTTTAGCTTTGAGCATACAGCCCTGCAGCCCTACTTACCCTGGCCCCTTCTTCGCTGCAGCGGAACGCATGTGCGTCTTTTTTAAAAATTTTATGTACCAGAAAATTTGCGCTCAGATACACCCTAAAATGTGGTTTGCTTAAGAGCCATGTCATATCAGGTGGCTCAGCAAGGGAATGACATTAACACTGGCCTCATAGTGGCTCATAGGCCGCTAGAAGCATCAATATAGCTTTAGTATAACTAAAAAACCACATAAAAACGAATATACTAACCTGAAATAATCCCGCTGTGGTTTACAGCTGCTTACCGGTAAAATTTCTACATTTCCGATAGCGCTAATTAAAATGTGAAGAATTATGTCTCAACGCTTGAACAGATATTACAATAATAGCGCAGAGTCCACGTTCCCGGTACTGCTTTAATGACCACCCTAGTGGCTGAGTTAGTGAGTCGATAACGAAAAGTAGAACCTCGCCCGGATCAAGAGACACTTCCTGCACGTTCGCGTACCAAACCACTCAGATTCATGCAGGCTCGAAACTCTCACAGCCATCTGCAGGCCAGTAATTTTTCAGCCTAGATCACAATGTTTAGAAGATTTGCATCCACCACTGCCTACAATGCAACTATTTCGCTCTTAAAGCAGGACCTTAAGAAGGCTATGCTTGCAAAGAAAAACGTGGACAAAAATGCCGTGAGGCTGATGATTGCCGCCATCAAGAGTGGCGAAATCGACGGTCAGAAGCAGGACGAATTTGCTCTTCACAAAACGTTCACTAAGATGCAGAAGCAAAGGGCCCAATCTGCTGCAGAGTACAGACAGCAACAGAGGCAAGATCTTGCTGAGGTAGAAGATCAGGAGGCGGCAATTATCAACAGGTACTTGCAGCAGCTTCCAGTTGCATCGACCGACGAGGTCCGGGCTCAATTAGTCAAGTTTCTAGAACAAGTCAAGAAAGACTCAGGAGACGTTCCGTTGAAGCAAGTATTCCAAAAAATTGTTCCGGAAGTGGTTGACGAATGGCAAACGTCCGTGGAACTTGTAAAACCATTGGTTCCTCAGGCTTACCAAGAAGTTTGGAAATAACTGATAAATATTATTGCGTGTAAATAGAGAAGGGTATGCATTGAGTAAAAGGGATACCCGATAGTTATAATCTTAATAGTAGAGAATGAAGAAGATTAAAATTTCAAAAACTTATTCGTTCCTGGTTTTTGCAATCTTGGTAGGCAAAAATGTACTTTGTTTACTTCATGTATGGAAGCATGCGTTAAACACGTTAGATCGCAGCTACATACATTAATACCGGAATTTGAATGGAATAGTCAGAAGGGATATAAGCATATGAAAAGACTATTTGATGGTTTTTTTCAGAAATGGACATGAGTTTTCAGAGATGCCAAAACGAAAAAGAAAGACAAATGCACCTGATAGCAAAAACGAAAAAAGCAGAGAATGTGATATCCTTATTGCAACATTCGGATTAAGATGGCGTGGCTTTTCCCCATGTGAGTTTACTACTTTTCTAAGGCTAGATTCCCGACTGTTGTATGTACAATAGGCATTTACGTCATTTACAGTTCATCAATTTCAGTAGTTTTATCGTATCAATTTTTCTAAAATCTGTGCCTCAACATGCTAGGTGATGTATAGAACGTAAAGCTTAATCTGAAAGCCCTGCTCCGTATCTACTTTACCTAAAATGACAAAAACAAACTTCTCTCTCTCGTGACTCTGCTACGCCCACAACACCTCAACAGCACTATTCGCAATTTTTCAACACTCCCCACCCTCACCATCATGTCAGAAGTAGGTATCGGGAAACAAGAACCTAGTCTATAAATGTATAACTAACACAGGTCAAAAGAACAATTCGTATCACCACGGAGCAGCACATCATGACTGATGTGCCACCGGTGGAAAACTTCCCAATGCGCGAATGGCTGGTGGAGGTTACCATGTTGGATCAGTCTGGCAATGAAATTGCCGCCAACATTCTCGATAAAGTCACATACTCGCTTCATCCTACGTTTGCCAATCCCATCAGATCGCTTAAACTGCCACCATTCAAGGTGAAGGAACAAGGATGGGGTGAGTTTGATATTCCTATCGCAGTCCATCTCGTAGGGGTCGCTGGAAAACAAGGTGAGCGTAAATTCAATCATGATTTGAATTTCCTCCAGGAGAAGTATGTTGTAGACCACACCATCCTGGTACCCACCACCAAACTGGCAGCGCTCAATAAGCTTTTGCTCGAGTCGGGACCGGTGCCCAATGCCGATAACATCGAGCTGAGCAAGCGTCGTCACGATGGTGACGCAGGCTCTAAGGTTAAAAAATCACGTACAGGTGCTGGAGCCACGAAGGGTTCTGTAGACTTGGAAAAGCTCGCCCAGGGCCTCGCAAAATTAGGTGAAGATGATTTAATCGTTATCGTTCAAATGGTCACTGATAACCGGACCGCAGATATGAATATCAAAAATGACGTTGACAATGGCGAGTTCACCATGGACTTGTACACATTGCCTGAGCTGTTATTGAAGAGCATGTGGGAAAAGGTACGTAAGCACGTAGAGTAATGTATTATATTATGGCTATATTGTAGTTTGAGTGATTGTTCATGCTGCCCACACTTTAATAGTGTGGTCCCACGATGACGTGCACAAGGCGGTGCCATCGGGACTGACAGCCACTTGGGTCATCCGATCCAGATGGCCATTACCCATTGAACCTACCGCAATGCCTCTGACTGTGTCCCAAACTATACCACCATGGTGGGCGTAGCATGCATACATTATTCGGCCAGAATGACTGAATGCTACAGAAGTAACACCAGGAGTATCAAAAGCACGATTACTAGATCCTGAACGTCTTTTCTGACCGCTAGTGTCTATGAGCGCCCCATCGCCGGCATCAACGTCAATTTGGTACTGCGAGAGAATGCCATCACTACGTCGATCAAAAAGTCTTATTATTCCATCGTCACTCCCTGCGGCTATAGCATTTCCATCAGGGAATATCTGCACCGACGTGACGTCTGCACTAGATACCTGGAACATTTGTGCTGCACGATTGACTCGAGGATCCCACACTCTAGCGCTTCCGTCGCACAGGCCAGTAACAAACTGCTTTTCTCCAGTAGCTAGGCAAAGTACATCTCCTAGATGGTCAACGTATTCAGTGACTTGAGTGGCTCGGGACACATCCCAAGATGCACAGGTCATATCTCCACTAGCAGTGGCTATCTGGTTCTCGTCGAGAAACCCGCAGCCTGATATGTATGCGGTATGCCCTTTAAGGACACATTGTATGCGCAGAGTGATTCCATACATACTAGTGCCTCCAGGACCTGCAGTGGAACCAAAATCATTAGCTTCAGTCATTCCAGTTGCGTAAACGGTGCATGCATTGTCAAGACCGGCACTGGCAACAAATTGACCACCAGGAGCATATGCACAAGTCAACACCCACCGATTTTCTAATGCAATTGCCTGCGTCTTATATCCACTAACGGCGTCCCACACAAACATGTAGCCGTCTTGGCATGCAGAGAGAATGTGTCGAGAATCATCGCTCCACTGGACCAGAGCTATTTTATCTTGATGTGTCTTTAAAGTATTGTACATTCGAAGGTTTATATCGGCTGGTGCAAGTGGAGCCACTGCCTTGCATACTTCTGTCATGGTGCCGTCCTGTGCTCGCCGGCGACTTCGTTCCACCTCAGCATATAATATTCGAGCATCAGCCTTAGCTTGTTGAATTCGGGATTCTATATCGTTTTCCATATATTCGTAATCAGAGGGCTGTAGCCACATTATCTACTACATTAAAAATATACGGTGGTCGACTAGACACGACCCCCACATTTTTTGCAACCATGTACACATCCCAACACCTATTTTATGCCTGGCACCGGTGCAGCAGCTGTTTTGCGGCTTCGACTACGTTTAGCCTCTCGAGAGCGGTCTTCTCTCTCAATGTCACCGGTAACTTTCTGCAAATATACAGGGACAGGAAGACCAGTCTTGAGGAAAAACATTTTCCAATTACGAGCTTTATCCTTTAATTGCATCTGGTTACGGTTCTTCAATGCTTCTGATATCTTACCACCAGCACCAAACAACTCTAAAATTGTCAGCCATTGAGGTCCCTTAAGTTCCAATGCTTGTCTTAATGCCTTTTCCTCATCCCTAGTCCAAGGGCGACGTTGAGGGTTACGAACAGTTGAATTAGGATTAAATCTAAGATGAATTTGCTGTTCTTGAATTTCTGAAGGTAATAAGTTACGAGTGATTTCATCGATCTCTCCAAGCGCAGTCCTAGAGGCATCAGGAGCTGCGTTAGAACCATCGTAATGCAGTCCAGACGGTTGCAGCAGCGGCTGTGTTTGCAGCAGGATCGACAATGGTTGATGAGATTGACTTGTAACTTGTGCCAGCAGAGTTCTCTTGTCACCTGGGCCCGTGGGTCTTCTTCTACGACCCCATATTATATATCCAACATTCTTGCCTACGTAGTCGAATAAATCTCGTAAGAAAGCAAACCAGTCGTATTCTTCACTTATGCCAGGGCCTTCGTAGTTAAGTAATGTTTCTTTACGAGCTTGGCAGCGAACAACGAAATCTGCTTCTACAGGTGTAAGAGCTCTCACGTTACGCCATGCAAGAAGTGGCTGCTCCATATCAGGAAGAATCTCGTCAAGAATATCCTGGCGAGACCTGTCGCCAACTTCAGCAGCTGAGATATATGCTTGGGTCTTGAGATCGAGGAAGAGTTGTGCTTGGGGCTTGAGAAGACGGCCAGCGTCTCCAGAAGCTCCGCTTTGAAGAGTCATATTTTCCGATGACATATTTGACATCAGATTTTCGGAGTCAAGAGAATGAGGTGGACAGAAGACATTGAGGAATGATTCATTGAGGTAGAAGAAACCCACTTCAATGGTACCGAGGGCAGCCAGCAAGAATGTGGCCAAATTTACTTTCCGAAGTGTCAGTTCTATGCTCTGTTCACGATTGCGGAATACGCTTGGAGTGGCTTCACCTTCTTTCCACATACCTGGAGCAATATGCTCAACTGATAAGAATGGATCTTCTTCAGAATATAATCGTTTAGTGATCTCAAACAATGATGTAAGATCACGATAGGCTGCACCGGCAGGGGTGTCGGGATTAGAGGCCATTTCGACAACTTGCTGATATGGTCCAATTGCAATCATACGAAGAAGCTGAGTAGCTAAATTGTCAAGGGTAGGTAGGGAATTTATAAGTAACTGAACTCGTGGAGCTACGTAATCGGGAGCAACTATAGGAAGAGGGAGGGCAGCAAGATGAGCGTTAGCTACCAGGGCAAGAGGTGGTAACAGGCTTGAGAGGGCAGTATAGGCTGCAAAGGCAGTATTGGTATTAAGTAGTTCCGAATCCGCAGGAATGGTTATGCCTTCATGCACTACAGACGCACCTGCATCTCCTCGGGTGTCATCATGTGTTTTGTCCGACGATTGTACGTCTTGTCTGGACTCTGCAGGAGCTGCACTGCCTGAACGGGTTGAAGAAGCACTGATGGCAGCATTGACTGCATTAGCGACAGAAGCATCAGAAGTATCTGCAGGTGCTGCAGCCTCTTCATTTGAATTTCCGTCGTCTTGAGGAGGATTGGTGAGTTCACGTTGATGGTTTTCGATAGCCTTCTCGAACTCACGTTCGAGATCACCTTGATCCAAACGAGGCCGTTTATGGGCATGAGGATGGTGAGAATCATCATGGTCGTGTTCATCGTGCTCAGGATGGTCGGTTCGCTGGTTTTCGTGGCTAATGGACTCGGAGATCATCTTGTCGATGTCGTCCATGTTGATATGCATGCCTTCTAGGTCATTTTCGGTCTTCGGCTGCTTCATTTGGTACGAAGATGGAATCCTGCGATGCTCTGCTCACAACAAACCCAGAATTATATACAGGACTAAAATTTGCTAACCTGGTGGATGGTTGTGAATGGTGGATCTCCCTGCTGCCAGCGATCGCACCCACTGCACCCGACGTTCCCCAGATCAAGTAGTATGCGACAGCGGCACTTCCCAATTAGGCATGGGGAACCCACCTCCGATGATGCCACTATAAAGACAGTGGGGACCGCTGATTTCTTCAATTTCATGTCTACTTGTGAACAATACTTTCCAGCCGAGCCCAAGCAACCTGAGGTGGTTTCTGCATTGCCAGGTCCCAAATCGAAAGCGCTGATTGAGTCTCTCAACTCGTCGTTCGATTCTAGGGCTGCCTACTTTGTTGCTGATTATGAAAAATCGGTCGGCAATTACATCACTGATGTTGACGGAAACCAATATTTGGACGTCTATGCCCAGATAGCTTCCATTCCATTGGGTTACAACAACCCGGAGCTTATCAAGACCGCTACTTCCCCAAAAATGGTAAGAGCTATCGTTGATCGTCCTGCCATGGGAAACTTCCCCGGATCTGACTTGGAGGAGATCACCAAAAAATTGTTGGAGTTCGCTCCCAAGGGCCAAGACCATTTGTGGCTGGGTGTAACCGGTGCCGATGCTGTGGAATTGGCCTTCAAGGCCACCTTCTTCTGGTATCAATCGAAGAAGAGAGGCTACCAGAACCAATTCTCTGAGGCCGAGAACGTATCGGTCATGAAGGGCGAAGCTCCTGGATCGCCCGAGTTGGCAATTCTCTCATTTAAGCGTTCCTTCCATGGCCGTTTGTTCGCTTCCGGTTCCACCACCTCCTCTAAGCCCATCCACAAGATGGACTTGCCCTCATTCAAATGGCCTAAGGCTGAATACCCATCGTACAAGTACCCATTAGACCAACACGTTGATGAGAACAAGGCAGAGGACGCTCGTTGCCTTAAGATCGTTGAGGATATCTTCAACTCATGGCATTGCCCCATCGCTGGTTTGCTTATCGAGCCAATTCAATCCGAGGGTGGTGACAACCATGCATCCAACGAATTCTTCCAGGGCCTCCGTGACATCACCATCAAGCACGGAGCTCTCCTCATCATGGACGAAGTTCAGACCGGTGTCGGTGCTACTGGAACCTTTTGGTGCCACGAGCACTTCAACTTGAGTCCTCCACCAGACTTGGTTACTTTCTCAAAGAAGTTCCAGTCGGCCGGATACTACTTCCACGACCCAGAAATCGTGCCTAACTTTGCCTACCGTCAATTCAACACTTGGTGTGGTGACCCAGCCAGAATGATCTTGGCCGGAGCCATTGGTGACGAAATCGTCAAGCACAACTTGCCAGCTAAGGCTCAGGAAGTCGGTAGCTACTTGTTTGAGAAGTTGGAGCAAGTGCAAAAGAAACACCCAGAAAGTCTCCAGAACCTCAGAGGTAAGGGCAGAGCCACTTTCATTGCATGGGACCTCCCATCTCCAGACGCTCGTAACAAGTTCCTCCTCGACATGAGAGCCAATGGTATTAATATCGGTGGTTGTGCTGAGGCATCTGTTCGTTTGAGACCAACATTGGTTTTCGAGAAGAAGCATGCTGATGTATTTGTTGCTGCTTTAGAGAAGACCTTGTCGCAGTAAGATATTCTTTAGTTAATATATTGTGAATACAAAATCTATTTGTGCACAATTGGCAGAGATATAAATAATTCCCTTAATTCACTTCATCCACAATGTTACCAGTCCTGAGAATTGACGTTTTGGTCTACGTCCTTGTATCCATTTTAATTGACTTGTACTACCGCCCTGAGCTGAATTGGTTCAGCCGGCACCTCAGTTGGGCTCTCAAGTTTACCTACGAATACATTGTCGATATAAAGTTCGGCAACTTCCCTTATCAATCTTTATTTGTCCAAAGGGCGACCCATTTAGAGTATTTGGTTGTCAATAGGATCAAATACAACCTTCAAAGGACCGGTCCGGTCTTTCTGGAACGTGCCTTATTATACTTGAATTTATTCCGTTCAATGACGCTGCTTTCCTCCGGGCTAGGAGATACAGTTATTATTGCTATTAAGGCATCATCTGAAGATATAGAAGAACAAGGCACAAACAGATTGGCTTCAACGTCCTCGAGACCTTCATCACATGATGCTTCACCGGCTTCTTCTGGATTCTGTGAAAAACCATCAGAGGGAATCATTATTTCGTCTCAATCCCGCTCAGATAAACCAGTTGATCTAGTTTTGCTCCATTTCCACGGCGGCATTGGTTTAGAGCATAAAGAGCCTATACTACATACCGAATATTTGTCTATTCTTTTGGTCAACCTTCTCGAGCAAGGTTTTGAGAATCCAATCATCTTTCTGCCTACATATGATAATGAAGCTAATTTTGCAATGAAATGCCTTAATTATTCAGGGAATTTCAGCAAGAGTGCTCCAATTGTTGTTTCAGCTGATTCCTTGGGCACAAGCTTTGCTATCAGTCTTTTGCAGCAATCTCCATTGGTTGCGAAATCGATAGCTGCGATGATCCTAATTTCTCCCGTAATTTTAAATGAAAAGGGATCTTACAACTCTCTGAAAGCAGATGACTATATCACTTCTGAGACATTGACCAGGTGGGAACAAGGCTGCAGCCTTCTTAGACCATTGTTGCCCGGAGATATGAAGCAGCCTGCACATGGTCTCTATGTCACCTTTGGCTCGGAGGAGCTTCTAGCCGATAATATTACCAATTGGATAGAACTCCTTCAAAATGAAGGTTGGAGAGTTAAGACCGATCTACAGTACGCTCAAGTACACAATTGGGCTCTACTTAGCTTTTGGACTGAGTCTACGATTGAAGATCGTGAGGTGAGTCTTCAACAAATTTCAACCCATATCTCGCGTATTCTTCTCTGCGATACTCCTAGCTACTTCACTGCCTACGGCAAGTTGCCTACCAACATTGTCTCTATAGATGAAGATCATACATAAGTAGCTATTTCGTAAACCCGGGGCCGTTACCGGCAATATACAGGTCGCACCCGCCGCAATGCACCAATTGATTTCAAGATTTCGTCTCCAACTTTACGTTGATTTCGATTTGATCTCATATATTCTGGCATCAAAAGCTTCATGGGGACGCATGACGTTGTCGCCGAGGTGCGACATTTTGTAAAGAATGAGTCCAATGCATCATTTATTTCAGGAGGCATCGCCGGCGCCGTTTCTCGAACGGTAGTATCTCCATTTGAGCGAGCCAAGATTCTACTCCAACTTCAGGGTCCAGGCACCAACCATAGCTACCAGGGAATGTTCCCTACAATTTTTAAAATGTATAAAGACGAGGGCTGGAGGGGTTTGTTCCGAGGAAATACCCTAAATTGTGTTCGAATATTCCCATACTCAGCCGTTCAATTTGCAGTTTTCGAGAAATGCAAAGAACTCATGATCCAACATAACGGGCCAGGAACCGAACTTTCCAGCATCCAAAGACTCATTGCTGGCCTGGCAGGAGGTATAGTATCCGTGGCCGTAACCTACCCTCTAGACCTTGTACGGGCCAGAATCACCGTCCAAACTGCATCGCTCGCTAAACTCGATAAAGCTCGCCGGGCCACGGCCCCGGGAATTGTAGATACCCTCGTAAGCGTTTATAGACACGAGGGAGGGCTTCGGGCCCTCTATAGAGGCATAACACCCACTACTATGGGAGTAGCACCCTATGTAGCCATCAACTTTGCCTTGTATGAAAAGATACGAGATTACATGGATGAGACTCCAGACCATTTTGATAGCCCCATGTGGAAATTAGGTGCGGGTGCCTTTTCCAGTTTCGTTGGTGGTGTGCTCATATACCCACTAGACTTGCTTAGAAAGAGGTATCAGGTCGCTAGCATGGCAGGAGGAGAGCTTGGCTTCCAATACCGACTGGTGTTCCATGCGCTTCAGAGCATTTTCGTTAACGAAGGGTTCTTTGGAGCATACAAAGGCCTCACTGCCAATTTATATAAGATCGTACCATCTATGGCTGTCAGCTGGTTGTGCTACGACACGCTTAAAGATGCCATTCGAAGATGGTAGTTATAGACCATATTTATCACCATAGTTAACCCTATGTATAGGTGTATTGATGCATCATCGACCGTTGCTAACTCCAAGAGGAAGCATCATGGGAATAATATTCAAGACCTACCCACAACCATAAAATAACACTAAATTAACACCATTCCTCCCGTTCCAAACCCCACACCACTGCCCTTGGCAACCCATATCTGTTATATTGACATCTGGAGACGTGCGCACGTGACCTCCAACCAACCATATTCTTGTATTTCCACGACTGAAAATGATACGATCATCATCGCAACTCCTCCACATCCCACCATGATACCATCTCAAGTATTGTTAAACGCTGCCAAGCCCAAGTCCAAGGTCAAGTTCCCAATTGAGTTGTATCCATTGTTTATCGCTGTAGGTGCTGCTTGTGCTTCAGCTGGTTTTTTCACCTACAGACACTTTGCTCACGACAAAGAATTGAGATTATGGCAGAACGCTAACTTGTCCCTGTTGGACGATGTGTTGAACAAGGAGGTTCAAAAGGAAAAGGAACGTAAGGATTAAGCATCTAGGGGTATTCTGAACCCAACCAATAAACGATTTATCATTATAATTATTTTTTTTTTTGTATTGTTTCTCTAATGTCTTTCGTTATTTTTTCTATCTACAAGTATCTTTATTTAATGTTGGTATAGTAGTTGGTGATCTCCGGAACCTCATCCAACATCTCAATTGTTTTGCTGAATCCCTTTTCGTGGTCTACGGGAAACTCTACCATGGTATCTTCTGCAGCGATGTAGCTGGTGCCGGCATCTTTCAACTTGTACCCTTTTTGAGAAAGCTGGTTTGACACTGAATTAACATCAGCAACATCAGTAATGATTCGGAACACTTGTTGGTCACCATACTCATTGTCCACATCATCATAGATCTCTACATCTTCGGCTCCAACGTCAATTGCAACCTCAAGCACATCATCGAGCGTTTCTTGTGGGGTCAACGGCTCAAAGATGATGGTACCTTTACGTGCAAATAAGTATTGGCAAGGACTTAAACTGGCAGAAAACTTTGACATGGCATGCTTTACCAATCCTATTGTTCGGTTCTTGTTGTCTGTAGAAGCCTCGATAATAAATGCTACACCTCCGGGACCGACAAATTCGTAGGTGACATCAGAGGTGCTCTCATCTGCGGTGATCTCACCACTGCCTCTCTTTATGGCATTTTCAATGATTTTTTTTGTAACATTAAGCTTACGAGCCTTTTCCATGAGGGTGACTAATTGTGCATTACCGTCTACTCCTCCCATTTTGACACTGGAGGCGATTCTGGTAGCCAAAGCGTATGCTTCTCGGGCCTTTTTCGCATCATTCTTGGCCTTATCATGACGAATATTTTGCCATTTGGAATGGCCGGCAAGCAAACTGGCAGTTACATGAAATGTTCGTATTGAAGATAAACGAGAGCTTAATCCCAACCTCAGTTGCCCCGCTAGAGCCATCTGACTTCTTCTTAGGCTCATGACTAGAGGAATTTTCATTTTGGGTGTTGGGGTGCCTTGAAGTTTGGTGGGGGTGAAATTAACTTCGGCGGTGCATGGATGGCATTTATCGATAAACTCGACTAGATAAACCATGGCAGAAGCAATGAGCAAAAGGTCCTTGCTTGCGGCCATTGCAGACGAAGATACCATCACCGGTATTCTTCTTGCAGGGGTGGGTCAGGTTTCGAACGAAAAAGGCAAAGAAACCAACTTCTTGACGGTTTTCCCAGGCAAGACCACCACCGACGATATCGAAGCTGCATTCGACCAATTCACTAACGAACGAGATGACATTGCCATTTTGCTCATAAACCAGCATTTGGCCGATTTGATCAGATACAAGGTCGACAGCTATACCAATGCATTCCCGGCCATCTTGGAAATTCCTTCTAAGGACCATCCATACGACCCTGAAAAAGATTCAGTCCTCAAGAGAGTAAGACGGTTGTTTGGCGAATAAATGTAGGGAGATTTTTGCTACAGTAGACACAGTTCTAAATAAACATACATTGATATTACTCTACTTCTTACCCTTCTTCTTGTTTTTCTTCTTTTTCTTCAGAGCATTGGACTTTCCTTCAGGCTCGGGCGTAGCATCTTCTGGTTGCTCCGAGTTATCTTCAGCAGATCCGTCCTCCGCATCGTCATTGGCGGTCTGGCCAGCCAACTCAGCGGTAGGAACAGCAGCCTCCGATGCTCTCCTGATATCAGCAGGTGTATTAGTAGTTTCTGTTTGTATTATCGTAGTTTCGGGAACCTCAGTGCCAACAACTTCGTTGAGATTAGCGGGAATATCTCGAGAAGACTCTCCCTCTTCTTCAGTAGCAGTGGATGGAGCATCATTATCACCATTCTTCTCGTTTCCGTTAGATTCCGGTTCGGCAATTTCTGAGACAGTAATTGCTGGTTCAGCAACCTCTGGTCCAGCAACTTCTGGTTCAGCAATCGCTACATCTTGCTCTGGCTTTTCTTCAGCAACAGCTTCTTCAACTGGAATGGGTGGAAGCTCAGCATCTTTGGGTTGTTGTGACTCTACAGGTTCTTCTTTTGGAACATCAGGCTTTGGCTCTTCTTTATGTTCAGTGTCGTTCTCTTGCTTTGACTCTTCCTTGACTTCTTCCTCGTTTGAAATATTCTGTACTGGAGCCGCCGCGGCAGCAGATCCGTTTTGCCAGTAGTTTCTACCCAAGATATCCGGCAACACACAGTCTTTTACATAAAATTCACGTACACCTACAATCCTTCTTTCTCTCTCGCAAGCCTTTAACCATTCCGGACGAATGATAGGAATATTCATCTCACTGGCCTTGATATATTCGGGGTTTTGCTTGTTCTCTCTGGTGCAGACAAAGTGGGTAGTATCGACCATTACCTGTTTTTGAGGAGGATAATGAGCGCCCATCGTCTTCAATGCCTCGGTTATATCATCAGTAGTAAATGGTTCGTTAGCAGAAAGATCTCCTAAACATATAGTGATACCAGAAAGATCGGTCATCTTGTGGGTGGTCACTTCGAGCTGATCCGAATGGTAGACACCAGCAGTGGTATCCAATCGTAATTGGAAATTGAATGTCTTATCGATGGGCAAGCCCAGGAGCTTGGTCGTTCTATTGGTCAATGGCTGAGGAATGGCCCCGACTTTACGGCCGTCTTTGAACAAAAGGAGATTTTTCAAGCTGGCCATTCCCAACTCCAAAGGATCCCACTCTAAAATACACGACGTTTGCGTCACATTTCTAATTCTTAACTGAGGTGCCTGGGGCAGGTTCTTTCCAAACGTCTGAAGGATTTCATCCTGGATTTGCTGGAACTTTTCTGCTTCTTGCTTTTCGCTCTCAAGGTCTTGGTCGCAGCGGATCTTCACGATGGAGCCAGCATGGACACCATTGGGCAACAATATCGTGGGAAATTCAATCATATGGTGGTCCTTGGTAAGGAGAAGCGCTAGCGAAGCATCAAGCTTGCCAACCGTAAGCGAAACTTCTACCATGTTAACGGTGACGTGGGCGCGGTCGTTTGATTTGAAAAGTGATCAAAATAGTGTCGAGGCAGTGAGTGCGACTGCGACCGGAGGATGCGATTACGATAAGGTAGTCAATAAAATAGTTAACTTCTACGGTTATATATGGTTATATATATATTACAGAGAACGTTGGTTACCCATCGTCTTTTACATTACACAAGTTGACGCATTGCCTGCAAATCTTCGGCAATCTCGTCATCAGTAGCCCGTCGTAACAAGAGCTCCGGTGCCAGCAGATCTTCGATTAAACTGGAGCTGACGGCTGCAGGCATACCATGGAACTCAAGCAACCCATTAAGGACTCCGAGCTGTTGATTAAGCGAGTTTCGATGGCCAACAAGTTCATATAATCCATTTTCGTCGGCAGCTTGTCCAGCTGCGAATGCGTAGTCGGGTACAAGTTGGTCCATCTGGTTGCGTTCTCTATTGATTTTGTACCACAAGGAGGTGGTGTTGGTGATCATATCGCTTTTACAATCGTACAACAGTCGAAGGAAGAGCTGATGTATGCCTGTTCGGGCCCCGACGGTTTCTCGGTCGATGCATTTGAGACGATATGAGAGGCTGGCATTGGCTTGTTTGAGGGCCTCTTGGTGGAATGCATTCACTTTATAGTATATCTTCAGAAGCTCAGGGTGTGAACCTTCAACACAAAGTTGGAGCTCACGCTCTAGAAGAGTGAGCTTATCATGATACATTTTGTCTCGGAGCTGGGCGAACGCTTTTTCGATATCCACAAGCTCCATTACGGCTTCTTTACGTTTTTCATTCATGTCGTCATCTTCCTCCTCCTCTTCTTCATCTTCCTCGTCGGCCTCGGCTTCGGCTTGCTCCAGTTTTTCAGCTTCTTCGTCCTCAACATCTCCACCGTTTTCAGCCTGTTCTTCATCGGCTTCAATCCCCGTTTCATCGTCGATATCTGCCAAAACTTTTTCTTGATCTTCAGTATCCTCATG
Source organism: Meyerozyma elateridarum (assembly GCA_030574335.1). NCBI lineage: Eukaryota > Fungi > Ascomycota > Pichiomycetes > Serinales > Debaryomycetaceae > Meyerozyma > Meyerozyma elateridarum. The sequence continues at coordinate 136,505 of JAJMEU010000001.1, forward strand.
ATTCACTTTCTGATCGTCTTCCTGTGGTTCGCTTTGTTCATTATCACCTGATTGATCGGCTTCCATCTTTATGTCGGTTTCGTCTATGCCGTTTTGGACTGCATCACTCGCGGAGGGTTCTTCGTCTTCTTCCTGTTTGAGATTCTTCTTCTTGCTGTTGACCCTTCGTCTTTTACGGCCCACCAGCTCTTCTATGGCTTCGATGTCTTCGTCGATAGCTTTACGCGCTCGGTCGTTATCCTTTGGATTCACAGCAAGATCATTGTCTTCTTCGCTTGCTGGCTTCTCGTCATCATCGGAATCAACTTCTTTCAATCTGGCCATCTTGGTGAGATCCAGAAGTGCTCGTAAGTCCAGGGGTCGGTCGTTGCTGGGATCATCTTCGTCCAAAAAATCCATCTGGTCAGTTTCGGCCTCCAGATTGTCATCCAAGTCACTCAACTCGGAACTATCATCTGTGCCATGATGCTTAGTGGATTCGTTAGCCAGGGTGTTTTCCACCTTGATGTCGTCCAAGACATCGAGGTCGCTGACCGCCGGAGAAGTTCCAATGTCACTCAAAGGAGACTCTTTGGCCATTTGTGGATTCTGGATGATTCTTTAGACTAAATATGACAACTTTAGGTCGGTGCTGTCTCTAGGTGTTGTTTTCAATCAAAAACTAAGGAGTTCAGGTGAACTATTTTCAGCGAAGGAAAGCTGCTGGTAGATGTCACCTGGGCGATCTTGAAGGATATTCACCAATCTGGATACACAACTCCAACTCAAAAATCTATGATACAACGGCAGCACTCTCTACAAACCGAAAACGCTGGCTATGTTGAAATTTCCAAGTTGATGTCACAATGGGCGTTTATTGAAGGATATTTATCGAGGATACGCTGGGGTATTTTCGGATCCTGCACATCAATGTGGATACAGGAGCAGGTGGGCGCTTCCTCATCGCGAAATTATTGAAGGGCATCGCATCTAGAAGCAGCAAGATGTCGTCATTTTCCAGTCTCTTTGGAGATGCCAAAGTCGACTCTACTGTTAGTAAACTTTTTGAAGGAGCTCCAGCTCCTGCTGAGCGCAAAATACTCGCCAGAACAGTCGTGGATGTCCCAGTGCAGGAAGAAGAGTCTGAATCTGAAATAGAAAGCGAAAGTGACAGCGAACCTGAAGAGGAAGAAAAGGCCCCAAGAAAGAAAAAATCTGAAGAAAACGACGACCTTGAGAGCAAGTACTTCCAATCATTACTCCAAAACGATTCCTCGAAAGAATCAGAAACAGCATCATCTTCTACTGAAAAATTCACATCCAGTGCACCCGCAACTAAGGTGGACCTTAAAGAGTCTGAGTTCGAAAAAGCGGAAAAGACCGTATTTGTCGGCAATGTCTCTACTGCTGTGATTACCTCTAAGCCCACATACAAGCAATTTAAGCAACTCTTTTCCGAAGTCGGAAAAGTCGACTCTATTCGGTTTCGGTCAATTGCATTTGATGAAGCCTTACCACGAAAAGCTGCATTTGCACAAAAGAGCTTGCATAACTCGCGTGACAGCGTCAATGCCTACGTAGTATACAAGGAGAAAGAAGCATCCAGAAAAGCTGCCAGTAAATTTAATGCCACCATTTTTGAAGACCACCATTTACGAGTCGACCATGTGGCTCATCCACTTCCTAAAGACAACAAGAGAACCATTTTTGTGGGAAATTTAGACTTTGAAGCGAAAGAGGAAACGTTGTGGAAGTATTTCAACAACCATACCGACGACGACGTCGAGTCTGTTCGTATTGTCAGAGATTCCAAGACTAATCTCGGTAAAGGATTTGCATTAGTACAATTCAAAGACACCTTATCGGTGAACAAGGCGCTCAGATTGAACGATAAGCCTATAGAAGGAGAGCAGAAGAAGCGGAAATTACGGATCACTCGAGCCAAAAGCCACACCAAGCCCTCGATTCTTTCGCCTAACCACATAGACAACATCAAAAAGTCCAAGGCACTCAGACACCAGCTTCTGGAAGCGCAAAAGACCAAGATGGGCCGGGCTAAGTCAGTATTAGGAAAAGCCGACCGGGCCACGATCGGTAATACCAAGCCGATCATTGAAGGAGAGCGTGCCAGAAAGCAGGATGGAAAGAAGGGTCGCAAGCAAAAGAAGCCCCGGATCAGAGACCGTAGCACCCAATATAAGGAACGTATAAATAAGCAATAAATATATTTTAGCGATCAGACCAAAACTCAACGGTAAATGCCAAGAATGCACGAAGCGATAGCGCCGTACTGCAAGAGCCCCGAGGACCGCATTGAGGCCCTGTTCCTGCCAATGCAGGGGATCAACCGGGGAAATCTTCTGTGCAGACCGGTTTAAGCCACAGCGGTCGACTGCGACGCCGGGATTGTGCCTCGCAACATTGTTTCGTGTCAAGCAGCATCCCTGGCCAACACCTCTACCCCTAACCGGATATAACATAAACTTCCCAGAGGGGGCTGAGTCCCGAGTTAGCTGCAGGAACATGCAATTAAGCCGCAACTGAGCATAGAATCACACCCCAATCAAGGATGTGCAGGATGTTTTCTGCACATCGGAAGCCCCGCTCAGGGGCAGTGCAGATTGACGTGCCGGCTGTCACTGCCACATCTGAGCCCTTTGCCCGTTAGATCGCCACCAGGGCTCGGCTTTGTCCCATCGTTCCCTCCTCTCCAAAGCGCATTATGCAATTATATCGATTATATCCCGGGCCTATCGCCACCCTTTGTCTTTTTCCCGTTTGTTCAATAGCAATCCTAACTGATCATCGAGTCTTGCTGCCTGCACATAACCCGGTGACATATAAAAGCGCGAATGCCATTTTTTTTTTGTTCATAACCAGTGGCTTGGACGCGCATATAACTTGGTTAATGGCCTCCAGATTATTTTGTTCGATTTCTAGTGATTCATATTCCTCATGGACCACCACTTCTTGGGCGTAGAGCCAGTCGATCTGCTCCACCCGACTTCCCCACACCTTCCGGTGCCAAATCGAGTCATGGTTCAGGGTCTGACTCTTTCTTCCCATCCGTCCGTACCGTTAGCTACTGCTTCCGGCCTTCAAGTAGCGCCTATGATGCCTTCTTTGGGACCTAAGGTTTCTCTGTATGATATGCCAAACTCGATGACTTCGTCCCACATGCTCCAAAGCGACTTGAGGTACCCCATGACCTTCCCCAATGATCCCATGACCTCAGTTCCTCAAATTCTGCAGCAGCAGCAGTTGCACCAACTTCAAGTACAGGCTCAGGTGCAAGCCCAGGCCCAAGCCCAGGCCCAGGCACAAGTGCAAGCTCAAGTTCAGGCCCAAGTTCAGGCCCAAGCGCAAGCTCAAGCAGTTCATGCAGCCCAAATGTCCCATTCTAGTGTCCAAGGTCTGCCCGACGACAACTCTCAGGCGACCCCAACCATCCGAGACATCAAGCAAGAGAGCGAGGGAGACAAAGGACTTGTAGCCAGAATCCCACCCCTTCACATTCAGCAACAAATCGTAAACCAGCTGACCGACGAAGTCGAGGCTGAACCTCAACCATCTAGCGACCAGATGCTTCGTTCGCTGTGTCTGAGATGTAAAAAGGAGTTTTACCAGCCAGTTATCATTCCTCAAGCTTCCAACAGCAGGGGTACCAAAGCGTTGGCCGAACCAAAGCTTTTCAGACTTTGCCAACACTGTCGTGACCTTCAGAGGCAACGGTCTAGAAGATGGCAACAGAAGACTAAGGACAAGACTGGCGCATGCAGACGTTGCGCCGGCGAGATTCCCCCCGATCAACAAAAGTATGTGCTTTGTCCAAACTGTCGGCTGAGCTTGCGATCGAGAAAAGCGAACCGGGCGGCGCTGGGCCGCTGCGTCCACTGTCTGGGACCACTCAACACCTCGATTATTACTCCCGAAGGGAAAACCAACGCCAAGAGCAAGTTCAAGGTATGTGAACGGTGTAGGGAGAATGACAAAATCCGCCGGAGTAACCTTGAAAAAATGGGTAACTGCAACCGGTGTGCAAAGCCATTAGAAGCGGCCGACGTGGGCAAACATAAAGTATGTTCCAACTGTCGAGTTAGGAAGCGGAGACAGACGGCTCCCCTGGTGAGCCCTCCACCGGCTGGTATCAACGACACCATTATGATGATGCCTATGAATGGATTCCAGTACCAACATCCCGTGGTACCAGTTACCGTTGGCGGTGGCCAGCAACAGCAACCACAATACCCTCAAGGTCAGCAGCAGTGGCGGCTGTCGTATCTGGGGCGTGTGAACGATTTCAACATGGTTAGACAATTACCATAAACTGGACCCGTTTCCCACATTGCATAGCAGACTAGCAAGTCTAGACTGTGAGTAGATAGAAAAGCATACATGTAAGATAGTTTTTATTTAATGTAAAAATGTAGAGAGTAGGGGGATATAGGATTACGGTCATCAAGGTTGCTATCATTTAGTTAATTTATGTTATCAAGAGTTAATGTAGTTCAACATTTCGGCTATCACTAGCATCTTCAACAGACCGAAAAAAGCGCAAGTGAATGTGATAGACATCCTGTAGCTCAGTAAATCCGGATCGGTGAAACAATAGGTCTCTCAATACCTCGGATAAATTTTTGGCCGACCTTACAGATCCAAAGTCCCATTATGGAAGTAGTGCTGCAAGTACGTCGACGTCAATTGTATATGCCGCTACGAGCAAAAAAGAGCTATCGGCCTTAGTGATCCAAATCTCAGAGCAAACAACAAAACATATAATAATAAGCCTACGAAAGCCGATTCATGTGTTTCGGCACTACCGAGATTGTTTATTGTACAGTTTACATTATATGCATGTACTAGCGGATGCAAATAAGGTTCAGAATCTGGAATCTGGATACGAAAAACAAATAAAAAAAAAGTGGATTACAAATATGCAGAATCCTATATACTAGATACTTCACAACACCTTTTCACACTCCCACCAGTGTCAGATGAAGTCTAGGTCTTGGAACCGGATTTTGTCCTGCACCAAACGCGGTTGACATTTTTTTGTTCCATTTTCAACCGATTCTTGTCGCTTATGTGCCGGTCACCATCTGCAGTCCCTCCCCCCACATAGGGCCCCGCCCACACCCATACATATCTGGTTACCATCGATCTCTCCCTCAACGCCCCGGCCCGACACGTTCTTTTAGCCATGTCGCTCATGAACTTAAATAATCGGTCGCTGTCGTCTGTCCATTCCTATGACAAAGACCTCCCACCGGTGCCGCCCATCGCGTCATCAATTTCAACTTCAAACGAGCTCCTTCAGGCCAAATCGTTGACTCGAAAAAACTTCAAGAAACTTTCGCTTCCTGAACTGGCCTCCCATCCTTCGCAGGAGGCTCCGGCCAGTGTAATAAGTCCCCAGATGACATCCATTATAAATAATACTACAAACAGTACCAAAAATAATGCTGGAGATCATCATCTTCATCTACGCCAGGCGCCGGTGTCGCTCCGCCAGAAACGAGATAAACTTCGCCAGCCACCAATGCTCAACTTGGACAACTCCAAACCGAACGAATCCGACGACAAACCCCATAACGATCTTTTAAATCAATTTTCATCCATAAAGATAACCAGTTCCACGTCTCCTGCTCCATCCACCAACGCATCTAGCGGCCAAACTGTGCCCTCAAATTCTATCGGACGGAAACGACAAACAGTTATTTCGTCCATATCTCCTACGAAATCCTCAGCTCCTTCTCCACGTGAGCCGCAGGTTCTCTCATTCCCTTCTCAACTGCCATTAGCCACCACCAACTCCATCCAACTTAATAACGTAGATCTCGTAACCCTTAGACCCTTGGGAAGTGGCAACTCAGGAACGGTTACCAAGATCCTTCACTTGCCTACGCAGAAGACCATGGCCAAGAAGATTATCCATATCGATCTGAAGCTGGCGATTCAAACTCAAATCATCCGCGAGCTCAAAATCTTGCATGAATGTAAATCTCCATTTATCATTGATTTCTACGGTGCATTTGTCGACGTTAATAACACTATTGTATTTTGCATGGAATACTGTAACTGCGGATCGTTGGATAAGGTGGTGCCCATCTGTCCTCAATTCCCAGTTCCAGTTATTAAGAAAGTATCTTTTTCGATTCTCTCTGGATTGACCTATCTTTATACCACCCATAAGATCCTTCATCGTGACATTAAACCAAGCAACGTTCTTATGACCCATAAAGGTGAGTTCAAGCTTTGTGATTTCGGTGTGTCGAGAGAGTTGACTAACTCACTTGCCGTTGCCGACACATTTGTAGGAACCTCGACCTATATGTCGCCCGAACGTATCCAAGGTTTGAATTATGGTATCAAATCGGATATTTGGCTGATGGGGTTGATGCTCCTTGAACTCGCTAGTGGTCGCCCGGTATGGCAAGATGATGACGACCTGCCTCAGGGACCCGAAGGTATTCTCGACCTTTTGCAAAGAATCGTCAACGAAAAACCACCAACGCTTCGTAATAAGCTTGATCCCTCTAATTCTCGTCCATACGATCCAAAACTTACTCATTTCGTCGATAGCTGTCTCATTAAAGATGAGGCTGCTAGAAGGTTACCATGGGATATGCTTGCTCACGATCCTTTCTTAGAAGGCGTAGCAGACGGAGTTTACGAGAAAGAAGTCAAAGCATGGGCCAAAATTATTCGGAAGGCCCGGAAAGACTAAGCATATTGCATTTTAAACGAATGTCCAATAGAAGAGTTACGCATCATTATATATTTTTATTAAATAGACATTTCTATTAAAATAAAATACAATTTAAACGAATGTTCAAAGTAGGAACTACAAGAACACAATATCAATCATATTCGCATTACTATTTTTGATACTAAATCATTTACTTGAGAAAAGCTCCGTTAGTCAACTCCAATTCCAACTCGAAATCGGGCTGGAACTCAGCGTACATAATGGTTGGATCAGCAGTCATACGTAAGGTGTAATCCGCTACCTCATGGCCAATAATTTGTTTTTTGATACCGCTAGCAGCAGCAGCATCGGCCAATAACTGAGCATGACACAGGTCCTCCAACAAAATGAACAAAGAGGCTGCTTCATCTACTGTTTGACCAACAGTTAACAAGCCATGATTTTGCAAAATGGCGGCCACAGCATTCGTGCCTAAAGCCTCAGCAATCTCCTCTCCTTCAACCTCGTCTAATGCTACTCCTCCAAAATTATTGTAAACCACTTGGCGTCCGTAAAAAATACAAGCGTCTTGGTTGATCATTTCCAATTCTTTACCGAACGACAGATAAGCCTTACCGTAGATCAGGTGAGTATGACAAGCAGCCTTAACATCAGGCCTGGCCTTGTGAATTGCTACGTGGATGGAAAAGCCAGCAGCATTGATGGCAGCTTGGTTTCCATCTGCCAAGACGTTTCCTTGCTGATCAACATGAACCATATCGCTTGCTTTGATGAGCGAAAAATGGCGGTTGTATGGATTGATCCAAAAAGTAGATTCATCTACGGGATCTTTGATGGAAATATGGCCCGCTGAACCCACAGCATAACCTTTGCGGCCAAAAACTCGGAACACTCCGGCCATATGTTCCAACATCCATTTACGCTTGGCCATCTTATCAGTAAATGTAGGAATGGGATGAGGATTATCGCCACCCTTGGCAAAGTTATCTACACTCTCCATCTGAACCGAGTGTTTCTGGGCATCATGATCGGGTGGTACTGTAGCAGGTGTCATTTTAAGATTACAAAAATGAATGCTGCTGATGGCCTTTATAAGTGATTTGGCGGTAGCCGCATCGCTATCCTAATTAGGAAGTTGCCGCGACTGGCGACTATCGTAAGGCATACGGATAAGGCCATGGAAATGATAGTTCAATTGGGAATAGCTGACAATAATAGAAAAGAGATGAAAAAGCGGAAGTACTTAGTAAGGTACTTGATTGGCCATTAGATTTCTGATTCTGATTTCTAAATAATCTTGCTAGTTTGTGACTATTGTTCGTTGTTTAATTAGTAAGGCCTTGATTTAATACAATTTACATATATGTAGAGGAAGAATATGCCTCTTGGTTGCAATGTGTGTTACTTAAATAGAGCGAAGGACGTTAACGGCTTCCTTTGCATTGATAAACAGCTGCTTACTCCAAACCTGATAAGAACATCTATATACAGGATATATATAGGGGCGCCAAGTGGCTGCAACTTAGAATGTCTTCGTTATTTCATTAAACGTTTTACGGTCTTAAATCTCAAATGAAAGGGTATATTAGTTAGGATATGTACATCTATTAAGCATCATTAGCGAGAACACCCTCAGTCTTTTCTGGGGTTTCGTCAGAGTTTTCAGTCTCAGATCTGGCCATCGATGCGGCCAAGTCTGCTTCTTCCATTTCCTTTTCCTTCTCCATCTCCTTCTTGTGAGCAGCGTAACCGAACTTGGATCTAGCTCTCAACTTAGGACCGTAGTATTGGAAAATAAAAGGGACTGGGGTAAGAGCAACAGCAATAAATGCCAAAAGCGAAGTAGCCCAATCAATGTGTAAACGATCGTACATTTGCACGGTGAACAATGGGAACACCGAAGCAAGAAGATAACGCAAAAGGTTATTAGCAGCCAAAGCAGAAGCCACACTGGCTGGTGGGAACGACATGGAGAAGTAGAAAATGACAGTCAAAAAGACAAAGTACATCCCGAAACCAAAGGGGATACCAGAGGCAGTTGGAGCCATCCAGTGAACTGATTCCTTTGAGGTCCAGGCCAACCAGAACAAAGAAATTGGCATACAAACAGCACCGATTTTACCAGGCAAAAGCTTGGTTTCTGGAGGAGACCAGATCATTTGGCCGTTTTCATCACGTCTTCCACGAGTTCCATCCTTGTTCTTAGGGAAGAAGTAGAAGTGGTCCAACATGACGTAGAAAACAAGACCTAAAATCATTCCTACACCAACACCAATGAAAGGTAAACCAGACACACCAATATCCATGTGATAGACACCGGTAAAGATGATAGGGTAAGCCTCGAAGAAACCGAACAAGACGGCGAAAACGAATGCAATATAAAGAGACATTAATCCCACAATTGGTTCCACTACAAGCATCTCAATAGGACGAAGTAATGCGTAGTTTAAGGTGGATCTGATTCTAGCACCATCCCATTTTTGTTCGATCAACTTGATTCCTCTCTTTCTAGCTCTAGTACGAAGAATCGCTGGTCTATAGGTTTCAGGCATCAACATGACGGGCACAAGAATTGCTCCGGAGAACATCATCAACACCCACATGGTCCAACGCCAGTTTTTGTGTTCAGCAGCGAAACCTCCTACAACGGGACCAAGAATAGGACCCATGAAAGGAGCCAAACAGAACAAGGCCATAGCGAATGACATGTCAAAAGGTTCTTTAGACCAAAGGTCAGAGATAGAGCCACCGGCAACAGCCATGGCGGGAGATGCAATCAAACCGGAGAAAAAACGAAGGATAAGAACGGATCTGGCATTTTGGGAAAGACCAATACCCATGGCGAGTAAGATAGAAGGAGGGAACGAGAATAAATAAATATACCGACGCCCAAGGATCTCCGATAAGGGGGCCGAGATGGAAGGACCAACAGCAATACCAATTAAGTAAAAGGTTAAACCAGAAACTGCTAATTCTTCGGAGATGTGCAATTTGACCGAGAGCTCAGGGACACCGGCGACGTACAAGGAACTTCCTAAAGAAACACACAAGCACATCAAGGCAACGGTAGCGGTGATATACCACTTCTTCCATCTAGGGAAATTTTGGGGATTGTCAGGGTCCTCAGGGCTGTCCCAGTCTAAGTCGGCCGGGTCGACCAAATCAGCCAGAGCTTCAGTTCTATGGGAAAATTGACGGTTTAATTCCTCGTGTGCAAGCAAATCTATTGATTTATGAGAGGCAAGACGCTCCAAGGTATTTTGTCTATTAAGGTCGTTTTCTTCATCGATGAGGTCTTGGCCCAGGAAACGACGGGGTTCTTCAGTGAGGTCCGAATCGGCCACTGATTGAGATTTGGAGTATCTACTTCCTTTAGAAAATCTACGGCTGTCTGGACGGATAGTGTGGTCGGATGTCGACAGGTGGTCGACTTCAGCCGACACTTGGGGCTCATAAAGGGACCCCACTCCAGACAATTCTTCGGCTACCGTCTCATATGCGGAGGTATCAGTCGATTGGCGGCTTTCGGAGCCTGAATAAGTGGCAACAGCGTCAGACTGTTCCTGATGGTTATTTGGTTCACTATGCTGTTCCATCGGCAGATCCTTACATTTTTCACCCGATTTGCAATATATTTATACAATTTGCATTTTCAATGGCATTTCGGCCGATAACATGCAGCTCAGTAAGCAAAGTAGGTCATAACCCAAAACAGGCAACCCAGCGTTTCTTTTACCCAACTAACTCCGTCATCTACGCCCGTAGGGGTTTGTTACTTGCTTGCCGCTATTGTTGAACATATATTACTATTATTATCAATCAATATTCTTTCGCTTTTAGGCTAGATTCTGTCATCGCGGACCAGCCGTTCTCACTACCGCATTTTTTTTTTTCCACCAAGAAGTCCCAATTGGGACAAGTGCGTGAACGACCCTGACGTTCCGACTGAACCCTATCGGCGTATCATAATGTAAACCTAGTATAGAATGGTTGCTCCTAGCTTGGAATTCATCCCCAAGGCTTAGTACTTAGTAAGCGGTAGTTTAAATCTACGTATATACGAGCTGATGACTAACTATTGCCACTATAGCTCATTTACTACTATTCATCAAAGACCTCGGTTCATCGCTCCACCGATATAATTAGCCGACGTGGTGCTACCTGCTGGATTAACCTTCTTAGACGTTCCACATGAAGATCCCCGAAGGAGGGGAGAACCGCCAGCAGCACGGCTGAATTGTGAAGGTTAATGCAAATTTAGACGCACATTCGACGTGCATAAATTGTACTGCATAAAATTTGCAAGACCCCGTTAAGCGATGTGTTAAAGCCTATATGTCGTAGTGGTTGTGGGGTTCGGCGTTACCAAAAATTTTCACTGGCACGTTCATTCCGATCTTCCGTTCCACTTTCCTCAGTCTTAGAAAATATACCTCGTGTTTCTTGTTGGCACTAGGGCGCATTCTATCGACATGACACGCGCATATTTTTATGCGGACGACTCTAAAGAAGATGAGATGAGCGAGGTCCGGAACTCACTTCCGTAGCCGATCGTCAACCGGCCTGCACTTATTAATACAATCCTTATCTTCCGGCTGCTTTTCGTGGCTGTGTCAGTTAGGTAATTGTGTGGCTAAGCTTCCGTATCCTTCGTTTCGACTAAAAACTCGTTACGGCCGGAGCTAAGGCCGATTAATTAACCGAGGACCCCTAATAGAATGTTGCTGCAATGTTTTGTTGAGCTGGTTTGTGAGAGAATCTTGGGATATTTTTGATTTTGAGATAAGGTACATCGGTATCTCTAGCTGGAAGGCAACCATTTCATCAGCATTTTGTATCTTTAAGACTCTAATCAATGCATTCACGATACGTAGACTATATATAGATTACTCCGATATCAATTGAGCCGGAATTGATCCAATTGATCCTAAATATAATATTATATTGCATCTAGTCCGTTTTCTGTTTTCCCCAATAAGCCTTGGCACGCAAGTACCCAAAACCGAAATTGCAGCCAAAAACAAATACGAAAAAAGACATGATAACAATTAACACTTTCAAGCCCAACGGCTCAATTAACGAATTGATGATCATGCCAAGCGTTTCAGCACTAATCAGCGACATATTTCCACCGCCATTGAATGGATCCTGATGCATGCATTTAAGCCAATGAGCACATGCTCGTTCCATCGCAGGAACAATTGTCTCGGGAGAGCACTGGTTCTCTTCATAGGCCCGCCTACACATGGATATTTCTATCAACTTGTTTGAGGCTTGTTGCTGAAGCTTTTCGCCGACGTCGTGCTTAATTGTAGACACAATTGAGTAGACGATGTAGCCCCCATAAATGGCGGCAATCGTGTTGATAAGAAGTTGCAAATACAGCGACAACAAGTATACAGCTGGCACCTGGGGACTCGACCGGCGGTCCCAAGGGTGAGGCAAAAGTGGTTGCTGTGATTTCGTAAATGATGAGTGACTGTGATCATGATGTAGATGAGAATCAGCAAGCTGAACCGAAAGGGACTCTCGTTTGGCAACGGCCGACTTAAATGGTGACTTTTGCTTGCTTTTTCTTGCCGACTCACTTCCTCTTTTATTACGTGTCTCTTGAAATGGACTATAGTTGTAGTAGTGATGATGATGGACCTGAAGCCCATTTAAGTGAATATTGTTGCCCATTTGCTTGGGCGTTTGAGGTCCACCTAAACTCATTTCTGGTCCAGCATTGCCATTAGGGCTGGCAAACCAGTTTTGATTAGCGGTTGGATTGCTAGAGAACACACTCACATGACGATTTGGAGTATTTATTTGAGCTTGAGCGGCCGACGTATCGTACTCGTAGTCTATGGCGTTTGTAGTAGTCACTATTTTATTTGATTCGGTCAGATCTGCATGTTTTTCTTCTTCTTCATTCTGATCTGGACCCATTAGCAACAATTGTTGTTTTCCTACAGCTAGACGAGCACCAAGCTCAGTTGGAGAAAGAATGCTAGCGAGAAAACTAGTTGACTCCTCGTCTGAATTTTCATTGGAATCCTCCTCTTCACCTTCGTTCTTGTTCTCTAAGGGAATTTGGGTTCCGTCTATGATTTCTTCGTCGCTATCGTCGTATCTTAGTGGCGTAGAAGTACCACCAAGGCCACGCAGGATATCATTGGAGTATTGATGAGAATACGTTTCATCGTTCATTTCTTCGTCAGAGTTCATGGAGCCGGTCGTATCTATATCCATGTACTCCGTGTCATCGTACGAGCTATCATGGAGTGAAAGCGACTGGAAATCATTCATGGTGATCTGGAATGTTTACTTTCAACTGTCGCACTTTTCTGCTCATCGCGATGAGTTGTGGAGAGAATCGATAACTATGGCTAAAAAGAAAAAGACAGAAAAACAAAAGGATTTCGTCAAGCCGAAGCTAAGAGTGGGCAAGACTAAAGCTCGTGCAGATAACCATACCGATACATCCTTCGTAGCAAAATCCATTTCGCTTCCAAACCAGTCCCTCAAGAAGAAATCTCACGATGAAGATGAAGCTGAATTCACACACCAACTCTCCCTCACTAAGCACCATTCGTCAACGACCAGAAAAGAAGTATTAAAGAACATTCAGCAACATCTCCCTACTAATCCGTCATTATACAAACTTATTCTCACCCACATAATGCCGTTGGTATACGATTCATCATCGGCAGTCCGGGAAGAAACCGTCAATCTCATCAAGGCATGCGCCGAGTCTCAGCCGGGACTCTTAGATCTTCATATCACCCTGGTAGTACTCTTCGTACACTCAGCTATGTCTCATATACAACCAGATGTGAGAGCCAGCTCCACAAAATTCCTAGAACTTATCGTCAAGTATGCACCAAATGCCATCGCCCGATCGTATTTCGTGAAAACGTTAAGATCTTTCTTCACCCTCATGTCATGGAATCTTAAGGACGATAAAAAGTCAGTTTCGCTTGCTGTTACGACTAGTTCGTCTATCGGAGGAGCTACAAAAAAGGCTCGTATAGGCCATTTGGCCGCTCTCTGTAATTTTATGGAAGCTACTCTCTTCGACCATGCAACTGAAACTCATAATGTAGAAACAGGCTACCTCCACCCACATGCATCTAGATACATGCTTCCTCTCACATCACAACCATTCTCATCGCTTAAGCTATTTGAATTAGAATCGTTCACTAATGATAATTTGTCTATATCAGAAATTGAAACTCTTTCCACCGACGACCTCGAGACTCGAAGAAAAGTCATGGCAGATGTCTTTACGGCTCCCATGAAAAAGAACTTGGCCAATTTGGTCAAAGAGGGTGGTGAAGTTGGCCGTGTAGCAAATTCCTGCTTACTCGTCTTAGATAAAATTCATTCTACATAGAATACATCATAATCCTATTTAAATTGTTCGTAGTGAGCGCACTAGTTAATTCGACTCCAAGGTTGAAAAATTATATAATTATGTGGAGTCCAGCCCTTCCTCACTCTTTTGCCAGTAGATCGATAAAATTTGGCCAATTATGCGTTAGGGCAGCTAGACCTACCCAAGCGACTATTCGTTGTGTCAATTCCCTCACAGTCCAAAGACAACTTCATGCATCTTCCGTTTCATTAGCCAAGCAGAAGAAAGCAAAGACTAATAAAAAGGTGGCCAAAGAAGAAGAAAGTGAAGTGACAGAGTCTGTAGTAGAAATTGATTTCGACGATGCTACAAATAAGTTTAAAAACATTATTGACAAATTCTCCAAGCAAGCCAATGAAGCTAAGTTAGGTCGTACAAGTCCACTGATTTTTGACCAATTGTCGGTAGACACTGAATTTGGACCTCAGCCATTCCCATCAGTAGCTCAAACATCTATAAAAGGTCGAAACTTTATAATCACTGTTTTTGACCCCAGTAATACTCAGCACATAATTAATGCTGTATTGGGTTCTGACCTCAACATGAACCCTCAGGTTGATCCCAGCAATAAACTGTCTCTCAAAGTCCCATTGCCTCCCCTTACTGTTGAATTTAAAAAAGAAACTGCTAAGCATTTGAAGGCCACTTATGAAAAAGTGAAGAATGGTACCGGGAAATCGACGTTAGCTTCTATTCGAGCGGATGTCAAGCATAAATTTGCAAAACAGACTAAAAAGAAGAAGCTTAGCGACGAGGAGGAAAAGTTGTTAAAGGAATTCGAGAAGTTGCACAAAGAGTATGTCGACAAGTTGACCGATATATTCAAGAACGCCGAGCAAGTCATATTGAAATAAATATATAGTTAAAATATCAGTTCTTGGAATACCAACCGACGAAGATGCTTCTGCGACCATTTAATAACAGCTACGCTGCTATTAATTAAATCCTGAGATCTAATTGACAGCAGGCACAAGCAGTAGAATTCGTAGGTATCATCTGACAACATGAGACCAGTCACTGCCAGATTGTGAATGTTCCATTTAACATATGATAGTTTCTTATCTACCGTATCACTGGATTGTACGGGTTCACTTTTGCAATTGTAAAGTAAGGAATAGAACTTGACAAGTTGAATAGAGGCCACTGATGCATCTTTTTCACTCCAATTATGCAAATCGCTCATAATATATTGATTATTCTTTTTCAGTTTGAAAATAAAGTGATTTACACCTTTATGGCCTGGTGCAGCTACAGGAAAAGAAGTTGACTTAACAAGGCAATCGCTTATTCCGCATCGAAGCGACTCACTCTTGGTAATTTCATGGATGATATGACTAGCGACCTTTTGCATCTGTTGGAAAGAGTTCTTGTTGCTACTGATGAGAACTATTTGAATCCATTGAGGAGGTACATTTCTTCCATCGACAGCCACATAAGTGGCAAGATTGAATCTTTTGACATAGACGTAAAGAAAACCTGAAGAATTAAAATTAGGCATGCATACTGGGATCCAGAGGTCTTCTGGTGTTTCATCGTCGTCGCTTGCGGTTGATGAAAGTATAGACATGAGTAGTGAAATGTCATTAGACAGAAGAAGGTGATTCCTGGGTCTAGCCAAACTCACTACTTTGTTTGGAGGAACCACAAGCATCGCAAAGAGAAGATCTATCGTTCCCTCCTCCTCTCTACGCAAGGAAAATAACGATGCAGAATCGTCCGGGGTGCCTTCCGTTTTGACTCGTCGGCTAGCTTGAAGAATAACGCCAAGTCGTTTACGAATAGTATTAGTCAAGTAAATGCTAGGAAGAGAAGCATTGAGCAATGTAGATGCAAAAGTTTCAAGGCCGGAATGAGCGAACGACGGAGTAATACGAGCCACACCAAATGTGAGCTCCGAACATAGGCTATCAAGCACATGAAAATCAAGCCCCGTAAGAACTTTTCGGAGGTCATAATTCATTCTATTTTGGTAGCTTCGAATTATGGCCGGACGGGATAGAATCGAGAGTAAGTAGTTGTAGATGTACTGAAGCTGACGATCAAGTTGCTCGACGGTTTCGTGGTCAAGAGACGTAGCAGCTACCAAAATCAATGGGTCACAATTCTTGACTACTAGCCTTATGTTGTCATTTTCCACGTATTGGATTTGTTGTTTCATATTTTCCTGAACGGCAGAAACGATGGTGGTGATTAGACCCATGTATCCCAAAATCACTTCGTCGGCTCCGTTAAATGAGTAAATAGGTTTGCCAGCTGTGGAGAGTATAAAGAAATGTTTGAGTTTAGAATGGAATACTTTGGGATCGTTGGCCTTATCTTCTAGAATAAATTGATGTATGAAGTCTTGTGAGTCTCCGCTATGTGGGGGACCACCAAACTGTAATTGTCCAAGCAGAACAGCATTGATATCGCTTTGGCCATTCAGAATCCTTGGTTCTTTACGCACGTATGATTGGAGCAAGCTTTGAAGATCTTCTGTATCATCGGCTATGGATTGGGATTCGTCTTCGGATGTCTCCATCGATGGATGAGACGCAGTTGGATGAATGCCCTCACCGTCTACCGACAATGAAACGTTCTCATGGCTCACTGCGGTTGTGGCTCCGCTAGATAGTGGCTGTTGTCTTGAAGATGCCAAGGACTCCGGAGGAAGAAGGAATGATGACTTCTTGGAGCCTAGATTTGGCTTGTTCATCAATTTAAACTAGTGAGATTTAATGAAGATGAGATCTAAACGAGACAGATGATAGCACTAAAATAATTACATACACGAATAGTAAGTTTAATAATATTGCTAAGTATATATAGCCAATATAATCATTAATTTGGCCGTTGATCATCTCAAAAACATATACCACACCAAAAACAAAAACACGATCGCTACTCCGATGACGGGTACATATTGCCTAATTAATGCATCGAAGTTGATCTTTTGAGCATGCTTTCTATACTTGATAGAGTCATTACGCAAGCTCGAGGACAAGTCGCTCATTTTATCCAATGAGTCTCCACGATAGAGGAGATCCTCGATATTTTTCGTCATGACTTTCTTAACATCGGCGAGATCGTTGTTCAACTTATCTAAATTGGACTGGGCCCTTTGATCCTGATAGATCTTCTTGGTCTTGCTCAAGAAGTTGTCGAACGAGCTAAATCCAAACGGTCTGGCCGAACTGCTCAAAGCTTCTTGGCCATGTGAATTGTGGAACTCATGAGAGATCTCGGCAAGGTAGGAAAACGCAAGCTTTCTAGGGTATGATTTATCACAAATGCACAAGTAGATGATAGAGTCGGAGATCTGGTAGTGGATGTTGTAGGGACCGGACTCAATGGTAGCCTGTGGCTCTGAGTTGGGGGTGATTCGACTGATGAGAATCTTGCACTTTTTCTTTTGGTCCATCAAGGCCGGATCTTGATTGTCGTCGACGGAACCACAAAGTGGAAGCGCTGCGTTAGTAAATTGCCTTGAGTAGGAGCTGAGAAGCTGTACATACCATCATATCTATATATAAGTGTAGACTTAACCATTATGTTGACGTGTTATCGCAACTTGGCTTTAAAATATGCAGGGAGTTGTTTGTGGTGATGAACAGATGAGAATAAGAGAAGACACAAATAGGAAGAGATGTACCAACTATGTAGGTATAATTTGGCAAATCGAGTTATATTATGCTGAATTGTACATATAAGGTTTCAACTGCTCATAAACTCGTATTCTTGTCGAAAATACCTAATCCTTCATTTCTTCACTATTTTCCCATCTTCCCCACCTCGATTTACATAATCTCATCTCAATTCTTCCTTTTGATTTATTGCTTATATGGATTTATCTAAATTATCCAGCAACCTTCCACCGGCTCCGTCGCTGGAAGACCATAATCAAGCACTAGCTACCGAATTCAAGAATGCTGCCAAGCTGGTCGCCACTTTGTTTAGTGCCGGCCAAGAGAACCGTCCTGCCAAACAAGCATTCGCAGATGCTGCCAAAGCAGTGACCGCTTTATATCGAACTGCCAACGCTTCCAGCGCTGCTCATACCCAACAAGGATACATACAATGCCTTGATGACTTGTTAGAAGTAATCACCAACGGTGAAGATATAGAAGATTGGGCATTAACGAAACGAGCTCAACTTACTCGTCAAGATCCTCCCGCAGAAACCGTCCTGTCGACTTCAGAAGCCATCCTGAGCGACGTTCAGCACGACTTATTCAGTATACCCTCCGACCATGAATTTGTAGCCCCAGCTAACCTTGCATCTCCATATCATTTCTACGCGGGAATTCCTCCTCCGTCTGTAGTTCATTCCAAAGCTCAGCGAGCAAACCGAAACTTTAGAAAATTTATCCGCCCAGCCCTTTTGTCTCTGGAAGACTCCACTAGTGGCTCGGATGATGATAGTGACTTGGATGTGCGCCGTAAGATCGACATGATGACCAAACGTCGCAAGCCTAACCCCGAGTCGGATGCTATGGATTAGCTTTACTTGCATGGGAACGAACCGGATTCATATAGAGATAACTAATATATTAATTATTGTAATCTATTGTTGTAGTAATGCACTAGTACCCGAACAACCCATCTGCATTGTCGTCGTATTCTCCGTCGTACTCGTCGTACTCGCTGCTGTCTTCGTCGCTCAGACCCGACTCCAGCTCATCCAGCTCCAGAGAGAACACATCTCCTCCTTCCTCCAAACCATCTAATGAGAGACAAAGCAATGTATCTCCCTTAGACAGAGTACCTGCTGCCACTTCGTTGGTACATTCAACATTACAATTCACGAGCTTCAGCTTGCCACGAATGGTGGCGCCTTCACCAATGATACAGTTTTCTAACTGGACATCATCTTCAATCACCACGTTGTCCATCACAAGACAGCCAGTGATCTTGACGCGTTTTCCTATGCTACATTTGGCTCCAACAACGGACCATTTGACGTTAGTGCGCTCTCCTAATGAAGTTTCGTCCCCTACAAGCGAATCTGCTCCTACGTTAGCAGCACTCTTATCTCTGGGCTGACTAGGAGCTTGGCCATTAAGATGGTTTGCAGTAGCTCTAGCTCGCATATAGTAACGGTTGGCCTCCATTAAGATGGCAGGATGGTTGCTACGAATAAATGTAGCTTGTTTAGGAATAACGCAGAAACCTACAGTGTCCAATTTCTTAGAATGTTTCCATGAACGACGTCCTAAATCACGCTCAACTTTAGAGAAAGGGCGGTTCTTAAAGTATTGATCAGTGAACTTGTGCTTATTGCCGTCCAATACTTCTTGTATGAGGGAGCCAGAACCGAAAAAGATTCCAGAATTAAGCAAACTTGTGCTGACAGTTGTATTAGGGTATCTCCAGCACATCTGTGTTCTGATTTGAAGCGTTTTGTGGAACTCAAGATCTTTCTTGGAGTACAGATCTAATAAGTGAGAGCTTCCGTCATCAAATTCAGCATAAAATGTATAGTTTTGAGGGAAAATGACTGATTTTTTGTCCTCTATCGACAACAGATTGGAATAGTACACCGCAAGACCCAAATCGGACTCGCTCTTATTTCTATAGGCCTCAATGAGTACCTGAGGTGGCAAATTGGTAATAAAATCGCAGGGCAAAACTACGAAGTCAGTAACGTCTAGGATGCGTTTTTGGAAGAGTTGAAAAATAGCATCTCCGGAAGTTTCAGTAGTTAAATCGACCACATCAATAGCACATTTCCATTGAGGATTGCCATTGGCATTATCCCTAGTCTGAGACTCTCTATATGAGTCCACACAGGCGTTAATTTGGTCTTTATCTTGAGGATCACAGACTAAAGTGACTCGAGGAAAGAAGGCTCGATCGCACCATTCCAACACGTACTCCACCATAGGACGGTTTGCTATAGGAAGAAGGGGTTTAGGTACACCAGTCAGTCTTACCCGGGAGAAAGGACCAAGCGAGTGGCCTACACCACATAGAATGATGGCTTGGAACTCCATGAAAGCGGCTGTGAAGACTCAAGCTGAAGAACTTGGGATGGGCATCGGTGCACCCGTTGCGACCAGAGGAGTGTAGAGGAGAGAAACGGGAAGTGATAGCAGTGTAGGAAGTAGCAGAAAAATTCACCAGTAATTAATATATACTAACGTTTAATGTATACATCATTTCTAGAGTTGTTTATTTATATTTAGCTTCTACTTTGTCCAATTTTTTCTTTCTAAATATTCTATTAATCTCTTCTATTCAAGTATCTGTCGCTACCGCCGTGGGCATCCACACACCCACCACTCGCCACTAGATTCAACCTCCAATTTATCAATCACTAACAACTACACCATGTCTGCCATGGAAGAAGACCCACTTTTGGCGGCATTGAACGGAGATGACGGTAATAACGCATCAGGCGATGGTCAAAAGCCACCAAACGATCCAGAAGCTCCCCAAGAGAGTGCCGAACAGCTGACCCCAGAAGACCCCGAGAGAGCCAGAGCGATTTCTCGATTCAGAGACAAACTCTTGGAGCACAGAAAATGGGATGCCCGCCTCAAAGAGTTGCGTATGAGCATACGAGACCTCGACAAAGACTATGACAAGACGGAAAATGATATAAAGGCGCTTCAATCAGTGGGCCAGATCATCGGTGAGGTGTTAAAGCAGTTGGACGACGAACGGTATATCGTGAAGGCTTCCAGTGGTCCCCGGTACATTGTAGGATGCCGTAACACCATACGTAGGGACTTGCTTAAGAATGGTGTTAGAGTGCTGTTGGATATGACCACCCTTACCATTATGAGAATCTTGCCTCGTGAAGTTGATCCTTTAGTGTACAATATGACTACCTTTGAGCCAGGAGACATTAGTTTCGCCGGTATTGGTGGTTTGGGTGAGCAGATCCGGGAGTTGCGTGAGGTTATCGAGTTGCCTTTGAAGAATCCAGAACTCTTCACCCGTGTCGGTATCAAGCTGCCAAAGGGAGTGTTGCTCTACGGTCCTCCTGGTACCGGTAAGACCTTGCTTGCCAAAGCAGTGGCCGCCACTATCGGAGCCAACTTCATTTTCTCCCCAGCATCTGCAATTGTCGACAAATACATTGGTGAATCGGCTCGTTTAATCAGAGAGATGTTCGCCTATGCTAAGGAACACGAACCTTGTATCATCTTCATGGATGAAGTCGATGCTATTGGTGGTCGTCGTTTCAGTGAAGGTACTTCCGCCGATAGAGAGATCCAACGTACATTGATGGAATTGTTGAATCAAATGGATGGTTTCGACACCTTGGGACTGACCAAGGTGATCATGGCCACTAATAGACCCGATACTCTCGACCCAGCCTTATTGCGTGCTGGTCGTTTGGATAGAAAGATTGAGATTGGTTTGCCCAACGAGGCCGGTAGACTCGAAATCTTCAAAATTCATACCTCACTGGTTGCTAAGCAAGGTGAGTTTGACTTTGAAGCTGTGGTGAAAATGAGCGACGGATTCAATGGTGCTGATATCCGTAACGTTGTCACAGAAGCAGGCTTTTTCGCTATACGTGATGAGCGTGACTACATAGTCCAAAACGACTTGATGAAGGCCGTTCGCAAGGTTGCAGACGTCAAAAAGTTGGAAGGTAAGTTGGACTACGAAAAGTTGTAACGTGATAATGTGTGTATAGCTATGTACATTCAATGCTGTGATAAAGCGTCCAAGTGCTTGCGCATGGCGTCATTATCAAGCTCGTTCATGTGGGCGGCCATTTGCTCACCAATAAACGTCTTGATCTCTTCGGATAACGGCTCTGGAGCCTTTTTAACTTTAGTTTGCTGTTTGGCAAGATAAGCCTTTTGCTCGCTTGACAATGGCATTTGAGGGCCGTTCATTCTACGGGCTTGAGCAGCGGAAAGAACCCTTGGTTTGTGCTTGGAGTATGGATTACGCAATTGACTGAGGGCCTCTTGGGGAATTGGAGATACTGCCATTGATTGCAATTCGTAAGTTTTTTCAAGGGCAACAGCCTCTGTTGTCAGCAAGTAGTCATCCTTAGGCTCTTGAGGTGGATTAGGCCATGGAATCTCGATGGACTTGTGGTGCTTGATGAACCGTCTTGGAAGCCATTGCTTATATCTATCGTCGTAATAACGGCCACTCTGTTGCACCTCGTCGGCTACAACATAATATACTTTGCCATCGGCATCTTTGTCTTTGGCAGCCACTTTAATGGAAGAGCGAGGAATATAATCGGGGTAGTCCATCACATGGCTCGATTGGTGCTCGACCCAATTCTGTTGAGGAATCAACTTTTTGGTATTTACATCAGCCAAAAGCACGGCATCAAACTCTGGGGAATATTGGAAGATTCTGGAGATGGTTCCCTTCTTCTCTCCTTCGGTTATATAGGCTAAGTCACCACTGGCAAGACCAATTTGAGCGAGCTCAGTGCGACGTTCATGTTTAGGGATGGGAAAAATTTTTGTTTCGAAAGTTGGGAGGGTATATCTATTTGATTTGGCCATATAAGCCTCCCTGAGGGCTTTGGGATACTTGTCTACGTCCCGTTGGAACCGTTTTCTGGCCGTATTCCAAGACATGATGAAGAAAAGAGTGAAAAATTATTTGGTGATTGGGCGCGAATATATTTTCAGATTAGACTGATTAGTTGAGAAAGTCGAAAATAGACATTAGAGCAGAAGTCTAGCATGTAGCTTTTTTATTCTCCGTAATACTCAATTCTCCTTACAGTTATATTAGTATTACACGTCTGTTCGAATCATTAATTATCTATATAGCATTTAGCTTATATCACGGTAAAATTCAATCTACTCCGTGCAAATATTGATAAACTCCTGCTCATTGACTGCGTTAGTATTCGAGTGATTCTTGAATTGACATAATTTGTCGACGTTCGACCACCTTGTACAAAATATCATTCATTCCCGTTTTAGGAACCCCAAAAAATATACTTACTCTCTCCATCTTCGTCCAAATCGAATTCATCGATCATGGCTCTTAATTCATCATCCGTTAAGTTTTCTCCCAATTCTTTTGCTACACGGCGCAAGTTCCTTAAACTAATCTTTCCTGTTCCATCATCGTCGAAAAGTTTAAATGCACGCCGTATTTCATCAAGAGGGTCTCTTTTGACGATCTTCTCTCCCACTATGTTAGTATAATTCGCCTAATTTTGTCGATTTCTTTACTTACCTGCTTGGAAAAAATTCTCATATGTTATCAAATTACGGTCATCGGTATCATACTCATGAATAATATCTAAAACTTCTCTTTTAGATAAATCGAATCCGAGCGCTCTGAACGCTACTTTGAGTTCGTGATAATCTAAACATCCATCGTTGTTCATATCAAAGAGCGAAAATGCCTCACGAATCTCTTGCTTCTGTTCATTAAGGAGCTCTTGTTTTAGGTTCCCCAAACTTCTTTTCTGTGGAGTGGCCATGGTATGTTTCAGTAGTTCAACACGCTAAGTCGTTTCTGTCAAAATAGTCCGCGCTTATTTCCTGCACCAACATATACCCCAGACCAGCATTGGCATCTTTCAAAACATTCATGATTCCATGTCTTCGGCTATCTATAGAGGCCAATCGGTATCTGTAGATTCTGGCTATGGTATAATCAGGTACTATGGCCGTACAAAGTTTGCTCCCGGGATTTGGGTTGGAGTAGAATTGAAGGAGCCCAATGGAAAAAATAACGGTACAGTCGAAGGTGTACAATATTTTATATGTGAGTCGAATCATGGGGTTTTCGTTCGAGAATCCAAAGTAGTACCTCTCAATGACCCTATTATATCCAAAAAAGGTTCCGGCGATGCTATGAATCAAAAAGGAGCCGTTGGTTTAGACCTGCTGCATGTCGGTTCTCGATCCGACCAAAACGATTCGCTTGAAGATCAACTAGAAGTTGCCCAAGTTGAAAAGTCTGTACTTGAGTATGACAATATTCAACTTCAGAAGAAAATAGAAGAACTTCAGGACCAATACACCAAGTTGAAACAAGAATTCGACATTCTCCAGGAAGATGCCGAGCTTTCACGACAGTTGGAAGCAGAAATACAAAATCAAGTTGATTTCTCCTTGTTAAACGCTGATGAAATCTCGCAGATTATGGTTAAGAATCGTGTTATGGAAGCTGATATTCAGCTGCTTCATCATCTGGTAGATAAGCTTTCTAAAGAACTTAAGGAAGCTAGTGAGAAAATTGCAACTCTTTCCAGTCTTCAACAGAAATATGAAGATCCAAAAGAGACAATTGAGACGTTAAAATTGCAGTTAGAATCAACCCATCATCTGGAACAGATTATTGCCCATTTGCTGGAAGAGAATCAAGATCTTTTATCTCAAATAACTGATTTGCAAACGTCAGTTGCTGAGCTTACTGAACTACAAGATCTCGACCACACGCTTATAGAAAACCATGAATTGGCCGAAAAAGAGTTCCGGGAAAATGTAAAAAGATTAGAGAAGGAATTGCTGGAAAGTAGTTCCAATGTAGAAAAGTTGGAGAACACTAATCAACGTTTACAAGCCATCATAAACGAACTAGAGAATCAGAAGTCACCATCTATCACGCAAAGTAAGACTGAGCATGCACAGCTGTCTTTACTAATGTACAAGATAGCGGAATCATCATCAGCCCTATACTACTCCCCCAGTGACGATCTAGGCATGTTACATCTAGCTAAAAACGTCAAGTCTATTTGCTCTGTGCTTCTTGAACACTTATCAAACAAAGCAGAGTACATGATTTCGCTATCGCGAATACATTACTTGTATTCGACTATATCATTGTTAGTCAATCTTTTAGAGTGGCAATTGGTGCCGCTAAATCAGGTACCACCTGATTTGCAACAGATCCAGCTGAGCCTACTAAAGATGGCTGCTTTAGAAGATTTTGAAGATATGGCAAGTGATTTTGCGATTGAATTCTCTGCTCTGGTATGGTCGACTGTTTCGGCTATTGGTTTCAATAAGTTTCTGGCTGCATTCACCGTAAGTGAATTTAAATTTCAACTAGAGTTGTTGAGCGAGGACCATTCGACCGCAATTGAGTCCAAAATAAAATCGTTTCTTCTGAAAAGTATTTCGTTCCTTGATGCATTATCACTAATCGAAGACGAGCAACACATTGAGTTTCCGGCAGCAGACGTATCCTATTGGTATGAGTCGTTTGATAATTTCTCTAGAGATTTAGATGTTGCGACGGCGCTAGAGAAGTGCTTAGACGAGCATATTATATTTCTTTCAGTATCCAGGAAAGAAAGTGGGTTGTTAAAAAGCGTTTATGAGGAATCAAAAGCTCCGGTTGTTCCTCTTGGTACTTCGGCTGACGACTCGGAACGCCAAAGGATCATACATGACCTTGAGCTTAACATCCAGGTTCTTAGCGATGCATTAGCTAAATCAACTATCACTCACAAGCAGGCTTTACTTGATAAGTCAACTCAGATTGAAGAGTTACAGAAAGCAAAGGACAGATTCAATCTCCGAGTTAATGAATTGGAGAAAGTCAGAGAAGAATTGAAGAATGAAGTTTCTCACTTGAGAGATTCTGATACTCTTCTAGTTACCCAGGGATATTCAGAACTGGTAGATTCGGAAACTAAACGATTGGCTTTGAAGGCAATGAGTTATAAGGACGATTCAATCTTTTTGCGACGCTTTTTAGCGAAGACTCTGAAGACTAAAATGAATGGCAATTCCCTAAGGTGGTTAGAGAGGCCTATACTAAAAGAGAAAGAGAAGGCCAACCTTGACTTTCGAAAGTGTGGCTCTCTTCTCCGTCACTTAGCAAAAGACTTTACTCCCATTCATCTCGATGCTAATCCAAATTGGAAGCCTCGAGTCCAATCGGCAGCATACATAGTTGCTTCTCAGAACGAAGCCTATGCTCACTACGAAGCTATGAGAAATGAACTAAAGAATTAATATTTATTTTAATAAATTAAAAATTGTAAGTCGTCAGTCGTAACGTTCTTGAGCCTCCCCCTTCTCCTTTGGCCATTTGCTCGCCTTGTCTATATGCTCGGAAGGATAGAGTATGTCAAGAATTGCAAAGAGAATGATGTCAACGATCACGCAAAGGACAAAAAGCTTGCCAGCGAAGACACCGCAATAATAGTATTTGGAGAGACGGTCTATAAGTGGTTCATTAAGGCGGTTCAAATTAAGTGAGTTGTATACGGTTTCCGTCCTTTTTGCGATGTTTTCCCAACTATACATTTGAGCAACTTCCTCGTGGAAAGTTTGAGTGTTGATCTGTCCCGATTGAAGAAGATCGACTGCGTACAAAGTTGACTTTACTAATGAATCCTCTTCTGGATCAGCATACTTCGTCATATGTTGAGGGAGCACTTCCGGAATCCCGCCGACTTTGGTGGTCACAACGTATAAACCACAAGATGCTGCCTCGACAAGAACTGTTCCAAACGCTTCAGTTAATGAGGCATGTAGATAAATCTGTCCCTGAACCATGATATCACGGACTTCTTCATGCTTTATACCTCCTACAAGCGTTACCCTTTCTTGTAAGATGTATTTTTCTCTCATCTGTTCGAATTCTAGGTACCGAGGACCGTCTCCAGCGATTAAGAATCTTACGTTAGGTCGAGCTTTACATATAGCAGGAATAATTGCAGTAAGTAAATCAGCTCCTTTATTGGGAAACAATCTAGATATCACGACAATAGTTATTTCTTTGGTATCTAGTGGTTTTTTAAGAGGGCTGAAATCTTTCGACACAACAGCATTAGGTATTACAGAAACATTGAGAGGATTAAGAGAGGCTCGAAGAACAGTATTCTCTTTACAAGTATGAGAAACGCAGATTACATGCCCAACATCACTCAAGGTGAATTTAATAAGCTTGTTTCCCATAATAGAGTTGACATCTGCAAATCCAAAAAGCGAATGATCTGTGAAGACAGTTCTCAAGCCCATTGTCCGACCATGAAGAATCGCCTCATGGCACAAACTAGAGAAGGTTCCGTGGCCATGAACAATATCAATTTGCTCTCTAATGAAAATATTTCGAAGAATTGGGAATGCCAGAAACACTGAGGGAAATGTGCTGCTTCTGTATACTACAGCAAATGGAACATAGTAGATCTTGAGACCGTTGGTGAGGGTGCGAATACCTCGGCGATCTCCATAGTGGTGCGTTATGATCACGACTGAATGGCCCAATTTGATTAGCTTTTGCGATAAATGATACACGTGGAATTCTACACCTCCAGGTTGGGGATAGAAGAAGTCCGTAACCATGGCAATGTTGTAGCCCATGGTTGTGGAGATGATGCGCTGCGAAAGTTCAATGCGGAGAATATACGATGCGAAACCTCAGTGAGAAGCGATGAGACTTAGGGAAAAATATAGTTGGGAAACTGAAGAATTATTGTATACTGCACTTCTAGGGTAATTACAACTAACATAACTAAATTTTTTTTATTAAAATTACTATAAATTTAAATGTTTAGGCTTGGAAAGCCTCACGAGGCAATGAATTAACTGAGTTCTTAAAGTTAAGAGTGCATTGTTGGTAGTCCCAATTACTTTGCTCACAGAGCATGACACCGTATTGCAAGTTTAATTTTGTCTCTAAAAGTATTCTTACAAGAAGCTCTTGTTGAATGTTGTTTAAGTTTGCTTTAACTTCCGGAGGAAGGTCCGCAGCGGAAGGTTGAGGTTGAGTTGGTGTAGGAGTTGAACCTGGAGCAGGAGATACTGGAACTGGCGTTGCCTGCTTGGGTTCTTGGGCTGGACTCCATGCCTCAAAGCCTGCCGGAGGACGAATAAGTAAAAGGTCGCTAGCAACAATCATCGATCCATTGGGTCCAGGAATCACCACGAAGGTTCTATCGAAACTCTTAGCAGATAATGGGATTTTCTTGTTCTTATTCTGGTAGCCAAATCTACCTTTATTGGCCTGGGCGCAAGAAGTCGCTTCCTGGTTGTCTGGAGCCGCCATTTCTTCAAACGTTCCATGGAGGGTCATCATGATACCATTAAGTTGGGGATAGCGGAAACTCTCCATGCTATACATGTGTGGTTTTGCAATGAGTTCATGGCGAGTCTTCGGAAGTTGTGAAAAAAGTTTAGCAATGTTGGCAGGACCAATGGCTACACGACTCTGCCTTACCTTGGCTGAAGATACTCTTGCCAAATTACGAGAATTGGGGAGATAATACCCGAAGTCTGCAGGTCCAGCTTTCTCATTGACAATATGAGGATGGGCCAGGTCCACTTGCATGGAGAATTGTGACTCGTTTTGATAAAGAATGAGAAGATCGTTTCGATTGGAGTCCCAAAGATTGAAAAAATTGGTTATAAACCCAGTTGACATATTCTGAATCTCTTCATCCGAGAAAAACATTGGCTGTGGCAGCTCGAATGGAAATGAGAGATTGGCAATAAGTGCCTGCTCGTTTCGTATTATTTCACCATTGAGGACAATAAGTCTAGGGAAAAACTTCATAAGTTCGGTGTTTACTGCTGTTCTATCAGCAGGGTTATGGTGGTTGTCGATCATTGGATTCTGCAATAAGATAAGTTCACGAAGAGAACTGAGTTTATGTTTCCAAGGCTCGAAAACTTTGAGAGTTTTGAAATTGTTGTTTTGTAAACTCAAATTCTTAAGGCGAGGGAAAGTAGGAGCTAAGGTTGAAATTGCTGATAAGTCACTCAAGTTGTTGCCAGAAAGATCAATGGTGTCTACAGATAATTTTAAGTCCAGAGCTACTTTCATGAGCGCTGGAAAGAACTTAGATCCCGTCAGAACTGATGCGAAAAATCCCTGTGCATTCAATGTGGGATCTTGTTGAACCAGAGATAAGTTCAACATCTTCAGATTTGGATCGTAACGGGAACGAAGGAAGGCGGTTATGGTTTCAATGGTTGAATTCGACTGACCAGAAACATTGCCGGACATATCTTTAGAAATACGAAGCAGCTGTCCGGCAAACTTCACACCGGACCAGTTGATCAATTCGTCAGCATCCTTCATCGATTTGACGTAACCTCTCATGACTCCCGAGGCATCAGCTGTGGCATTGAGCACAGCGATGCGACACTTTCTGGAGATGAATTTGACGCAGTCGTCGATCGATGCACCGTTCCAGCCCGTAATCAGCACCGGTACTGAGTTAGCGGTGGCGAACTGGTCTATTTCATTGGTTCTCGGAGGGGTATTGTTGTTCCTGTAGCCTCCTCTACCACGGCCCCGGTAGCTCATGTTGAAAATTGTAAAAGATGAGATTGAGAATTCGATGAGAACTTAACTTGTGCGAGGAGTGAAATTGACAAGAGTAAAGAAGAGAAAAGTTGTGTGATGTATTTTGAAATAAAGATGTTAAACTTGTAGATGTATGGGAGAGAAGCATGTTTTGAACAGTTTGAGAGAATCAAGCGATCTTTAAGCCAATTTAAGCTGACCACATATTTTTGACCTTCGTCTGCTGTTGACGTGATTTTCAATAATAGTTTGCTAAAATAAGTAAGGTTTGGATTGTAGTCAATTGCAGAGTGGCTCTCGGCTTATAGTAATTGTGAGAGTGCTTTCTAACAGGAGATGTAACGTTAGGAATTCTAAATTCATACTAGAATTGAGTTACTACCAATTTATGTCGATGTTTCTCGGAGTAGTTAATATTGGTTGTGTAACTGTACAGCGCATTATTAGAAGTTTTGCATCTATATTAGGGTAACTAGAGCCTAATAGCAGCTAGCATATCTAGCATTTCTTACTCGAAGATCAATTGAGCCATATTTTGCCGCCACAGGGTCCTTTGTTCATTTGACAGCTTCGTACAGATACACTTACAAACGCCAAAAAATGAAGCCATTTTTATCATACTATATACCCTATATATATTGAGCAAATCTACTCGTTTTCAAGTACGCCAACAACCTTGTACTTGTTTTCAAAGTGCTCTTCCCAGTTGTCTAAAGACTCCAATTCTTCTTTGGATAAACCGGTCAAGTCATCGATGGGCTGATCAAGCGGAGTCAAACAAGACTCCTCGAAAGAATTGAGAGCCAAACCTCTAGAGGCATCACGACCAGCAAAGTTGGCATATGGTCCTCCGGGACCGTAAAAGGTAGCTCCTTGTGTCACATCAAACACTCTATTCTTCACTGCAATGAAAATGCGGGGGTTGTCTGTACCGTTGTACTTGGCAAGAGAAGTTGGTGTAAACTTTCCGGCTAAAACAGTTTCGTCCAGCTCTTTGGTCTCGAGCGGATTCGCATTCTTGACGTCGAGGAATAGGCTTCTGGCGAGATATAATACTAGAAGCACAATGAGGACAGTAGTAATCATGATGAAGATGAAGACGATCACAGGCTTCGCGGAGTTGACTAAGTGCCTGTGATTGTGACCAGCACTACATTTCATACAAACTATATAAGGGGTCAATTTGTCAGGATTTTGCCATAAATGCCATTACGTGGTGATGTACTACTTTATGGTTCTTTTCTATATATGATGTGTAATTATTGTATTCGTATTGGCAGACTTCATCGCTGTTCCGCACCCAATATTTCATCTCATCATGGGTCGTAGTATAGTATCATTGGACGACGTAACTCCCAACAACTTGGGAGTCCTTACGACCATAAACGAGGTATGCCTCCCTACTAAGTATCCCGAGCAATGGTATAAGGATCTGTTGAATGCCGACCAAATCGTTCAGTTGGCTTTCTACTCTGAGTTACCAGTTGGTGCTATCAAGGCTAAGCCATTCAATACCTCCCAAATCGGTCCCAACCATAGTCAGACTCAAAAGCAGCAGTTGGCTTCCAATTCTGTGCCCAATTCTTTATACTTGGAGTCCTTGGCAGTGCTTCCTGCTTATCAAAATTTAGGCATTGGATCAAAACTTTTGGAATTTTTGGTGGAGGAGACAAAGAAGAGATTTATTCACGAGATCTCGTTGCATGTACACGTAGACAACGAAAAAGCTATTAATTGGTACATCAAGCATGGTTTTGAGAAAGGTTCTGTGGTAGACAATTATTACCAAGAACAAGGACTTTCGAATCCACATGCTCAAGTCTTGACATTAAAAGTATAAGTATAATAATAGAATGAATTTTTGTTATAACCCCTCTAAATACTTCTAAAACTAGCTTTCATCTTCGGTATCAGTATTGATATCTGTGAACACCTCTTCATCACTGTCGTCAGAATCATCTTCTTCACCAGTCTCAGACTTCTTGACGGCACCTCCACGCAAAGCTGCCAAAGCCCCGGCAAGAGAGTCTTCTTCAGGATCAGAGATATCACTCTCATCGTCTGATTCGTCAGCAGCTTGCTTTTGCAGTGGAGCTTTAACTTCAGCAGGCTTAACCTCCATTTCAAGAGCAATATCCACGTCCAGCCCAAAGTAGACATTGTTCTTCATGATCAATCTATAGTGGTATGTGTCTGGGTTTCCTGGGGTAGGGCTAGCTAATGGAATCTTGAACGTTCCAATAATAGCCTTACCACCTAGCCAGTGCTCTTGAGTAAGGTGAAGGTTGCTAAGGTCAAGATGTTCGAGCTTAGAAACAGCGCTGTTCTCGGCAATGCGATTATCCTTTTGGTTGACAATGATGGCATTCCACAGGTTAGGCATTGGCAATGGATAGAAAGGAGCGAAGGCGGCCGGTAATACTGGACCGTTGTCATTAGTTTGAAGTGGATTGCGCAATAATTCGAGAGTTTCTTCGTCCTTCAAATCAGATTTAGAAACCTTAGGAACAGCTTTATGACGAGGGGACTTGACCAAGAATTTAACAACCAAATGGGAACTAGCATTTGGGGTTACGTGGTCTTCACCTGGAACCTTGAAAGAAGCGTCAAGGATTCTGAGAGTAGGAATTCTTTCGGCAACATTGAGGGCAACTTTGAGCTTTTGATTGTCAGTGATACCCAAAGCTTTTCCAGCTTCTTCTTCAGAGATAGCGAATAGCTTACCCAATTTCTTGATTGGTTGATTCTCAACCACTTTGCTGTCTACGTAAGGAAGCTGGAGGAGTTCCTTGTATTTACCAACAGGAGTCACAGCCAGAACAATAGACTTGTGAAGATCAATCGCCGCAGTTACAACATCAAGTTGACGGAAAACGGTAGCTATCTCGACCAAACCGTCAAGAAGTGGAGGGATGGCAGAGATCACGGTATAAGTTTCGCGATCTGGAACTCCATTAGTACGGTTCATGTGAGCAAAGATCAACTTACGGATACCAGCTCGGTCTAAGTTTGGCACGGCAGAACGAATTTCTTGAGATTGTGCTAACCAGTCGACCAACACTTCAGGAGTGACGACTTTGGCGGGGTTTCTGTCAGCCAATTTACGGGTGTATAATCCGGCAGTCGCAATGTGAAGTCCGTGGCGAGTGTGCTCCTTTACGTTTGTCCACCAGCGGCCAACGATCACTGGAAGCAAAACACCTACCAATAAGAAGTACAACACAACCATGATCGGTGAATATTTACCCTCAACTAAGAACTTAGGAAGAGCGATACCATGCTTAACTTCTTGTGGACCATCAGGATGGCCGTATCTCAAGAAGTTGTTACGAGTTACCTCATCGGTCAACGACTTGTAGGCCAAGTTGATTTTGATAAAAGCAGCCTCCAATTCTTCACGAGCGGCATCGGTGAGGTCCTTTGGCAATTTGTCAGGATGGAATTTAAGAGAAAGTTTTCTATATTTACTCTTGATTTCTTTCTCTGGGGTGGTCATGGAGATGTCTAAAATCGAGTATGGGTCGAACGTACCTTCAAGATTAGCCTCTTTGGTGTAAAAAAACCCGATGTATATCACAAGGGCCCAACCAAGAACAATTGTAAAGAAGGTTTTGTTGAATATACGGGCAGATACGTTTCTGCGACGGAAATCACGAATATTACTGTCGTGGTCCAAGCCAAGAGTGGAACTGGTGTGAGCGATTGCGCCGGGCACCTTGGGGCTCGAACGTCCAGCAGCTATGAGTCTGGAAATCCACTTTACGGTGAGTGGCACAAGCACAAAGGAGAGAATGGCCATCACGAAGAAGGGCCAGGTCTCGCCCTCCTCATCATAAATATACTCTGAGGCCATGGTGAGTAAACGTGTTAATTTTCGCAGAAAAGATGGTGGTGAGAATCAGTTTAGCGCGGAGTGAAAAATTATGAAGGCAGTACAATGAGAGAAAATTGCAGAGTGGTGAACCCAGCTGAATTAGATAAATACGAGCAGTAGGATGACAATTGTGTTTGGTTTGAGTTTATATTTTGGATAGTTAAAGCAAAAACAGTACTCTGTTAGCTAGTTACCATTTTACGTGTGTTGTAGTGTGAATTCAAAGCGTACCTGAAATGGACTCATGTGACAACTACTCAAAAGCGTAGCAAAAGGATTTCATAGAAACCTTTTTAAATAACCTACTCCTCGTAAAATTCTACAATTACTCACTATTTCGTACATTGGTTCTATCCTAATGGTGGAACAACCGGATTGGGTTCTCGACGTAGACGAAGTTGTATTCGTCAGCAGCGGCAAACACTGCTTTGTCCATTACTGATCCTGATGGAGCGGCAACGTACTTCACACCGGAACGAGCAGCACGGTGCACATTGTCGGGGAAGGGGAAGAAAGCATCTGATGACAATGCTACTTCGGTGGCCTTGTTCAACCACTCCTTTCTCTCGGCAGCAGTCAATGGCTCTGGCACCTTGGCGAACTTAGATTCGTACTCGGACTTCTCTGGCTCATCGGTTGGAATTTGGTTGGTGACATACAAGTCGATGGCGTTGGCCTTGTCTGGACGCTTAGTACCCTTAGCCCACTCGAAGCCAAGTACTCTTGGGTGTTGTCTCAACCACCAGGCGTCGGCCTTGTCACCAGCTAATCTGGTACAGTGGATACGGGACTGTTGGCCAGCTCCCAAACCGATTACCATACCGTTCTTGGCGTAACAAACCGAGTTGGATTGAGTGTACTTGAGGGCGATGGTGGCCACGGTCAAGTCAATCACACCTTGCTCAGTAAGCTTCTTGTTCTTGGAGACAATCTCCTTGAACAGTGAACCCTTGATGATAGCATCGTTTCTCTTTTGTTGAAGAGTGATTCCATATACTTGACGGGATTCTAAAGTGTCTGGGGTGAAGTTAGGGTCGATTTGAAGCATACAGTACTTTCCGCCCTTCTTCTTCTTTAAGATTTCAAGAGCCTCTGGAGAGTATCCTGGAGCGATTACACCGTCCGAAACCTCCTTGGAGATGATCTGAGCGGTAGGAAGGTCCACAATGTTAGAAAGAGCGATCCAGTCGCCAAATGACGACATTCTATCAGCACCACGAGCACGAGCATAGGCGTTGGCCAATGGGGAAAGGTTGTCGATGTCCTCTACAAAGTAGATCTTCTTCTCGACGTCAGTAAGAGGAAGACCCACAGCAGCACCAGCAGGCGACACATGCTTGAACGATGCAGCGGCTGGGAGGTTGAGTGAAGCACTCAATTCCTTCACCAATGGCCATGAGTTTAAGGCATCCAAGAGGTTAATGTAACCTGGAGAACCGTTCAACACCTTGAAGGGGAGCTCACCTTGAGACACAAAAGCCTGGGCGGGCTTCTGGTGAGGGTTGGCACCGTATCTGAGAGGCAATTGAGACTTGTTCTCGGCGTATTGTTTCCGGAAAAAGTCAGAAATGGCCACATCGTAGTCGGCAGTGTGCTCAAAAGCTTTGAGTGCGTAACGGTTGCGAGCCTCTCTGGAAATCTCGCCGGTCTTCAATTCCTCCAAGAATCCAGCGTAGTCCTTAGGATCAGACAAAATGGTGACTCTGGAGTGGTTCTTGGCAGCAGCTCTCAAAAGAGTAACACCACCAATGTCAATTTCCTCCACGGCCTCGTCCATGGTCACGGCAACCTTGGAAATGGTTTCTTTGAATGGGTACAAGTTGCACACGACGAAGTCAACTTTATCGATACCTTGAGCTTCCAAATCGGCCTCATCACTCTCCAAGTTTCTGGCCAAAATACCTCCATGGACGGCTGGATGAAGGGTCTTGACACGGCCGCCTAACATCTCAGGAGCTCTGGTGATGGTGGACACATCTTCAACGGGGAATCCTGCGTCCCTTACCATACGTGCGGTTCCCCCCGAAGCCAAAATTCTGACATTTTGGGCGGCTAAGCCCTTGGCTAAGTCCAACAAGCCTGTCTTGTCGTACACGGACAAAATTGCTGTCTTGGTGTGTTTCGCCATTCTTGAATTACTGAAACAACTTTTGTTGGAGGAGTTACAGGCGGAGGAATCAATTAATTATTCGCAGGCCGAGTCAATGGTGCACTGGTGTTATCCCGTCCACCCGGCGGGTGCAAAATCACAGCCAGAAACGACGGGAGACGGGGACAAGGAAGACGATCGAGATGGCTTGACGGTAGGTCATATCCCTTTAAAAGACATTTTTTTTTCGTCTTGTTCACTATTTACTGCCATTGGCTTACTCTGTTTAAATACATCCATTGCACCGCAATCTTTTTTTTGCTTCACGAAGCCTGAAATTTAGAAGGTGAGATCAAAACGGCTGTCTTCGCCTTTCAATGGCTCTATAAACAGATCCCCTGTAACACATACTACGATGCCATGCCTATAAACTATTTTCTACAAAATTATTTTTGTGGTTATGTATTAAAAGTATATAGCCCATGAAGCCAAGCGACAAGCGAGCCTGCCAATTTCAGCGACAAAGTGCATGCTAACACCCTTATTTTCTGTATCTCCACAAGGACAAAGTGTTGTGCTTCTTCCAGGTGTGACGACGACCGGCCTTGGTCTTGTTGAAAAGGTGACCCTTGTTGATACCTCTGGACTTCTTTCCAGCGGAGGTCAAACCTCTGGACTCTCTGTGCTTGTGGACAGCGTTGACGATCCAGTTGTATCTGGCGTCTCTTCTAATGGCCTTGTGGGATGGGTCAACCAAGATCACCTCGTAGTACTTGTAGGTGGAGTCGGAGTTGATCCAGTAAGAGTTCAACACTCTCAAGTTGGCAGCACGACGACCAACTCTCTCCTCGGCGGTGGTTCTCAAGGATCTTTGGTACTTCAAGTGCTTAACACCCTGGTTGGTAGGCTTACCGTAGGTGGCACCCTTTGGCACAGGTCTCTTTCTGTTACCTCTTCTGACTCTAACACGGAAGATAACGAAACCTTGCTTGGCCTTGTAGCCCAATCTTCTAGCCTTGTCGGGTCTGGAAGGTCTGGTGGCTCTGTGGATCACGTTCTTTTGTCTGTACTCCCAGCATCTGACACGGTACAAGAAACGCATCACATCAGATTGCTTCTTTCTTTGAAGCTCTTCCAAATATTTGTAGGCACCCATGGTAGTTGTTGCTAGTTTGGTAGTGAAAAATTCTGTTGAAAAAAAATTTAGGTTGAGAAATGGTCGTGTGAGTGCTAGATTTTTAGCTAAATTTCGATTCTGGCGAGCAGACTTACCCGGCTTCGCGTGTTGTCAGCTTGGTAACATTTTATGTAATGTTACCCGCCTCGATGAATATGTTGCTCACGTGATCGTTCTCCTGCCTGATTCAACTTAATTATTATTTAGTAAGGCAGGCTGGAGTTTAATCTCCTGGTGAAACAGTAGACCGAGGTTTTGGAACATGCAAGACGCACGGGAGTATTCGATCTGGATTATAGGGCTTCTTTTTGCGCTTTCACTTGCGCCGTGGGCTTAATGCGATCGGGTGACGTCTGTTCGTTTCGCCGAAGATATCCTTGCATGCCAGCGCGGCGTACATAACGGACGGACTTAGCTATTCTAGATCGTAGTTAAGTATTAGCGTACCTGACTGTTGAAAAATTATTAAGTGATTAGCCCTGGTACTTAACGTCCTGCAATATTAACCATATGATACAATAGCTTCCGCCAAACAAAGTTAAACGTTTAATTGATGACATCAACGTATGAGCTTGACAAGGTTGTGCTATGCAGGTCGTCTATGCAGGTGGGTTTAGAGCCAAGCGAATGCGTACTGTACGATGCAATAGAAGCTGCATTAGCATCCACTTTGCATACTGCACAAATTGCTGAGAACACTAAATTTACATCGAGCTTCCCTACATGCATGACGTGGAAGCAAATTCAATGCCCATCAAACTAGCGAAAGTTAGATGCCGTATCAATACTAATTTGCGAATAATTGCACAAAACCGAATCACCTACCAGATTATCGTAAATCCATCTCAACTTGTGAATATGTTGTGACAGAATATGAGCATTTTTGCTTGGTCTTGGCTAGACCGGGCATTCGGCTTGGAAATCTCAGGTTATTCCCGCTTTGCACAACTTGGTCTTTTCGAAAAAAGCCGTCAGCTTGGCAAGCCGCAACAATCTTGGACCATCTTGCTAAATCTGTTAAATCTAGGAGATCGGAACTTCATCATGTCCGCTTCCGAAGAAATCAGAAATGTCATGTCCTAATTAGGACAAAGGAGAGAAGGACTCATTAAGGTAATGTTCTCCAGGCGTACTTCATATTGGCTAGACTGTATGCTAAGAATTCCCCAATCATGCAGACGCAATGCATACAGCAAGGTTATTGACTTACCACACCCTGTGCGGCTCTGAAACACTGTTAACTTTGAAGGTTTACGAAGGATGAATCGGAGACGAGGAACTCTGGAGATTTATCAACAGATGCGATTTCACCCATCGTCAACAATATCTACAACTTTAAACCTTCATTTCATGTAGCGGTTATGTTTTTTATTGAGTGTAGGTAGCTTAGTATATATTATCTACAGTAATTTCTCGAACGTTACCTTCTCCGAGATTTCGATGGTTGAATTGGGATAAATATGTAACACGTCCACTATCGCCGTACTCAAAAGTGATGCGATTGAGTTGCAGAGCAACTACTCTATCAAAAGGGGTTAACTTGCTAAAAATACTGTATACAGAGGACCAGAAACACCCTAGAAGCATGGCGTCTTAGCGAGAATTCAACTAAAGTGGCCGCATTTCGGTTAGAAGGCTCGGCATGCAGTCATTAGCATGGACACACCGTCTCACTCGGTTAATGTTACCATCAAACCAGAGGCCGTTGAGATGGACTTCTTGGAGATCTTATTCCCGACACGATATAGTGGGAATATGGGTCATTGTATTCTCAATTGGCAATCGGCCGAATCAAAATTTTGGGTGATTGAGGATCGGTGTTTAAACCTAAAATCGATTAGGGGTCATAATTTGACCCTACAATATCTTGTTTCTTAGTAACCTGGGCGATTGAATCTCGAGAGTAGATATTGCGTGCATAATCAAGTTGATAGTATGACTAGAGTAGAGTGAAATCAAGCAGGGGCTTTATTTTTTGCGGTCAGTGAAGAAACATATTTGCATAGAGGCTATTTGAGTATGCGCGATAGCAATGATGTCAAATTAAGGGTTGACAACGTTGGACCTCATTTCACCTTATCTACTGTTTGAGGTGAATCTCGGGCTCAAAGTTTTCCGAACTTGTGTGTTGCAAGCGCAGTCGATGATTTCTGTATTCTACTCAAAAAATAAATGCCAGCTTTGAAATTCGGTTGCTGTTTTCGTTCTTTCTACGTCATGGAACAATCCTCGCGCTTGAATACGAATCTCGGTGCTTCTCTGGAGTTTCTATGCTTCCTGCGTGAAAATTGCCCCGCTTGACTAGCCCCTCACAGTCCGATCGATGCTTCGTTGGGTTCCACGCAGGTCGCGTGGCTGCAGCTGCATGGCACCATCATCGACCGTGTAATGTCGCCTCCATGCACCACTATTTCATTTCGTGCATCGCTTGCATGTGCAGGCGCTTAATGTCAACATCTAGAAAGCTGGGCCTGAGATCGAGTTTGCATTGCCAACATTCAAGAACAAACCCGATCGTGGCATGATCGACACATGCCGGCCTATGTTTATTCATACATATTATTATGCAGTTACGAATTTTATCTTTTAGCTTTGCTTGCTTGAAACTTTAACATATGGATCTTTTTTTTTTTTATCCTTCAGACTTGCATAGGTTTCATGTTAGCCGCAGTTTCTCTAGCGCATATTCATTTCAAAAGGGCAGGGCCCTAGACGAGGCAACACTAATACTATTTAATGCAGGCTATCGGTCCTTGCAGAATAGCCAATTGAAACCTTAAATATCAGGTGCATTTAACTCGCAGCCTAGAGGTATGATTAAAAAATAATAGGGTCCCTTAAATTATAAATATAGTGCAACTAGTCCCGTCCCAGATAATTCGCTTGAACTATCCATTACTGAAGCTGAGAAGAATAAGCAATTAACTTTTTGATTTTTTGCAACTTTGCTAAGAACTATTAATACCTCTGCCTCAGGTATTGTCTTTGCTTATCGCTAACCATCGCATATATGGAATTACTTAACTATTCGGAAGCGGTTTTGCCCTCATTTGCCAATACTCCCGACCAAGGTGACTACTTTCAACAATTAATTCAGACCCCCGTTGAACAGTACCAGTCTCTCCAGCAGCTGACCCAGCACTTCGAGCTGACTTCTGCCGCCAGTCACCACAATCATCACCATCCGCCTCATTCGGGTCCGACCTCTCACGGGCCTTCTCAAACACAACTCGCATTCAACCAATACGCATCAACCCCAAACCTGCTGCTGGGATCCATGGTTCGGAATGCTCATGATGAGACTGAAATGACGGTGCCCGCCACTGAAAATTCTTTCTCTCCTTCAAACCCTAGCTCATTCTTAGCTAGTCCACAATATCTGTACTCTACGAGGCCAGACTACACTTCCCCTCAGGTGCAACGTCAAAGTGCTCCCGTTGAGTCTGTCTCACAGCCAGTCCAGGAGACTGAGTCGGCAGCCCCAAACTTGCCTGTTGATCCTCAGCAATATCCTGATATGACTACAATGATCAATGCCAACTCTAACATAATACTTCCAATGGTGGAAACTACATTCGTGGATTACAACCTTTGTTCAGTTTGTGGTAAGAAAATAACTAGAGATATGTCGAGGCATATGCGCACGCACAGGCTGGAAGCCCGCTTCACATGTAGGTTTCCAAAGTCTCAATGCAACCACCGTTCAGGGCGTTTCAATCGACGCTACGATTTCAAGAAACATTTGTTGAACAGACATTTCAACTTCGATGATCCGGAAATTAAAAAGAGTCATACGCTCAGCGGCAAATTGAGCCATTGGGGTACTTGTCAATGTGGTCTCAGATTTCTGGGCACCATGTGGCTTGCCGAGCATGTTCTCACTGATGATATAACCAAGAGATGTCCTTATTTAGACGAGGCCATGTAACATCAGTGACGCAAGCAAAAGTGTATAACGACAAATAGACGACATATAGTTCCTAATTTACTAATAATTGGCCCATTTGTAGTTCTCGCCAAGTATTTTGGTCCCTCGTGCTGCGCTTGGAACTTTTGCAGCACAGGCTCTACGAGGCTGCAGCATATTTACACCTGCATAAGCGAATTGTCCCGTCGCAAGCACCAATTACTGCAAGTATTGTTGCCCGTATTGTTTCGATGCGCAATACGAACCTCCTGCAGTAACACATGGGGCGCTCTCTTTCGGCTGGATTCTACTCAATTGAGGCCGGCATTGCGGCTCCTTTCTCCACCGAAAATGTATTGTTTAATTCTATCAAGGTGTTAAACTCTCGTCTAATTACGCATAGTTGGGTGAAACATTGGCGCCCTGCATAAATCCAATTTCGGTGTGTATCTCCACACCGTAATGGGGCGCAAATCTGCCCCATCATTACATACTTCTCCGCCTTA
The DNA here is from genome assembly GCA_030574335.1 of Meyerozyma elateridarum. NCBI lineage: Eukaryota > Fungi > Ascomycota > Pichiomycetes > Serinales > Debaryomycetaceae > Meyerozyma > Meyerozyma elateridarum. The sequence goes on from JAJMEU010000001.1 coordinate 177,340, forward strand.
ATCTCACTTGCGTACTTACTTAAATTTATTTGGTGGATTATCCCGAGAACGTCAAAAAGGCAACCAACAATAGGGGACATGTAACTCGCCTAAGTGAATTCGGGCACTTCAGTTTTGCCGATAAAACCGTTGATCGTTTCAGAAGTAACGCTCCAAGCCTTGCAAGCAATTTTTGCTAGCGGTACAGCTCTTTACGGATTCATAGAATAAGCTTTAGCTGTTTGCTATCATGTAGTTCGCTTCAAAGGATCTCGATTTCGCTATTTTCTTAGGCGCATGTGCACTGCATACAAAAAAGTTGCAACCACTTTATTTGGTGATTTTATCCCCCATAAATTAAAATAATTGTCCAATGCATTGAACTCGCTACCTACTATGCGTTGGTTACGTATACTACCAATTTTCAATTACCTTTTCAAATCTAATTTCATGTATTGATCTACATGCTAGCAATTTCAAGCTCCTCACGATTCTTGCTAAATACATTGGAAGCTCATGATAATTGCAATTCCGGTAGGCCTTGCTCGACGGGCACGAGCATGATTCGCAATGCATTGGTTGTCCTTTTTCGCGTGAATCTTTAATACGGATAACCAATCGACAAAGTTTAAATTTATGCTTCAGCAAAGTTTAGATCATTAAAATCACAAGCCGTGCGTAGTCACAGCAACCAAAACCGGCAAGTTCCCCTTTTGGTTGCAATTAGCGAGAGTTGTTGAAAATAATAGTTGAAGACGTAGAACTATTGAAAATATATGGCTCTGTATTCAACGATTGCACAATCGAAAAGCCTTGATTTTAGTCGATGTGGTAGTTGCAATTTCCCCACAAGACGCAATTTTAACGTCTTTTATTCCATATACCGGTTCTATATAGTTGTAGAGTACAAGAATCTAAAAGAGCTATATGAAGCGCATAGCAAAGGTTAAACATGTGAATATGCTTTGGATCTATAAGTACCTCATGATAAAATTTCAGTTATTAAGTGTAATTTAGCATACTTAATTGCCCGTTAAGCGAGTTGGGGTTCTCGCGCAAATCGATAAAACAAAACGTCAAGATAGTGACATAATTGCGCCTGCAATCTGTGTTCCTACATAACAATATATGGGTCAAGAGCCACTCAAGTTTTCGGAGTGTAATGAAATTAATAATTTGAAATTACATTCCTCCTATTCAAAAAGCCATATATTGTACCAAATGAACTTGAGTAGTAACGAAGGGCTCCTAACGACTTGACAAGCTGCAATCCACCGGTGATCGCGGGCATGTACGGGCCGAGGCACGGCACTGTCCCACATCTCCGGTTTATATGCACGTCATTTATATCAACCCCCCGCTTTTGGCTCAACGCAACACCCAGACACCACGTACCACATCATCTTTTTAGATTGCTGCTAACACGGTATAGGAGTAACCATAACACAAGCGTCACTGAGTTTTCTCCCGTTTCAAAAACCGTCTGCTGACTCTTACCGCACGGCCAGCGCCTCAAATATCCGGTTGCCTACTACTCGTATCCTTCTATACTCGCTCGAACTCGTAGACCTAGTTCGTGCGATTCCATCTGGGTGAGGTAATCATCAGTAATCATTACTTCTCCACATTCAACTTTCGGGGTTTCAGGTGTCGTCACTAGCTGCTGAATGCGCTGATTATTAGACGACCCTAGCCAATATGTCCCATATGTCCAACCATGACGACCGGGCCCGTCAGCCCGACTCCCGTACCTCCCTCTTTGATTACTCCACCAGTCCAGATCTCGACTCCCACCAATGGGGCAATCCACAATTCTCCTACCAGCATTACAACGATGCGCCAGATTCCGCTTACAAAGACTTCAACATAAATGACCACTACGAACCCCCTTCTCATGCTCCGCCGTTAATCCACCAGTCCCAGCATAGCCACTCAGCCTCTCGACGAGACCCTTATCCTTATCTGAGCTCAGTTCCCAACACCAACCACACCCACACGTCGTTCCAGCCATCTCCCTACGGCGAATCATACCTGACAAAGGAGTCAACCCCTCATGACTTTTCATCCTACTTTGATTTCGCTGCTCACGACTCCACCCCGGCCACCCCGAAGGATCCGGAACACCACGGTGACGATAAGAACAAGTTCAAGTTTAAGAATGTGGGTGGCCAGACACTCAATCACAAGAACAATATTGCTCCCGATAACAACTTGAATCTCGTCCACTCACGAAGCAATACAGAAACCAGCTCCACCTCGCGTCAAGCTGGACGTTCAAACAAGCCCACGTATATTCCCCTAGATAATTTAAATAACAAACTTCTTCTGAAGTTCACTGAGACGATTGCTTCGTCACATCTGGATCTGCTGTTCGATGTGGAGGACCACTTAAAAATCCTCGAACCTGACCTTGACGGTTACATCGAGGATGATTATGGTCTTCAGAAGTTTCACAGCAACACCACGCCACTAATGAAGCCTCCTGCAACCAGCCAGAATGAGTACTTTGATTTGGGTGATGCCCCATTAGAACGCACAGCGTCCAACTCTGACCACGAGTTCTTCTCTACCAATAAGCACTACGTTCTGAATTTCCTGACTAGTGCAATTGGTGCCGACTATTTGGAACCCTTACCATTTCAGCCTCCGGAGTTTCCTGACGACCAAGAACCACAACCACTCACTAAGTCATATATTGCTCATTTGGATATCGAACGTCCCAAGTTTGAGCGGACAGACTCCAACCAGAGCAATGTGCTGATATCGCTGATGGGATCAAACAAAAAGAAGAAACCAGTCAAGGGATCGGTTTGTACGATTTGTGACAAGTTTATCCTGAGAGACCTCACGAGACATATGCGGATTCATGACGAAGTAGGTAGATTCCGGTGTGTGTATCCACGGCTGACATGCTCCCACAAAACAGGAAAGTTCAACCGACCTTACGACTACAAAAAGCATTTATTAAGAGCACATTTTAAATTCGATAACCCGAGAGGCCGCAATCATTCTACACTTACGGACATGCTTCCGCTTGAAGGGACGTGTGCCGCTTGCGGCATGCGCTATCTTGCTCAAGATTGGTTGAACCACCATGTTCTCAGCGGCAATAACCGGTGCCCTGGACTAGAAAGGGACTTTGTTGAGTAAATTAATTTGCGCTTTCCATTTGATTCCCTTGGCGACTAACATCTAATTGGCAACTACTAATGATCCATCCATCCACCCACAGTTTATCAGATGATGGTCCGAGTCGGAGTCACGTGCAAGATATTTGCTCAGGTAGTAACCTAAAGCAGCATGAGGACGAGCAAATAACTATATATAAAAGAATAACGGCTTCCCAGCCGTTTGAATATATACAACAACACTATAATACACCAAGTATGAATATGGGTTCGATGGCTTCTGCCTCGAGCGGAATGGCCATGTCAATGGCGTCTACTGCTTCATCAATGGCTACTGAGATGGCATCTATGGACGGCATGGACATGGACATGGGAGGTATGCACATGTATTTCACCACACAATATAAAGACTACCCAGTCCTCTTCAAGAATCTACAAGCTGCCAATGGCGGTCAAGCATTTGGTATATTCCTACTCATCTTCGTTATTGGATTTTTAACTCGCGGGCTCGAATTTTTCAGATCTTACTTGGAACAAGTGGTATGGAAGAATCCTTCTTATGTAGATGTTCACACCACCGGTAATATCACCTTAAACCCAGAAGATTCGCCAATGAAACAATCTTCCTCCTCGTCTTCTAGCGAAGTTGAGCTGATCCATTCTACCAGAGAATTGTCGATGGCTGCTCTGCTCTTCAGAGATGCCATCAGACTTATGTTATGTTTTCTCCCCGACCTTTTGGGATTTGCTTTAATGTTGGCAGCCATGAGTTTTACCTTGGTGTACTTTTTTGCCGTTGTTTTAGGCTTAGCCATTGGCCGCTTTGTGTTCGAGAAACTTTCTGATAGAATGAAGTTGAGAGCTTTTGGCTCTGCCTTCCACTGCTAATGTGAATAATGTATAATGTGTTAATAGAGATGACTTAAAATATAACTACCCAAATATTTCTTCCGCCCGTTTTGTAAGTTCAGTAAATTTGCTTCTGTTAAAGGCGCTGCCTCCACCGTCAGCAAGCTTCTCACTATAAATCAACCTTACCAATTCCTTCATGTCTCTCTTAGTGTATCCTAAGTCGTTGCGTTCGAAGCGACTTATCATCTTTTGCTCAGTTTGCGTAAACATATCAAAGTAAATCGACGCTTTAGTAAAATCGACCGATTCGTTGCTTCTCATAGTGTTTCGCAACATTTGTTGCAAGGTAAAGATATTCAAGAGAATCCTCTTGATACCATTATTATTAATCTTTTTCACTAATCTCAGTCCTTGCATTATCAACGTACTAATGAAGTCAGGCAAGCCCACGAAAACACCTTCTCTTTCCAAATCACTCAAAACACTGTTTAAGCGGTCTTCAACCGAAAACACTTCTTTATTGAATTGGCTGACGTATTGGTCCGCATCACCTGGAGCGTTGACTGGAAGCCATTCACCCTCTCTATATGAGCGGCCAATGTAATAGATAGCTTTGCATCTCAAGTCGTACCGCAAGGCCAATAATGTTCTATCCCTGATAGATTCAAAGGTTCTTGTTATTTTGTGGAATTGATTTGATCTGGAAGCATCTAATGCAAGGAATGTATTTTCTTCATCGGAAGAAGAGCCAACACTCACTCTACCATTTTCAAGAAAACACCATTCATCCTTAAGGGTTAGTACATTCTTGGTAGAGCCATGAGGATGGTCAGTCTGTTTAGCTTCCTTCAATAACAAAGGTAACCATGTGAGGATCCAAGTTGAGGTCAACAAGAGATGGCAAACATGCTTAAATGACTCGTTGTCAAAGAAATCATCTTTAGTGATATCAAATACATTTTGATCATACAACATGATTTCGGTCTCCTTGTTATACAAAGCCTTGAAGTCTTCATTCTGGGCTGACTGCTGCAAAATGACACCTGATATCTCGGTAAGGGCAGTCATCTTCATCCAAGTGTTGATACGCAGATTAGGACGGCTCAGCTGCTCTGTCACTGCGAAATTGACAAAGTCTCCACCCGGCAAGAGCAATTCCTTATAGAAGCTCTCGTATGCATTAGCGAAATCTGTCAAGAAATGTAACACCATGTCACTATAGGTAGGTCTAAACGATAAAGAAGTGTTTAATACGGAGCAGGCATTGACTAAAAGTCTTCTGAAGTCTACAGCGTTTTGAAAAATTATGACTTGAGGCACGTTGAATTCGGCAGATCCACCAAAGCGAGGACCAAACCCAGCGGCATACTCAAGCTGATGCAATTCTGTTCTCAATACAGCACCATGATGCCCACCTTCTGCCTCATGCTCATTACGATGTACCGAGGCACCCACGTACTCCTGGAACACTTTCTCGAACGATTCCTTTAACTTAGGAGTGAAGATTGTGGACATGAAGTTTTCGAAGAATGATTCAGCCAATCTGTTTTCAGGGCCCAGTTTCTCGGTATGGAAATCCAGGAAGATTTGGTGACATCCAGCAGTGAAAATTAAAAAGAAATCCAATGCTATACGCATATTGAAAATATTTTTAGGAACCAAAACCTCTACCGAAGTACTGGTCGTTTCGCTCTTTATGTATGGCGATTCAAGAGAGTCTTGAACGCGATCGCTTTTGCTGGAGGAAAGATTGAAGCCGGGAAATCTCTCCAGAATTATCAATCTCATATCTTCAGAAGTTTGCTCCACTGTCTTCGTATCGATATCTTCGAATTTGAAGACCTCATTTCTGCTGATATCATGAAGCATACTCTTTTTGTTTATTCCGTCGCTCAAGGCACCGCCGTAGAAGAGATCATCGTAAGTGTAACTGACAATAAACGATTGAATTTCCTTCTTTAACAGGTTCCAAATAGAGGTAATGTCGTAGGAATTAGGACTTTTGCTTGCAGAATACAGGGAACGTGAGCCTGCGGTGTTTGGAATGCTTTGCAATTGCTCAATCCGGCTCACAATTTCGCTGACAACCTTGTGTCTTTGCATCACAGCAAGAGATTTTATGAAAAGCGATCCGAATAAGTCACAAAGAATAGTCACCGCATTGTCGCTGAATGTATTTCCATTAACATTATCTTCGGACGAGCTTGCTTGATCGAAATTGAGTAATTTAGTCAATTTACCCAATTGCTTTACGTTTTTGAGTTTGGTCTCTTCAGTTAGACGTGCTATCAATAGAGTCATCTCTTGCTGATTTGAGCTCTGAAGAATTTCTAGGGCCTGAGGAAGTCTGTTAAGTTTGGATGCGGTGTGAAGAAGCAGGTATATGTAGTGGAAAGATTCTGAGCTTCGATTCAGGGTGGAATTGAGGAGAATGGAATAATTGATTTCACCTTCATGTTTAGTGTAATGCTCGTGAAGTCGGGCTAATTGTTCCTCAATAAATATTTTCACATTTTCTGAAAAGGCGTCGGCAATATCCTGGACATCTAAGTTGGCCGAATTATAGATAAACTTCTCTAGAGTATGCAGCTCTGAAATGAGTAACTTAAATGACGTTAATTGTGGGTTGGATGTGTTGATCAAAGATAGCCAGTTTTCCGTCAGAGTAGACTCTTGTACAACTGCTGAATTCTTTAGATATATTTCGTTTTGAAGTTCATCGATAATCATGTCAAAAAGATTATTTGACTGCATCTCAAGGTAATTTTGGGTACTGTTCATGGAGGAAAGAGACCAAAGATTGAATTTTTCCGCCAACAGGTATGCTTTTGAGATCTCGTCATACACTTTATCTATTTGCTTGTCGATGATGAGCTGATCCACTACGTCGGGAACCAGAACCAATTCCTCCATGGCTTCTAAAATTTCAATCATTTCTGAGTATCTCGCAGACGTTTGGTTTAAGTCGGCTAACACATCAGACCGGTCATTAATATCTTTCGTTGTCGATTCAAGAAGTTGTTTGATTTGCTGGGCATCTTGTTGGGAACTATCAACATTTGCAAGTAACAAATGGTAAGACCCGACACTATTGTTGAACACCTCATGGTGTTGGACGACAACCTTCTTCAATGTCAGGTTGGTCTGGTTGGATATATCCTGGAAATCATCGAGTCGATGTGCTAGACCCACCAGCGACTTGTCAAGAAGAGATACAGCCAACTCAATTGGACTGGTTCGAGAATCAAGAAGTTGGGGCCATTCGTATTTAAGATAGTTGGTCACCTCTTTAAGCTCTACCAACAGTTGTTTACGTTTCCGCTTCTCGCTCTCGCTCTTCAGAGCATCGAACGACATACTAAGGGACCTCGTCCGTGACATGGCGCCAGTATTTATGCCGTGGATTACTTGTCGATTCAATTCTCCACAGCGTGGTGTTTTGATCTCAAGATCCGTTCCCACCCAAACACCATGTTTATGCATTTCGATTCACGTCTTGGAAGATCAACGGCTGCAAGTAAATCATTGATTTGGATACTATTAGAGTTGATTCTATAATCCATGAAATCAAGCTTCTGGCTGGTTTAATGCCAACATGAATGAAGTTCCCAACCTGGATGATATCATTGATTTGAATTCGGGCGATTCTAGCCGCCAAATTATTGAGATGTAAGTATAAGTCCATCTTACTGCGATGATATTATTCGTTTTTGCTAACATAGAACATCTGAGATAGATCCTGAGACCTCTTTCCATCAACCTCACAAAGATGGGTCAGTTGTAATACTTTCTTCAAGTCCGGCGCCGTTGTTTCTTCCGTCGTCTTCATCGAAACCATCACCAAATCTTCCAGCAAATGTCCTAGACGCCATAACGTGGCTCTCGGAGACGGAGGATGAGCATTCGCCTGTATTCAAGCGAAAAAGAGACCAAAGAAATGTTCATCTTGCCACGTCGGCCACATCTACTGAAAACAAGCATGACCTGTCACCCATTAAGAAACGGTCCAAACCTAGCATAAATGATTTAGCAAAGGTAAACAGTGTCACTTCAGAAAGCATAGCTGATTCTGGGTTTAGCTTCCTGAGATCTACTGCGATAGTGCCCTCTCAACATCCCGTTAATTCTGATCCCATATCAAGTTCTTCTTCTCCAATACGTCCTATTAAAGACATAACTAATCAACAACCACTCAAGTATTCGACAAAACAACTTAGAGAGGCTAATAAGGCCACGAGAAAGAAAGACGAACTAATGGCAGAAATGATCCTTGAAGTTAGCTCTGTCATATACGATAAACTTCTCAAGAAAAGTGACCTTGAGCCGATGTTTGACAAGACAGAGATAAGAGAAGTTTACGATAATATCCCTAGCATTGCCTGGAAGCGAAAAGTTCAGGCTAAATACGATCCAAATCGTGATTTATTTATTCCATGTGAACCATATCAGTATCGAGAACGGATATTGGTGCTATACTATTCAGCCAAAGAGATGGTTTATGCGATCCAAAATTGTTCTTTGGAAACGGTTGTACGTCAATATATCGCCCGAGCTGGTCGTGAGAACGGTGAGCTACTGTATCACGTAATTATCCTTGTTGATGGCTACGATCAGTATTTGACCAAATTACGAAATGAAGAAAACAAAAGGTTCATAAACCAGGTTCGTGGACAAAGGAATTTGAATTCCATGGAAAACTTGCCGTGTGAAATGCGTGAAGACGTAACTGCTTCAAAAGTCGAACAAATTATGCAAGAATCTCAAATTAATCTTAGGGTGAATATTTTCCCTGTCAGGAGTAGTGGAGAGGCCGCCTCTTGGCTTCAGTCATTCACTTACACCATTGCATCAAGAATATATGATCGATACGAGCGAACCTCCCTAGGTACTTTGGGTACAGTGAGATCAGGAACAGATGATAAGACTACATTCATTCAGTGTATGAGGCAGTTTCGGCTCATGACTGAACCTCGAGCTGATCGTCTTTTGGGCTACTATAACAATTTACGCAAGATTTGCGATCATTACCAAACAAATGAAAGCTTAGGGAAAGATAGTGGTGGGAAGAATATAGTCCCTCCCACGGTTGATGCCGCTATGAAAGTTCTTTTTACATCTACGGATCCTGATGAAATAATTTACGACGCCTAGTTGCATTGCTATATATCATAAAATCATTATAAATATTTTTCATTACGATAATGCCTTCTTGGCAGAGTGTAAGTCATCAAGAGTCAATTGATCTTTGAGTCCCTCCACTTGCTCGAGACCTTGGGCTAAATCACTCACTTCAGTCGAAGTAAACGAATAGCCTAGACGAGCCAATTGAGTGATGATGTTAAGTGACTTATCAATGCAACCAATGTGGCCGTCTTTCTCCATATTAGATACCAAGAATGCTATCAATTTCTCGTCACGAATGTGATCTTCCTTCTTCGAGTCAAGACCAGTTGAAAGAACCGACGAAATGACTGAAAGTACTCTAATCTTCACTTTATGGTCAGACTCGTTGTTATACTTAAGAATCTTCCATCCATCTAACTTGTCAAACATTGTGTAGGCATCTTCGTGGTTACGGAGGATAGAAGAGATGGCTGAAAGGCATTTAAGATGCAAACTGTTATCAGACTTGGGGTCTTCAGCAATGTTTATCAATTGAGAGAGACCATCTTCATACTTTAAAAAGTCATTCTGAGCCTTAGGGTTGTTCTGGCAGGCCACTCCTACGCAGGAAGCGGCGTATACTCGCAAAGAGGGCTCCACCAGAGGATGTAATTGAGAGATTACCAGCGGCCAAAGACCCAAATTTTCGATATTATTGGCATTGTCGAGGTTCTCTATAAGCATCTCAAAGTTGTCAAACGCCACTTCTTTGTTTTCTAAGGTAACATCATCGTTGGTAATCAACAGCATGGCTTGCTTCATAAGAGCTGGTTCATCGGGACCACCGAAGAGCTGTTCAAGCATCTTTGGATCCGGCTGTCCTATTTTGGACATGGCTTCCTTATCGCCTGTCTGGGAGGCAATGGACCATTGAAGAAGCTTTTCCATGATTTTTCGTGGGAAGATGAATAGTAATCGGGCTCTTTTAACTACTCAGTGAGATGAGCCGGTAAAGGGTTCCAGAAGGTTCTGGGTGTAGGGATGCGATGACCTTCTGATTAACTACGCTAACTAAGCAGTGCAACAGGACCAATTGAGGTCGAGAGGACGTCAATTACCTGTTTAAAGGGCACAAATACCCGTTTTCAACTACATAGCCCATATTGCCGCCACGACCCCAGTGGTGGTGAAATCACCTTATTTCCGGGTGCGAGTGTCCCGGGCGCTCCTTTCGTGCGAACGTATAAAACCGCGGCAGTGCCAGGGAGAGAGAGTTGCAGCAAGTGCATTTTAAAATCAGATTGCTCAGTAAAGCTACCATGTCGTTGTCGAACAAATTGTCTGTCAAGGACCTTGACGTTGCTGGAAAGCGTGTATTTATTCGTGTGGACTTCAATGTCCCATTGGACGGTAAGACCATCACCAACAACCAACGTATCGTGGCTGCCTTGCCCACCATCAAATATGTTTTGGAACAAAAGCCCAAGGCTGTTATTTTAGCCTCCCACTTGGGTCGTCCTAACGGTGAAAAGGTCGACAAGTACTCATTGGCCCCAGTTGCTACCGAATTGCAAAGTCTTTTGGGCCAAGACGTTACTTTCTTGTCTGACTGTGTGGGTCCTGAAGTTGAAAAATCCGTCAATGGTGCCAAGGACGGTCAAGTTTTCTTGTTGGAGAACTTGAGATTCCACATTGAGGAAGAGGGTTCCAGAAAGGTCGACGGCCAAAAGGAAAAGGCCTCCAAGGAGGATGTTGAGAAGTTCAGAAGCCAATTGACTGCTTTGGCTGACGTCTATGTCAACGATGCCTTTGGTACTGCCCACAGAGCCCACTCGTCTATGGTTGGCCTCCAATTGCCTCAAAAGGCTGCTGGTTTCTTGATGGCTAAGGAATTGGAGTACTTTGCCAAGGCTTTGGAGAACCCAGTCAGACCATTCTTGGCCATCTTGGGTGGAGCCAAGGTTTCCGACAAGATTCAATTGATTGACAACTTGTTGGACAAGGTCGATTTGTTGATTGTCGGAGGTGGTATGGCCTTCACCTTCAAGAAGGTGTTGGACAACATGTCTATCGGTGACTCTCTTTTCGACGCTGACGGTGCCAAGAACGTTGAGAACCTTGTAGCTAAGGCCAAGAAGAACAACGTTAAGCTTGTGTTGCCTGTCGACTTCGTCACCGCTGACAAATTCGATAAGGATGCTACCACTGGTACCGCCACTCAAGAGGAGGGTATTCCAGACAACTGGATGGGTTTGGATGCTGGTCCAAAGTCTCGTGCTTTGTTTGCTGAAACTGTTGCTGAGGCTAAGACTATCGTTTGGAACGGCCCACCAGGTGTATTCGAGTTCGACAAGTTCGCTGAGGGTACCAAGTCCTTGTTGGATGCTGCTGTTAAGTCTGCTGAAGCTGGTAACACCGTCATCATCGGTGGTGGTGACACTGCTACTGTCGCTAAGAAGTTCGGTGTCGTGGAGAAGTTGTCTCACGTCTCTACTGGTGGTGGTGCTTCCTTGGAGTTGTTAGAGGGTAAGGAGTTGCCTGGTGTCGTTGCCATCTCTGACAAGCAATAAGTAATTAAAGAGTAGTGTTTTGTATTGCGGACTTTTTATATACGCTATTACAATCTAGATTTTCCAGCAGTAATGAGAGACCATGATTCTTGGGTCAACTCTTCGTACTTGTTCTTGTTTAACCAGTAGATGAGTTCTCTTCCATCTTCTCCTTTTGGAAGCTTTTGATTTTTGAACTGGTTCTTAGGAACCTTGTGGTTATGCAGCGCCTCGATCTTTGTTCCGATTTTGATAAATTGTGGAATGGCGTATTTAGGAAGAGAGTTTTGAATGTGACTATAGATGCTGTTCAAAACATCCTCGTGTTTCTGGGCATTGTTAAGCTCATCAATTGGATCAATGACGGCAAATCCAGCACGGCCTTCGTGGTTAGGTACTTTAACACCAACCACAACTGCCTGCTTGACGACCTTTGAACCAATCAACTCGTTCTCAACTTCGGTGGCAGACACATTTTCCGATTTCCAGCGGAAAGTATCACCTAAACGGTCGACAAAATATAATAATCCATCCTCATCCATCTTAAGTAAGTCTCCGGTACGGAACCAAGCGTCGCCTTTCTTGAATAAATCGGTGATGATCTTAGAGGAAGTAGCCTTTTTGTTACCGTAGTAGCCTTGGAATGACTCTTCGATCTTCTTGGCATTCAATATCTTCATCAACAATTCTCCAGGCTCATTGCAACCAGCAGTGACAGCGAAACCAGTATTAGGGTCTCTCCAAATCTCGTTCTCGTCATCAGGGTCCATCTTGGCTAGACGCTGCTGTACACTCAATAATAAGTTGGTCAATGCACCGTATTTACGACATGCACCTACACCAAAGGTACCGTATTGTAAGTTTGTAGTAGCGATTGGAGATTCGGTGGAGGCGTAGAATTCACCAATACCTTCAATATGAAATCTCTTTTTAAATTCTAACCAAATGTCAGGACGCAATCCGTTACCGTAAGCGATTTTAACTTGGTGATTTTGCTGATCTGGATGTGGTTTGGCATGTAATAAGTAACGACAGACCTCACCAACGTATTGAACATGAGTTGCACCCAGTAACTTCGCTTGGGTCCAGAAGGTAGTAGCGGAGAACTTCTGCAGCACTGATACACAACCACCGATCAACAAAGTGGGACACAATCCCAACATAGCGGCTGTGGAATGATATAGCGGCATTGCCGTTAATACGGTAGAATTCAGCTTGATTTTCATGATGTAACCAAACAAGGCGGCGGCCATGAATGCTTTACGCCATGACATGATTGCGGATTTGGGCAAACCAGTGGTACCCGATGTATAAATTAACACGCTAGGTGAGTGATCTTTATCATTTGGACGTCTAGTGTGGTCTGGAGCTCTGTATTTAGGACGCAGAGGGTCACTGAGGACGCGTAAGAGCTCGGGCTCATTAATGTAGTTGAGTTTCAAATCAGGTAATTCCTCCCTGATAAGACCCTCAGTCTCCCGGATTGGAGTCGAACAATCGGGATCAATAAATACCATCGTAGCGTCGACGATTTTGATACAGTGAACTAATGGCTTGTCTTTAATGTTGAAGTTGAGGAAAGCCGGTAAAGCGCCGATATTCCATAAGGACAACCAAAGAATGATAAATAAGGGCTTGTTCATACAACTCATAGCGATGGTCTGGCTGGAAGTCACCCCATAGTCGTTCTTCAAGATGTAGGAGAATCGCAAAATCATATCGTAAAGTTGCTGGTAGGTGTAGGTTTCAAGAGTAAACTGGTCATCGTATACTTTAAAACCATTAGCGTCCTCACTTAAGGGAGGAGGGTTCGTCTTCGGACGAGGGAACGATACGGCTATGTTATTGGGGTTCTTACGGACCGACTTTTCGAACATGTACCAGTATGAAGCTCTTCCTCTGGCGCATTCTATAAGATATGGCACCGCCAGTCTCACTACTTTTTGGGCGAGAAGTACGTCTTCTTTGACGTGGTATTTGGCGTCTAATAACTGGGAGCCTAAGGCAGCGGCTGCTGCTATCTCAAATCCACTCATAATATTTGACTTGGCTTAAAGGGTCGTCCACAACCCCCCACTTATATATTGTGCGCAATGAAAGCATATGACAGCGCTGCAGCCCCACTTAGCGAGAAAAACGGAGAACGGACGAGATTGGCAAAAAACGACACAAATTGATGCAAAAAAAAATTTATATAGGTAATCTAAACCGATTTTAGGTTACAATTATGTACTTCGGGACTATAAAACTACGGTGCTACTATACATTTCTCTGCCATTTTATTCGTCCCAACATGCGATGCTCATCCTCTTCACATGGACCCACCGCGGCCCTTGAGGCTATGCAGGACTTCCTATCATCCGGAAGTGGGGCGCCTTAAGGCCCGTTGGGAGCATGAAACGGGCTGCAAATTACTAGAATAGGGTAGCTAAGCATTGTGCCTTTGAACGGTATTGGCTATTGTTGCTAGTAAGACCTTCATCTATCATTGCCTGTAGTTGAGTATCTTGCTGTATATACTCTATCATGCAACATTCTCGATGATTTTCTACTATGGTAATGATGGCATCGTAAAATAATCCTCGAGATTTTTGACCTCCGGACACTTCGGTGGCACCTGCAAGGATCGGAATTAATATAAGATATTCGTTACAATGCGTCCCGTAAATCATCTGCCGCATAAGGGCACTGAGCTTCTTCAGCATAAACATCGGAGGGTCTTCTCCATCTAGAATAAAAAGTAAATTGCAAAAGGTTCGAAACACTACTTCTCGAGATGGTATTACAGGAGCCTGATTAGTTGGCTTGGGATTATTGGAATTCCAGATATACCAGCAGTAATTGGAGATAGTGTCAGCTAAGACTAAAAGAGAATTCACTGATTGTTTCAGCTTTTCAGCCATATCGAAGACAAGGCCGCTCTCGACCAACTGCTCCATAAGGGTTTGGAGTGAATAGAGGTAGTAGGGGTTTACTTCGGCGTCCAGCGATACCAGAGCCGCTATTGCTGCTACTCTTACAAGAAGAACCATCTTAGTTATCTTGTCAGTGTCTTCATCTACTAAAGTAGTTCGAAGTGACTCGATTTCCTTTTCCGCTTTCCAGTACGATTCTAACCGTAGAGGAGGTATTTCGATTGCTGGCTTCATGATTTCTGAGAGCTTTATTTGCGTAATTTGTCCCAAATCATGCCTAAAAGCTAGATTATCTTTGAAAGAATTGTATACATGAACGAAGTTCTCTAGGTGTGAATCTAGTCGTGGATCCGAGGTCCAAGGAATAGCATCAATGCTGAGCGGTTGGATTGACGCGTTATTGGCAGTGGTGGTTTTTCCACCTTTCGGATTTGGTTTGTCTTCGATTGGACATGTTGCAAAATTATTGTCTTCTGGCTTTTGTTCTTGTAGGGATGGGTGATATTCGGGCAAGAGCTCAGATTTTCTCAATGATTCATAGTCAATGTTCTCAATATCTGGAGTCACCCGCTCATGCTGCTCTTTGTCAACATCTGTAAACACTTTAAAACCGGACTTTTTGATTTGTCGCCTCTGTGATAGGAAGAGAAGAAACTCTCTTACGCCAAAGCAAATAGTCGTCAATGTTATTGCTCCTCCTAACAAGACCAAGTAAATTTTCCACGCTTTGTCTAATAATTGTAACTGATTTCTGTCTACCGCAGATTCGACTATTCTAAAATTATGCATTATTTTGCAATTTTCTAAATTTTTACGGGAGAATAGACAAAAAGTCAACAAGTAGAAAGTAGAGCCATATGCAAAGCTTATCGATGCCCACAAAAGCTCGTCTGCTACTATTTGCATCCATTTGTGTCAAATCCTTGTTCTTAATCATTATCTGCTTATCCTTACATAATCGATGTAAATTCTCACCTGTTAAATAAATTTCAATTACTTCGCTACATCTGCAATGCTTTCAAGAACCCGGTTCTTCTTTACTGGCAATTCTGCGGTTCTCCGTACATTAAGCCAAGCAAAAGGGTGCCGCTTATGTCTTTCTCCGACCACTGGAGCGTCTCAAACTCCTCGCTCGTTCTGGATCAACAAGATTTTCAATTCATGGAAGTCGAAAAGATCATATTCTACCATTTTGCTAAAGGATGAAAGCACCCCCAACGATCTCACTAAGTTAGCGAAAGCAGGATTTCGAGGAACTCAAAAGGAACCAAAAGTTATCACTGATAAAGCAGTTGCTTATTGGTTAATTGGAACCTCCGGTCTCATTTTTGGTATCGTAGTGTTGGGTGGATTAACTAGACTTACTGAGTCTGGATTATCGATCACAGAATGGAAACCAGTCACTGGCGCCATACCACCTTTAAATCAGCACCAATGGGAGGAAGAGTTTGCCAAGTATCGTGAATCCCCCGAGTTTAAGCAATTGAATTCTCACATCACTCTCGAAGATTTCAAGTTTATTTTCAGTATGGAGTGGGCCCATAGACTTGTGGGCAGAACCATCGGAATGGCTTTCATCTTGCCGGCAGCGTATTTCTGGTCGACTGGAAAGTTAAATACTAGGACAACGAAGCTTACAGTTGGACTTACTGCTCTTTTGGGTCTTCAAGGCGTGATTGGATGGTGGATGGTTCGTTCAGGTTTAGACGAAGAACAGCTCGCAGAGCGGAGATCTAAGCCTACGGTATCACAATATAGGTTAACAACCCATTTGGGTGCTGCATTCCTCTTATACATGGGTGTTTTATGGCTGGCTTTTGAAATTCTTAATGAGAACAAGTGGTTAAAGCAATATTCCAAAGCTCCTGAAGCTGTCCTGAAAGTATTAGCGCAACTTAATAGTCCTCAAATCTCTCGAATGAGATTTTTAGGCTTAGGCCTTCTCGGTTTGACATTCGTTACTGCTATGTCCGGTGGAATGGTTGCTGGTTTGGATGCTGGTTTGATTTACAACACATTCCCTCACATGGGTGACGATTATATTCCAAGCAAAGAAGAACTATTATCCCCCCTTTTTTCTCGTAAAGATGATCTCTCTGACCTTTGGTGGAGAAACATTCTTGAAAACCCAACTACAGTGCAATTAGTACACCGAATATTTGCAACTACTACATTCTTTGCTATCTTGGCTGCTCATATGTACGCAGTTAAGAAAAAAGATATTATACCCAAGGCAGCCCAGAAGGCTATGCATGGAGTGATGGGACTTGCTATGCTTCAAGTCACCTTGGGCATCAGCACTTTGATCTACCTCGTTCCAATTCCCTTAGCAGCTGCCCACCAGGCAGGCGCCGTGGCATTATTGACTGGTTGTTTGCTATTCTCAGCCAGACTCAAGCGCCCTCGCCCTCAGGCTGTTGCATACATCAATGAAGCAATGAAGAAGGCTTTACTTAAATAAAGCAAATCTGTAAATAATAAAACTACGTGTAAATAAACATTAATTTTCATTAATTCACCATATACGCTTACTGGCCATTTCGTATCTCATCACATTCAGGAGATGTTCATCATTCGTGTCATCAATTAATTTGTTTCGCTTTTCCTCAGGCGTGGGTGGAACTTCCTCTCCGACATCATATAAGTAAGATCTTGATAGAGGATTAATCGAAGAGGCTTCCGTATTAGGAATACCCGGTAAATATGAAGTATTGATCGGTGACAGGGGAGATGGCAAAAATTCTTCCAACTCTGAACCAACATCAGACTCACTGTCCACTGCAGACAGCTGAACACTTAATGACATTCTCGGAGATCCCAACAAAGAAATAGAAGTTGGAGCCTTTGTTTTCGTTGCTAATTGCCTTGACTCATGGTGCTGATTCTTTATCTTGTTTGCCCAGTTCAAAATAAATAAACCGAGTATTAACCGAGCAAATAGAAGTGCAACAAATGCTACCAGGATTAAAATGAAACTGGTAAGAATGGAATAAGCTAACGAATCGGTGAAAAGAAAGAACCTCTTCAAATCTGGAAGCGTCATCTTCAAGAAGCAAACAATACAAGCAAGCAATGGAAGACCAATTCGTTTGGTAAGGACAATATAATCAGTCAACTCATGCAGCGGAGAGCTGCTATTATTTGGAGCAGACTTGAAGACTTCTACAAAATCTAGACTCAAGACGTAAAGGAAATTCTTGTAGACATGTGGCCTAACCTTATTGAACTTCGTAATATAGCAATGCTTGAGCCAGTCTACCAAGATTTCACTTCCAATGACGACGGTACTGGGACCAAAAATGGCACCAAACCAGGTGTTCCAACTTTTCCAACTGTTAGGAATGAGTCCCAAATTCTTGGAACTCAATTGAAGCAAATTACGAATAGCAATGATACCTAACATAAGCGAAAGCTGAAATCTTTCTGCAAGATCGGCCATAGTTAGTTGGAACAAACCCTCTCGCTCGAATTTCTTGAAGACTGATCCCTTAAGTTCTGCAAATTGATTGGATAACAAGAGTGTAAGTAAAGCATTCGAATAAGAATTGGCGGCTACATTAAGAGATACTGCCTGGTAAATAAGCACATAGGAATGCAGCGCCAAGTATAATACCGATACTGTGAAAAACAATAAGAGCTTCATAATGGATTTAAGTTGCAACAGTATGGTTAACCCGTACAAGATGTTAAATAGGTCCTGCCCAATTGAAGAAAGAAGCTTATCGGTCACCTCTAACACACCAAACATCACGTAAAGTTTTAATTGAGCCTGGCCACGAACGTCATGATACAATCTTGAAATATCGAAATTAGGCAACGATAAAACGAAAAGAGAAACAGCAATCACCGAAGCTGTACACAAATCCTTCTTGATCCACTTCATGTTCTCACTCACAATCTGCGTATACAGCTGATTTTTGGAGGATTGAGATTGAGGATCAATTTCAGACTTCAGGCCCTTCAGAATCAACTTATCGAAAGTTTTAAAGAGGATAATACATATTTTTAAAGGGACCAAAGTGAATATAGTTAAGAATGAATTTAAGGACACCAAAAGACCGAATATCATAAACTTCTCCAATGCAATTGGCACCTTCACCATTTCGACAATTTGCTCCACTGTTCCGTCGTCATCAATAGAGTCCAGTTCGTTCTTATTGTCTTCATCTTCTGTAGGTAGGTTAAGCTCCAACATAAGTAATCTATAAAGGGAAAAAAATCTCTCCTTATGCTTCAGAGTATTTACAACAGGAGGGGATTGGCCCACTCCGCTGGAGATGAAATCTAGAAATGAACTTGTTGTAGCCGCACGGGCTCGGAGGCCCAACGTTTGGCCGGAAATAGTGAATGAACGAGATCGAGACCGCGACCGAGATCTCGACCGCTGGCGTGAACCTCGTGAACGTTCACGTCCCATGTAATCGGTTTGTTTAGGAACGATGTACTGCTAAACAGAGGGCTGAAATCATCCATTACACCATCAAAGGATGAGATTTGGTCGATACGAAGACATCCATAACACCGATTACGATTTACATTCTACGAATTCGACGAACCCACTCATTATTAAGCCCAATTGTCAATCATGCAACAGCTCAAGGTGTCCGACTTCTTACGGTCGCTCGCCCCCTATGCTAACAAACCTGTTCTTTCTTCCGCCGACTCTTCTCGGTTGTCGCTAATGATCACTGAGCTTATGGTTGACTATAATGTAGACTATGATTTGCTCAAATTTTTGAGCCGATTCTTGACCCCACAGAGCTACGATGAGATCATTGAAGAACGCAACATTGAACACCAGTGTGGTTACCTTGTGTGTGACAGAACCCCAAAAAGACAAGTTCGAAGACTCTCGACCAATAGTAATGGAATGACGGCTGCTGATGGTGATCCTCAGGCCACCACCAAATTCCAAATCTACAACCGGAAGCCGTCAATGATTCTTCCCAACACGTATTCCAGTCAATTCTGTTGCAAGGAACATTATCAAGCGTCGTTGTTTTATCGCAACCAATTAAAGCATGAGGCCCTCTTTGCTCGTGAGAACATCGTTTCGGTACCTCCCTTCCCACCATCAATGCCATCAACATGGTATGAGAATGGCATCAAGCTTCTTGAAGAAGTCTTGCAAAAGCATGAAGAACTCAAAGACCAGGGTAAGTCGCTTAGTGACGTCATCAGTATGATGAGTGGCATGCATATCAATGACAATGATAACCAAGACACCGCTCAGTTGGTGAAACTTATCGAGGACTTTGAAATTGTGGAAAAAGAAGGTGGGGTCGAAGGAGACCTCGTAGAGGCAGACTCTGATTCCGAGGAAGACGGCGACGAAGCCAGCCAAGCAATCTTTGGAAAATCGTCAATGTCTACTAGTGTTGATGGATATATAACGTCCAACAAAAGTTTTGGAGGCTACGTAGTCTAGTGATGATACGTAATGAATTATGATATAATGCTAAAAAACACTTACCAACACTAGAATCGAAATCGCTTATCGAACTTCATTCCCCATTTGAAAAACTTAGCCCCATTATCTTGTAGGTAGTCTCCGAGCAGTTTACCCATACCAATACGCTCATCTAGAGGAATATTGCTGTTATCGGCATTTGATAGATAATCTCTAAACGAGTAATTCACCTTTGCTGAATTGACCAAGTCGGCATTCTTGACTACGAAGTCACGATTAATACCATTTACAACATTGTTGTACTTTTTGACCACTTGATCATAATGCTCGTTCTGTTGCTTCTGGAGCCTTCTCTGTTCATCAATCAAGGGAGACTTCCAAGACCTCAAGTGCCTGTACTTCTGTACGTAGTATTCTATTTGACTTTGAAGCGAAGCAGATGCATTGTGGGCAAATTCAGTCCAAGACTCTATTGCCGATGATAAAGAAACGGGGGACCCAAGATGGGCACTCAATAAATATTCCCAAAGAGCCTCCTCTTCTGCGAGCTTCACATAATACAGCTTCAGGTGCACTCGCTCATCTTCTCCATACCCTTTGCTACGACTTACAGAATAGCTTCCATCCTTGTTCTGAACCTCATTAGTCTGAGCACCAGGCTCAAGATTCCAAACGCTGTTTAAGCGCATAAGGGCCATCGATCTCTTAATATCGATAGCTACCTCTTTCATTGGATTAAGTCGAGGATAAGGCATCCGAATGAATGGAATTGACATTGGACCAGCGTTTGTTAATCTGATTTCTACTTTGTATGGCCCTTTGTCATCTACAATTGTTCTAACCGCCTCAAGGTAATGATACTTATTGATATCATGCTCAAGTCCAGGGATAATTATGCTTTTGATATAATCAAAATCATAAGCGGATTTCATGACGCTAACTTTCGTCGAGCCTGGGGCTGCAAGCGACGTCGAAGGGGTGCTACTATCATGTAGTATATGGTACGGCGTATACGGCAACAAATGAGGAAGTGGTATACGATGTTGAACCTGGAGTCCTTTTATATATCTCCTTAGTAGGCTTGCAGCATTCGTGTTGCTTATTTCATGCTGTTGTAAGATGTATTTCTTTTCATCTTTTTGAGATAGCTGGAGAGGCTTGATTTTCTTCTTGAACGACTTGGATTGTGCCTGTTTCTGGGCTAAAGGAGGCGCTTTAGCGAGCTTGGCAGCCTTAATCTCATCTCGCTTTTCATGGTATTGTTTTCGCCATATCATAAGCTGTAGTTGTCTCGATCTATAACTACCAATTAATGATAGTAGATTAAGCCAACTTGAAGCGTTGTTATTAGCAATGACCCCATTTAAGGTTGAATCGACTAAAATTCCATAATTTAATGATTCATAAAGCCTAGATTTCGAGATAGGACTATTAGGTTCTCGAAAGGTTTCTTTTATAGTAAATGCAAGTTCCAGACTAAGAAGTCTACTGTAGTTGGTAGGGTCTACCAGTAACTTTTTCAATTCTTCTGATATATTTTCGTCCGTCTTGAGAGTCAATGGAGGAGGAATAATGTTATTAAGACGATGGGACTGTCGTATCAAGGACCTATATAGTTGGCACACCGACCTCTTGTGGGCGGTTTGATACGAAGACATACATAAGTTGAGATCGCATTTTTTTTCACGAATCAACTATGGTGAGTAACAACAACTAACTACAATGTAACAAGACACTAACCTAAAGCCTCCTAAACTCAATCGGAAGAATACCGACAAGGTCATTCTCAAAATTAAGAGATCAAAAACGACGTACGTTCTCGCATTGGAGTTTGCTCCTGGAAAGTCAAAATTAGAGAAAATTATACCGGCCTTGGTTGAAAGCATCAATGGACTGGGAGGATTAAGACTTAACGACACTAATGAAGAACAAAATATGGAAGGTTTAGAAGATGACATAGAGATACCGAAATCTGAGTTTGCTGATGAGCAACCTGAGTCCAGTGACACGGTTCAAGTTACAGAAGACGAGTTGGTATTAGCAGTGCCAAAAGATAAATCATCCCCTTATGAAAATCAATGGATTGAGGTAGACGACGGTACCTTAATGGGAATAACTTTTACTGATTATGATGTCTTGGCGTTTAGGTACCGTCTGGATGATGACTTCTATATAGTAGAGGCCGCATACGAAGAGCAAGCCTAAAGAATATATAATTGCGTGTCTTATTCGTTAAATCTATTCAACCGTAATTTACATCACCTTCTTCCCGCCACTTACTTTGCGAACACCTCCCGCTGAATGAACCCTTTGCTTGGGCATTATGTTTATACGGGCTCCACTTCGGCTTTTGGGAGTCTTAGAACCAGGTGAAGATGGAGATGACGACAAAGTAGTACTGACAGTTCGAGTAGTTGTGGTTGTGGTAGTTTTGGTCAACAGCACTGGCAGACTTTGGCTATTGACAGAAATTGACCGGAGAACCTTCCAATCGCTGGAGGCATCTCTTCGAGCAAATGAATCTGGGGTGGGCAGGCGAATCACCACTCCATCAGAGTTATTCACCTCGGCTTCAACATCATCGTTAAGGGTTTGATTGCGTGAAGCTGTACGCACATCAACCATGTCATTTTCTTCGTCCAGATTGTTTATGTGCTGGGTAGCTTCCCTGTATTTACGAGGTTGTCCAGGCAGTTCTTGTGGCACAGCCGTTTGTATTTTGGCGGTGAGTGCCCCGCTGATCTTCCTGCGTCTTATAGGAGTGTTGAAAGAGGAATCGGCTGCCGCAAATGAAGGACTAGGAGCAGTTTGAAGCTGTTGCCTTTTACGCTCCTGCTTCAAGCGAGCTTTAAAGTCTTCATATGGAACCAATGGGAAGAGTCCACCAATGAACGAGCTTGGTCTGTTATCGAGACACATGGTATGACGCCAGTCCCTGAAGGCATTTTGATGGAGGTAAAGCCAATGTTGTTGAGGGCCGACCACCATTCCTGGACGGATCATACGCATATATGCTATACACTCATTAGCTGTGAAGCCATGAGTGTAAATAAGATGGGCACCAATGAGACAGCCAGTGCGGCCAAGGCCAGCCTTACAGTGGACCGCAATTTTTCCGCCATTGGCAATTACTGTTTCAGCAGCGCCAATAAATTGTTGGACATAATCCAAAGTGGGACAGGTTCCATCGTCAAAAATCATATCTATGTGTTGGATACCACGTTTAGTGAACTCACTGGCATCGTAGAGGTGAGAGTTGAGACGAACCACTAATTGGACATCATGAGAGAGGAAATAGTTCAAAACTTTTTTAAATGGCTCGTTAACGCCTTTTCTACATTGAGGTGAAGCAAATGCAATGAAATCTTTCGAAATCAGATTGAAGTCACCTTGATCCACTCGTTCGTACTGTTCATATTCCTCCAAATTAAATGACGTCAAGTCAATCATGTTACGCTCTTTAGCCCTCCACATGGCATAAACGATATCTTGGATGGTGATCTCGAAGTCCGCGTTGGAGTATCCAGCGTCTCGGAAACTTTGGAATGGAGGTTCTATCTGAGCCAACGGTTGCAACACCTGATGAGGCAGCCACAGCTGCACCAACACCATGTAACAACTTAACAAGCAAGCAGCATTAGCTCTCTCCTTGGGTGAGGTGGAACTGTAAAATACAATGGCTTTGCCCTGGTTGCTATCTTCATTGAGAATATTGTGGAGCACCACCGCAAACCGATAAAGGCTTCCAATATGAAGAGGTCCAAAGTCTAGATGGAATGCATTGTAAGGCAACGCATCCTCTACGGTGAAATACACTAGATCTTTTGTGTCTGGAGGCGTATAGTCATAGGCGCCGAGATAAATACGATCTGAGTTAGTATATGAAGTTGGTGAAATATTGATATAGTTATGGAGTAAATGAGTCCAGCAGATCCACGGCATACATACTTCTTAAGAACTCCACCAAGGGCACGTTGATTCGGTTACGAGGCATCGTAATTTGGTGTCAAATTATATGAGATGATATACTTGGAATGCAATCGACACAATACTGAATACAACCGATGGCCTATCTGTTATGATTTTCGCTGTTTTGGTTTTGGGCTGCACACGGCGATATATTCCGGTGTCGGGGTGCGCAGGTTTGTTAATCGCGGATTCATCTGGGGAAGCCATTAACTGAATGGTAGGTATATTGAGGGACTCAATTTATACAAAAATGTTATTCACCATGAGCCCATATCAATCCCATTTGGATTATAATTAACCAAGCCATCACTTTATACATTTTCGTCCGAAACTTTGGCGGAACTTCGTAAGTTCCGTTTCGGAAGTGCTCGAGCCTCGCTGATGCAGGCGCTAATCTACGCTATTGATAGAGACTCTCTTGAGATAAAGAAAGAATCGGATGAGGTATATACCACCATCGAGGAATTAGTAGAAGAATTGCCCGATAATAACCCCCGTTATGTTGTACTTTCATATCCTTTCACAACCAGTGATGGCCGACTCAAGTCTCCGTTAGTTATGGTGTACTGGAGGCCCCGTACTTCAGGACAGGAAACTAAAATGTTGTACGCGGGAGCTGTCGAATTAATGAGAGAAAAAGCTGGTGTGTCTCAGTATGTATCCTTTTTGATCCAATCTACCTTATCATCACTAACACAGACTATTGGATATAGACGACGAAGAAGGGTTCGAAGACTTCGAGGACTTGCTCACTAAATAGAATATACTGCATATAAATTCAAATTATGGTACTGTGTACTCACAAATACGCTGTGCAAATTTCAGACTGCGAGCCTACAAGTGAAAAAAAATTTTTCAACATTTTTTTCTTCTTCTCTAGGTAACCTACAAGAAACAGCTATCATGGGTCGTATGCATTCTACCGTAAGTGATATCGATTGAATAGTAGCTGCTATTAGCGCCTGATCGACCCTTTGTGTGTCTGGGCTATTGATTGTTGTTGGTCTTTTCAAGAGTTTGTCTTCATGAGAGACAGTTCCTACTCTTGTCTTGATACTTCAACATGGCTAACTATCATTTTGTGGAACGAGTATCAGCATCATGGGGTTCATGCCTTTCATTTGAATTATATTCTTTTGAAAGGTTCCCAACCGCTGATAAAATTTTGAATCGATGGCTTTAATGCCGTTGTGAAAAATTTTAGCGCTCATGAAAGTTCCAACATGTAGACAAAATACTAACTTTCAGGGAAAGGGAATTTCTTCCTCCGCTACTCCTTACTCCAGAAACGCTCCTTCCTGGTTTAAGTTGACCACCAACGACGTCGTTGAGCAAGTCATCAAGTACGCCAGAAAGGGTTTGACTCCTTCTCAAATTGGTGTTATCTTGAGAGACGCTCACGGTGTTTCCCAAACCAAGGTTGTCACTGGTAACAAGATCTTGAGAATCTTGAAATCCAACGGTTTGGCTCCTGAGATTCCAGAGGACTTGTACTACTTGATCAAGAAGGCTGTCTCTGTTAGAAAGCACTTGGAGAGAAACAGAAAGGACAAGGACTCTAAGTTCAGATTAATTTTGATCGAATCTAGAATCCACAGATTGGCCAGATACTACAGAACTGTTGCCGTCTTGCCTCCTAACTGGAAGTACGAGTCTGCCACTGCCTCTGCTTTGGTTAACTAAGTTAGATGTATACTCAATTTATTTAATTTAGTAATGCGATGATGTAGAATGAACCCGTCGTAATTTTGTTATAAGTGCAGGTTTGTGAGAATTCAAGTTTAATCTTATCGCGAGCTAAAACTGTCACTGTTGATTCCTCGTAACAAATGGGGGCCCGATTGTCGTTGTTGGCGCCATCGGCACCTACAGTGGCAATATCCTCATATATTGATGCATTGGGGGATTGGCAATACATCGATACCATCAACAATTCTCGATTTCTCAAGACGATAAGAGCGATCGATACCTCCACAGGTCATCTAGTAGTGATTAAGATATTTATTAAGCCCTCAGATACCACCTCGAACTATAACTTGAGCTTAAGTTCTGCTACCGAGCTTATTGCTAAAGAGGCTTCTTTATTAGTAGATGCTAGAAATGTTCTTCCTTGGCATAAAATTATCGAGACTGACCGGGCAGGTTATATGGTTCGTCAACTTATCAAAACAAATTTATATGACCGCTTATCCCTAAGACCATTTCTAGAACCCATTGAGAAGCTTTTCATTGCATTCCAACTACTTAAAGTTACTGAATACCTTCACGAGACCCTTCATATATATCACGGTGATTTTAAATTAGAGAACTTCTTAGTAACTTCTTGCAATTGGATTGTAATTTCCGACTTTTCCAGTCACTTGAAGCCAACGTATATTCCGGAAGATAATCCTAATCAATATTCATTTTACTTCGACACCTCTGGGAGAAGGGTATGTTACATTGCACCGGAAAGATTCCAGAATTCTACGTCAACACAACAAAAAACAGCAAGCGGTAACAATGAAGCTGAATTGTTCGAGAAAAGTTTGCTTACACCTCAAATGGACCTATTCAGTTTAGGTTGTCTGATTGCAGAATTATACCAAGATGGTGAACCAACCTTTAACCTTTCACAAATGTTTCAGTACTTAAAAGACGAGTACAAACCAAACTTCTCTGGGATTCCACATATTGGCATGAGGAGATTGGTAGAGAAATTGGTAGTTAAGGATCCAGAAATTCGACCAAGTGCATCTGCCTTACTTGAAGATTTTAAGCAAAATTGCTTTCCAACCTTTTTTTATGACTTCCTTTATGGCTTTATGAACCATTTAATCTCCATGGAAAAGCAGGCTCCAACAAGTGACAAATTAAATATTACGTCAAGTGACATGAAAATCAATTACATTCACAGCAAGTTCAAGTCCATCGTTTCAGCGCTCAATTTTAATTACAATGAGAATAAAGTAGATTACCAACCGTCTAACGAATCAGTTCCAATGAGATTAAGTCTTCCTGGAGTTCCAGAGAACTATTGCATCAAACCTTCTAAATTTTACGAAAATAATGACCAGTCATCAATTATCATACTAAAGCTTGTCTTCTCCCTTGTTAGAACACTCAAACAACCAGAATCTAAACTTAAAGCGATAGATTTAATTTTAGCACTTTCCGAGAGGGTCAGTGATGAGTGTAAATTAGATTGTTGTCTTCCATACCTCTGCATCTTCCTCGATGAGTACATCGAGAAGACCTCAATTAGCATCCACCCTAGTACCGACGAAAGCATTCCTAGTACAAATGCCGATAATTATGCAGGGAAAGTTGTCAGTAAAGCAATATTAGCTATAACTACTCTACTTATGTCTTGCTCCACTGTGCCCCCAATTGATTTGCATATGTTCCCAGAATATTTATTGCCAAAAATATTCGCTTTGCTCAACACTCACCGTGATAACAAGGAAAGAGCATTCATTCGTTCCACTTTGGCGTGTGCGATTCCTATCCTAGCAAGCATCTCGAGAAAGTTTTGGATGATGGCAAAGAATTATAAAAGTAGCTCTTTGAAAAAGACAAGTCAGTATTTTCCAACGGAAGTTAGTGAACAGGACCAGCTTTTAGTGCCCAAGTCTCAACTTGATAGTGATTTTGAATCATTAACCATGCTACTTTTGACCGACAGAGACGTAAACGTCAAAATATCATTTGTTCGTAATATCTTTCCAATGTGCCAATGTCTTGGAACTGCAAAGACCAACGATATTATCCTCCCACATTTGATTACCTTTCTTAATGACCAAAGCAGCGATCTAAGACTTGCATTTCTTGACTCCATTCGTCTTATAGGGCCATTCGTTGGAGTGCTCACATTCCATCAATATTTGTTGCCATTATTAGTCCAAACTTTGGGTGATACAGAGCAATTAGTCGTCCTCAAAGTATTAGAAGTATTCAATAAGTTTGTGAGTGAACGGCTTATCAACCCCAAAGCTGACTTCAATTCTTTGTCAATATATCGAGAACTCCTCACTAGCTCTATTGTCCTTATATTGCATCCAAATGAATGGATTAGACAACTGGTCGCATCATTAGCACTTGCGATAAGTGATAATTTGCTGTATGCGGACAGGTACACTTTCCTTTATCCATTCATTAAAGAATATCTCGCTTTTGATATCGCCAAAATCACTTGGAATTCAATGTATCCAAGTTTAGTGAAACCTTTGAGCAGACAGGTATTTGACTTGACTATAACGTGGTCGCTCAAAGCGACGCCCAAATCGTTATTCTGGCTGCAGCGAACATTTTCACAGGTAAGCGAGCAATATGGCAACAAGATATCAAAAACTATTATTCCATTTTCGAAGAACTTAGGAAAGTCTGTATATGTTCCAAAGCTGGGAAGAGATACTTACGGAGCCGTGGGCAAATCCTTACCTCTCTCATCCGAAGACCGTCAATGGCTCTTGAAGCTCAAGTCAGCTGGATTGGAGGAAAGAGATACGTGGAAAATCCTAGCAATACGAGAGTACATCTACCATGTAAGTCGATTCAATTTTTCGTCATCCGGCCCTCGAAACTACGACTATAACCACGTCAATATTACACCACGGAATATCTTTTTTGAAGTATGTTATAAATCAGAACAGATAGCTGGAAGCACAACTGAAACGCAGGCCGAGGACAATGCTGTGAGTAATGGCAATGGTCAACGCAAAAGCGCACGATCAGATTCGAGTTCATTGATTCCTCCGAATATTGGAAAAGTTAAAGCATCATTGGAGACTGTTCAGGCCAACATATACGGAGAAATTGAAGTAGGTGCAGATATTGGTCATGATCATCACCACCATTTACATTCCACGAAAGATTTCTCCAGGACTCAAAGGGTCTTTAATGTAAACAAGCAAAAGATGATTACAGCGAATGTGAAGCATAGCTACGAGGGAGACAATCCCTTTATTTTAAAATACCTAAACAATTTTGAAATCACCCCCACCATTGACAGCTTTCTGGAATTCGGTAAGGCCACTAAGCCAGCTGTTTCCATGAACGTTGACCATGACTGGAAGTTTGAAGGTACCCTTATTTCTCAAACAGACTCGCTTGCTAGTTTTGGACCTCGAGATGCTATTACATGTATGGAAATGAGTACTCGATCAGACATATTTGTAACTGGCAGTGATGCTGGTGTGCTTCGTGTATGGGATACAGCTAAATTACGGAAAGATGTGTCTGTGAAGAGCTCTAGCTTCCTATTAAAATTGGGTTCGACTATCACTTCTATACACTTTGTTCCTAACCGGGATGTATTTATTGTCGCAACAGTTGATGGCCGTATTTTATGTTATCGAGTCGACTTGAGCCACAGCAGTAGTAAACTGATAACTAGGATTCATGGACTAAAGCTAATTCGATCCTATGAATTGGATGTTAATGTCGATGGATATGTGCTTGACTTGAAGGTGACAGGCAAAAAAGAATTGTCTGTCGTAACAAGTACAACGATGTCAAAGATTATTGCTTTTGATTTGATCAAGATGGAGAAGGAGTACGAGTTCCAAAATCCTTTAGAGTATGGTGTCATCAACGCTTTTGAAGTTGGTGAGTACTCTCAGTGGATATTAATTGGTACCAGTATGGGGATATTATGTCTTTGGGATCTTAGATTCCAGATTCATTTAAAAACATGGCATCTTGAAATAGACTTTGACATTGATGATAGCAGCGAAGTACCAGGAAGTTGCCCGATTAAAAAGTTGCAACTTCTTAAAGGTAAGAATGAAAATGAGGAAATGTTTGCAATGATCGCCGGCGAGGATCTGGATTTGACTGTTTGGAATATACCCAAGTTTGAGTGTACACAAGTCCTCACGACATATACGCCATACCCACAAGTCAAATCGTACCAACTAGTTCCCATGGACAAGAAGCGGTCGGAATTCAATATTGAACTGTTGGTCAAAGATTTCATGCAAAGTAACATCGATGAGCTGGCTAGCAGGTCTTTGACGACTTTAAGACATGTTGTATATTCTAGGAAGCTGTTTTTACTCACTGGTTCCCACGATGGCGATCTCTACGTGTGGAACATGACTTCTCCCAAGGAATCTTTTGCCGTTTCCGGAACATCTAGTTTTTTGGTAACCAGAATCAATCCTTCGCTTGAGACTATAAATGAAAAAAGATCTCAAAATAGTAGAGATGAGAGAAAGATTTTACATCAAGATAAGATTGTTGGGCTGTTCATGAGTACTGACGGTATGATAATCAGCATTGACCGCAGCGGCCAAATTAACGTTCTCACTTAGCCAAATTTGGAAGATGCGCCTCGGAACCCCAGAGTCAACTTGCGCTCGGTTAATGTGCAGTCCTATTTAGGAAATAATTTGAATCTCATCGAAACCGTTTTTACTTAAAATGCCCTTCGACGACCAGAAGGGGCTTGCTATTGCTATTGAAGAAGCCAAGAAAGGTACGTTGGAACCAAGTTTTAATATTTTGTAGGCTAGAACTTAGCTAACCCAGGATATGCCGAGCATGGTGTTCCTATTGGTGGTGCCTTGATCAGTGAAGACGGAACTGTCTTGGGCCGGGGCCATAATATGCGTTTCCAGAAGGATTCTGCTACCTTGCATGGCGAGATCTCCACTTTAGAGAATGCAGGCCGTCTTAAAGGAAGTGTCTACAAAAGCTGCACTATGTATACCACTTTGTCCCCTTGTTCAATGTGTTCTGGAGCCTGTATTATGTACGGTATCAAGAGAGTCGTTGTAGGAGAGAACGAGACTTTTATGGGTGCAGAAGATTGGTTGAGACAACAAGGTATCGAAGTCGTTAACTACAACAACCAAGAGTGCAAGGATTTAATGGCCAAATTCATCAAGGAGAGACCACAAGACTGGAATGAAGATATTGGTGTCTAGGCCCTCTTTTGCATCAACTCAAACCTTAATTAATGGTCCCTCTACCTCATTTAGTTTATAATGGGTGTAAGGATGTAATCAATCATTTAGCGGAACATTAGTTAAAGAATATAAAATTCATGAAAAGAGAAAGGGAGCCCGATGAAGAACATAGTGTAGGACTTGAACTAAAACCTATCGACTGCCCATATCCATCGTGTGGAAGCAAATTTAATACTAAAGAAGAGTACGAGTATCATGTGTACGGACATCATTATTTCCAATGCCATGAATGTAAACGTAGATTTCCCAGTGACGCATTTTTGCAAATACACATAGACGAAAATCATAATGTGTTCTTTCAGATAGAAAGAGACCAAGGCATCAAAGTCTACAAGTGTTTAGAATTTACTAATGATTGTCATAAACAATTTTCAGACCGTCGCAAAAGACGTCTTCATATGATTGACAAGCATCATTATCCACGAGATTTCAATTTTAAAGTGATTGATTATGGATTGACTATGCATTAGACTACGTAAGCTTATTGGCTCACCCCATTAACTTCTTTCGGAGTTTCTAGCTTTCGTTTCTTTTTGGCCAAAACTACAGGAGTTCTTCTAAGCTGTGCTAAAATGGCTGGATCAAACTGAGATTTACAAGTGGGGCAAGCTCCAGATTGGGGAATAATGCTTAATATACAAAGACATACCGAGCACACAAATCCAAGATCAACGGATTTTCCCGTTATAAAGCACGATGCCCGATAGTTGACGTTAGAGTTGGTAGGAAGAATAATGAGGTTTCGGAGTGATGGTTGGATGAAGTATGCAGTAGATAGGACTTGAATCAATCCCTCAGGGTTCTGGATATGTAAGTAAACGCCATTAGTAGCATCTGCTGCCTGCTGCAAATAAGATGCGTCCTTGAATCCGAGTTTAATGACATCGATGGAAACTTTCATCTTTTGGGCTGCAAATATAGAATTCATAATTGGAATATATCTGATATCGTCATTGTCATCTGGGGACACGATTAATATTCTGGACTTCATAGCAGTAAGATTAGAGGCAGTACCTACCCCAGAAGTCCCACTAGTGGTGGCGGCGGTTGCGGTATTGGTAGTTGAGCTGATAGCCGATGCAGTGGTGGTTGAAATAGACAGATCTACGGTAAGCATTCTATGGGTATATGTTAATGCCAAGCTTAAGGCTCCTGATATAGTCGATCGTACTTGAGGTTTACCGTTCTTGGATATGTTTTCAAATTCGTCATTAAGCTCTTGGACTACTGCTTCATCGACCATGCGGAATTGTCGATACATTTCTCGATTGATGAATGTGGAAGAATCATCTCTTTTTGAGTTATCTTCAGTCCTGTCAGGATACAAGAACTTTGAACCTGATGGTGTGGATGCAATAAAGGCCACTCTATTGGAATTGTTTAATGATAAATGAGCGTTTAAGAACACAATAAGTGATTTCGAAACATCTTGAATTGTAGTTTTATCTCGTATGTTGTACCAGCCTACAGGGTCAACGTCTAATATGATGTTAAGGAGTGAAGGCTCATCAGCAGTGACTTCTGAAGGAGCGAAGTCTGTTACAACCCTGTCAGCAATGGCGTCCATACTGTTGTTGAATTTATGAAGTTAGCAGGCTTTCGATTTTTCAATTCAGTGCGCAGGAGTGAGAAACGGCGATGATACTTTAATGAGCAAAAGAGTACAAGAGGCACGAAATGGCGGCTCCAAGAAGCAGAGAAGTGACGTAAATGAAACTCAGCATCAATTAGTTGCTGAGCAGTATACTCAGGGCCCACTAGACGAGGTGTTCGGTAGTCATCCAGTACTACCAATTGATGGAGACAGCGAGGTACTGAAATACCTCCAAAGTGTACGAGACAGTGCTATAAACGATCAAGTTATTTATTTTGCACAAAGATCTGAAAGCATGATCGCTGAGAATGATAATATACCTAACAATCCTACCAAAACTCTCCTGAACTTTTCACAATGGTCTGAAGAAGTGATAGCTAAATTCTTACAATTGAAGTCCGATCTTAATGAAACAGCATACCCTGAAAGTAAGCCAGAAGTCAACATACCGCAATCAGCCACTGAATGGAGATCTCTAATAATGGAGAATCCTCCCCCAAATTACCAATTCTTTGCCAATTTGCAACATGCCACAGTCGTAAAATTAATAGTGTACACTACTAAGTGGTTGAGCTCCAATACCAACCAAAACCTTTCACAATGGATATTTGCCTTGTTTGTAAGGCTAAGTGCCCCTCTTGACCACACAGAAACGGCAATTGTTCGAGATTTAGCAAAGAAAGCGATTAAGATTTACACCCGCGCAGCCGATTCGCTCCCAGCGCACACAAAATATACAGTATCGTTTATAGTGGCCATAGTTGGTAACTACTATGGACAGAAAGACCTTCTACAGGGTTTTGAAGGCATGTAATATACATTTTGCATTTAATTAGCTTACATATGTTGTACTCTGGGGTAGTGGTATCTCGGACCTGCACAACAGTTTCTCACCAAACTGAAATCGTCCAATTTAACTATCGAATCTACAATTCACCATGGCTCCAAAAGTAGTTAGATCAGACTTGGTAGTGCCGTAAGTTACAACTTAAAGTAAATTTTCAGAGAATGATTCTAATACAGTTACAAACACAAGCCAGCAAAGCCAAGAAGTGACACTTCGGGTATGATCGCTCAGTCATTGCCCATGGCCGCTATGTTCATGAGAAATAAGTTGTTGTCTTGGTCTTCGCTCTTTCTTGCCATTCAAGCCTATTTGAACGAACCAGTTAATGCCGAAAAGGACTCCGAAAACCAACCACCATTGTTGAGAATCGTGTTTGCCTTTGTTGCATTGGGAACTTGTTACATGGATTTGATTTTCCCCAGCACGAATCCTTCGGTTAAAAGAGAGGTTGCTAGCGCTGTCAGCCTGGCTACCCTGGCTTTATCACTGGCCACTGGTAAATAATTTAGTAAGATGATTCTTATATTATCATACATTATTAGTACACTATTATACATTACAGTCGAGAATTACACTAGGACGACCACTGTAGCTCACGCACACACTGGTAGACGTAATATTCCACTTCAAGTCGCAAATTCCGGCCCTTTTTTCCGTATTTTCATATTCTCCCACCTTTTCTATTTCCTCTTGCATTTTCCACAACGTAACTTTGCCCAAGCTGTCTCCGACAGCGAACAAGTTTTTATTGGGAGAAACACAAGCGTTGAAGATTAACACTCCATTAGTAGTCACAGGCAAGATTCTCTTGCTAAATTTATTTTCACCAGTTTTAGCGTCCCATACGTTAACAACGCTCTCCATCAGTATACTCAAAAGAATGCCTGGCGCTAACCATTCGAGAGAAACTATTGGGGCACTGTGACGAAGAACTCCATCAATATCTTTCCCATTCAATACTAAAGCATCATGCGACGAATTACTATGCCATATTTTTATCAAATAATCGAAATCGGAACCTGTTGCAAGTAATCTTGAAGTAGGATCGAAACTCATGATGGTAGCACTTTGTTCATGTCCAGCAAGGGCACCTATAGGCTTCAAGACTGAATTTCCACCGAAGGAGTTTACAGAGTAAACTTTTATTGATTTTCTTGGTGAGGTGACTGCGAATTTGGTTTCATCTAACCAGCACGCCTCAATGGCTGATGTGGATGAAGGAGTAGGAATTGGAGGTTGAACTTGTTGGATTAATGAAAGATTACTGTCCCAAAGACATACCTCATTGTTCATGTCTATGGAAATAAGGTACTGACCACTTGAACTCCATACTAGATTGCATATTACTGTCATTGTCGAAGGAGCTGTATGTCCACTTGCAATATTTTTAAGCTTTCCATCAGGCAGCCATACTCGCAATTCGCCGTTCGTGGCGGCGGTCACAATGAGGTTTCCTTGAGGCGCCCAAGAAACGATATTTACCTCTGGGACGAAATCGGGAGAGACTGAATGAGAAAGCTGCACAGACTCAGTAATCACTCCATTATTGATAGCACAGATTGTTGCACTCAGATCCTTCTGGCCGTATGCAATAACATCGGAAAGCGGATGCCAACTCAGCAGCACCGTCTCACCAAAGTCTAGAACTGGCTTCAAGTTTACAATTTCTAAGGATTGTCTTCGTGAAGGTGGCTTGTCATTACCATTTTGTTCTGTCATGGTTATATCATTAATAGTGGAGCTTTGGGAGTCAGTTTTGGAGATTGGTTTGGATTCTTCGTTGGTTATATGATTCTCTGCCGTCAGATTGGCTTTCACTACCGTCTCAGAATTTAGTCGAGCCAACTCTCGTTCGGCTAAAGCCCCCCATAATGTGTATCTAGAGCCTTCTACTTCCTTTTCAGGGTCGCTGTCTCTATCAATAATGCCATATAGTATACCTTTTTGCACCAATTCAATTAAACAACCAGGTCCAGTCTCTTCATTTATGGCTTTAATATCATCCATTTCCAGACATCGCGACTGTTTATTCAAAGCATAGGCCGCAAGTTCATTGCCAGACTCCTGCAAGTACCGCCATACCAAGTAGTTTAACTCGTTACTTGTGATAGACATTGGCCAATCTTTTTACTGAGACCATCGCTGGCTGTTTCATTAGAATTAAACATCCATACACCACAAATATTTTGAACATCGGTGCACCAATACCTCAACGCTGAAGCTTCTCTCCACGCAAATCAACAAGAGCTGATCTGGCACCAGCCATGGATTTTAATATCAAAGCAGCGCACCGGAAGAGCCGTGCGCCATGGCAGAAATCACACAGCACCCATAAGGTGGTGAATCCGTACGCCAATGCCAACACTTCGGTGGACCAGGACCTGCTTCAGGTTCCAAGTATGCCATACGGATCCGCTACTCCTATGAATGCTACTGCCAACAGTCGTAAAAATAATCGTAGGCTCAGTATACATGCGTCTGCCGCAGCAGCTGCTTCTGGGCCACACAGAAAATCTTTTTCTCAGGCTAATGCCCCGCCTTTGCCAAACCTACCCCAATTATCCAAAACTGTCACCAACGGTTCGGCCGCTGTTCTGTACATGGATGATGGCAATGAAGAGCGTGAAGAAGATCCCGAAGAACAGATTTATAGAATATTGGGAAGTGGAACTGCCAAGCAAATTGACGACTACTTCAAGGTATTGCAACAAAAGAAAGCAGTTTTAACCAAAGAGATCAAAGAAAACATCAATCAAAATCAAAAGAATATTTTAGAATTAACAAGAGACCTCAAAGATACACAAGATGAACTTTTACAATTGAGAGTATCCACTAAAGATTTATATGAGACACTTGATGAGTTTAAAGAAGCAGCCGAAAGGCGTATAGAATTCGAGCATGAAGTGCCTAGAGCACCAAGTCCTCTGAAGAATCTGTCTAGCAGTCTCAATGTCCCAGGCAAGGGATTGAATTCTCGTCGTAAAGATAGATCTAGTATTCTTGTTCTTGAAAAGATGTGGGCATCTGAGTTACGGTCCCTTTTTAAACATGTCGAAGGTGCTTCCAAGTACATCCAACCACTTCCTGGTCGCCACGTTCTTGCTGAAAGTGGTCGATGGTACGAAATAAATGTTGGTAACTGGAAACCTACCAAAACAATTCACCTCGTCGTATTGAACGACCTTATATTAATTGCAACGAAGAAGAATTCTACAATGCAAGAGGGTAATAACAGTAAGTCTAGATTGCACGCAACTCATTGCTGGCCTTTAAATGAGGTGAGCATCACTCAAGTAACGAAACCTGCATCTCATCGTGGAGACAGCGACGACAAGAAAGTTCACCTCATTAGTGTCAAATCAAAGACTCTCAGTTACGTATACCAGACTGACAGAATCGATCATTTCAACAAAATCTTGGAGGCATATAATAAAGGTAAGAAAGAACTTCTCGAAAGAGACAGGGTTCTCGACTCTCGTAAGTCTCTTGATTTCAATGAGGCAGTTGATCATGAGGAAGAGAAGAGACAGTTGAGAGATTCATTAAAGAACTTTGATACTGGTGAAACGATTGAAGAGGGAGCAAAACGTAGAAGTTCTCAACGGCAAAGTGTAGATGTTGTCCTCCAAGACATATCAGCTAGAGTTCACTCTCGTAATCGATCTCTTGATTTGAAGACGGGAATTGGCGGGTCCAAGAATCCTGACAAGGTTCAATACTTCAATGAATTGAAGAAGATTGAAGATAAACTTGATGAGATTGATATTGAAGTTGCTCATAACAAGTACACTGAGTCAGTTGGTCTCATTAGATATATCGAAAACAAGCTTTTGACAGTCGAAAATTCTATCAACTCTAAAGGTATGATTAAGGCTTCTGCAGACTCGTCAACCGAAGAAATACGACTTCTCATCGATGTTATTAAGATCAAGATAGACAATCGTAAAGTTAAGGTTCAGCAATGTCTAGCATTTGACCTAACTCACAACATTTCCCATATGGGACAGGCTGAGATCGCTCAAATCATAGAGTTTTTCGCTAATTTTGAAGAGCTTGACCAGGGTATAAATCTTTACTTACAAGCGATGTCGACTTATTTATCAAGCAATGTATCCCGGTTGATAGTCGGGGTGCAAGGGTCTACAAAGTTGGATATTGTTAATTACCTTTCTAACTTGGTCATCATTTATTCGTCTATCATAAAGCGTGTTGTGTTGAATTACGAGGAAAGCATTGTTCCTATTATTAAGAGGGAATCCCATAATACTGTCAATTCCAGTGTACTTATCGATTGGTGTGTGGAAGAAGTCACTAGACTCGTAGCTGTTGTTAAGAAGCATCTATACGGGAATTTAGTAGAGCTTGAGAGATCTGATTTGGAGACGGAAGAAAAAGTCTATAAAGTCAGGGACCAAGAGCTTTTCAACAGGTTCATGGATGTGTTGCAACCACAGTTAGATCAACTCAAACATGTTGGTGTCAACATCGAGTATCTCTTCGACGAGATATTAGAATGCATTGAGAAATAAACATTTAAAGTTTATCATATAATCTGCCCAAATCGTAGTTTTCTCTAAATCTCAGACCGTTCTTTTTTAACACGAGCAATGACAAGGAGGCTAGCGTTACAATTCCAAGGAGGATGCTGAATAATATACCAGGGCCTATGGCTCTCAAAAGTGGCTCCACGATGAACGTGGCGATGGCTGCAAGGATTTGTCTACAGAGATTGTTCAAAGCGACTCCGGTAGCGCCTTTACCCGGAAGTGTGTCAACTAAGTAGGTAACAGTAGTACCAATAACCAACATTGAGGCAAAGCCAAAAATAGCGGTTCCTATTAATGGGGTTATCCAATGTTCACGAAACTTTAAGCACCATCCGAAAATCAAAGTCGCCGGGAAAAACAATACAACTGCAGTGACAACATTCCAAGAAATTCTTGATTCTGGAGCCAAATCGCCATTATGCTTGTCAGCATAGACTCTCAAAAGTTTATCATTCCACCTTCCACCTATAATAGAGGCAATCACATAAGTAACTGAATTAGGGATATACATTAATCCAACGATGATGGTAGAGAAATTGTAGGGCAGCCTGCTGTATTCATAAGTGATGGTCATGTTGAAAAAGTAGATGACCGCAAATGCAATAGATGAATAAGTAATCACAAGGATTACTGGAGGGTGTGTTAAAAGCACTAGCGCATGCAATGGCCGAATAGTCACATCATAGGCAGACGTTCTGAATTCAGCCCAAGTGAGTCTCTTCTGTTTCCCAGAAATACTAGCACTTTCACTAGCAATCTTCAGGACTCGATCATTATACGCTTCTTGTGCGATTCGGACGGAGTAGTTTGATCGATTAGTTGTCAATCGAGAGAGCGAGGGCATAACTGTATCTGTGACCGCACCATCGAATTCGTCATTCACAATATTGAGCGATTGATGCCTTGAAAGTTCACGAGAAAGTTGTGTAAGACTTTGGCTAAGATCTCGAGCTTCGAAGTCTTCGCTTTCCAAAGAATTTCCATTGTTTGATTGGGCGGGGCTTTCGAGATCGTGGCTATGGCTATCCGAAAGCTCTGGTTTAGTACCCCTAGCAAGCATTTCACGAACTGCTGCAAGCGAGTCTTGACGTCTTAGTGTTTCTGGAAGGCAGAAACATATCAAGGCAGCACTGCAACCAGAAAATATGGCCAACAACCACTGAGTTGCTCTCCAGCCCCATGCTTCTGCTACGGCTCCTCCCAATATAGGAGCCAAGAACGGGCCCATTAAGGGACCCAAATAGAAGAATCCCATGGCTCTTCCACGTTGATGTTGAGGATATAAATCACCAACAGTACCAGCGCCAACGGCTTGCACTGAAGATGAGGACATGCCACAAAGGACTCGAAAACCAATCAACGATTGAATGGTGGGAGCCAACGCAGCACCGATAGAAAATGCACAAAACAAAATGAAAGAGATGAGATAAATGCTTCTTCTTCCAAATCTTTCACTGAAAGTGGACCACCACATGGGAAACACACCCAATGCAAGAAGATATACACCAACGGAAACGTTCACAATGGCCACTGACGTCTTCAAATCGGCGACCACATCGTCAATCGCTGGCATAAGAATGGAAGTTCCCATAGGTCCAGTGGTAGCAGCAAAAGCAACTACAAAGACAATTATACCTTTGAGCCTATTCGGGTAATCTCGGGCGTCTTCATACTCCGGCACGATAGTGATCCAGCCCAACAATCCTCTTCTATCTTTAGCCTGAACCCTTTTACTCTTCACAGACACAGAAGATTGTACTTTGCTGGCTGTATAGTCGAGATTTTCCTCCTGGCGCCTTTCTTGATCGTCGACATCTTCTCGGTGATGCTTCTCGGAAGCACGATTGAGCTCGACCGGGTGCACGTCAGTAGCCGAGTCGATGGACTCGGACGAGTTTAGCGAGCTTCTGGAATCAACCATATTGAAGCTAGCTGTATAGCCAAGCAGGTATGCTGAAAAAGTGAATGCTGAAGAGCTGTCGTTTAAAGATGTCTTTTTCACTGCTTCTGTCACAAGGCTATAGCCGGTTTATACGTCATAATCCTGTGTACAGATAGAGGGGACGCAGCATCGGCCCGGTTCACCCTACAATCGCCGAGATGCCTGCACGAAGCACGATAAGATAAACCGTTGTCTTATACCATATTATATTAATTAAAGAAAAAAAGGTATCGATATTTAACTATTAGTTTATTTCTTAGAATTCTTTTCTCTGTTACCCTTAGGCACTCTAGCCCACCAGTAGAAGAGAACAGTCAACAAAATGTTAATGGCAATAAATGCAATGTAAATTCCAAAGTTTCTCCATCTTTGGCTGTAATAGGAGTTAACCAGCTTCAAGAAAACGTTAGTGTCTGCCATAGGACAGAATTCACACACCAGAGTGGAGTTACTATCCTTCAAGTAACCACCAGCAGCCTGGATGTATGGGCCCAAGTACTGTCCACAGGTTTGTCCCTTGGCAGGTGAGAATTTCAAAAATTCATTCTTGGCACAAACAACCTTAGTGTTAGCCAAACCGGTAGCAAGAATAGCTTGAATCAAGTAAGTGAAGGGGTTGGCTCTGTACATAAAGATCCAGAAGCCTGGCAACACATCAGGACCAGCCAAAACACCACAGAAGTTCAAACACATGGAGAACAACAAGGTTGCTAAGTTGGCAGCATTGTCGGCAAGCTCCATGAACGAGATACACAATTGACCCATAGTAGAAGTATACACGTAGAATGATGTCAAAAGCATCCACATTAATACACCACGAGGGTTAACGGCATCAGTAGGCTCAGCATTTCTGTAAAGACCAACAGGATAGTACCAACAGAAGAAAGCAATAGTACCAACGGCAACTTGGAAGGGGATCTCAGAAGTGATCTGACCAGCAATGAAGGCAAACCAACTGAATGTCTTTGAAGGAGCTTCACGCACTTCGTAAACTTCTCTTTGTCTCACGTAGTAAGTCAACATTTGTTGGACCAAAGTGTTGAAAGGAATCATGTACATGAAAACAGCAAACATCTGGTTCTGCATACCTTGGATGGAGTTATTCGCTTTAAAGAATGAGAAACCGTTGAACAAAGCAGAAGATAAGGCCAAGAAAAGTTTGGCGTAAATATATGCTGGAGTTCTCCAGTTCTGTTGAATAACTCTGTAGGTGACGATGATGTATTGCTTCCATATGGGAGCAGCATAAGACTTGTGAGCTTCAGGTGAATCATCTCTTGGCAATTTGGATAACTCAGTCTCCATATTGTTCAATTCCTTTTGAACATCTTGGAATTCAGTAGAGTTTCTCCATACTTGATAATAATCCTGGTTGGCATGAGATCCAGGCGCAGCACCAACAACTTCTAACATCCATTCGGCAGGGTTAGCTTCCTTTGGACAAGGGTGAGCTCCGTATTTCTCGAAGTAGTTAATCAAGACATTACAGTTCTCTCCTAAGTCACCAAAGTAAACAGTCTTACCTCCCTTTTGCAAGAAAAGCAATCTGTCGAATTCTTGCAACAAAATGGCGGAAGGCTGGTGAATGGTACACAAAATAGCTTGACCATGATCAGCCAACTTTCTCATCAACTTACAGATAGACCAGGCAGTTTGAGAATCCAAACCAGAAGTTGGCTCATCCAAAAATAATAACAACTTTGGCTTAGCAACTAATTCGACACCGATGGTCAAACGCTTACGCTGCTCGACGTTCAAACCTTCACCAGCAATACCAACTAAGGCATCGGAATACTCGTGCATGTCCAATAAGTCAATAATGTAATCAACATAGGCATCCTTATCGGCCTTGCTTACAGAGTTTGGTTGTCTCAAATAAGCAGAGAAAGCCAAAGCTTCACGAACAGTGGATGTTGGCAAATGTAAATCTTGTTGTTGGACGTAACCAATAGAACGTTGGAATGAAGAGTCCAATGAGTGACCATTGACCATTCTCACACCATCAGACACAACACCAGTAGTAACACGCTCAGACAAACAGTTCAAAAGAGTAGTCTTACCGGCACCAGAGGATCCCATCAAAGCAGTCAACTGTCCAGGCTTAACCCAACCGTCAACATGGTCCAAAATCACTCTAGTTTCTGACTTAATCTTCACTTCGTATGTCAAGTCTCTCCAGTGGAAAATATTCTGATTCTTAGGTAAGGCATCATCACCCTTTTCCTCTCTGGCCTCAAAGTTCTCGGCTTCCATTTGGTCCCTGATTGGAACCTTTTCAGTTGCAGCAGATTCGCCGTCTTTCTTGGCCTTAGCGTCTCTCTTAATCTTCTTCATGGAACCTCTCAAAAACAAAGTGATTTCACCCTTTTGCATGGCACCCTTGTTCAATTCGGTCAACAGAACGTAGACAGCCAAGAAGAAAATGGCGAAAGCAACAGCAATACCGAAGTTTCTCCACTTGTGTTTGGCGTAATATTCGTAAGCAGTAGCAATGTAGTCGGTACCTTGAACAATATTAGAACCAGCCTTGGAACCAACAGTGCTACAAATACGTTCGTCTGGACTGACATTAGCGTAAGGACCACCAGTAGGAACGAATGTGGAACACTCGAACTCACGATCATGGAACTCATTAGCCATCAAAGCTTCGAACACGTATCCAACGGGATTGATGTAACTAATCCACTTACTCCATCCCAACATCTTAGGCTTAGGAATAACGAAACCAGTGTAGATGACCATGGCCAACAATAACACGGTAGCGGGAGTCATAGCACCAGCTAAAGAAGTAGATACAGCACCCAAGGATCTGAACAAATGAGACATAACCAAGGTACAAACACCACACATCAACCAATAGAAAAAGAAGTGACCAGGGTTTCTTCTGAAGTTCACCATAAAGTAAAAGATGAAATTAAAAGACAACGACATAAGAAGTTTGACTGGCAATTCAGTAACGATACTGGCAAGGGCGTCAGCTGCGGGTCGATACAAGGCATATTTCTTATGTTTCTCAACAATAGGTCTGGCTTCGAAAAGAGACATAATTTCTAACAAAGAGGCAAAGGCATTGAATAATACGGCAAAGAACATGGCAGCTCCTCTATAATAAAATGAGCTGGTTGTTTGACTCAAATTGTAAAACACGGACGAAAGAATCAAACCCATAACGGCTTGACCGAAAACCAGGAAAATAGCAATAGAAGGATCTCCCTTAGTTCTAAGGAAGTTTCTAGACATGATGTATCTCACTTGCATTCCAAAAGAAACAGTGTATGGAGACTTAGGGGAAAGGTTCTTGGATTGTCTGGCATTGTGAGCACTTTGGTACTCGGCTCTGTGAGATCCTGACTCCACCTTCTCTAAGTAAGCGTCAATCTCTTGAGTCAAAGCTGCATACTCCAGAGAATTTTTCCAGTATTCCTCGAATTCAATAGCAGTTTGAGGAAGTTTACCTTCGAAACCAGGACGAACAACCCGCTCTTCAGGGTTAGTCAACGAAGTCAAATAATCAGCTGTAGTTTGACGTTGAGGACAGTCATAACCCATATTCAAGAAGAATTCCTTGGCAGCATTGGCCTTACCAAAGAAGATCTGGCGACCTTCATACAACAACACAACATTGTCGAACAAGTCGTAAGCGTCTTGAGAACACTGGTAAATTGCAATCAAAGGAGTGGCATCAAGGATAGTGGCAGATGTCTTTAAAGCTCTTATGAACTCAAGAGCGGTGGCGGCATCTAAACCTCTGGTAGCATTATCCCAACATTGGACGTTGGCACCACACAATGAGACTTCAGCGATAGATACACGCTTACGCTCACCACCAGATACACCTCTAATGAAATCGTTACCAACGTTGGTATTTCTAGTGTGAGACAAACCGTAAGTGGCCATGTATACACTAGCCATGTGT
The DNA here is from genome assembly GCA_030574335.1 of Meyerozyma elateridarum. Classification (NCBI taxonomy): domain Eukaryota; kingdom Fungi; phylum Ascomycota; class Pichiomycetes; order Serinales; family Debaryomycetaceae; genus Meyerozyma; species Meyerozyma elateridarum. The sequence goes on from JAJMEU010000001.1 coordinate 221,041, forward strand.
TTGGCGTAGGTTTCTCTATCAACATTGCCTCTGTTTTCGGGGGTTCTCAATCTGGCGGCGAACTCTAAAGTGTCTCCAACACTTAAATGAGGGAAATGTACATCGGTTTCAGCAGAATAGACCACATCACCACGGAAATGCTTAGCAATGTCATTCTGAGTCAAGCCGTCGTAGGTAATCTTAGACTCTTCACCGACATGGAAACCATAAGTATGAGCGGAAATGGTTTTAAGCAAGGTCGAACAACCAGATCCGGGTCTTCCTAAGATGACGGTCACTTCACCCGGTCTCATTATTGCGTCCATGCTCTTCAAAATGTCAAAGTAAATCGAAGGATCCTGCTTCTTCATGGATCTAACGGCTTCCATTCCCATTTTGAAAAGGGCGGAAGTCACGGTAGGCTGGTAATCACTGTCGGCAGCAACACCGTATGCTCTCAAGTTACGGTAAGCGACACCTAAGGAGGAAGGCTTATAGTAATCGGGATCCGAATCATGCAATTTACGCAAGTTCTTCACCCAAAACTTGGCATCGAACATGTCCGAGTTGGGGTTAAGTGCTTCCTCGATCTCATCCTCTATATATGGACTGACTCCAGGAACCTGGGACATATGAGACAAGTATTTGATGAGGTCTTGGGAATTTTTGGTCTTGGAAGAAATGATAGAAGTGTTGGTGATGGTTCTAGCCAACTCTTTAATGGATTTGTCGGCAGCTTCATCGAAACCTTGATACTCAGCAATGGAATCCCTGGAGGAGCTTTCCGACGTCTGGTCGAAGTCGGTGTCCTTGGGAATTGTATCACTTTGGGACGACATAATAATAGTAATGAAAAATTTCCCACTAGCAGAAGCGCAATTCAATTATTTATAAGTAAGTTGTTGTGATAATCTGTAAACGATGGCTTCACCGTAATTTGATCAGCCTAAACAAAAATTCAGGTCAACAAAACAATGGCTTGGGTAGTTGGGTATAATTCTATAAAAATAATCATGGAACTATGCTACTTATAAAGTCATCCGAATACAGACAGATGCATCATAATCAGCTGCGGCTGCGCTAAAAAGAAAAGAAAACAGGCTTCGGTTGTGCGCATGTTCCGGCTTCCGACAATACAACCCTGAAAGGCTAACTATGGGTGTTCGGTTGTAAACTTCTCGGACAGTTGTGGATCCTTCTAAATTAGGCACGCACGCTGCGAATTTGGGTTCTGGAGATAGCGGCGCTATCGTAATAAAGAATCGGGGAACAAGGAAATTAAAAAATAGCAAAGGAGGCTTTTTCGGCCTCTAGGAGTGCTGTGAGGGTTCACACACTTGACGTGACCCGAACATCTCAGTCTCTAGAATTGTGCCCGGCAAGATATTTATCAGGTTCCGAAGCGAAAAACGTTTCGGATGCCGGATCTAATTAAGGTCCGAGAATTCGAATTGCGCTCGGTGAAATAACGTTCCAGAATATCGTTTAGAAGTGCTTGTGATATTCCTGTAGTCATTTTTCAGTTACGAAATCTGACGATATAGTCACACCAACGTTTGACGTCAATAAAAATAGCATGATTTTGACTTATTTTGTCTGCAGCCAAGCTTATTTGGTGTATGGAATATTTCTTAGCTTATAAGTGTCTATTCTTTGTTTAGGTAACTATGCTTATTTAGAGTTTGGGATTCGCTTGGACTTGTTTTTCGGCTTCTTTGCCGCCGAGGCTGAAATCCAAATTGTATCTTCATCGTCATCGGGTTTTCCAGGGTAAGCCTTCTTATTCTTAAATACCTCTTTCCTCCATTGTTGCAATTGCTTTTTCTTGGTATACTTCCGTTTGTCCTTCATTCTAAGTTCCTTGCTCCTGTATGGTGCGAATTTCTTCAAACCAATGTAGCCGTTCAATTGTTGATCATCTGCAAGAATTATATCTCTCGTAGTTAAACCAAATGATTCAGGGGAAACTTCCCGGTACTTGAATTTGACTTCATCTTTATTTTTAGCCCTACCACGATCTTCTTCGATCTCTTCGAGAATATTAGCCGTATGTGCATCGACTATCTCGGCTGCTTTCTCCTTTAATGACTTCTTTTCGCTCTTAGCCTTCTTTTTTTCAGCTTTTTTAGCTTTTTTGTCCTTCTTGCGTTGGGCTGCGTCATCCTCAGCAACCTCTTTTTCTTCATCTTCTCCATCTTCATGCACTTCAGTAGGCTTCTGCTCATCATCTTCATTATCATATGTTTCTTCTTCCTCTTCTTCATCGCCTTCCGCCCCATTGAAGTCGGCCATTATTTCGTCATCATCATCCCATTTAGGTTTCTCGATCTCCGCACCGTAGTACTGTTCATTGAATATTTCAGCCATTTTGTTGTCCCATTCAGAATCGTCAAAATCATCTCTGAGCAAAGCATCACCAAAGACCTTCTCAATTACGGAATCAGGGACTTCGTCGCCGACAGCCTCTTTGATTTGGGCCAATCTGTCCATGACTTTATTAGTCTTAGCTAACTTTCTCTTTTTGAGTTCTTCTTGTTTAGCATTATTTTCGGCTTCTCTTTCCTCTTGGATCTTTTCTCTATGACGTTTTCTAGAATTTGTCTTGGATCTTCTTAAGGTAGCTTGACTACGAGCATAGGAAACAATTTCGGCTGCATTTTCTTCTTCATAACGGAAGTTGTATGCATGTTCGAATTTTTCAACAGCATCGTCGAAATCTTCTTCATCTTCATTATCTATCTTGTCCAAGTCCATGACTTTATCATTCTTTCTTGGAATCCATGCTTGTTGGTCAAAGAAAGATACAAGGAATTCTTTCTGGTTGGAAGGGTCAGGTAATTGAGTGACGTCTGAATCGTCTTTTGATGCATTAGTGTCTTTTTTCACTAAGAAATCACCATCATCGTCATCGTCACTCTCTCCCTCTTTGAAAGCAGTTTTGATATCAGAAATCAATTGATTTCTTTCTTCTCTTTGTTGGACAACAAATGGCTTTTCACCATCTACGCTTTGAAATTCGCCTTCATCATCGTCCTTGTAGTTACCAGAGAGTAAATTCATCCGATGATAATCTTTCAAGAACATTGGCTTTTCTTTTTTTCCAGACGTTTTAGCTTCTTCCGAAACTTCATCGAAGAACTTCACATCTGATTCAAGCAACTTCTTTGGGTCATTTCGGATTGTTTCAAGCACTTGGTTGATACCATTCTCGACGTCTTCAGTAATTAAATTACCATATTCATCTTCCTCTTCTGAACTAGAACTATTTTCTTCCGAATTTTCGTCGGCAGATTTTTGCCTAACCAGGCTTGCTTGCTGCTGCTTCTGTTTTTCTTCCTCTTCCCTGGCCCTCTTGGCGGCAGACTTCTTTCTAGCCATTACGAAATCAAATGTTCCTCTAGAAGCTCATCGCATCTCATCGCGAACTGTTTCAATCGTGTACCTGTATATAACACATCTGGGGCAGCAGTGGGCCCCAATTATAGTAGATGTAAGCAAATCTATTATATTGCTTTTATATAGTTAAGTATAAATAATGTTGTACTAGTTAGAACTTTGCTTCCTGGCCAAATTCCTCCACTGCCCGTTTATTCTCGTACCACCATTCAAACGCAATCTCACATCTATTCAAGTCCAAATTCTCACTCAATACCTTCCATAAGACTCCAGTGAGGAATTGAGCTTCACTAGGGTTGCTGTTGACAATCAAATTGTTAATCTGATCAAGCCAGTAAGTGAAAGAGGATAAGGGGAAGTAAGGAATTAGGTTAATGAGGGTGGATATCACTGCTTCGCGAGTGGTCTCGGACATGGTCCGTTCCTGGCGACGAGTACGTTTTGGCTTTGGAGGAAGAAAGAAAAGCTTCACCCGATCCTTGGGCTTCTTTTTCTTATTATGGTCGATAATGTCAGTGGAAGGATGTTTCTTGTCATCAATATGGCTCATAGTGGAAGAGGCATCAATCTCAGAAACAGGCTGAGCCGAAGAAAAGGCGTTATCTTTTGTTGTTACCGGTACACCTGATCTCGTTCCAATACATCTTTCTAAAAGGAAAGTCAAAAACTCGTCGACGGAATTAGTGAACCGCCGGCCTGGAGGATATACTATTGGATTTGATAATGCTTTCTTCCCTAGAGTCTCCACAGCGATGCTCAATTGGTTAGATGATAAAATGTCGGGGAATTGAAGGAATAGTAAGGTCACGTATTCAAGTGAATCATCAAGGTTTGTAGCAGTCTGCTTGTAAGAGAAATAGTTCAAAAGGACGGAATGGCCTGCTTCAATCATATTATGATCTTGATAAAGGTCTCCTCGTACTAAATGGAACGATATTCCATATATATCTTGGATGAATATTTCATTCTTTTTATTTTGCTGCAAGTAGTTTTCCCACAAGCCAAAAACAAATAAAATTCTGGCTCTTGCAACGTAGTCATTGTTCAAGACTGTAGGATTGGTGTTAATTTCTTGGTAGTTATTCACTAAAAATTTCGTCAATTCCTCGAATCTTCTAGTGGTTGCATCACTGCTTAATGTTAATTCAAGAGTTAGATAGTAAACGAAATTATAGCCATCGAAACCACCCAGTCCGATCGAGACTAGAATATGATGAACGTAATAAAGATTATGGATTATCTTCAAAGAAATCTCTCTATACTGAGTCTCGATAAGGAAGGGAAGATTTCTTTTAAATGGGTTTGCAAAAAATGTGAGTCCACCGTCGGTACTGGACTTGAGGAATCGATTCAATATACCTTGAAATGTTAATATTTGACCGAATAAGATTGTTTTCATAAAGAACCAAAAGTGGTCAGCGGGAGAGGTACCATCGTTATTACGCAGCTCTGGGGCAACGTTGAACGCTGAGTCTCTTGTTCGCGTACTGAGCCTTCTATTAAAGACCAACATGCTATCCAAGATGAAAATTATTAGGTTGAAAGATTCATCATTAAACGAAAGTTGCATCAAACAATTCTCAAGAAGGAAAGAAAGTCTGTTTAAGTTCTTACACACTGGTTTCTGTAATATTTCTGTTTGGATATAGTCCTCGGAATTTTGAAGGACATGAGAATCAAAGAAATGATCATAAACCATTAGATCCGAAAGTATAATTTCGGAAAGCTTTGCTGAGACAAAGGGAATGCGGTCTTTCAGGATATACGCCTTCACATTGTGTTTCTTATGATAAAAAAGTGCAAAACTTATAAGAGTCAATTTAAGAATTGGTTGTGGAGTTGATTGAGAAAGAGAAAACTCCAATCCCTTTTTAAACAATGCCAGTATCTCGCTATCCCAATCATCAAAAAACCACTTATATTGTAACATGTTACCGTAAGTGTATAATTCGTCTCTCAACTTGTTGGAAAGGCAGATACCAGCAATGATGGGGAGAACTTTCCAGCAGTTTTCTTGAGGCAGATACATAGCAAAATTCGTTAATTCTTTGGTGATAATAGCATACCATGCCTTAACGCTTAGGCTCGGTCTAGATACTTTCAACTTGGTATCAGTAATTAATTTGAAAACTTCTACAATTAAATAGTTGTCTTCAAACGTTGCACCAGGGCCAAAGCAAAGTGGATTGTTAAGAAAACTGGCCATAATTATTTTGAGGTTGTGCAGATTTTTGACATAGGGCAAGTATTGGTACAAATAACTCAAAATCTGCCTGACTGAAGCGTTTGGGGGAGGGTTTCTTAAGTCGTTTACTAAGTAGTCTAGGTCTTGTGGCTGAGCACTGGGATATGAATTCTCAAATGAGACTGAATAGTTACCGCCTCTTCTATGAGCGTTTAGAAGCGCCCTTCCTTGGGGCCCCAAATTGCGTTGCCATCCGCTCATGGTTAGTTGAAGTCGTGAATTTACATTTGGTGGGGTAGTTTGAAGTTGACCGAGGGCATCCTGCGTATAGGACTACTTTATAGTGACTTTTCTTTAATTGTAAGTAAATACAGAGGGAAAATCTTAGAATATCCCTGAAATTTGATATTTTGGAAATTGGTTGATTCAGAGCATTAATGTGAAGTTTTCAGTAATTTTTTCATAAAATTATGCATTTTATTTGCATCCTACATTCTAACCAACCATCAATTCTCCGATTCCAAAAAAATCGCATCATCCTGTATTTGGCGACAAATTTTGGAGCTTCTGCTTCTATTAACAAATCCCGACTTTCATTTTTTGGCACTAGTCATCTTTCTTATGGCCTTATAAGCATATTTTCCGCATAATATTTCCCGATATACCACTAGTAGTAACTTAAGAAGCTGTCTTTCAACATGCGACGGTTTCCATTGGTTACTACTTTGAAGAATCTACGATTCAATCTCCGTAACTACAAGCCCAGCAATCACCGACCCATCTTCCAATCCACTAACCATCCCTTCAGCACTAATTCACAATTGCTAGAAGCCTCATACTCGCATTGGTTCCTACGTGCGTCTAAAGAGGTTCCATCCAACATCATTAGTCGTTTAACGGAAACTCTGGACCGCCAATACGAACAGAACCAGCATGAACCAAAAAGGTCCATTGGCTCCGTGTCTTCCACACCTGTAGTTGTTCAGGCTATCAACCAAAAGTTCCAGCATAATAATGATGTAAACGACTATGATCAAACCATATCTATTCTGCACTTCGATGGAGTGATTTTATCTAAATTGAATTCTTCTAATTTTCATGAAATCTCATCTACTCTTCGAGAAGCAGCAAGAAAACATCAGTACGTTGAGACTGAGCTGCTTATCCAGGTATTAGAGCATTATTTGGATGATCTGCCTTCAAGTCCTTTTAGTTCTCCTATCGAGCATTCCATTTTTGAAGAAAATCGTGAATTAACTAGGCATAACGAGTATTACAAGCGTTTGCGAGATCGAATACCGGCTATATATAGCCTCTGCCATCTCTATGAAGGTCGGCTGTTTGACAATAAGCGATTCCAAGAGATCTATACACGAATCTGCTATCATCAAAACGACTTGGCTACCTTGCAGCATGTATTATATTCTTATTTGAAGCATGATACCTACAATTCCAAAACTTTAAGTTATGCTATAAGCGCATTTATTCGTAATTACGAAGTCGAATTTAGCAAAGGCTTGTTTTTGAATTTGATGTCTTTAGGTAGACCATTACTGGCATCATTGCTCGAGACTATCGTGCACCAGCTTGTGAGCGTACAAGCACTCTTTGAAAATCTAGCATTTGTATTCAAAACTTGGTTAGATTCCAATTTTGAATCACCAACCCCTCAAACATTGGCACTTTTGATTCGTGAATATTACAAGTATGGCTCCGACGATGAACTTCAGAAGTTAAAGGCACAAATTGAAAAACTTGGACTTAGCGACTCATCATATATTCGTACTGCCGACTTACAGTCGTCAATAATAATGAGAGAGCCAAATCATTTCGTGAAGACAATAACTGAGACGGACATGAGCAATGTGCATCAAATTCTAGAAGATGTCAAGAAAAGAGGATCTCCTGAAGAGTTGAGTGATTTCTTCTACCTGATGATTTCTTTCTTCGCCAAATTTTCTAATATTAGCAGAGCACAAGAACTTTACATCTTGATGAAAGAAAATTCAATACAGGACGAAAGAGTTCAACAAGTGTTTAGCAAATACTTTGTTCGCCATGATCAGTACTTAAACTTGACTAGTTACTTGCAACGTACTCCTGTTAAGTTTGATCCATCCTATCTATATGACTTGTATGCTGGATTTGTTAAGACTTATCCTTATCAGGCTGAAAAATTTAGCGAACAATTTCATAGCTACTTGAAGCTGTGTGGACATTTTGATGCGGATGATTTAAGTCATTTTGCATCTTGTCTTCAAGTAAGAAAGATTGACTCTCAGCTTACTCCGTTTGCCATGAGAACAGGTGAATTGGATCAACGTAAATACGATTCGCCAAACTGGAAATTGATTGAGTGGAAGTCTTCACCTACTGGTAAGCGCCAAAGTGCTGCTATTCAAGTGGATTTCCGAATCACAAAGGGTTTCCGAGATGTGATGCGCAAAGGAGTGAAGCCAGACTACAAAGTAATTGAAACGACCTTCAGAAGGCTGAGTGCTGAGAACCGACACAAGATCTTCCTGTTGCTTGAAGCATTGCGTTTACCTACCAAGTACTTTGAGAAGTTGATTATTCTTGAGCTTCAACTCAATAAGGATAAGGACGCTCTTCAGAAATACGTAAATCGTGCCAATCATGAGCTCAATGTGAATAATGTCATCATGTTGGGCCGGATGTTACTTAACAAGTCACTTTATTCTGAGAATGAGCGACTTTTGAAGTCAGTAAGACCTGAAGAAATGAATGATAGAACCAAAATGGTTTATCTTAACCTTCAACTTCGTAACTTTTTACGACAAGGACAATTTGAAAACATGGCAAAAGCGATCAAAGGTTTCCCCATTGATGAAATTACCCTTAGTCCTTATTTGTACAAACAATGCCGTTACATTGAGAAAGAGCTCCTTAAGAAGCGGAATTCTAATCCAGATTTGAGCCCTCCATCAGAGGAAGCACTTGCAGCAATCCGCGGACTTTTGGGTGACATTAGCATAAGACTCGATAGGGACGCGGTTGAAGTTAACCACAAGGTGTGTGAAATGTTTGCGTGGCTTGATAAGTGGGTGGTCAAACAAGATCCCAGAAAAACCTAGCAGTATTCACTAGCACCCTGACAGCATAAAATCATCTTGAGCCTTCCTTGCATATAACCTGTATATAAATAAACGATATCAAGACAATTGATCATAGAGTAGATCATGAATTCACTAGATGAGTACCTCCAGGTGTGGGAGGGCATGGTATGTATATTTCGGCTGATTTGTGCTAGTGCATTCACTAACCCAGGATCCTAAGATGCTACGAGTAATGATCGCTCGAATGCAAAGAACTGTGGAGTGTGCTGTGTGTTCCGATATCATGCATGTTCCATTTTTGACCAGTTGTGGCCATTCATTTTGTTACTCCTGCCTTACCAGCTGGTTCAGCAGCAAAGTAAACTGTCCGACCTGTCGTAAGGAACTAGAACATCCACCTATACTAAACATTCATCTACAAGAAATCAGTAGTTTCATAGCCGATGGGCTCATCGACCTCGGCGAGGATGCTGAGAGTCTTAAAGAACAGCGCGACGAAGCACTCAAAACATTCAAGGCCGACCAGGATAACAAGAAATTGTTTGGCGATGCCTTCGAGTCTGCTTTAACCCTTATAGATCGTTCTGATGGTGTTCCTCGTTGTGGAAATTGTCACTGGGAAGCCCACGGAAGTTCCTGTTTGCATTGCGGATCGCGATTTAGGATATCTCGCGATGACGACTACTACGACTCCGATGATGGGGACGCCTATGATGAAGATGATGACGAAATTGTAATTTACGGAAGAGACCTTGATGAATACGACAGTGCGGATAGCTTCGTTAATAACGATGAAGAAGAAGAGAATGGTAATAGCGACGTAAATGATGACGATATAGATCTCAGTGCGTCCTTGTCCGATGCTAGTAGCTTCTACGGGTGGGATGCTGATCCACATCCTGAAGACGAATTACGTAGAGCCATGCACCGGTTTCACCATACGGGCCTTCGTTATGGGTCGGATGGTGAAACACACCATGACGATTCAGACGACGATATGATCACTGTGCCTCGAAGGCGACCTCGTACAGTGTCATCTAGCGATAACAGCATTCATAGCATCCACAGCATTAGTGACGAAAGTGACGACTAGCAGTATAGAAATGTTGCAGCCTAATCACGTGATGTGTACTTCGCAAATGGTGAATTATTATGTAATACTGGCGACCAATGGACGACCGCAGAAAAATGAACTGATATTAAAGAAGAGCAGTTAATCCTACTTTCACCATCATGAACCCACAAAGAATCATTGAATTGCAGAGGCGTTACCAAGCATCCGACAAGAGATTGTGGTTGCGTGGAAAGAACTCCAAGTACGTCGTTTTCCCCTTCTACGCCTTGTTCACTGTCAGCACCATCTTCCCATTGTACTACACTGGTAGAGCTATCCTTGGTATTAAGGACGAGTAAGTTGCATACAAACACTATTAATGTCTAGGGACTAGGTGAACTAGATTAGGTATTATTACAATACATGAAAGTCGTATGAATAATGTAGACAAAGTTGTGATGATTTTTCAGCTTTGGTGAATTTCGTGAAATCTTGTAGAGAAGAGTCAAAAGTTGCCGAGACTATAAAGATTATTTCTCTTTTAACTTTGGTAGGCTTATCAATGGAGTACCAACTATGCGAATCAAGTAGATGATTTACGTTTACGCCGATGGCTTGTCTATGAGAAGCTATATTTACAGTTACTGTTTGTTCTTCGTGTTGATCAACACAATTGATACAAAATATTGAAATTTTTCGACATTTGACTGAAATCAAAACAAATGAGACATATAGTCTGTATTGTCATATGACCTCATTAAAAAGTCTTCCGTATGTTGTCTGTATCCATCTCCATCTTCATGTGGTGGTACCACCTGCACGCACCCAACATTTCGCACCCATCAACCATACGATTCAGTTCCAGAAAGACGATTACCAGTTGATGTCACTCCTAGACCTTCCCCTTGATATCCTATCGCACATACTTGAGTATGTTCCTCAGCAATACTTGATATCTTTAGCTCAAACGAATTTTCACTTTTATCAACCCTGTGGCAAGCAGCTCTACAAACGTCTTTTGATCAGGCATGAGCCTACTCTAAGATCTACCTGTTCCCGTCAAACTGATTTCGTTGATGCTACCCAAACTGTCATATATGGGGTCCGCAACGTCTCTGTACCCAAGCTGCATCATACCCAAATGCTTAATGCTCGAATAAGAACATTAATCCAGTCTCTTACCATTAATCCGGAACTTGCAACGTATGTGCAGCAAGTCGATATCATAGATGATTACGAACAGCCGGATATAGTAGAGGCATTGCAAGAACTTGTAAATATTATTGAATCGGTGACTTCCGTCGAGGTGAAAGATACTGTAACTAATAAGAAAGAACTCAATGGACTTGAAAAGTACCGGTCTTTGACTAAAAAAAGCAAAAATGGACTTAAACAATTGTACATAAATAGTCCTGCTCTTAGGAAGAAGATTAATTTCACCCCAAGGAAATGGGATAGCATAATTATTGATAACTTGTCTCAATTATCAGAAGCCAAAAATGCCAAAGAGATCGTTTTTGCATTCAGCGATTATGGTGACAGTCTTATACCTAAAGATGACATAGTAAAGATGAATCCAAAAAGCATATCAGCAATATTAAGTCAACTAAAATCAGTGATTGTTGTTGACGGTCACGCTCAGAATTGCTTAGCACAAATCCAAGCTGCTTTAGGCTTGAAAAACATGTTGCCAGAATCTCTTTCGATTGTGCATTATCACAATGCTAATATGACTTCTCCTCTCGGTATCGATTGGTGGAAAGTTACAAGGCTTCTGATAACTATGGGATGTGATAATGTCCAGTGTAATCAAGATTGTCTTTCTGAATTCTTGGGCCAGATTCCCCCCGAACAACCCATTCTGGCCCTTACTATAACTCAATTGAATACTTCAAAGCACAGTCACGGTCATAAGTTTTGTGAACAATTTGACCTTATTGCTGTAACTTTTCTTCGTCAATTCAGTCGTTTATGGTATATCAGTGTGAGGCACTCGCCTCCTATGAATGGAATATTCGAAGATGGTCTTGAGGGAAATTACCTCCGTCGACGGAAATTGTTCACTGAAACTCTTCCAAACTCTATAAGGCATCAGCATGACCATGAAGAAGGTCAAGTGTTCAGTATCCATCCAATCGTTGTGCTTCCTAATCTATTACATCTGTTTGCATGTTACGAGCAGGCCATGAACAATCTACTTTGGAACGGTTGCAGGTGCTCCAGCTGTCAAGTCACTCTTGGGTATCTCGATGAATTCTTGTTGCTGCATCAGTACTATGATGATGTCTCTGAAAGATACAAGGATTTGACTACGAGTCAACTCTTTTGTGCCATCGGACAAAAGCTCAGCCAGAGAATGCACGATGGTAAGAGCGACTTAGATTTACTAAATTATCCTCTCAGTAGTTCTGAGTGGAATATCCATGACGTTGACGGATGGGGACCTTTTAGATGCCTTGGTCACCAGGTATATGAAGGTGCAGAATACGATGATGAAGAAGTAGTTGATGAGGAGACTGCAAAAAACTATCAATGCAAGTTCCGTGGTAACAAATTGACATTGTCTGCCGTGGCTTTATCGGTTGCCCATTACTGGGACGGTATTATCAGAAGAATGATCTTCTTGAATAGAGGTGATGCCGAGGATATTGAAATCGGTAAGGCAGATGAACTCAACGATGGTGGTACCGAATACGGCGGAGCACCAGTATTGGGAAAGATTGTCCTTAACGGGGCTGTATATAACTTGGGCAAAGAGCTTAACGGTACTAATTTTAGCGAAAGTGTCTACGATAACTAGTTAATAAAAAAATAATTTGATGAAACCTAATTTGGTGCGATGCCTCAGTTGAGCATCTTCAACGGTATTATACTTGCGAAATCGATCCCAATAGGATATACCGATAATTATCCGTCAAAAACCTAGGGGAAATGATTCTCCTCATTGACTCCTATGATTCTTTCACTAATAACTTACGCCTGCTCATAACTGAAAGCACTGGGGAGAGAGTGATAACAATTCGTAACGATGCATTCGAGCCTCAGTTATACGAAAAGATCTTCGAAGATTATGTGCCATTGTTCAAATATATTGTCGTGGGACCCGGTCCAGGCCACCCATGCAACAAGCTGGATGTTGGTTTGGCCGGTTGGTTGTACCAACAGTATAGGCAAACCACAAAAAAAGATTTAGTTCCCATTTTAGGTGTATGTCTCGGGTTCCAAAGCATGTGCTATGAATTCGGCAATGAAGTATTGAGTTTAGAAGCAATTAGACACGGTCAGGTTTATGATGTCATCCCCATTCCTGATAAAGACTCGAAATACAATCTCTTTCCGTCCGAAATCAGTATTCCTAGCGTCAGATATCATTCCTTGCATGTGCCATTAGATAAACTTAACGACGAGATTATTCCATTAGCATATTGTGACGACGATAACCATGGAAACAGGAAGAAGGTGTTGATGGCTGCTAGACATCGTAGCCTTCCACTTTATGGAGTTCAATATCATCCTGAATCCATTTGTTCTTCTTTTGGATCCCATTTGATCAAAACGTTCCATGAAATCGCTCGAGAACTTCGTGATATCCCCGAGCCTCCATTAGATTCATTTAGAGAATTCTTCGAGCATGATATTGGTCGTCGTTATGCATTGAGCAAATCAAGAGCTGAGAGTGAAGATCCACTGATAAGCTTTCGTGCGCTCGACCTCCCGGAAGCAACACCAATTGCTATCTGCAATTACATGTACAAGAAGCAAGGTAAAGCTGATTTTGTTCTTCTTAATTCAGCAGCAAGCCCTGGCCAATGGTCTGTAATCGGTCTTCCGATCGTCGGTGAATCACAGATAATAAGCCATTCTAGAGATGTAAACGAATATGTAATTATATCGAAATATGGAGAAGGTGAAGGAACAAAGCATAATCTCCATGATCTAGGTCATCAAGATATCTGGTCTTTTGTGAAAGAGTCATTCAGACAAAGCTACATATCTAGGGAAGAACTTGAAAGTCAGACCAAGCGGCTGCTTCCTTTCTATGGTGGCTACATGGGTATGTTCTCTTACGAGGAGGGTCAACATGTTGTATTCAGTAAGCTCAAATCTGGATGCAACGGCCCCATGCCAGATTTGAAACTAGTCTACATTCAAAGAAGTTTGATTTTTGACCACGAAAACCAGCAGTGGTATGCATTAACGATCAAGGATGATGATCATACGTGGGTCGATGAAATTGAACAAGAGCTTTCGCAAGCTTATTCACACGACAAGCTCTCAATTGACCTAAGCACCCTCCCAAATTCGATAAAAGATTTGTCGACCACGAACAACATAGAGTTTGAGCTTCCTCAACGTGACATTTATAAGAAACAATTCGATGCATGTCAGAAATATCTCCATGCTGGTGACTCTTATGAATTATGCTTAACTACCCAGCTGAAAATTACGCTTCCATCAGAAATTCAGCCATGGGATATCTACTTGGTGCTAACTCTCAGGAAGAATCCTTCGCCATATTCCTGTTTCATGCAATTCAGCGATTGTGTGCTTATTTCTTCGTCGCCAGAGAGATTTCTTTCGTGGAAAAAGAATGAGAAAGGCACAAGGACAGTCGAGTTCCGTCCTATTAAAGGTACTGTAAAGAAAACTCCAGATGTGGATTTCGAAGCTGCTACTAAGATTTTACAAACTCCAAAAGAGATGGGTGAAAATTTGATGATTGTGGATCTTATTCGTCATGACTTGTACCAATATGTCGACAAAGTTGAAGTAGCCCAGCTAATGGTTGTGGAAGAGTACAGCACGGTGTATCAACTTGTCAGTGTGATTCGGGGAGAGGTGGAGCATCAGCATGGTGCGGACATTCTTGAATGTTCTCTTCCTCCAGGGTCGATGACGGGAGCTCCTAAAAAGAGATCAGTAGAATTGCTTCAAGATATCGAAGCCATGCAACCTACTTGTACTGACGGTAGAAGGGGTATATATAGTGGTGTATGTGGCTACTGGTCGGTAACTGATGAAGCTGACTGGTCAGTTATCATTAGATCGCTTTACCACTATGCTGACGATAAAGAGAATCTGAAGGAAAAGTCAATGTGGAGAATCGGTGCTGGTGGAGCAATCACAGTTTTAAGTGAGGAAGAGGCAGAATGGGAAGAAATGATGGTGAAACTCAGTAGTGCTTTGCAATCATTTCTCTAGCATCATTAAATGTAAATAACAACATATAATACCCTATTTAATAATATGAATACTCTACAACTCAAATTGATCTGCTGGACTGCTTGTGCGACTGCTGCCGCTATCATGACTCGCCCACTGCAAGAGCGCTGGTGGTTATCTGCAGTACTGAAAATGTCGACATGACGACGACAATTTCAACAATTGAACTTTCAAGAAACCCGACAGACAAGAAGTTATTCCATGTCATTTTTCGGCTTTGATCCCAGTGTGCCTCCGCATCTCCGGCAGCAACAGGCACAGACCGAAAGCTATGACTTTCAGGATACCTATGATGGGTTTGGTGAGCCTGAAGATGCGTTGAACTCAGAAACGTTCGGTGGTGCTGAAGTTGGGAAAGATTTCGACTTTGGCAGCGCCAACCCTACTCCTGCCCCAGCCCCAGCCCAGCACGGCATCAGCTATGCCCAGGCTGCCGCCCATCCTTCGAATGATGACGAATTCATGAAGGATCTTTGGGGTGCTGGAAATGCTCCTGCTCCTCAGCAACAAGCTCCTCAGCAGCCTGCCCAAGAGAACAAAATCTTGTCTTTAGAAGAGATTGAAGCTCAGCTCAGTGCTATCTACCACCAGGGTGCACTTCCTCAGCAACAGCAAATGCCACTCCAGCATTACATGATGCCAGGTATGATGCCTCCACCTTATGGCGGTTACATGATGCCTCCAATGGGCTCTTACATGCCCCCACCTGGTCAGTACGGACAGTATCCTATGCAGCAAATGCCTGGACAGATGCAGCAACAAATGCCTCAGCCATGGCAGCAAATGCAACCTCAGCAGCCCCAGCAGTTCCAGCAACCTCAAGGACAGCCTCAAGGACAACCTCAAGGACATTCCCAGGTTCCTTCTCAAGGCCAGCAACCAGGATTCCAACCTCCACAAGCTCCTCAACAGGTTCCTGCTCCTCAATCGGTCCTAGTCCAGGAGGCTAAGGCTCCTCAACCAGCTCAACCCTCTGCTCCTGGTTCTGCAAGTGCTGCCCCTGCTTGGGGTCAATCAGCACCTGCTGTTCAACCTAAAGCAGCTCCTGAGGTTTCCTCTTCTAGTTCAGGACCATCAGCTTCTTCGGCTGTTCTGACTGAAGGCAAGGATTTGTCCCTGTTCCCAGTTCTTGGGGCCAAGGGCACCGAGAAGCCCGCTCCTCGTCGTCTTAGTCATGCTGAGATGACTCCTGAGCAGCAAGCCAAGGCTGCTAGAAGACACGAAAAGGTTGCTCGTATCATGAACTACTCGGGTATCATGAACCCTAAGGATAAGGACTTTGTCACTAGGTTCCAATTGTCTCAGATTGTAACCGAAGACCCTTATAATGAGGACTTTTACGCTCAAGTGTTCAAGGTTATCCATCCTAAGCCTAATGCTAACCCAATGCAACAGCAGGCTGAACAGAACAACTCTATCGCTCAAGCCTATTTGGACCAGAGTGGTCACCGTTTAGGTGGTCGTTACAAGAGGGCTGACGTGGCTTTGCAGAGAATGCAACAGCAAATTCAAAAGGCTGTTACTGTGGCTAAGGAACGCCCAAAGTTGACCCAATACGCCCGTGAGGGTGCTTTAGGAAAGATCTCTTTTAGTAACACCAAAAAGCCAAGACAGCAATTGGAAATTCTTAGTAAAGCTGCTCAACGTGAAAAGAACGAGGCTGATGGAAGCAATGGTGCTAACCAAGCTGCTCCTCTGAAGAAGTCTTACACTCGCAAAGACATCACCAGTATCATTGAAAACATCATCAACAAGGTAATGACTATTGAGAGTGAATCCAGAACTTCAACTAATGTAGACACAACTGAGCTCTGGGAATCCTTACATATTTTGGACCACTCATCCACTCTGGGTGATGAGGAAGCCACTATCAATCCTTTCATCCAAGCCTTGAACTATAACAAGACTCTTAAGATCTTACCCCGTTTGTTCAAGTTTTTAACCCGGGAACAGGTATTGACTATTTGTACTTTGATTATGTCTAACCTCGAGAATTTGCTGGTCATCAAAAACGGGTCTTACACCACTTACGAAAACCAGGTGGTCCCAGCAGACATCTTGAAGTTGGTCGAACACTACACTTTAACCTTCTCTAAAGTATTGATGAACGCTGTTCAAGATTTCAAATTTAATGAAATTATTGGCTTGCTCATGATTTTAATTGAACACAACAACGTTTCTTTCGTTTCCACCACGAAGATTGGTTTATCTATTATAACTACTTTGTTCTCGCGAGCCGAATTGATTAAGGGCGAGGGCACTATCTCTGCCACAGACTTATCCGAATGGTCCTCTTGTTACGATGAGTTCTTCACTGCATTGGAGTCCAGAGTCGCCGCTATTTTCCCACCCCATCCCGAGGATGTTGACGATGGGTCTTCTAGGGAGAACTACGTATGGCAATTCTTGGCCACGTTGTCTTTAGGTGGTAAGTTGAGTCACCAGAGAATCATTGTTGATGAGGTGAGAGACGAAATTTTCTCTGTCATGTCTAGGGCAAGGGCGATTGACAATTCTGACTTGGCCAATCTATACAAGAAGCAGAATCTCTTAAACAACTTGAACATGTATTTAGTCGTTATGGGATTGGTTGCGGACGAAAACGAGATTAAGGAGTTGCAATAGCAGTAGCTTTTATTTTGTATAAGTACAATCAAGATACGTATCTTGGGCTATATTAAAGAAGAACCATTAGGTAGTATTTACGAATAACTTGGAAGTAATCACAGCGTCTGGCGCTAAATCCGATTCGAGCGTGCTCAAGGACGAGTCAACTCGTAAGCCTAAAGATTCGGCCGTGTTGGTATCGGTATTATGCGAAACACTGGATTCCAGCTCCGTGTCTCTTTTAATCTCCAAAGTAGAACTTATTTCGTGCAAAGTGGAGAGGTCGGATGATAAATCCTCGGCAATCCATTCATCGAGAGCCGAGAAGTATAGGGAAGAGGTTGTTGACGCATGGCTTCGAGGAGTCATCACATCATTGGTCCCTAAGAAAGATGCAGATAGCTGGGCGCCATCAGCAATGATGGGATCAAAAGGATCCATTAACGCCAGCGAAATGGGGGTATTAAAAGGTTTGTGTTCATCAGCGAGGCTGATATCTATAGGTATGAACCGAGATCTGACTTTTCTGGCAGGAGTGCTGGGCAGAGGCAGTCTGGGCTTTTGTTGAGGCGAAGATAAGAAAGTATTTATTCGCTTTTCTTGTTGAAGAAGATCTTTCAAAAGGGTGATTTCCTTCTGTTTTTTATCGAGTATTGTTTTGTGCTTCTCGACCAATTGAAGCATTTCATGGCGATAAAGTTCGCCAGTTCCAGCCTCTTCCTTGTCCATGATAGATATTGGTGAGGCCATGGGAGGACTCTCTAGCTCGCAAACAGCAGAAAGTGATTTCCCATGGGGAACTTGGGGGCGCTTTACGTTTGACTCGACCTTCTTTTCAATGTCTACACCCTTGATTGCAGGAGAGGGAAGTAAGGAAGGAGATACGAGTTTAAGCAGCTTTCGAGACCCTCGATAAGGTCTGAAAGTTTGAATATTAACGTTGGTTACTGTGCCTATTTCCAGGTCTTCTGGTTGGACGGTGGTGGTGGTATGAAGTAATGATGATCGGCGGGTAGTGCTGTGGGAGACGTCGTCTTGCAAGAAAGAAAGCGTATCTATATCCTCAGGAAGAATATTTCCTTTACGAAGATATGGAGGCTCTTCAGCCACTGCCGGGATTGAATTGAGTGGCGTCAGCACCATGGCAAAGCCTTGGACCGAGGTATCATCTTTTATGGGTCCTATCATTTCCTGGTCCCTGTATGGCGATATGATGGAAGATGCAACCGAATGGTCTTCAGGTTGAGGGTCTACATGTTCCACCGCTACTGGCTTTTTCGAAGGAAGAAAAATTTTGAGCAATTGGCGGGATTTAGACTTCCGGATGGTAGGAATAGCTTGAACAGGAGCAATGGGGGAATCTGGGGTCTTGGACCGGATTTTCCAGCGCCCAAACGTAGTCTTGATTGTCATTGTCAAAACACCTGTTGTAGATGGATCCCGATCAAAGCTCGAGCATTAAAGTTTATACCAAAACTTACAACAAGGCTTGTGTACTTAGAAATATGTCTCAAAAACCTGCCCTGTGTGGTACCCCGGTGACTATATCCATGAAAACTACACACGCAGGCAGCGAAAGTAAACAACCATTGTTGACAAATGCAGTGGTCAATTAATCTTGCTCTAATCAATGCATATTTACGCGTTAGGAAATAGAGAAGCATGCAGCTATTGTGTAATTTAATAATGCGACTTGTTCTCCTGCCTTTAAGGTCATAGCAGCGAGCTGCAAAATAGGTCCGATCGATGGTCCGCAACCATCAGATCCATCGGAGATAGTTTTGTCCAACTCCCGGCTCTAATTCCTCGGATGAAACACCAAAAAGCCTTGATCTCGCTACTACGAGATCTTATTCAGGGTGCATCTTCAACCGATATAGGCTGATCTCTTCTACACCCTTCGTACTTCGAGGTACATTCGGGGAGCTCTGCGGCAAAAGATGTTCTGTTTACCTATTGCCGAATCCGGTAAGGATCTAGGCTTATAAGCTGACGCAAAAACTTGGCGCGCCTGCGCGTTCCGAAGATCTTCCGCAGTAGCGAATGAGGAAGGGACTCGTGCCACGGCGATAGGGACTACCCTCTCAAATCCCTGTAAATGTGCACCGTTTTTCAATTGTCCCCTCTTTGGTACCGTTTCGTGTTCCTGCGATATTTATTTTTCGTACCTGTACCAAATTAAGCCCCCTACATCATGTATTCCTAACAGGTTATGTCTGTGTCATGCAAGAAATAACCCCGGGTGCGCTGAATGCCATCGCAGCCCCTCAACAATAACGTTTAGTCTTATTTGCGGCGCTGAACCCATAAATATTGACTATTGATATGGTCATCGGTGTTGTGGATGTTTCTCTCACCTGCACGTGCATTAATTTACTATTTTTATTTATAGTTGCCTGCAGGTACTGGACTATAGTCGCTAATTGTCCCTCTGGCTAAACATGCCTTGGTTGTAGAGACTAGAGTGGTCTGGGTTGTAATAGTATTCTCCGAAGCAGGTACGTAGTCGAAAATATATTTGCAGCCATCAGATTTGAATTCAATTTTGTTTGCATCAAATGAAATAAGCACTCTTATGTAAAATTCTGTAATTGGCAGCTTTTACCTGATTTCTATGCAACCATAAGGAAACATTGACACTTCCGGAATCTTCCCCGAATGCCACGCTTGACGTGAAATTTAACGGTACCAGAAAATATTTCAGTTACCAAACGAATTATCTAGAATTAGTTGTTAGCTATTTTAAATTACTAGTTTATTATCAATGTTCTTGTCGTCTTCGAACCGCAATATATTTCAAACTGAACACAGGAACTAACTCGAAATGTTTTTCGAGGTCCAACCAGTACATAGAGTTCCCAATTTGCGTCATGGATTCGTTGCAAACACGAAATTGAACACAACTCTGGTCGGCTCAGGAGCCAATTGTTTCTAAAATTAATTAATGCTACAATTTGTTGGCCTGTGGTGCAATAGTTCTTAATCGTTATGCTCTCGACGTCGACATATAAATATTGATCGCCATATTCATTTGTAAGGGTCTTCAGTCGCCCTCGACAGCGTGGACTATGCTTGTTAAAGTAAAGGCGTATACTATAGTAAGCTCTTTTGATGTAACCGAATGCTGTGCAGTCTCGATATGTTGGCCTTCTAGGTATTTCTGGCTGGAGGTAGTGTTTTACAACAGGTAATTCTGGTTCATCGTACGAGCCATTTATGCCTTTCATCAAAGGAATCGGCCTCTCAAATACATATTGTGTACTGTAGCTTGATTCATACGAATCGAAAAATAGTCTTCCTATTGAATCACTGATCCACACATCCTGCCCAGAGCAATTGAATTTATGATCCAAATTCTTTGTAGTCACATACTCGCAAGTAACATTAAGATCATGAAATGTCACAATTGCTAGTGTATATTTAACAACTATGACCAAAACGACATAGACTCTCCAGGCCATTTATTTGGGATTTCGGACTATGACGAGAATGGTAGCTCCGAGGGGCTGCTAGCCGAAACGACAAATGGTGAGAATCGGAGTTTGCCTCTTTAGGTAGTGCCCGAAGTCTCAAAAGACAGGCGTATCTGCTGCAAATTCACATAATCTGAAGTTTGTACGATTGACGCAATCGATTATTCAGCAGCTCTTACTTGTAATGAAGGTATAGAGCCAAGTAGGTATAGTACGGCTGGAGCGATATTTTGATAGAAATGTGCATCAAATGTTATGCACCCGGTTATGCAAGCGAAGTAATGTGGTTATGGAGCATATTTCTATGATTTGCCATAGTAGAACCTTTTTCCCATTTATCAAAGCCGAATAATACGGTAACAAGATGTATACAGAATTATACGACTGAGGAAAGGTAGTTTTCCGATTCGAACTTTCAAGAGAAAAGCAGCACACTAGCTGTTCGGGATCTTCCGAATGGGTATACTATACAAATATAACACCATATCTTAATAGACATGAAGATAACTCTACAATTTTTATAACTCAACCGCCAAAAATTCAGCGCCCTCCTATTATTAGATGAGGAGATACTGTACGGCTTCCTATTTAGTCAGCCCTGTCATATTTCTCGGCCTTTGCGTTGTCGACAAAATGCTTTTTGGGCGAATGTAAAAGTAAAAACATCAGAAACAGTGGGATTGCTGGCGCAATGAATAATTTTTGATGATATCCTAATATTTCTGACTTTCCATAGGCTAGGTCGGCGTTTAATGTAGTAATTTGGTTATCTTTAATGATAAACGCAGACACCCCAACACCCGTATTTAAGAGCATCAATCGGTTAGGTTCCTGCAGAAGAAACTATAACCACCCGGGTACCACTAGGCTTTAATAACGACTCTATGAATAATCAAATTTTTCCGGTCGACTGATTCGTAGTGATCTGTACTGTTAGCTCTATATCCAGTTGTCATGCAAGAAGACCTGGCGGAAAAGTTGCTAACCCATGGCTTCGTCCATGGACATATCCATAAGCATAAAGACCATACTCATATCCATGGGCATATTCATAATCATGATCATGACCATGATAGGGGCACCCAGAGCCACCTTGTCGCTGTAGACGAGTGTCCAGAATCAGAGGAGTTGGCCCTCTGTAACGAAATATTCTGCGATGAGCTCGATGACTGTCTTTTCACTAGCTGTCAAGATGTAAAGATGCTGGCTGCTGAAGGTCAAATAGCTTCCGGAACTTCCTTAGATTCCGGACTTGCTGCATTTGATTGTAATAGTCGTTGTGAGGACCCAAGGTGTCTTGAAAACGATTCGGTTTGTCCCAGCCTTGTGTGTAAGGACCCCAACTGTGGTCCGCACCAGACCCATGAGAATGGTTTGTGTGACTTTCAGCTTGCTAAGAGGCCTATCTTTGAAAGCTTGATTAATAATGTGCACCAAGGCTTAGGAACACCACCTTCATTTAAAAAACGAAAACTATTACAACCTTCGGACAACAAGTTTGAGCTTCATTTCCCTCATGAATGCCATCCAAGTCACGAAGTAAGCCCAACCGTTGCGCAGGCGAGCCAGAGCTCTAAGGCGAGCCCCGTAAATCAACACAACATTCACCAATCATGCTTTCATACCACGATACCAAACAACTCAGTAGAAATTGACCCCTTAATGTCTGATTACGATTTCTACGTCCAGTTTAATAACTTCAATGAACAGCAGCGTCTCCAGTCGAAGGCTCTCAGTAGCATCACTGACACCAGCTACCAGCCCCACTTGTGCCAATGGGAAAATTGCAATAAGACTGTTTCAAAGGAAAATTTCCTCAGACACTTGTTGGAGTCCCACATCCAACAGGAGTATGGCTCCCAAAAGGCTGGTGCTACTATGCCTCAATCTTACCACTGTGAGTGGAACTCTTGTAACTTTTTCGATGATGACTTGGATTCGTTGATCAGTCATTTGGACACCCACAAAGATACACCTAATCAACCCGGTCTTACTGAGGTGTTAACTCCACTGTCGTCAGAACTCTCTGCCATCTCCTCCCCTGACAAATTCTCTGATAGAACCAATACAGCCTACGATGCACCAGTTGAGGTGAAGTCTGAGCCGGCAGGTTCGGCTTTCAATATCACCAGAATGGACATAAGACCAACAACTCGACGGTTCACTGAGGTCGAAGACCCAACGTTCACTTGTCAGTGGGAGACAGTTGCCCCGGATGGTTCGATAGTACCTTGTGGGAAATCACACGCCTCAGCCGGAGACCTTCATTCTCATATACTAGATGATCATGTGGAGTCAGGAAAGAAACTTTATAACTGCCGCTGGATCGGTTGTGAGCGCCATAATGGCAAATGTTTCTCCCAAAGACAAAAGTTAGTCAGACACTTATTTGTT
Organism: Meyerozyma elateridarum; assembly: GCA_030574335.1. Taxonomy (NCBI): domain Eukaryota; kingdom Fungi; phylum Ascomycota; class Pichiomycetes; order Serinales; family Debaryomycetaceae; genus Meyerozyma; species Meyerozyma elateridarum. The sequence goes on from JAJMEU010000001.1 coordinate 244,429, forward strand.
CACACTAAACATAGACCTTGTCAATGCTCCATATGTGGCACCAGCTTTGCCGTCCCTAGTATGCTCAAACAGCATATGAGAACTCACTCAGGAGAAAAACCTTATTCTTGTGGCATCTGCGGAAAGCAGTTCGCTACAAGTTCCAGTCTTTCTATACATAATCGTGTACATACGGGAGAGAAACCTCTTGTGTGTAAATGGCCAGGCTGCGGCCGTAGATTCCGTGAATCATCAAATCTTACCAAACATATGAAAATACACTACAAGAGTGTCCCAGAGGATAAAGGAAGCAACTTGCTTGTTCCTTCATCCAGTATTAAGGCACTTTAGATACAGATTATATACATTATAGCCAACCACCCTTCTCTATGATTCAATATACGGGAACTGCATATAATCGGAATTTTAAATAACATGGAATTTTTCATTTCTTGAGCTCCACAATCATGAGGCCGACCACTATTTCTTTCAAGGCCGTAAGAGTGTCCGTTCCCAAATATCAGGTCCCTGTCTATGACTTTGCACCCTTATCATCCATAAATGCCAGTGAGTTGGTGAATAATAACTTTGGAAAAGGTAATTATTATATTCCTCGCACCAAGTTCGGCCATTGGCCAATCTACAAAAAAGTTCAGAATACGAAGATCACGACAGAAATCAAAAGAATACAAGGTGACATATTTAAGTTCAAGGAAGACTTGCTTACGGCTCAACCTCAGTTGAAATCGAGGCAAGTGGTTGTAAATACTCAAGCCGGCTACATCAACATTAAAGGTGATGTCGTGGACTCGGTGAAGGAAGTTTTGGAGGAGCAAATCAAAAATTAATTACCATGTAAATATAGAATAGAAGTTTTAACTCTGTACTTTAAAAGTAGTTCTCTTTATTTATTTTTTAGTTGACTGTCCTACGCTAATTCATATCAGGTCCTATCTCTGATGATGGGGTACTACTGGAGTCAGACGATTCAAAAGCAGCCATACGAATTTGCACTATCCATGGGTCGTTCAACAATTCGACAGCACTAGGCCTCTTCTTGGGGTCATGTTCTAAACATCTCGACAAGAATTTGCAACCCTCGGCACTAAGTTGATCACTTGAAGGAAGTTGTGGTTGATGGCCGGCAGCAATATGATACATGATAGCCCACTCATTGTCGAGATTTGCCCATGGTCGTCTCCCTGTTGCCATCTCAAGCACACAGCATCCAAGTGACCATATATCAACAACGCCGCTCTTGCTACTAGAGGATCCAGTAATGACTTCAGGCGACATATACATGGGGGTACCAGTCATAGAATTCAAACGGCTATTATTTTCAGTTTGGTCTTGCTTGGAACGATTGCTACCAACCTGCCTTGTTCTTCCACTTGTAGCTATCACCTTTGCGGCACCGAAGTCTACATATTTGATAACACCATTATGGTCAAGCAAGATGTTTTCAGGTTTCAAATCTCTGTGTACTACACCGGATTGATGGAGATAAGCAAGGCCTTCCAACATTTGCAACGTGTAGACTTGAATAACCATCTCATCTTCAATTCTTCCATGCTGTAATAAACTCGAAAGAGAACCACCTTCACAGAACTCCATAAAGATATAAACTTTATCACGGTGTACTTCGACTCCGAAATATTGTACAATATTTGGATGGTTCAACATCTCTAGCACTGTCATTTCATCCTTTATAGATGGGACGATGTTTTTGATCGACTGGCTATCGTGAAATCTGATTTCTTTGACTGCCATGACTCCTCCGGTGTCTAAGTTTACTGCAGAGAAGACGCTTCCAAAAGTACCACCACCAATAAATCTACCCTTTTGCCATCTGATAGAAACACTCGAAAATGATGACGCAAGTAAAGTAACGAATTGATACTCCAGATCTGAAACGTCCAACACACGGCCAACAGACAGAAGCGTCTCCTGAAGTTCTCTTCTATATTCTTCAATTGTGTCAATTTCTTTCATGACATCATCACGGTATGCCTTGAGGATCAATGCATCATCAGCACTATTTTCAATCTTATGTCTCAGAGCGGTCCACTTCAAAAGTTTCTTTTTCTCTGCTTCACTGGATCTGGCACCCATAATATCGAAATGGGAAATAAGGAGAGACATACATCTGGCTACCTTGGCACGAAGGCGATAGAATTGCTCGTCGTTCAACACCAAGACATTGAAGCCTCTTGTCATATCCATAGCGAATTCTAAAGCTAGCACACACCATCTGAACGTCTTTCTATCAGTAGGAATACAATCATCGCATATGAAACTTACCCACTCAATTGATAGCTGGATAAGCCTCATAATGACTGTTGATTTTCTTGAATTATCAAGGTTTTTTATAGAGCTTTTTCCATAATCCCGAGCGTAGATAAAGTAGTTATTAATAAGTTCTTGGAATTCACTCTCAGGTGCCATAGTCAAACAGTTAAACCGTACGATTTTAACAGAGTCCAAAACTGCCAAAGACATCTTAAAGAAAAGTCGATTAATTCTAGTCAAGTCAGAATGAACTTTGGCAAGAGAGCACCTCAGTTCTACTTGCTTCAAAGAATCTGAGACTTGACTAGTACCACTAAAGAGATTCGTAAAGCGTTCCTTTACCAAGTGAAGACTATAATATGGAAGGTTTGTAATGAGAAGTAAATGGCCGACCTTTATATCATTAATTGGAACTTCATCAATATTAATTCTCACTACTTCTCCCTCCCAAACTATTGGCTTTGGTGGACAAATAGCCAAGACATATCCAAGATCGTTAGACAGAGAAGAAAGAGGTAGAGTAATATTGTCCTCAAACTCATCCTGCTCCCCTGGCTCTTCATCCATATTGAGAATATTAAGGAATGTATCAAACCTACTGCTAGAGTCATTAGAATTGATACCAATGTACGATCCATGGATGAACCTATAAATCTCCGTGCTCTTACCCATCAAGTCAGGACTGGCAAAGAAATAAGTTCCTTGTGATTCAACTGTTCCAGTGTACACAAGGAAATGACCAGATGAATTAAGGATGTCCAAAAGCTCTTTTGTAAGGTGGCCTTGGTTGGTAGGTAGTTCGAACACTAACGAGTTTGTAAATGTCCTAGAAATCTCACCGGTGAAACGGGCGAGTTTTCTTCTTAATTGACCAAAATGTTCACTTGTAGAGTTATACCATCTTATGAGTTCAGTTGAGTTAGATGAGAGATTTGATGGTGGAGACCTGATTTGATGATTGAAGTATGCAAGAAGCCTGTGGATCAACTTCAGTGTCAATTGTGTGAACAGCACAGACACTACAGGACTACCTCCATCGACGTAATTACCTAACCATCTTAAGAAGTCCCATGCTTCCTCCAATTCTTCAGGCTCCTTGAATGTTCTGAAATTAGTCGATGACCTTGAACCGTCGAGAAGTTTCCTACTCAAAAGTACTAGGAAATAATCAACACAATTCAATACCACCTTATCAAAGTCAAGGTATTCACTTTCGAACAATTCTTGGAGCATCCAGGTTCTATCTGGGTCGGGACGGAAGAATTGCATGAAGCCCAGCTTCACTTCTAAAGCAATCGTAATGTAAGATTTGAAATCATCAATCATTTGATCAATCATCATTAATGTAGGATTTTGAAGCTTCATCGCATATTTCAATCTAACATTAATGATCTCTTTAATCAATTTCATTGGCACGAGGCAAAGTTGAATGAGACTATGGATGTAGTCTGGAAGTCTTAGAGATTCGAAGATTTGCTTCAAATGTATATATGTATCTTTCGCCTTAATCATCCAAGGCGCGAGGGGTGTGAATATTCGTTGCTTGAAAATGGTATGGACATCCTTTTCTTTCATTAATCTTTCAGCGAGTGACTTGTTATCCTCATCGAAGATCTTCTTGACAACCTTAGTTGGTGTGGTCGCTGGAGACTCTGAATTTGGTGTTACAACGGGACTTTTTGTTATATCAAGCTCGTCATTGCCTATCCATAATCTGAGTGAATCGCTTTCCCTCTCAATTGCATCAGTTATAGTCAACCATGCGTTGAGAGCATCAATTCGATCAACAAACTCATGACTTCGTGTAACTGGTTTGTCTTGTTTCATATCCTCTAGTGTTTTATATAATTCACAACACTTTTCATATCTATCAAGGATGGTGATCACCTGTTTACGAGGTGTGCTTGACTCTGGGTCATCATGAATAATCTCATACGTAAGGACATCATCAATAAGGCTATCCACAAGAGTGCGTCTGTAAGCAATCATTTTGCGTTCATCATCTTCGGTACGGCCCAAGAGCTTTGCTTTAATGCCGTACCATAAATTCTCTTTATATGTAGTCAATTGAGACAGTTCGTAACTTCGTCCCAGTGAGTTGGATTCGATAATTTTGGTCTTTTCAGAGGTTACGACATCTCCAGTAAGCACTGAGGTTAACATTGATTGCCATTCAAGTCGTTCAATGACTGCCGGGTCATCTGTGGAATCAAGACTCAAATGAGAAATATCTTTATTAGGGTTTACCACCCCATTTTTGACCATTGAGAACGCCAAACTAAGGTCAATTTGGTATTTGTCTTCGTCTATATCGGCCAAGAGATCTTTTGAGCCGGGTGTTGTTTCGTCTTCCTCGTCCAGGTCTTCATTCACAGTAGAATCTCCTTCCGCGCTATCGTTATCAGCCCCATTAATACCCTTAGTGTAGTAGTCATCAACAAATTGATTACGGATTTTCTTGAGATATACTCGTTCTTGGGCCAAAAATTGGGGATTGTTCATGGAAGTATGCTGGCTGCCCGTCGCGGATCGTGACCGGGTTCGATGGCTGCTTGTGGCAGATGAAGAAGTGCTCGATGAATTATTCATCGTGGTGCTATGAAGATGAGAATGTTGAGGCGGGGTGGTGCCAGGGTTCGATGAATTGTATGTAGAGCCATTACCAGAATTGGATCTCTTTGCCTGATTAGCGTAGGTGGTCCCCGCAGTATATTGGCCTGAAGAGGCGTTGTTTTGACCACCAGTGATCGATTGAGGGTTGGAACCGGGTCCACCAGTGCCAAGAGAATTGGTGGGAGGTCCAGATGCGGAAGGACCACGTAATAGCGAGGGCCGTCTGTTTGTGGCAGAAGGATTGGCACCAATGGCACCACTACCGTCTGCCCGCCCTGGTTGTCCCGTGGTAGGCATGTTTTGTAGCAATCAGTGGAGAATTGGGTAAAGGTTCTTGTGTGAACCCGACGGTGCTTCCTGCAGGGCTCCTCAACTTTCAGAGTTATATGCACGTCGGAGGTGCCATGATGCCCTCATCGTTCTCCAGTGAGAGCCGTAAATGAGGTTATAGGTCAACATAGACGTGTTTATTTGTCGTGTATGGTCTCCCTCCTGGAAATTCGTGAGAATGCTCATCGGTTTAAGCATGTTCTGCCCGGTATACTGCTAGACTATGAATTTGCTTCTGGCGTTTATGACTTTCAAGGAACTCCGAATTCATGTGGAATGGACGATATATTGGCATCAATTGTAGTTTCCCACTTAAATTCCGATCCAGACAATTCAGTAGTAGTGATTCAAACCCTAAACGATTTCTGCTGGCCACTATTAAGACAGCACCCTCATTATGACGCTTCATGGAATGACAATAGACTTCACGCCATAGGCCTCACTACTTTCGCTGAGCTCATGTGGCTCTTTGGCTCAGGTAGGCTTGACAGGTTCAAGCTGAAAAAGACAATAATAATTGTGGTGAATTTCCATGAGCTTGTACAGTGTTATCGTTTAGAACTATCTGCATCATACGAAGAATCGCTTCTTCAGTTTCATCTTGTCCGCAACGCGGCAGCACTCGAGGGCCAATCTCCACTTCCTGAACTTCCCTCGAACTCTAACTTATTACGAGAATATCCTAGTGTTAAATATAATCAGCACTTCTCAAATCTAATGGGCCTTATATCGCAATTCGTGCTTTCCACCAAACTGATGTGCATCTTAACTGGGTATTTGGTCACAAGAAGTGTTTCTCAAGTAACCAATGATGTAAATAGCACATACTTTACTCCAGGTGCTTCTCAAATGCTGTCCCAAAATGGCCTGATGATTCTCCTGTCTTATTTGCAGCTGGCTGCAAGCCAAGACCCTACCACGTCTGGCAAAGTAAATCGACGTATGGTTCTCGCTCCCGCTTTAGATGAACCTGAAGGTTCCCTGATGAATATTCGAAATGGGTATTCTAGTCATATTGCTGCCCAGTTAATATTTTTCAAAGACTGGTACTCTTGTTCTCCTCATTTTAAACGGTTCTGCCCTCTAGATATGGCTGAAGATCCTAAATATTTGAGACTTGTTAATGTCGTCGAGGTGCGGCAAGTGAATTCTAATGTTTCGAAATTTAGGAAATATTTTGATGTTAATAACGTTTTTTACTCTTCAGTTACCGAGACTCTTGCTCCCCCAGAAGCGTTGTACGGTTTGATTGATTTGAGTAACATCGTTGGTGTCCCTAATGCAACGTCCGACCTGCAGTATCTCCCTTCTTCTCCTGACGTTTCGGCATCTCAACTTAATCAATTGCTTCCGGAAATTTCCCTGGAAATTGATGCCTCTGACGAAGAAGTGATGCCGTTGCCGTTGCAACCACTTAGCGTGGGTCCCAACTCTTCGCACTTACGTCATAACGAAACATCCGAACATCTGAATTCTGGGGACTCTTCGCGATGAGATGCGATGCCTTGAAATATACTTTACACCCATTTTAGCATTTTAATAAACACATAACGTTGTCATCATGGCTACTGTTATACCGCCTCCTTCAAAAAAACAGAAAAAGGAAGCCCAGAATGTCAGAGATGTCGACATCATCCCAGATGACCTTCCTCATGTCATGATAAAATTTCAAGCTTCTGATACTGGCGAATCTGTTGGTGGATCTCTCCGAGTTCCTGGAGGTATCACCGAGAAGCAGTTGGAAGAATTGCTCAACCAGCTTTTAGGAGATGATGACCCTGTTCCTTATACTTTTGCCGTTTTGGATAATGATAAAACGGTCGATGTGGAGAATAACCTATACTCGTCAATCTTGAAGCCAAAAATCAAAACCACAGAAGACTTTATTACTATGGTATATACACCTCGGGCTGTGTTTAAAGTCAAGCCTGTGACTAGATCAAGTAACGCTATTGCTGGGCATGGATCCACTATTCTTTGCTGTCAATTTGCTCCAAACAACTCTGGAAGAATGTGCACTGGAGCTGGAGATTCTACCGCGAGAATTTGGGATTGTAATACTCACACTCCGTTAAAGACTCTATCAGGACACTCTAACTGGGTACTTTGTGTGGCATATTCTCCATGTGGCACCATGATTGCTACAGGCTCGATGGATAATACTGTGAGGTTATGGGATCTGAAGCTGGGTGCTCCATTAGGTTCTGCTCTTACTGGTCACTCTAAGTGGGTTTCGAGTTTAACTTGGGAGCCATTGCATTTGATTGAACCTGGCCAGCTGCCAAGACTTGCCTCTGGTTCTAAGGATGGTTGTATTAAAGTTTGGGACACTACTCGTAGAGTTTGTACCATGACGATGAGCGGACACACTAATTCTGTTTCTTGTGTTAAGTGGTCTGGACAAAATATCATATATAGCGGATCTCATGATAAAACAATAAGAGCATGGGACGTCACAGCTGGCGGTAAGTGCTTGCAAGTTCTCAAGAGCCATGCACATTGGGTGAACCATTTGGCAATCTCTACCGATCATGTGTTAAGAAGAGGTGGTTACGATCAAAACGGCGACAAGGATCGTTCGCAAGCAGAGCTCATTAAAATTGCAAAGGAGAACTTCCAAAAAGCGTCTCAATTGAACGGAAAGACCAGAGAGAGACTTGTTACTGCAAGTGATGACTTTACTATGTACTTATGGGAACCACTCCTGTCTTCAAAACCTCTCTGTCGTATGACGGGGCATCAAAAGTTAGTGAACCATGTTTCATTTTCTCCCGACGGCCGTTATATCGTCTCAAGCTCGTTTGACAACTCGATTAAGCTTTGGGACGGTCTCAAGGGTACTTTTATTGGCACCTTTAGAGGCCATGTGGCTCCCGTGTATCAGACATCGTGGTCTCCTGATAGTCGTCTACTTGTCAGTTGTTCAAAGGATACTACGTTAAAAGTTTGGGACGTTCGTACTCGTAAACTTTCAGTCGATCTCCCAGGCCATGCCGATGAGGTTTATGCGGTAGACTGGAGTATCGACGGAAAGAAGGTTGCATCAGGAGGAAAAGATAAGATGGTTAGAATATGGTCCCATTGATAAACTGCAATTAGATTAATAAAGCATCTAGAATACTACATATAATTCATTAGTTTAGGAAAACTATCATAGCATAGCAGTAGATAAAATATGGCTGAGACACATCAGTCCACCCACACAGCCGAAGTCACCCGCGAACCGTTCAAATAAATTGTCAAACTCTAAAGTCCCTTGATATCCAAGAAAAAAGAAAATGGCCATTGTCAAACGTGGTGGACGTACAAAGGTCAAGCAGGAGGCCCCTGCCAAGACGGGTATTAAAAAGGCCGAATTTGATCTACACAAGAAAAAAGAAGTGGGAGTTTCAGATTTGACTCTCTTATCGAAGATCACTGATGACGCTATCAACGACAACTTACACAAGAGATTTATGAACAATACCATCTACACATACATTGGGCATGTGTTGATCTCGGTTAATCCTTTCCAGGATTTGGGAATTTATACGAAAGAATATCTTCAGATGTACCAAGGAAAGAATCGTTTAGAAGTTCCTCCTCACGTATTTGCTATTGCTGAGTCAATGTACTACCATCTTAAGTCTTACGGAGAGAGCCAGTGTGTGATCATTTCTGGTGAATCTGGTGCTGGTAAGACCGAGGCTGCTAAACAAATCATGCAATACATCGCAAACGTATCGGTTGATGATGCCACCGTTACTAACAAGGAGATTTCCCACATCAAAGATATGGTTCTTGCTACAAATCCTCTCTTAGAATCATTTGGATGCGCCAAGACATTGCGTAACAACAATTCTTCTAGACACGGAAAATATCTCGAGATTTCATTCAACCCTTCCAACTACCAACCAATTGCTGCCCACATTACCAACTACCTTTTGGAAAAACAAAGAGTAGTATCTCAAATCACCAACGAACGTAACTTCCATATCTTTTACCAATTCACTAAAAGTTGCCCTCCTCAGTATAAACAGCTGTATGGAGTACAGGGTCCAGAAACTTATATTTATACATCGGCAGCCAAATGTATTAATGTTGAAGGTATAGACGATAGCAAAGATTTTGCCGATACCTTGGAGGCTATGAGAACTATCGGTTTGACTGATGCCGAGCAAGACAGTATTTTCCGTTCTTTAGCCCTGATCTTGTGGATTGGTAATGTTTCGTTTGTTGAGGACGAAAACGGAAATGCTGCAATTAGAGACGAATCTGTTACCAATTTTGTGGCCTACTTGTTGCAGGTTGAAGCCGAAATTTTGAAAAAGTCATTAATCGAGCGTACAATTGAGACTACTCACGGTATGAGAAGGGGTTCCACTTACCATGTGCCATTAAATATCGTTCAAGCGACTGCTGTTCGTGATGCGTTAGCAAAAGGTATTTACAACAATTTGTTTGACTGGATTGTTCAAAGAGTAAATTTGTCTCTTAAGGGACATGCATCTTCTGTGGAGAAAAAGACAATTGGAATTTTAGATATCTATGGTTTCGAAATTTTCGAGTCTAATTCATTTGAGCAAATTTGCATCAATTATGTGAACGAAAAACTTCAACAGATCTTCATTCAATTAACTTTGAAGGCAGAGCAAGATGAATACGTCCAGGAACAAATTAAGTGGACCCCGATTGACTATTTTAATAACAAGGTTGTATGTGATCTTATAGAGGCAACGAGACCTCAACCAGGTCTCTTCGCTGCATTGAACGACTCCATTAAGACAGCTCATGCTGATTCTGATGCTGCTGACCAAGTTTTCGCCCAAAGACTTAGTATGGTTGGTGCTAATAACCGCCACTTTGAGGATCGTAAAGGCAAATTTATTATTAAGCACTATGCCGGTGATGTAACATACAATGTTGCAGGTATGACTGACAAGAACAAAGATGCAATGTTACGTGATCTTTTGGAGATGTTATCTACTTCTTCAAATCAATTTGTAAACACAGTGTTATTCCCACCTGAGTTGTTAGCTGAATTAACCGATAACAAGAAAAAGCCTCAAACAGCTTCTGATAAAATTAAAAAGAGCGCCAACGAGTTAGTTGACACACTTTCCCAATGTCAACCTTCTTATATCAGAACAATCAAACCAAATCAGACTAAGAGACCCAAAGATTACGATAATGCCCAAGTTTTGCATCAAGTTAAATATTTGGGTTTGAAAGAAAACGTTAGAATTAGAAGAGCCGGATTTGCCTACCGTACTACCTTTGATAAATTCGTACAAAGATTCTATTTATTATCTCCTCAAACTGGTTATGCTGGTGATTATATCTGGAGAGGGGACGATATTTCTGCAGTAAGAGAGATCCTCAGATCATGCCATATTCCGGATTCTGAATTCCAAATGGGAACTTCGAAGGTGTTTATTAAGACTCCGGAGACTCTTTTCGCCATGGAAGATATGCGCGACAAGTACTGGCATAACATGGCTGCTCGTATCCAACGTGCTTGGCGTAGATACGTCAAGCGGAAAGAGGACGCTGCTAAGTTGATCCAGGCTGCATGGAGAACCAAGAAGCATGGTAATCAATTTGAGCAACTCCGTGACTACGGAAATGGTTTGTACCAGGGAAGAAAAGAAAGACGGAGAATGTCAATGCTTGGATCTAGGGCCTTCATGGGAGATTACTTAGGTTGCAATTTTGGTTCAGGTTACGGAAAGTTTGTTTTGAATCAAGTTGGAATCAATGAAAGAGTTGTTTTCTCAGCGAAAGGTGAGATTTTACTTTCCAAGTTTGGACGTTCCTCTAAAAGACTTAACCGTATATTCATTTTGGGTAAGACATCGCTTTACATCATAGCCGAGAACTTAGTTGACAAGCGCTTACAATTGCAGAAAGAATTCACCATTTCAATTAACAGCATTAACTATGTCGGTCTTTCTACTTTCCAGGACAATTGGGTCGGTATTTCTTTGCACTCGCCAACTCCTACTACGCCTGATGTCTTTGTAAATCTTGATTTCAAGACAGAACTAATCACACATTTGAAGAAACTTAACCCGGGTCTCACTATCAAGATCGGTCCTACTGTGGAGTATCAAAAGAAACCAGGAAAGTTCCATGTCGTTAAATTCGTTTCAAGTAATGCAGGCACAGTGCCAGTTCGTGGAGATGTTTACAAGTCAGGTACAGTGACTGTCACTTCTGGATTGCCCGGTAGTAGTCAGAATCCAAAAAGGCCTAGAGGCGTTGCTTCTAAGGTGGATTACAGCAAGTACTATAATCGTGGTGGTCGTCTTGCGCCATCTAGAAATCAGTACCTGGCTCCTCAATCATCGCATCAACCTTCGATTCAGCAACCTTCTCAGACTGCTAGAAGAGTTCCTCCGCCTGCTCCTCAACTTGATCACTCCTCAGCAGTTTCTGCTGCTTCAGCTGCTATGGCAAATAGCTCTCTTAACAACCATACTTCGCAACCAGTCGAAGCGCAACCTGCTAGAGTGCAGCCTGTAGCTTCGAGGCCTGCAAAGAAAGTAGCTCCAGCGCCTCCGACAAAAAAGAGTGCGCCACCTCCTCCGCCATCCTTGTCTGCTCGTAAACCTAAACATCCAACTTACAAAGCTAATTACGACTATGATGGTGCAGTCAGTGGCTCGATGGCATTAACTGCCGGTCTTGTCATTTACGTTACTCAAACAAACGGACAATGGTCGTTAGGTAAATCCTTGGATGAGGCCAAGGAAGGATGGGTTCCTACAGCTTACATATCGGAATGTGAGCCACCTCAGGATCTTGGAGGCACCAAGAGTCCTCCTCCTCCACCCCCTCCAGTTCAGCACGCTGCAATGAACGGCACACTGAATTCGGTCTCTCCGCTGCCTGCGAATGGCAATATGTCCAACGGATTAGCAGGTGCTCTTCTTGCAAAGAAGAATGAAGAGACCACTTTGGCCGGCTCAATTGCCGATGCGCTTAAGAAAAGAACAGTTACGAGAGATAGTGATGAAGAGGAGGAGGAAGATGATGATTGGTAAAGAAAATTCAACTATCTTACATGTTAGTTGTGGATATTTTAAAAATTTGTAAAAATAGAGAATTTGTTAAATGCAAGTTTTAAGTAATTCTAATTTAGTAAATTCGGAATTCTGATAAAGCGGTTCTGGATTAAGATTAATCAGGCAAGCTGAGAATCTAGACCATATTTAGTTCTATTTACTTGCCAATCATTTCATACGATCATACCCATTGCTTTCGTAAATTTACAGCCTCACCCAATACACCTTATCTTTGAGATTCTGGGGAACCGGCCATCACGACTCATCCGATCGAATTGTAAATGAAAAACTATTATAATGTCGAAAACAAAGAATAGAAACAGTCTATTGTTCAATAGCAATAGGTCATCTCTGGCAGTGAGTGCCAAGGATGAATTGTTGAAATTGAAGTACCTGATGAATACTCCTGAGATATCTTTATATCCATTAAGCTTCGGCCAAAACTCCGATTACGATGCTAAAGATCCACCTCGTCAAGATGAATCGTTTCCAGACTTTGATCCGTGGAAAGAACATGACAAGGATGATCTAGGATCAGCTCTGCTGAAGGAGAACAATGCAGCATATTTGAATAAAGGCTATTTTGAGTCACCTGCCATCCCAAATGAATACTATTCAGCCAGGAACTTGATACAAACCACCATATTCTCGTCGCCAGATTCATGTAATGAGGTAATAAATGACTTATCTCTGCTCATGGTCAACGCTTACAAGGCAAGAGATGAATCAATTAACAAGATCAAGCACGATAGTCATCATTTTAGAGTTCCGCCCAGAGTGACTCTAACTGCCCTGAAAAAAGAAGCTTGGCTTAAAGACCTCGCAAATCCCGAAATACCATTATCAAAATTATCAAGTAAATTACCCCACGGTATTAGAAACAAAATATTAATCGAAAGCATCTGCAGTAAATTTGTCCCTATTCCTCGTGCTATATGGTTCACGAAATGCGTGCTATTTTCAGAAATGCACGGTTTAAGAAAGAAATATCAAGCGAAATTGGTAGGACCTAATGTTGCATCAGCCATTGCGAACTACGAGCTTCAATGGCTTCATGAGTGGACACAGCAGATAACTGATTACATTCAAAGATTTGCGAAAGAGATGAACGCTGTAAACCTGACCGAGAAAAAAACCATTGTAACTCATAAGCTTGACTACTTGCTTCGATTCCTACAATCCCTTTATATCGAGTGCCTTATAGACAAGCGTTTATTTCTTTCGTGCTTGATTAATATCCTAAAGGACGGCTTGCCATTAGATCCTCAATCATTATCAGAATTAGCAACAAAATCGTGGGACAGCGAGAACAATTATTCAAAATCTCTTAGTGGAATCGAATGGCACCACAGTCAACGATTTGTTGCTCTAATGCTTATAAAGTCGTTTTGGAGAGTGATATTACCACTTGACTACCTTTGCAAAGAATTGAGTGAGTGCTTGTTATTAAATTACTATTTCATAAAGGAAGCGGCCTCTTATAATCCCAAACAGCCAATTCAAAAGCAGAATGTAAACGCATTACCATCGAAACTCAAAGAGAAGATATTATACGAGATCTCAAGGTGTATCAACTATCTATTCAGATATAACTCTAATATTTTCATTATTCCCAACTACTGGCTATTAACTAGTGATGTGTTGTCTAGCATATTACTCGGTGATTTAGCAAATTTCAAAGACAGTAACGAACTAAAACTTATTCAAGATCAACTTCAGATTATTAAATACAGAAACGAAAGTTTAATTCTCAATTTAAGGCAACCCAAAATGGGAGTAACGGAACATAGAAATGGACTTTCTCATAATCGAAGGAATAGTCAACAAAGACCAATTAGCAACTCGTTGCAAGAATCGCTGGTCCCATTTCAAACAGAGATAGAATTCAATTTTATCAATAGAGGTCAAGATGACATCTTGAGAATCGTTGACTCTCTCGATAAGTATAAGCTAGATGAATCATTAGCGAACCTTTTGAGACCTCTGAATGAAAATCCACAGTGGAGACTCTATCTTCGGCTCGTCATATACTGGTCAACTACCATCTATCGCGATCGGGCCGTATCGAGTCAAGGAATATTGATAATTTGCAATTTTTTGAAGAGAAACATTTTGTATTCCAAAGCTGATTCAAAAATTAAGATGGAATTTGAAAGCGAAATACTCGACATTATCTATCAAATTGTGAACGACAAGAACATGAAATTCAATCAATACGACCTTCATGTTTTAATCAATGAACTCTATCAACTAAAGATTATAACTATATCGTCTTACGTGAGACGATTGATTGCCTCTGGGGTTTTCTATGTAGACCCTCAGGAAGAGCAAGAAAACCTTAAGTTGAATCACGAAGTTAAAGCCCATATCTCCATCTTAAGAAACCTTCCTGTCATAAACAACAAGCAATGCGATAATATTTTAAAGAAGTGGTCACTGGATGATTTTAATTTCAAAAAGAAGTTTGATTATGGCAAATCTTTACTTGAAAAATACTTAATTGAGAATTTGCTAGAAAGCAGAGAGTCAGCATTAGCAGACTCTTTGAAAATAGATTTCTTCAAAGATTTGGAAGTTGGATTGAAGTTTCTTTTAATCAACTGGCTTACCACCCATTTAAGAAGTACTATTACAAGCTCAACCAAATTAATTCACATATATCCATCAACAATAGCAGTGCTATACCAATTCTTTGCTTATTGTGATAATTTAACAGTGTTCTTTAAGGGTATCATAAAGCTCATTCTTCGAAATGAAGGAAGGGTTATAATATTTTATTTGGATTCATTATATTTGATTGCAAAACTAATTGTTAGACATTTCAAACTTATACGATTCATTGCTGATTCAGACTCCGAACTTCCTACAATATTAGAGCTAATGAGACTAGTCATTTTGAACTACAAAGATCTTCAATCTCGAGACTCGGACTTCTCTAGATTCAAATGTATTTGGCAAAGTTTCGATGGTGCTCTAAATTCCAATGAATTGCAACTCAATTTGGTATCTAAGAGTAAGAATTCTCAAAACCCGAAAACGAGGAAAATTGCAGCTCTAGATTCGGAAGGAGTATTGAATGAGTGGCTGAACACGGGAAAGAATGATCCACCTTTGCTAGATGATCTCAAAACGGTAATCGACGATTTGATTGCCGAGCCGGACCAACCTAATAATTTGGGAGGGCTTCTGCAACTGATGAGTGATATCACTAATATTCTTGTATCGCAAGATCCTGAAGGTCAAATGTTAGAGCTTTTAACGATGTTTTTAAAAATCGATAATTCCGTTCTGATTGAATATGAAGCAAACCTTGCGAAACTAATGATGGAGTATATTTCTCAATTCAAAGAAATGAATAATGTCTTCAACTTTCGTGAACACGTTGACACTCAGACAAGAGATGTTACAGATACAGTGGCTATGGCCAGAAATCTTGAAAAGCTTATTTGTCATGAGATAATTGAACTTCAAGATATTGTTGCTCTAGCCGATGAGTCTCTTTTCTCTGAGACATACGGGAATCAATTATCAATCATTCTCGAAGTACTTTTTGGAAATGAAGCTCAGAAAGGACTTAAGATACACCAGTCAGTTGTTTTAGACGTTACTAGAAGTACATTTTTGATTAAATCGAGCCCGAGCTTGATACCTTTGATTTTAAAGGGATTTACTAGCATTACTGAAGCAAATCCTTTGCAGCCTTTTTCGAAATATGATTCGAAGATGCTTTCCGTTTTGAGAACTTGTTGCATATTCCATCCTAAAAGTATCATGTCAGAATTAACAAGAACCCTTTCCAATTCGGAGATTATTAAATTGTGTAACAAAATGTTGCACATTCGTTCCGATTCCGCTATTAGCTTAGTGAACGAAATACCTGCCCTTGGAACCCTTGCAAATGAATTCAGTCTTCCTATTTGTCAAATACTCTTCAGAACCATACACTTGAACGAAATTGAATATTTGGGGGAAGCAAAAGCCTACAATCAAGTTAAATTGATCACTGATGGCTTACTAAATAGCTTCCAAACAAATTTTAAGCCCGATAATTCGTATTTCGGGGAATTAGCAGACTACTGTGGATGGAACTATAAGCAAATGTTTCTTCAGGTTTTAGAATCTAAGTTTCTTGATGACATTGAGATTTCGTCTACAGGCTTAAAATTGAGGTCTACGAAGAATGATGTCAACTTGTTACCTATTCTTAAAGACTTCTTCAAGAAGTTCTCCGTGTCGTTGGTCAATGAAGCTGTCCCTACGGATTCTCTATTCGATAAGATGGCCAAAGTGCTATATCAACTTCTTCCTTTAGTGACGTTGACTATTGAAAACGAAGATATCAGACACGATATTCATGACGCTGTTACCATTTATTTGAGGATTATTATCATTCACAAGCTGTCTCTCGTGACAACTCTTATCGAGAAAGACAGTGAGAACTTTTCTTTTGTTAAAGGTCTTATTGATCTTCTCAAATCTAAATTCCTTTCCGAGAAGAATGAGAAGCTTCGTATTCTCTTGTATGATCTTCTTTCTCTTATGAAAGCGTCGTTAACTCAAGCGTTGACTATGAGAGCTAATGAGAATATGGAAAAGTCTCCAGCTCCAACACAGGAAGACTTTTCTAATAGCCAACTGGGCCCTACAATCCTGGCGGCTAGTCCTCAAGACGGGCATGAAGTAAAAATACAAAACAAGCAACTTTTTTTAAACAATACTGCTTCTACTTTGGCTACGGTGTTCAATCTCCCGGAGCAAAGTAATACTAATATGTTCGAAAACTACGTCAAAGAATATCAAATAAACAGCAATTCGATGCTTGATAGGGAGGAACTCACATACGGTTCCGACATTCATGTCTTCAACGATTCAGGTCTCAAATCGGTTGCTAAAAATCAAGAATCATTGACAGCGAATGTACGTACAATCAAGCCATTTAAGCTTAAAAGTTTTGAAATTATAGAAGAAACTACGAGTGGCACATCGCTGGCGATAATTAACGATGGCTGTATCAATTTGCTGCTGTTTGATGCGTTCTTGACTAAAGAGAATCCAAGATAGCTAGAATAAGTATTGACATTAGTATCGTACCTATATACACACCATATCAACTATCCCACCTTGATGGACATCAATTAAACGCGACGAACGTTGAACGTGTCTTCTGCAAAACCTGTATAACATGAGACCTGAAGATGAATCTCCAGATATACGAATTGAACAGAGGGATATAGAATTCGACGATGAGAACATTATAAATCCAATTGCTCAATCAAAGGGCCTGAACCCTCGGCTTGGCCAGGCACCAGACCTCTCATTTCTTTCGAGTGCTAATTTCTCTACTGAATCATTAGGAGACACCGGGATACTTGACACAAATGAAGGAACATATTCTCCGACAATACCGTCTTTAAACTTGCAACAAAGCCCCGTAGAAGGCCACCACAGAAGGTATTCTAACTCATCATTGGCTTCACCGATTCATCAATCCTTCGGTAGAGCAAACTACAGTCAAAAGCCTAGACCAAGGTCTGTATTTGATATGGATACTAGTCAAATAACTATCTCAGAAGATGGTAGTCCTGTACAACGGTCAAACAATACCCCAAGAGCACGTTATTCCGCCTACTTCGCTTCTAATCGAACTAATATGCCTAGTACTCCTACTGGACTTCCCAACTCTCGCTCTAACTCACCAACGAGGTCTTCATCTCCAACGAGATCTCGTCATTATGCATCCAAGTCTCCAGTCCGTAGATCTGCTTCTCCAAATAAGGCATATCAGCCATTTAACTTCCAACCTCAAGAATTCATGTCCCAGAATAACGGTTCATCACTGACGTTGCTGGTGAAAGCAGGACACAGAAAAGGTCACAAGTACAAACATTCATCTGTGTCCATGAATTTCTTTCAAGAACCTCCCCCAGCCGTTGTCTCTGCGAATCAAGTGCTCATTCCTGATCTGCATCCTATTCCCAACTTTAAAGAATCTGTAGCTTCTCTTAAAGATCATCAAAAGGTAATGTTAACATGGTCGTGTTCTCACTTGGCTTTGTCGATGGCGGTATTCGTTATAGGTTTCCATTTCAAACTACCGCCTCTTTCGACTCTAGCCCACCTTATTTTCTACGATTCGCTTGGTTCGTTGGTAATTGTGTTTGTAGATATTATGACAAACTTCGAAGTTTGGGGTAGTTCATCCATTGAGTATCCCTTTGGTCTTGGTAGACTAGAAGTCCTTGCTGGTTTCGCATTAAGTACCTCTTTGATAATGGTTGGATGCGATTTAATTAGTCACTTTTGTGAAGAGTTTGTCATGCAGTGGATACTAAGAGGTTCAGAGATCAGCGATGAAGCTGAGCAACACCTGTCACATCACATCCATGGTGATGGCGAAATACACAACTGGTTTGTGTACGAACTCTCTTTGCTTATGACTGTCGTAGTGACACTTTTCACATCACGTTATGTTGTTGCCTCAGATATAATACAGCAGATGGTGGTATCCCCTGAGAAAGGAAAAGCAATGGAAGTTGATAATTCAACGAAAGGTAAATTGAGATCGATGATTTCAGTTATGTTTAAGCATCCTACTCATTTTCTTACTCTTCTGTTCGCAATCGCATTAGCATGCTTACCTATTGTTCCTAGTAATGCTATTTCAAATCTCAGCCTTGAAGTCAATGATGCTGCTTCCTTGTTGATTGCTTGTCTACTTTGTCTCACTGGTTGGAGACTAGTCAAGAGACTTGGATCAATTTTATTGTTGTCGTTCCCTTACTCTACCTACGATTACCACAATCTTAAAACGGTAATTGCTGATCAAGCATACACGATCGATGGGTTTAAGAAGATCTACACTATTGACAAACTATTTATCACCAAATTTAATTACCAACTTTACGTCATTGGGTTAAAAGTACTGATGGGAGGTGCCAGCGCCGACGACGAAGCCCGCGTACGCTTTGAATTGGGCAGAATAATTTCCCGTGCTGTCTCCACTATGGAGTACACAAGTCCTCTGTTAGAATTAACCATTGATATAGACCGTTAATAAATTGCTTAATTGCAGCTATTTCTTGTTGCAAGATTTCGTTCCCAAAATGAGTCAACACCGGTGCACCTCACCTTGATAGCATTGCGCTGAAAAAAATCTGGGGAACGATATCGGTAATACAATTTTAGTCTAGGAATGAAATTGCCTAAACCTTATAACACTTGGTTTCGTGCCAGTTCTAGATCGTGGGTTTTGGGGCTGTTCTCAACCAGAAATTTAACGCTGTCGGCGAAACTAAATCAAGAAGTATCGCATCCCGATGCGTCTGATGATTCTCACACGGGCCAATACATCAATACGATTACCAAACCTTATACGGTAACAACGTATGCCCGGCCAAACATAGTCCTTACTCATGGTAAAGGCTCTCACTTATATGATTTAGAGAATCGACAATATATCGACTTCGCTGCTGGTATAGCCGTCACTGGATTGGGGCATGCAAACGCCGAGATCACTGAGATTATCTCAAACCAAGCCGCTACTTTGATGCATTGCTCCAATTTGTATTATAATATGCATGCTGGAGAATTGGCTAACAAATTAGTGACTAAGACCATCAATTCCGGCGGTATGAATGAAGCACAACGAGTATTTATTTGCAATTCTGGAACTGAGGCCAATGAAGCCGCATTGAAGTTTGCCCGTAAGTACGGTAAGAGTTTCAGTGATGACAAGACTGAATTTATTACATTTGAGAATTCGTTCCATGGTCGGACCATGGGAGCTTTATCAGTTACTCCTAACCCTAAATACCAAGATCCATTCTCTCCCCTTGTACCAGGAATAAAAGTGGCCAAGGGTAACGACATAGAAAGTGTGAAGGCATTAATAAGTAAGGAGAAAACTTGTGGTGTTATAATTGAGCCAATTCAAGGCGAGGGTGGTCTTAGTGTTATGGCGCCAGAGTTCTTGACTGAATTAAGACAATTGTGCGACGAAAACGACGTTGTACTTATCTATGACGAAATACAGTGTGGACTAGGAAGAACTGGAAAGTTGTGGGCGCACTCTCATTTCGAACCTGATGCACATCCTGATATTGTTACAATGGCTAAAGCTCTTGGTAATGGTTTCCCAATTGGTGCCACTATGGTTTCTGAAAAAATCGAGAAAGCCCTAAAAGTTGGTGACCATGGCACCACGTACGGTGGAAATCCATTGGGGTCAAGGGTCGGTACTTATGTCGTCGAGAAGGTCAGTGACAAGGAGTTTTTGTTGAGTGTCGACGACAAATCAGAGAAGTTTGTTAAAGGGTTGACAAAAATTGCCAACAAGTTTCCCGATCATGTCGAGGAAGTCAAAGGAAAAGGTCTTCTTTTAGGTTTGAAGCTCAAGAGCTCATTAGATGTGGGAGATGTAGTCCAAAAGTGCCGTGAACATGGCCTTTTAGTTATATCTGCCGGTATGAATGTACTTCGATTGGTTCCAGCGTTGAATATTCCTGATGAATTGATCGAAGAAGGATTGGACATTATTAATGCTTCTATTCAGGAATTGGTGGAACCCAGAGACAAGAACTAAACTATAGTAAGCACAAGAGCCGTTTATTATATAGATGATATTGGATATTAATATATTAACAGTGCAATTATTTTTGCAGCTGGATCTCCCGGTTCGCACAGAAAAAAATAAAAAAAGAATCGCTCGTCTGATACGTATATGAAGTTGTGGTGAATGAATATTTCCGATGACAATCCCATTTCGAATCCCTACATCCGACTTGGAGCACTGTTTATCGCAGTTATTAGATCATAAACCCCCTAGATTGCTACCATCGGAAACCATCCAACAGTTATGCCACACACTTAAAAGCCAACTCTTAAATGATCCCAATATCCTTTCGATCTCAAGCCCTATTACTATAGTAGGTGATATTCACGGCCAGTACCATGATCTACTCGAGATATTCCAAATTGGCGGATATCCCCCCAGTACTAACTATCTATTCCTAGGTGACTATGTCGACCGAGGCTATTATTCAGTGGAGACGATTCTGCTATTAATTGTATTAAAATTACGATATCCTGAAAGAGTGTTCCTTATACGAGGGAACCACGAATCTCGGACTATCACTACGAATTATGGGTTCTACACCGAAGTGCTCCATAAGTATAACGGTTCTTCGGATGTGTGGCTTCATATCACCGATTTGTTTGACTATCTACCACTCGGAGCAACTATAGATGGTCGAATCTTTGCGACACACGGCGGTCTCTCCCCCAGTTGTCAAAGACTAGATCAAATTCGTGCCACGGATAGATTCAAAGAGATTCCCCACGACGGAATCATGGCCGATTTGGTATGGCTGGATCCAGACCCGGAGATCCTTGATTTTAAATTATCACCGAGAGGTGCCGGATACCTTTTTGGTTACGACGTAAT
The DNA here is from genome assembly GCA_030574335.1 of Meyerozyma elateridarum. Classification (NCBI taxonomy): domain Eukaryota; kingdom Fungi; phylum Ascomycota; class Pichiomycetes; order Serinales; family Debaryomycetaceae; genus Meyerozyma; species Meyerozyma elateridarum. The sequence continues at coordinate 266,128 of JAJMEU010000001.1, forward strand.
GAATAAGTTTTGTCATGATAACAATTTGATGCAATTAGTAAGGGCACATCAACTATGCAACGAAGGGTATGTTAGCTATTGGAGCGGCAAGTGTCTCACAGTATGGCTGGCACCAAACTATTGCTACCGTTGTGGAAACAAAGCAAGCGTGCTCGAGGTGATAGACACAAGTATTGATGGAACTGCGAACGAACAAGGTGTATATTCAGGACAGTATTTCAACGTGTTCGAAGCATCTCCGGAAAATGATGAGGATACTGTGAATGGTAAAGGAGTTAATGGTACTGCCAATGACGGAACTATGGCCGATTCCTTTGCTGGATTTTACAATAAGGGCCAACAAGTAGAATACTTTTTGTAGCAGATAGACAGCATAATTTATCCGTAATATAATTCAAAGTTGAACCCATTGTGAATCTCATAGTCTTCCAAACTTATATGATCTTTGTAGACTTGGTACCCTTTCTTAAGCACGAGTTTTTCATCCGAAGTGCCAAGCTGAAGGGATAGAATCTTCTTGAGGTCACCAATTGTATCTTCTGGGAGACACTTGACCTTTATTTTCTTTCCTAATCTATCGTTAGCTTGCACCTCGATCATCTTTACGTTTTAACTTTAATGCGATGCTTGACGTCTACTTGTAATTACATCCGGACATCCATAATAATTTGACCTGACAACCAGATTATCAGTAAAAATACGAAATTCGAGTATGTTCGTCAGTAATTAGTCTTGTAACGATACCTCAGTTCAGTTAATATGTTTATTCGCAAACTTAGCCGTAACGACTAACAACTTCTTTTTAGCGTATTCTCTTGCAGCCGCATTACTGATTCGGACAGATTCAATTTTTTCGGCGCATAATCTCTGCGCTCGAAAAGAATGGTTCTGATAAGCTCAAAAATCTAAAAGAAGAAAAAATCCAAAAAACAATAAGGTCACATAGACATCATTTAATTCTTAGAAATAACAGAGCAACCTTTAGACTTTGGTAAGGAACCACCCAGATGCTTCGAAATTCTTGTATATCATGTTAGCTTCAGTTATTCCCACCAGCATAACGACTGCTAAAATCGTTCATCCTTTTCCCGACAAATATGTGCTTGATATCATCGCCCAAGTGTCTCGATATCTGGGAATATTTTCTATTTCCGTCTGGTTGTTTGCTCAACTTCCTCAGATCATCGAGAATCATGTAAATCAGTCAGTTAATGGTGTATCTTTACTCTTCTTGTCTTGTTGGATAATGGGAGACGTAACCAACTTTTTAGGTTGCACTCTCACTGGTGCATTACCATTCCAGACATCTTTAGCAACTTATTACTGTTTTATTGACTTAATCTTAGGAATTCAATATTGGTATTATACCAAAGTGTATCCCCGTCACAAAGTTCCACATAATATGTTGCAATCTCCAAACGCTCTTCGAACTAGTCGATCTGGCAAGTCACCACATGGTAATGCCATCTTGAACCTCAGAAATTCACCTGAAGATCTTAGCCATGGAAATAAAAGCAGAAGGGGCAAACCAAGTTCTCGTATGACAAAAATAATCGGCTCGGCCTTGGTAGGTTTGCCAGGAGCAGAAGCTGCACCGATCTTGACCACATCAGTGTCTGTAGTCTTTTCACATATTACAAAAAAGAAGATAGGAATGATTCTTGCATGGATATGTTCTATCCTCTATCTTCTGTCTAGACTTCCCCAAATCGTGAAAAACTACCATCGTAAATCAACCAAAGGAACCTCAATATTTTTATTTCTTCTAGCTATGATGGGAAATTCCCTTTACACACTTTCCATTGTATTAAATCTATACCTTATCTCAGTCTCATACTACGATGAGAACTTAGAAGCAGTCTTTTGGGCTCAATTACCATTTATAGTGGGAAGTCTTGGCACTGTCATTTTCGACATAATTATTTTATTTCAAAAATGGCTCTACAGAAGTGGTAGTATGTCCCCGGTCATCGAAGATGATTACACACATTTTAGCAAGCCAGACTGGTATACGAAACAGTATTACGAAGACCATTTCACTACTTCTTCTCCAACTGAAATTACAAACCTTTTGCATAGTAATAGCAGTATCACTGCTATTGTAAGTCCGCCTCAGCATTACGTACCTTCGAGCTCTAGTAGAGATCATTCTGTGAGCAATTCTCAGCAGACGTACTTTGCCAGTACTGTCGATGCTATAGCGAAGTCATTCACTCGGAGCTCTTACCATACCAGATCTCCTTCATTTAATCATGCAACTTCACCTTCTGGAGTTACAAGGCCCTACCCAATAAACAAGGAAATGGGTTCTTCATTAATTCCGTCAATTGTTGAGAGTTATTCTTCTTTATCAAAGAAAATGGTTGACGATTCTAAGATCCCATTTCTGCCCATCGATTTTCTTGGGCCAGACCATTTGGATCCCAAGACAGGAAATAGTTCTCAGCAATCAGGCTCTAAATTCTAGTAATATTAATAATACACTAGCTATACGTAGATCTATCTACTCTCCATGCACTATTTGGTAAACTTTGAAGGTGAGTAATTTTCTTTTTCACCCAAAATAAAATTACAACTCCACACGAAATGCAAAAGAAATTTGTGTAAAAGTAACCATCGCGGATAATATTGACCGTGCCTCCAAGTTCCCTACATCGTTCTTTGAGAGGTTCCGTATTTGTAGAAAATCCAAACAGAGAAAGTTGGGTTTCTGGAGTCCCCCTTGGTGCTTGACATTTAGCGATTGTAAACTTGTCGATAAAGTAGAAAATGAAAAGCCTTGGCCATGTTCCTCCGTAGTTGGATAAGGTGTTCAAAGTTGTCAAATAAGTTCCTCCAATTGCTGGGTCAGCAATACGTGTGTTGAAAGCACAAAGGGAAACAAATTGAATTGTTGACATGAATGATGCCATCAAATGCTGAGCAATGACTAATAAAAAGAAAGACTTGGTCACTCCATCTTTAGGGAAAAAGTAGACGATTAAATGCGCAAAAGCAGCTGAGATCAATCTACCGGCAAATCCTAGTAGCCAAGGACGTAATGGTGATTTACCGTTTGACCAACGTCCAGCATAATATCCGAAAATCATTTCGAAAGGAAAGTCAATGAGCACAGTAATGGATAAATCTTCTTTAGAAAGTCCCTTCTCAAGCAATTTCAAATTAGTTGCAGCCTCATTCACTTGAAAACCTAGTTTAGCAATAAGAAGAATGATCACGTAAACTTGCACGTTCCTAAGCTTGAGAACTTGATACATAGAATAGTAGACGTCCATTAAACCCTTCCAAGATGACTGGTAATTGTAAATAGCAGACTCCAGTTTAGATTTCTCGTCCATTAATTTAGCTTGATTCAACTTTACTAAATGTGGAGGGTCCTCAGGGACAAAGTATAATGCAGCAGTTACAAATAAATAAGCAAAGCCCCAGAAGCGAAGATATTGACCTAAACTGAAGAGCCCTTGGTCACTGGGGACTGATCTCAAGTACTTATTGGCAAAATCAGGAGAACTAAGTGCCAAAAATACCGTAAATGATGAAAAATAACCGCAATTAATACCAATTGTCTGCGCAGTAGAAGCAAACGAGAGACACTCTGGCGATAAACAGGTAAGAGCCCAGCCATCCACAGCGATATCTTGGGTAGCGCAAAAAAGCACGAGGAAGAAAAAGCATGTGGTAATGGTAACAAGGTGGTCAGTTGGGTCTTGAACTAAGGCATCGATACGCCCGCCCATAAGAACCAATGTTAAACCCGATATTGTTTGAATAGGAATAATCCACGAACGTCTACGACCGATTTTAGGCGAATAAATCGCATCTACAATCGGAGACCACAACAATTTTAACGAATATGGGTAAGCAGCGAGAGAGAAAATCCCCACTTGACTATATGACATCTTGGATTTAAGAATGAACGGAATGGAACCAAAGGCAAGACCGACAGGCACACCTTGGAGGAGATAAAGGATGCATAACACGAAAAATGCAGGTCTATCTATCTTTAATAATGTCTTGGAAGACTTGGTATTTGATTTGGGAGTTAGTTTTGACGGCTCAACAGCAACAGGAAGCAAACCATCGTTCTCCTCATCGAATGCTGGATGGGTGTACTGAACTGGAGAATCCACATTGCGCTTGTGGACGCTATGAGACATCACGACAGTACCAGTGGGGAATCAGTGGTTAAATTTCCAATGCGAGTGCGCGCCAGGTATATCTAATGAAGCCTCGAAATACGACTACTGAAAATTACGAAGTTTAAGGACGAAAAAGGACAGAATATTTTTCTTCTCTTTTGGAATGATATGTTCTACAGCTACGAACAGATGACATCAGTTAGTTATTATTTGGTCTACTCATCTATAATCCCAACACTTTTCTACTGGCTCTCATGACAACTTCAACATCTGGGAAAGCGAAGTCTTCCAATTCCTTGGCGTAAGGAGTTGGTACTTCGGCACCAGTAACTCTCTCAACAGGAGCGTCCAAGTAGTCGAAAGCTTCGGATTCCATGACTTGGGCACAGATTTCAGAACCAACACCGAAACCAGGGAAACCGGCCTCGACAGTGATCAAGTGGTTGGTCTTCTTGACGGAGTTGATGATGGACTCGACATCCAATGGCTTGATGGATCTCAAGTTGACAACCTCGGCACTAACACCGTATTCCTTTTGCAAGAGCTCGGCAGCCTCCAAACAGTGGCTGACGTTTCTGGAGTGAGACACCATGGTGATGTCAGCACCCTCTCTCTCAATCTTGGCCTTACCGATTGGCAAGATAAAGTCGGAGCCCAAAGCCTCCTCGGACATCTCGAAAGACTCACCGTAAAGCATTTCGTTCTCCAAGAATACCACGGGGTTAGGGTCTCTGATGGCGGCCTTCATTAAACCCTTGTAGTCTTCGGCGGAGTAAGGAGAGATGACCTTCAAACCGGGAATGGAACCGTACCAGGATGAGTAGTCCTGGGAATGCTGGGCAGCGACACCAGCAGCGGCACCGTTAGGACCTCTGAAGGTGATATTACAAGGCTGGATACCACCAGACATGTAGTAAGTCTTGGCGGCAGAATTAATGATGTGGTCAATCGATTGCATGGCAAAGTTAAAGGTCATAAACTCACAAATTGGCTTCAATCCGGCGAGGGCGGCACCTACAGCCAAACCAGTGAAACCCATTTCGGTGATGGGAGTGTCAATCACCCTTCTCTCACCGAAACGGTCCAACAAACCTCTGGAAACCTTGTAAGCACCGTTATATTGGGCCACTTCCTCTCCCATCAAGAACACACCATCGTCGTGGTCCAATTCCTCAGCAATGGCCGAGTTCAAGGCGTCTCTGACCGTCATGGTTTGAGGACCAGATCCCGATGAGGCAGCACGAGCACCATCCATCATTCTCATGGCTTGGTATTGACCGCTCATTTTAAGGTTTCTGGACACAGCGGCAGCTTGGGTGTTGCGGAGAGCAGCCGTTGCATGCTTGGCTGTACGGGCCACAGCAGAGATCTGAGCTGGAGCCATAACTAGTAGATTGAAGATGGTTTGTATCCGGAACGCTGAAGACCGGCCCCGTCAGGACACGACTCGGACATTGAATTCCGGGCACCACTCACACAGACGACCCCGGCGGGCTTAGGTAAGAATGGTTGCGGGTTCCGCACCAGAATTTAGCTGGTTCGGATTATCTGGTTTGCATGTAGGTCGGAGGTGTCTTATCGGTAGAAATAGCGTTTGAAGGGCCGTAGAGGGGTAGTATTGCATCAATGTTGACATTTCGAATAATAACATTGAAGTTTTGTTTGTTTCATTATTTGACTTGTAGCGTAGAAATAGCCTCCGCTTATCTAGTAAGACGTTCACGTACCGATGTAGCCTTATAGGAATCTCCCGTAATCTCTACTTGTAGTCTCCACTTGCGCTTTTCCTTCCATCTGCCCGACACATATGAGGGGACCACACAGCCGTGATGACTCAATTTCAACACCGTTGGCGTTTTCTAAATATTTTTGGCACCCAATCTTGCCCCTCTTCAGCCCAATGAGGTCATCGCCGTCACGTGCATGAATTGTTCCGGGGTCCTGGCCGGGATGTGATGATAAGACATATATAACCACATTCTATTAATCAAAAAAGCATCCACTATGATTTCTGCTCGGATGTCTCGTATAGCTGTACGGAGATGGGCTCCCAGGAATGTTTCGCCCATAATTAATGCCTATCGTTTCAATTCGCAACAAGTAAATTTCCACCGGCCAGACACCTCGGGTTCAAGTGATCCATCGGCTGCAGCTGACGCTGCTGCAACTGTTTTAGCTGATAAGAACGACTCTCAAGACATCCCTAATAAGGCGACATGGATTGATGCCCTTCGTGAACGTGAAAAGCAATTAGCCGAGGGAAAGGTGTTAGACAGTTATTCTTACGTCAATCCTAAAACGTACGTAGTTGGTGAGAAGACCAGAAGTGAGTCCTTCTCATACTTAAATCTTCCTTTCAAAGACGACAAATGGCTCTGTGATTCATACATTAATGGATTCGGAAGATTGAGGGCTGGCCAACTCTTCCAAGACTTAGACGCTTTGGCTGGTCGGATTGCTTATCGTCATTGCGCTCCGGCGGAACCCGTCAATGTGACAGCTTCGGTTGACCGGATATACATGGTGAAGAAGGTTGATGAAATTGTCAATTATAACTTTATTTTAGCTGGTTCTGTCACTTGGACAGGTCGCTCTTCCATGGAAATTTCTGTTAAAGGTTATGCCTTCGACGACGAAGTTCCTAAAGAGATCGACGAGAAAAGTTTACCTCAAGAGAACGTTTTCTTGACAGCTAACTTCACTTTTGTTGCCAGGAACCCTATTACCCACAAATCGTTCGCCATTAATCGACTTCTTCCCGTTACCGAACAAGAGTGGATAGACTACAGAAGAGCAGAATCTCATAACGCGAAGAAGAAGATGGCTGCTAAAAACCAAGGCAATATGAGACCAACAGATGAAGAGAACAGACTCATCTACGATATGTGGAACTCGACTAAGTCGTTGGCTTCTCTGCCTAAAACTAAACCCCGCGATTTGGTGTATATGAAAGACACCAAAGTCTCATCGACCATGTTCATGCAGCCACAATACAGAAACAGACACTCTTACATGATATTTGGTGGATATTTGTTAAGACAAACTTTCGAATTGGCTTATTGTGCTGCCGCTGACTTCGCTTCAGCTGGACCCCGGTTCGTTTCTTTGGATTCAACCACGTTCAAAAACCCAGTTCCTGTTGGATCAGTCTTAACCATGACCGCTTCAATCTCTTACACTGAGCATGTATACGAAGGCTCTCACGACGGTGACGCTGATTCACCATTTAATTTCCAATTGCCCGCTACTAATAAATTATCTGACAACCCCGATGCGTTTTTGTCAGAACCAGGTACCTTGATACAAGTCAAGGTAGACACTACGATCAAGGACTTGAGCAGTGTTGATTCCAAGGAAGCTGGCTCCTTCATCTATTCTTTCTTCGTCCCAAAGAATGCCTCTGCCGAAAACAAACCAGGATACTGCTCAGTGGTTCCTCAGACCTATTCCGAAATGATGGACTATGTTGAAGGTAGAAGAAGAGCTCAAGACACTGCTCTTTATGTCGACACTTTCACTAGAGGCACCACAGAATAATCAATTTACCGTCAAAATTATTTCATTATAATACATAAATTACCTAAACACCAAATTGTAAAACAAACTCATTATGCAATTAGTCACTGTCATTTTGTATTTGGGCTGACTCTTCTTGATAGTGGTAGTCGGGCTCGTATGCCGATTCTCTGAGACTACCCTTTCTTGTGAAATCAACCAACTTCGCTTTGTTCCCGACATAGTTAGGAATGCTGATTCTACTTCCAGAAGAGTGCTGGGAAATAGGGCGGCCCTTGACTGGGGAATGCGATTTATCATACAATAAACTTTCTCGTGAGTTATCTAACCACTCGAAAGTTCCATCCTGATGTCTTGTTGCTTTGAAATCTCCAGCAAGACTGGCATTGATCTTTTGGTCACTGGAAGATGCTGAAGGGGTAGTTGAGTTGTTTTCGGAAGGATTAAAACGATTTAAGAAATTGAAACTGGTATTATGAGCCTCCTCTTCAGGTTCTACGTGTGGTTGCAAGATGGTATTCTCCGAATCCTTTCTTTTGGACTCTTCCATAAGAACATGAAGATTCTCAGATGGAGATCTTGAAAGCTTCTTCTTTGGAGACAGAGCATTAGAAGTGACAATGTTACCATCGCTGTCAATTCTTTGGAAGTTACCAGAGTCACTGGCATTGAGCATGGCATTCAATGAGCCGTTACTCATAAATTGGCCGGTAGGAAGCGATGAACGGTTTGATTGTCTGTAAGAATTATCGTCAATTAACCTGACAGAGAAAAGCTGTTCAGTGTTCACCGTACTCATAGAGCCATTCGAAGCTCTGTACATACCACCTGCCAATCCAGCAGCAGCAGAGGTGTCAGCATTGTCAGATAAGTCGTTAGCTCTCCAAGACTTCATTGGCTTTTCAGCAGCATCGTAGTAATGAGAGCCATCAGAGTTACTATCAACGTGGGTTATCGAAGAAGAAGTCGATTGGACATCGGCATTTTTGTTCTTTAAGCGATCAAGCATTGCTACCTGCTGTACTGAGGAGTCATTACTGACGTTCTTATGGAGAGCAGCAGCTCCAATGGCAGCACCAGCACCAGCACCTGCTACTCCTGGATTAATAGTATCGTCGCTAGTGTCAGGATCAGCTGATCTATTCTGCTTCTTTCTTCTGATGCAGCAGAAGAGTAGGAGTAGTAATGCCACAAGAAGTGCTAAACAAGGCACTCCCACACCTAAACCGATAGCCAATTTCTTCTTGTCAATGCCTGAATGGGAGGAGGACTTGCCTTGATTTGAAGCAGCTCCAGACGATGACGAAGAAGATCCTGATGTAGAGGAAGGGTGGGAAGACGAAGAAGTGGATGAGGATTGTGCTTGTTGCTTGTCAACACCGTCAATCTCGAGAGATTTGGTTTCATCGTCAAAAGAGGAAGAAGCTTTCACTTTCGCAATCAAAGAATCGAAGTTTTTAGGAGTTATACCGTTGAAAGTCATATTGTCTTGATGATAAGTCAACCAATTGTTACCATCAACAGTAACGGTAACCTTGGTTTCATTAAAATCTGTAAACATCGACTTCATCAACAGGTAACTGAAAAACTTGCCACGCGTAGCATTGACCTTCGGAAGATTATTTACGGTAAATACCGAACCAAGAGCATCGATCAGATAGGGCAACTCAACTGAATTACCATAAACGTCTTCGACAACGACGGTGAAGTTGTCAAAAGTAGACTTGGCAGGGTACTCACCAGTAAGGGTATAATTATTATCGTTGAAGGTCATGTAAGAAGGTAGGTCATTGGCATGGACCGAAGAGATATTCTCACGAGAGATTGTATTACCATCCAAGAAGACCTTGGAAAGAATTGGCACGTCTTCGTCAATTTCACTATGAAGAGTACCGTTAAGTTTAACGGTCTCATTCAACGTAGTACTCAACTGATGGCCGCCTACAACCAACTTGAAGATACCTTCAGAGCCTGCGTAATCTTTGTAATCTGACGCAATAAAGCTGAAGCCGTACTCTACAGAGGGGGCGTTTTCTGAGGTGACGTGAGGAACAGTACCCGAGAAACTGAGAGAATCAGAGTCGAAATTAATCCAGTTAGGAAGAGAACTTCTGTCGGCAGAGCGCCCGTAGTAAGCGATAATCTTTCTGGTGGCACCCTGGTCAGACTCAAACACTGATGTGTCGAATTGAATATTAAATTGTTGGCCCTGCTTCACGACCAACCCGTCTTGACCGTTTGTCTCGCCAAACTTGGCGATTTCAGTGAACATCACGTCGTTAGAGCTGAGATGTAAACCTTTGTCCAGAGATACGATCATAGAATAGTTATTAGTGAGCGTAGATCCATCTTGGGAGTCAACACCCGTAAGGGTGATTTGAAAAGTGCCCACGTCAGACGACGATGGAGTACCGGTGAAGGTCCTGGAACCGGAATTGAACGACAACCAGGACGGAAGATTGGTAGCATTGTAATTTACAGAACCATCTGTCGATTTATAGGTGGTATTAGCCATGGTGAAGCTATATGGTTGGTCGACACGAGCCACATTTGGGAGTTGTTCGCTAAATGGGAAACCCATGTAAATGGAGGCTGCAACTTGCAGCGCCATTAGGAGGAGGAAGAGGACGATCATGGCGATCGGAGCAACTTGCAATGGACCTGAAGGTGAGCGACTGTGATGAAGTTGGCCCCAATAGCACACAACACTAACGAGTAAGGTTGAATCGAAAATTTTCTAATCTTTAGTGTCTGAAAAGCCGTTTCAACATGCCGGTATCTAATCGCGTATGAGCCGCGAATCCGCGAATTTTAGATTCGCGTACCAAACACGAAACGCGATGAGATGAGGTAGGGGTGGCTAATGAGATGGTGAGGGCAATGATGTTAGCGGTCGAAAAAATAGAAACCCACGACCCTACGAGTATTCGACGTTGTGGTATATAGTTCATCAACTCGAATTACTTAGATACATTACTCATATCCTAGATTATATACTTACAGATTAATAGCTTATTTACGAGAGTTAGTCGAGTTCTCGTCTACAGGGTCCAGACCATGAGCGGGAATGTAACGGGGAGCATAGTGGACTAAGGCAACGGCCACATACCCGAACAAGAGACCCACAAACTTCTCGCCCACGGAATGGAAATAGATGTTGGTCATTAGCAACATGTACCACCATAACGCCATGAGAGCTACCACCATCAAGTGAGGCAAAGCCACGAGGAGCTCCCGCACTGCCGCTAATCTGCCCACCCTATCGCTGTGGCTGCGAAAATTGGCTACAGCAGCACGGGCCTGGTGCCAGTCCCAATACGGCAATACTTCATGGAAGAGATAGAGTGACAGGTGGGTTAATAAAAATACATGTCCGGAAGGATCATGTCCTCCCTCCCAACTACCTCGCATTCTCCGACACATATATGAAGTGATTTGGTTAGACTCGTACAAAATGGCGTCGGCAACCTCTGCCGCTGAGGATTTGAGTGACGAGGACTCCAGAAACAAATGAGGTCCGTGTTTGGCTGCTGCTGCTGCGGGAACATTAGCGCATTTACCACCGGTATACACGAATATCTTGTCCATGATGGGAAGCCCGAAGCACCATTGGGTGAAAAGCACCCACCACACCGTCATGGCCACGTATCTTATAAGCGTCAGTCGTAAGAGTTGGACCTTGTGAGAGTAGGCGGTGTTCTTCACATGAGGATGGCTTCTGGAAGTGAAAATTACACCATAGAATACTACGAGCACCAAAGTAGTCCAGAACCATCCTCGTTTCACGAACACTTGATTGAACACATTATCTTTGTTGTTATAATAGTTGTACACTTCTTCTTTGGGACTGGTCCAATGGATGATTTTACCCGCCACGAAATTAATTGGGAACGATACCAAATATGTTATTTCAGCCACCGACAATTTATACTTGCGGAAGGTCGCCAGGAGGCCCGAGAGTCGCAGCAAATGGGCCGCGTACTTGTCGTTATTGGCCATAGGTAGTTGATAAGTGATGGCAACCTGGCAACTATCGCAGCAGAACAGATATCGCGAGGTTATCTGCACACCGCACCACCGCCGTCTACGACGTTCTGGGTGTGGTTATTGTGGGGTATGCCATTGTTCTGGCCGTAATAATGGCCGCAAGTCATCGACCCAACTTTTTCGCTGCCGATGCTGTCACCTCAAAATAGGTTGCTCTACACGATGGACTTTCCTTATTTAACCTTTATTATCTAATTTGAAATACAATTGACCAACAATGACATCCCGTCTCGTCTAGGTCAGTCAATTGCCTATGCCTAAATGCTTCGAAACCCTGCAACTAACACAACAATTTAGCTCTGTTTCCCCTCTTCTTTATCTCGGCCGTTTTCTAACTGCGAGGGCAGCGTAAACGACACCTGGTCCTGGTCCTGCCATCTCTTAACCATATCGTTCATCAACATATTTGTGAATTCCGGCTTCACAAGGTTGTCTCGAAACTCTTGCGTCTGTAGCAACGTCAATATATGCAAACAATTGGAGTATACTAGGTATCGGGCGTACTCTGGTTTTCGCCAGTAGTTTAAGTATTGTAGGTATGCGAGAAATTCCGGCTTGTTAAGATACTCATTCTGGGCTAGGTAGCTGAGATATTGTATATTGGCAAGCGACTGCACGAACTCAAGCTCCACTTCCCATCGTGTGGGCAAATCTTCCATGTTGAATACCGTTCAAAGCTTCAAAATGAATTTACCTGAATTAAATATTTCTGAAAGTGTTACATGCAGGAAAATACCAAACCAAAATACTCAATCAATATCAGTTGAAGGTTATATGTCCAAACGACAAGCAGCGCTTGAAAAAGAGCTTAAACAGCTCGAGGCGGTGAATGCCACCGTTGAATCGCTTATAGAAACCATAAGGACCACTAATCATAATATTGCCATCAATCAAGAAGCTACTGAACATACTCAAACCCTCCTAAACAAGTGGGTCCGAATATTATCCCAAACAAATTTCACAAAAAACGTATTAACCAGCCCTAATTGGAAAGCGCCTGAAAACGATAGTGAAGATGACGTAGCAAATAAATTGAATAGAGAAAAAGAATTGACACAACTACTTGCTGCACTAACTAAAGAAAACCAAGAACTTACTAGAAAGGTTGAATCAAATCAGGATCAACCACGAAGAAATGGGAAACGCGCTAATGATTGGGAGAATAGGACGCAATGGTCAAAACGGAGATAGAGAATTATAGTTCTCACTGTAACATTGTATATTAATAAATAATTCACTTGTGAATACTTGTAATCAAATCGTTAGCGTCTACTGAATCACCCTCCTTCACAACAATGTCGCCAATCTTACCTGATACTGGCGCACTGATAACCATCTCCATCTTCATGGCGGAGAGAACAGCAACAGGATCTCCCTTCTTGACCTCGAAGCCATGTTTGGTTCTGATTTCAATGACCACACCAGCCATTGGAGCTCCAACATCATTAGGTTGAACAGCCTTTGGTCTGGTCTTAGTCTCAATTGAAGAGGTCTTGTCGTCGATCGTTACTGATCTCATCTCACCGTTCAACTCAAAGAACACTTCACGACTGCCTGTTTGTTGAGAAATCTCACCAACAGCCAATAACTTGATGATCAACTTCTTACCTTGTTGGATGTCAACCTCAACTTCTTCACCGATGGCACATCTCTTCAAGAAGTTACGAGTTGGCATAACAGACAAGTCTCCATACTTGTCAAGAACCTTACGGAAGTCCTCGTAAACTTTAGGGTACATGATATAAGAAGCAATGTCACATTCAGAGATGCTAGGACCGAAACGAGTAGTCAATTCTTCTCTCACAGCCTCGAAGTCAATTGGAGGCAATGTAAGTCCAGGACGAGAAGTCAACTTTTGTCTCTTGGTGCCCAACATTTCGGTTCTCAATGGCTCTGGGAATCCTCCGTATGGAGTACCCATTAAACCCTCCATGAAGTCCAAGACCGAGTCTGGGAAATCGAGCTCAGAGGCCAATTTCATAACGTCTTCTTCAGTGAGATTATTTGTTACCATGAATTGAGCCAAGTCTCCGACCACCTTAGAGGTAGGAGTAACCTTGACAATATCGCCCAACAAATGGTTAGCAACTTTATAGGCCTGCTTGGTCAATTGCCACTTCTCACCAAGACCTAATTGTTGGGCTTGGAACAACAAGTTGGTTAATTGACCTCCAGGAATCTCGTGCTGGTACACCTCAGGGTCGGGACCCTTCAAGTCGGCCTCGAAACAAGAGTACAACAATCTCATTTGAGCCCAGTAATTATCCAATTCCCTGACCATGGACTCCAGCAATCCACTGTCAAATTCACCCTCGAAGGAAGCCAATATAGCACTAATAGAAGGTTGAGAAGTCATACCGGACATAGAATTAGAGGCTGCATCAACAACATCAGCACCTGCTCTAGCACACTCAGTCATAGATGAGACACCAGTACCAGCCGAGTCATGAGTGTGAACGTGGATTGGAAGGTCTGGGTACCTGGCTCTGATAGCAGAAATCAAGAGCTTAGCAGCCTTTGGCTTTAATGTACCAGCCATATCTTTGATGCCCAAGAAATGGGTGCCCATCTCGACAATCTTGTCAACCATATCCAAGTAGTAGTCCAAATTGTACTTCTTGCCAGCTTGCAACATGTCACCAGAGTAACAAACAGTAGCTTCGACCACACCACCAGCCTTCTTAACAGCGTCGATACCAACCTTCAACTGGTCCAAGTCGTTCAAGGCGTCGAACACTCTGAAAATATCAACACCATTCTCTTTGGCTTGCTTCACAAAGTGGTCTATAGCGTTATCAGGCAAAGAAGAGTAGGCAACACCGTTGGCACCTCTCAACAACATTTGGAATGGAATGTTTGGAACAGCCTTTCTCAATTTTTGCAATCTAATCCATGGATCTTCATGCAAGAATCTCATACAAACATCAAAGGTGGCACCACCCCAACACTCCAAAGCGAAACATCCACTAAGAGCATGAGCAGTGGTTGGAGCAATGTTCAACAAGTCAATTGTTCTAACACGAGTTGCCAAAAGGGATTGATGGGCGTCTCTCCAGGTGGTGTCCATAATCAAAGTACCCTTAAAGTCACGTACCTTAGCAGCAAAGGCATCAGGACCTTCCTCCAATAACACCTGTCTCCAGCCTCTAGGAGGTTCCGCAGTTTCCACGTCAATGACGGATCCAGTTTTAGGATCATGGATATCAGGGATTAAGGCCTCAGTAGCCAACTTAGGATCGCCAATTTGACCCTTAATAGAAGAACCATTGACAGCCAAGTCACCCAAGTAAGCTAACAACTTAGTGGCTCTGTTTTGAGAGCTGATCATTTGGAATAAGGAAGGAGTGTCATCAATAAAAGTAGTCCAGCAGTCACCCTTAATGAAAGTCTCGTTAGTCAACAAGGCCAATAAGAAAGGAATGTTAGTCTTAACACCTCTAATTCTAAATTCGATTAATGCTCTCAACATCTTTCTTCTGGCAATCTCGTAAGTAGAACCAGAACAAGAACATTTAACCAACATAGAATCGTAATGAGGGGAGATGATGGATCCAGCAAATCCGTTACCACCATCTAATCTAACACCGTTACCACCAGCAGAACGGTAAACTTCAATCTTACCAGTATCAGGTTGGAAGCTCTTCGATGGATCCTCCGTGGTGATTCTACATTGAATGGCAAAGCCTCTAGTAGTGATTTTATCTTGCAATAAACCCAATTGTTGCAAAGAAGCACCGACAGCAATTTGGATTTGAGCAGCTACAATGTCGACACCAGTGATTTCTTCGGTGATTGTATGTTCAACTTGAATTCTGGGGTTGATCTCAATGAAATAGTGTCTGTTTTGTTCATCAACCAAGAATTCTGCGGTACCGGCGTTTCTGTAGTTAGCCAGAGAAGCTAATTTGACAGCGTCAGTTAAGATTGCGTCTCTAACCGATCTAGGGAGGTTCTTAGCGGGAGCGATTTCCACAACTTTTTGATGACGTCTTTGGACCGAGCAATCACGCTCAAACAAGTGGATAACGTTTCCGTAATTATCAGCCAACAATTGCACTTCAATGTGCTTTGGTTTGTCCAAGAAACGCTCAATGAAACAAGTACCATTACCAAAGGCAGTTTTGGCCTCGGAAGTGGCTCTGGAAAAGGCATCGGCGATGTCATCTCCTTCTCTCACCACTCTCATACCTCTACCACCACCACCAAAGGCAGCCTTTATAATAACCGGGTAGCCATATTCTTCTACAAACTTAACGGCTTCCTCTACGTCCTCAATTGGGCCTGGGGTACCGGGAACAACGGGCACATCGTTCTCAATAGCCAATTTTCTAGCGCTGACCTTGTCTCCGACAGCATCAATTGTCTTGTAAGAAGGACCAATCCAGGCAATTCCGGCCTCCTCAACCTTACGGGCAAACTCAGAGTTCTCACTGAGGAATCCATAACCGGGATGAATCATATTAACGTTGTGAGTCTTGGCGATATTGATGATTTCATCAATTTGCAAGTAAGCTTGAACCGGAGTATATTGGCCTTTTTTGCCAATGACGTAGGATTCGTCGGCCTTAAGTCTGTGCATCGACAAACGGTCCTCGTGGGAGTAAATAGCCACGGTTTGCATTGACAATTCATGAGCAGTTCTAAAGATTCTGATTGGAATTTCTCCTCGATTAGCGACCAAGATTTTGTTCATTGGGCCCAACAAGGTAGACTCTCTACGCATCTGGTTGATCTTCGCATGATCACCAGAAGAACTGGTTGCGAGAAGGGAAGTCATTCTCTACCCTGGAAAAAATTAAAAAAAAAAATTTACCAGTGGTTTTAAAAACGAATTGGTTTTAAATTTAAACTTCAGCTGTTATCTGGAAATTGGACGCAGGAAATCCCCTCAATTGCCCTGATAAGAGTTGGGCGATAACTGGTAATTATAAAGCCAGAGAGACAGTTCTTTATTAAGACTCTACAAAAAATATGCTTGGCAACCCAATTGAGCTCCTTTTATAATGTCCGAGGTTTAGCAGTTGCAACCTGCCCCACTGTAACAACTATCGCAAGCCTCATTGATTGGTTGGCGGAGGTGATATCGGGTTACGAGCGCGCAGAATACGGCACAGACTCCGAAATTCCGTGGTTTAAGCGCTGGGGCCATTATAACAGTTACTACAAACTGGTTCCTTTTGGCCATAAAATGGGAATGGAGAAGTCACCATCGACTATATACTGGACTCTGTTTCCTCAAATGGTATAAAATCTTCTGCCATTGACTCTGAACCTCCGTTGGTCCGTCGGTAGCGGCCATCTCTACTCCGAGGAAAGCGGGTATGAATCACCGAACCTGCATACGAGCTTTGCACCTTGAGCAGCTGAAAAAGCTTCTGCCAGTATGTCATGGAGGCTGCAGCAAAATTTCACACCATAACGGTTTTCAGATATAAAAGTGGGCCAATGTAAGTTGCGAGTGATTTCGGTGGCAGATTCTTTACAGTTACGTTTCATGTATATAGGCAGATATGGATCTTACTTATAATTGGCTGATTAGCATCTGATAAGATGGTGAATGTGAAAACCTTAACTATGTGTTGAATTCACTATAGAATGTCCCCACTCTTATTTAAGCGAAGTCGGCGATTGTAACATTAGTGGGACTACCATATAATAGTTCCGCCTTTTTCTCCTCGTTGGATATCACATCGCCGAGCCGCACTTATCACCGTTTATCGTTGTCACCTCATTTGTGGTCCCATTTGTGCCCTAATCACGGGCCGTCGGGCCACGGGAACCGCCACAAGGAGTTTATAAGATCAGAAAGTGCAAGAAAAAGTTTTTTTTTCTTGGTTATTTTTACTTGTCGTATCTAATTCTACATTTAAATGCGTGCTTTCTCTACCGTTTCCAGAGCTTTATTTAACAAGAAACCCACCACTGCATTCAATTTGATCAACAGCACTAGATCAGCAGTTGGAGCCGTTAACGCAGGTGCAGGACCAGCCTTAAATGAGTCAAAGGTGGTGATTGGTAACAAATGGCACCCAACCCATGGCAACTCGTTCAGAACGTTTGCCGAGTACAGATTGAAGGTGATCCACCAACTGCCACTTTCCCACGCCAAGTTGGGAGCCGTTTAGACCGTGGTGTATGACTACTTAGAATAGTGTGATGTAGTTTCACGAGACTACTCGCACGTGATATTTCCATAAATCCGGTTCTTTACGAGTATGCTTATCGTATGTCGTAGAAAAATAAAGTTAGCGACGTATAACAGGCTTACTTATGAATGTTTCGTACATAGTACCTATTTAGCCTACAATTATCAGCCTGGTGCTGATATTGCTACATATATGACTTGATGATCTTCATTTTAGCAATGTATTCGAGTTGCTTGTCAAAGCTGCCAATCTGACATACCTATTACGTAAGCATACCACTCTTACTATGGCGGGGACTACGGCTCAGGTTCCATACACCCACGTGATATGAACTAATCCACATAGACTCCATCTTTTTAATCATATCCTTTTCGAAACACCTATTGATCTCACATTCTATTTATTCTTTGTAGTCCAACATCGCCGAATCCCCCCTAGGTGATCTGACTAAGTTTTCAATTCCCAAGATTCCAATTTTTGTCCTTCCATAATTGACCCCACACACTGTGCAGGGTCTGGCTCTAGAAACTTTACCTAGTAATAGGTGGTAATTAATATTCTGATTTTGGACATTGTTTGACGATGGAAAAAGACAAGAACCACACTTCGGCTGCTCTTTTGGAGCAGTTGGTTTATATTGACAATTTTATCAATTCTGGTTCCGGTTCTGGCTCCAGCAATGGTGAACAGACACCAAATTTAGACATAGATGGCCAGCTATCTATTGACTTGGCTGCATTTGCTAATGACTCTTTCATTTTTCCTGATGAGGATAAGCCACAGAACAAAGACGAAAATGATGACGATATTAATAATGATTTCCACGGCGCATTTCCTCGTGGAAATGAAGACCCATTTTCTATGGTTCCCATGGTTGAACAGCAGCCATTAAACAATAACCAAAACAACTCTGAGGACAACGAAGGGCCGCTACTTGGTGATATAAATCTCTCTCAGCTTCCAAAATTTCCTGTTCCACCGGGTGCAAAATCGTCTCTTGAGTCTGCTGGTCTTTCTCAAAACCAAATTGATCTCTTATCGGCATTGATTGCCCAACACCAACATGCTCAAGGTGGGCCTGGTCTGCTGTCTGCCCAGCTTACTAGCCAAGCAAATAAATTTCAGCAACAGCAACAGCCACGTAAATCAGTCTCATCTCAAAGTTTTCAGCCTCGCTCATTGCTGTTATCGGAGCTGCAATATGGGCCACCAGGTCAATTTAATGGATTCCTGGAGCCTTCTTTGTTGCACCAACTGCGGCCATCTATTTCTAACAAGTCTCCAGTACACCAACATAATCCACTTCAATCAGATGATTCACTGAGTATCAAATCAGAAACTACTAGTATGTTTGGAACTCCAACACCACATACACCTGTTTATGATGATACTGGGTCGGAATTAGATAAACGAAGACGAAATACTGCAGCATCTGCCAGGTTTAGAATTAAGAAAAAGATGAAGGAGAAGCAGATGGAGGATAAAATCACTGGACTTAATCAAATTGTAAAAGACTTCGAGCGCAAGATCCAACAATTGGAGGTAGAGAACAAATTACTTCGTAATTTGATTATAGAGAAGGGTAGCGAGAAGTCGGACCAAGAATTAAAGTTATTGAAAGAGCAGGCTAAGCTGGGTATATGATATATGCTCTCTATATATTTATGAAATTAGAAGGTAATTAAATACTCATACAATTATCTTCTTATTATACAACATCTCTTTTCGTTTTTCCATACACTTTTCATTATCTATCTCTCTCTATAAGTCTATAATATTTACTTGGAGTTGGGTGCGCCAACGTGGGCACTTGCAGTCTGTTCATGTACGTCGTCATTCAGAAAGCGTCTAAGACGGAACTTGCGAACCGCCTTACGCCAGTTAATAGTATCGGTATTTTTGAGCGAGTCTACCAAAGAGCCTATCGAAGACCCCCTAGACAGAGAAGTGGATCCTGAACTATTATTTCGGGATTTAGACATCTCTGGATCGCTTTCATCGTCAAATATGATTACATCTGAGTCCGTAGAAGGTGAATAAGGTTGCACTGGTGGCTGTTGGACTTGAGGCTTGGGTCGACTTAATGTGCTCAAATCATCAAATGCCGATAATGAGCCGGACCTGGGGATATAGTTCGTGATGTTGCCAGCAGGAATGGAAGTTTCAGGCGAGATAGCCTCCAGGATCCTACGTTGAGTAGGGATCTGCGATGTAGAGTAGCGTGGGTCCCAAGACACCGTCACTCGTCTGGTGAATTCGTTATATAAATCGAGAAGAATCTCGTAAATTATCAGCCGGGATTTTTTCACACAGCATACCTCGGGGTTGACCGGGGTGGATATTCGGCTTCTGATGTCGTAGGAAAGATTGATCTCTTTGGGTGAGTCCACAAGAAGGAAGGTTCGATATATCGAGTTCCAGAGAGTGGGATGCTCAGCTAATCGGCCATTTTCCACTAAGGCAAGATATTGGCCCACCTCTAACACGAATTCCAAGTTTTCAAGGCAGTGGACGGTGGAGAGGTACTGAGCGAAATGGAGCTTGGTGTATGGCGACTCACTACGATCGTGGAGGACGTCATCAAGGGAGGGAATGGACATGGGGAAAGAAAACGTGGGCCTCGTCTGACTATAAATTGGTGAAATTTTTTAGTTTTCTGGTTAATGTGGAGAACGCTGGTGTGGATGTAACAGGAAGAGACCTAACACCTAAACAAATAAATAATGAACCCGAAAGGTCCGTGAAACCAGTTACTGCTTTCTAGTGAAAATCTGTGGCCAGCAAAAAAAGAAAAAAACCGGGACCGGTAATCGGGGCCTTATCTGGTCGGTGGTTGGGTGTGATAAGCCAGTGATGGGCTATGGCGAGGTAATAAACCTGAAAGGAGTGAGATTTTTGAAAAGTTTGGGGGTGGATCAAAAACCTCAGAAGTAAACAAGTTTAATTCAGGGATGAAATAACCAAAATATAGGTTTAACCAGTGCTGTCAAGGTTTCTCCACACTTTTTTAATAAACCGTTGTGGATCCGTGTCGCGCAAGTTTTATGCATTAATAACGGTATATGCCGTCTGAATGACGATTTCCGGCACACTAAATGCGCAATGCACAGGGTGCAGCTAAATTTACTGATAGAGGAGGAGTTCAGCTTAGTGGAGCCCGGCTATTGTGACGTTGATTTCTGAATGTGCGTCTGAACAAAGGCGGAGGTGAGATATTTTCTAAGCCAGGTGATGTACATGCGATAACAATGCAACCTACTGGTATCTTCTACCCCGAACTGCACGGAGTTGACTGCGGGGGCACCAAGGTGGTAGGACCTTCTGGCCTAACGGGTAACCCGGCACTGCCTAGTTAGGTTTTATGATTGACGAAATCATCGTGCAAGATTTAATCAAGGGGTCTACGAAGAGGGGTAATACGATAGATAGGAGAAGTGGGGATGGTTGTTTAGTGTATTGAGAAAAACATAGTATCATAGAAGAATCACCAAATTATCATAACCATGCTGTAGTATTATTATGAGTGTCTCTCTTAACCGATATTTGGTCCGCTACATCCAATACTAAGGATAATTCCTCCGAGATGTTGGGTCTTAGTTTTTTTTTTTTTTCACCTTGATGTACAATATCGGCTCTTCTTGATTGTTTTTCGATGACATGGAGAAACATCTAGCCCTACCCCTCTTTGAAAAAAAAAATTTATCGTCCCCCGCATTACTCTCTAGTTTCCCCAGACACCCACAAGGCTAGCAATTAAGGCATGTGAACTCTGCAGGATATGATCAACTGTAGCGAGGTTGTGATGCACGAATACGGGTAATATACGCAAGGCACATAAATATTTTTCCCCTCAGACGTTCCTGGGCCTCAAACGTTAATTCATTCTTGATCCCCACTACTCGATGTTTGATGACCGCCCTCAAGCAACTGTGGTCGCAGAGATTGCTTCCGGACGTTAGACACCGCGGGGTTATGGCACAATTTCCGGCAAGATGGCCCCACAATTGTTCTTCCTGTAGCGAGCAAAATACCGTAATTATTTTTCGCCCTTCCTAGGCTTAAGCTATCTGAAAAATTCCCGAGGGAGTTGGATGAGTTTCCTCTACTGAAGATCTGCCAGAGTTAAAAAAATTTAATCTACAATAGTAATGTCACAAGTATGGTTTCTATTTGTATAGATTAATAATTTTCTATTACATTTCTCATTCAAAACTATTTTATTACGTTTTTTCTTTTGCTGAAAATTGGTCTTACATTTTTATTTGCTCTATTGTAGCACTTACGGTGGAGAGCCGTAAAACGATTTTCGGAATAGGTGGAACAGTTGGTATTGCCGCTTATTTTCTGGTGCTGGCTAAGTTGGTTGAGATAGCATGGTAGATAAGGATCAATACTATGGACGCAAATCCAAATGTCAATGCAATGTCATTCAACTGATTGTCGGTGATCATCTTTAAGGTATGCGTGTTGATTATCGATTAAATACTGAGGTGTGCGTGGTCCATTATATACAGGATACATATACGGTACTTCATTTTTGTATAGGTTAATCCTTCGTAAAGCACTTACTGGATTATTGTTCGAATCATTAGGCTATTGATCCACAATCTTAATTTGGTTTTCAACTCGGCTTTTAATGCATAGTACGCTTTTTTGCACCCACCTGTTATTAAAAACATTGACCTCTTCCTGTACATAACATATATGATTATTGAGATCTGTTCCACTAATCATAAGTGCTCTACTTTCCCATGAGGCCTCCTCCACGTTCCTTACTGGAGTATTTCTACTATTTACTCATAGATTCACCTGCATTCAATAACTGGGTCCGGAAAATACATGCTCGAATAAATAGGATCCCCTACCATTCAGATTTGGAACCTAAAGTTACCATCGATGCTGCCTCTTACAAACCTACAAAACTTCAGAAAGCGAACGCATTCCGTATAATATGGTTCGATGAACTAAAGAGGTCATTCAGATTCTGGTAAACAAACCAATAATAAATTACACCTAAGATAACAAAAATAATTAACTACCAAATCGATTTGACAATGGAGCCCTCAGTCAATGATTTGCGATCAGGTATGGCTAACATGTTGGTACTAATCTTAGAAACATCATTCTTCGAAGCGACAATAATGTCGTTGCTGCTGCCAAATTTAAAGCTGTGGGCAACAATAGTGTCCAGATATTTCTTCACCTTGTAGACTTGATTGTTGGTGCTAGTTGATGAGAGAACGTGCGATAAGTCCCACACAATAACATAGGGTCCATTAGTTGCAACTATCGCAGTTTCTTCCTTTTCCTTAGAAATATCAAATTTGGCATCAGTAAAACTCAATTCTTTTCCACCGGTTTCACTTATCATGTAGGCTTCATGCTCGGGGCAAACTGTTAACCGTCTTGGTATTGGGACACTCAAAGCCTTGCCGCTGTTATCTATCAACAAAATGTAACGCTGACAAGTTGCCAAGATCCACTTGCCGTCTTTGGAAATATCGACGGCATATATAGGATCACCCAAAGATGGAAACTTCTTCTTAGCTTTATTACCAACCTTGTCGTAAATTCTGATATCACCCTTAAGAGAAGCAACGGCTAATTGGCCACTTTCACTTGTAGCAAAGGACAGAAATTGGTTTCCGGTCTTTTTATATATCATGGATTCTTCTTCGACAATGCCGCCCCAAAGTCGAGGATTGACATTAAACATTCCATCCCTTGTAAGAGCAGTTACGGTTTTCTCATCTGTTGTCTGGCCGAATTTAGTGCTAGGGCCAAAAGCTACAATAGGCTTTTGACTGCTATAGTCCCACTCCGCCACAACTTCACCTTGCTTTAAATCTAACTTGTATAACTTGTTTCCATCGGCCTTTATGACCATGCTGCGCTCATTTTCATAAAGTATCATTGCTGTGGGAACCAATGGATTGCCGTCCTTTGTCTTTATATCTTTTATAGTATTCAGCAACTGAAGCCCTTTTCCTCTGTCAATAAAAATACCCAAGTCGTTACCGCGTGCAACATATGTGAGATTTAAAACAGAACCTACAGCAACACAAGAATTAGAGGTATCATTGCGTTGGAACAGCTTATAAGATAAATCATCGCCATGTTGAACAATTTGAGCAGCTGGGCCATCATTATGAGAGTCCTCCGTAACGTCTTCGCTAATAGACATTTTGGAAAATGCATCTGTGAGATAACTTTGATCATTCTTACTTGCCGTAAACCAACTGGATTTATTCCGAGTTTCCCAGAGGGCTTTCATAAAAGACGATCGAAATCTGAGGAGGTTATCCATGTCTGTAAACTTGACGAGATAACAAGAGGGAATGAATTTGTCGCCTCGTACAAGAATATGATTGAAAGTAAATTCATTGAAATCGTAATTGAATGTTGGATTTATGCTAACAACAATAGGAGTATCTTTCAAATCCAGGAATTTGCCCAAATTCAGACCAGTTATTCGAAGAACAAATGACCATTCGCCTTTCTTTACTACTTGAATACAACGTTTAAATGGAAATTGACGCACAAATTTTCCCGTCTCGGAATCAAACAAACTATATTCCATCTCAAAAGTTGAGTCAACAAGCTCAGGGATGGCGTCATCAGGTGTTGCCTTGGCGTTAGTATCAGAAGATTCCTTAGACTCATTAGATTTCTTCGGCGCCTTTGTTTCTTTTTTCGACTTTGACAGAGTTTCGTTATCTTTGACACTTTCTTTGTCCTTGGGTGCCTTTGGTGTTTTAGCCTTAGATGGCCTCGATTCCTTCTGAGAAGGTTTATCTTTTTCAGAATACTTACCACTCGCTACGTCTGCATCTCCAGGTTCTTTTCCATTCTTGACCAATTTCGATTTAGGTTTGGCTTTGGACTTTGGCTCTTCCTTTGGCTCTTCCTTGGGTTCTTCCTTTGCTTGAGAACCTGAAGCGACAATGCCAGACTCCGACAGAGGATCGGCCTCACTAGATCGTTCAATTGGCTCGGGGGAAGAAGTATCGTTGAAAACGGCATCTTTACTTGAATCGAAATTGACGAAATCACGAGAGGGATCGGAGTTAGTAGCGATTTTGTGTGCTTCTAAGTCTCCCAAACCAAGATTATCCGCCGTTGGGACATACACAAATTCTTCGAGTTCATCCAAAGACCGGATATTAGTAGATGGTGCATGATACTTCAGCTCATAAAGACATTTGTAAATGGCACTGATGAACGATTTCACTTCAGCCTTCTTGACGTCCTCGTCAACCACGAATTCAAATACATCGTCCACATCCCCATTGATATCTTTCCAAGCAATCACAGTAGAATTATCCGACTTCTGATACATTCGGAACTGTAATTCCTCACTAATGGAGAAGTTCCATTCGTCTTTCGACTGACTGCCGTCCTGACTACTGCCTTTAGGCGAGTCACTATCGTTAAAATCATCATCATCATCTGACTCTTCAAATCCACTTGCCCCATTGGCACCTTCGCCCTCTTGTAACACGCGAGTTACTGTTAGCTGGTAGTAAAATGGCACTGTGGTTTGACGAATACTCGCAGTTGCATCGTTATAGAGGCACTCGAATGCGCCTTTAGGAGATTCTGGAGAACGGGTCAAGAACAATTTCCCTGAGGGAATTGTAACAACCTCATCGGTGGGGGAAGAACCAAGAATCCACCGTAGAAGATTCATGTAACTACTTTAGAATGTAGGGATTAGGATTAAATCAAAATCAGGCATAACATCAGGTGCGGCTGCTGTCTGCAGGCACAGAGGGAGGATATGTTAAAGTGGCTAAGACAATGGACATAATGGCCATTGGTTGTCACGGCTACCACCGGCAATAAAAGTGACCATATCATTAAGATTACGCGAGATCAGCAGCTTAATCGACGTTGACGTTTGTTTCGGCCATTGCTTCTGAACTCAAATAAATTGGATGGTCTTCTCTTACATAAGCAGTCAACTCCATCTCAAGCCGGTGAAGCTCATCTCAAGCATCTATGCTTCGGAGACTATGGACAAAGCATACCAATGCTTTCAACCTGATACGACATTATAGCAATCCTCTGGAATCTGAGAAAGCATTTAAACAGAAGCTCATTCAGAAAGATATTGAAATAGCTCGAAATCAACCTAGTTGGACCAAAAGAGATCAAGCCCATCGCCAACGATATGGTGCCTGGAAACCTACCAGAAAACTTTCCAGAACTCAAATGGAGAGCATGAGAAGCTTAAGAGACCAAATGCCACACATGAAGACCATAGAGTTCGCCAACATATTTAAAATTTCACCGGAAGCCGTAAGACGCATTCTCAAGTCGAGTTGGGTACCCAGTCCAAAACAGCAAGAACGCATAAATGAAAGAGCAGTTGCTATAAAACAACAGAGTATAGAGCGCAAAGAGCGACTAAAAAATACTGACGTCATAAAAACGGCTCGAGATTCGTTCACTGGCGAAACCGTTCAAACTCCGTCGCCAATCCACTCCTCCATTAAAAATTCCCGGAAGCGTCATCAAAGAAGTTTCAATAAAAGAAAACCTCAATCTCCACCAAACAATAAACCAAAAGCTGCATATACCACTGACATTGGTGATATTATAGACTAAGGAAACTCCCCTTCTTCACTATCATGACTCTTGTACATAATGAAATATACTGCATATAAACGACCGAGGTTGTAGCACCGATAAAACGAATGAATGTGGGGGAACATTTCTACAACATCTACTAATGTCAGTCCCCATATTGACGATACCTGAAAGTGCCTACGATGTCAGTGCGTACCTTGCAGGTGCACCCACGCATAAGCGCTCACGACTTCTTGTTTATCTCGTCAAGTTAACCCATGGATCCGCCATAGCGTTGGTGATCGCCTATCTTGTGGGCTACTTTGGGCTTAAACCGTTACTAGAACTTACTGCCAGCCGTCGTTTGGACTTGTTGGAGACTTATAGAGGCAAGTTAAGAGACTGTTACCTTCGACTTATAGGGTCGGTCAGTTATATTCCTATCGTAGCTATCAATAAGCATGATGGAAGTGGAAAATTGTATGCCGATGCTGTCTGTCAAACTGTAGAAACACATGGTGCGCAAAGGCCATTGACAGCAGAAGAGATTGAGGATGAGGCTAATAAGAAAGACAAGTTACGGCAGGGCCGACTCTCGGAGAAACTTACAGTGTTGCTTGATGGTCTCAAGCGATGTGACGCATACCTGACCAAAGAAATGCCACACTACCAATTGGTGCAAAACTCAGTCAAGGAGTTCCAGAACAAGGCTGACATGGTATACTTTAATGATGTGTTTAGCGTGGACGCTGAGAACAAGTCTACTGGGATGATCAGAAAACGAAACTTGGTGCTTGATATCACGAATGAGATTCGGAGTATCAAGGGATTATTTATGAGCGGACAGATATAATAATGAAGTAGGCTATGAGATCATAATGTATTATAAAGGTATAAGAGACACAAATTGCTGAATATTTTAGTATAGTAGTTATAAAATCAACCATCTTTATAGTCGCACTTCGCGGTGAAAAATCGTAATATCATTAAATAAGTATTATGGCCTCTAGTTCAGACAGTGAAGAAGATGTTTCGTCTCCCCACTATGATGAATCTGACATGAGTGCTGGAGAGCAAATTGAAGATGACGACGAATTGGAAGATGAAATCGATGAAGATGAAGAAGAAGAGGAAGACGAACCTCAGCTGCCCAGTGAGGACGATAAATACCAGATGGAAGATCCCGATGACATGGAGCTGGAACTAGACAAAGATGATGACGAAGAAGATGATAAACCTACTAGACGAGCAGCGGCATCAAGAGCTTCCACCAGAATAAAACAAAAACCGCCATTAAGAAAACGAACCCTCACCATGTATAACGAAGATGACGACGATAGTACAGATGTGGCCACGCCGCCGCCACGCAGTATTCCTCGCGGGGCCCAGAGGCGTCAGGCACCACCAGATTTAGATGCTGATCTTGTGTTGACGGATGAAGAGACCGAGTACGATCCTCATAACAATCCAGATGTGTCCAAGATGACCGAAAGACAGCGTCGTAGATTCTTAGAAGATAGCAGTCCCGCCAGCGATCAATTCCTAGAGTTAGGAGACACTGAACCAGGGTCTAAGAAAGCAGGCAGTAGAAGAAACGAAACGGAGCAGGAGATGCAACTCCGGAAGGCAGAGAACGCCAGAAGACGGCAGCACTTAAAGAACAAGCATCTTGAAGAGGAAAAGCAAGATACAGTGAACAAGCTTCTTAAGAGAAGGGCAGTGAAGACAAGACAAGGTGATAATAAACACGATCATGATTCGGAAACTACAACCAGAGTAAGGCGGCCCACCATCAAGCACCCAGCGTTGAGAACTTGGATCAGTCGTCGCCAAGGCGAGGTCTTGGCGTGGAACGAGTAAAAAAAATCGAACCCAAGAAAAAAAAATAAATACGAATAGAAGCAGTAGAAATAATACGAAAATAATAATTACAGACTCCATTAGCCACTCATAAACGTCCCCTATGTCCCCCTCTGTCGCCTTCGGTTATGAGAGACGCCTGGAGGTAGGCGCCTTGTTTTCCTGCAGGAACACGTGATGTCTGAAAAACCCCCCCGACATCATCAACCCCCACCCAGTAGGCGGCAGTTGTAAGTAGCAGCGGCAAACCCCCGGGTTGTTTTTTTCGCCTATCGCTCCCCCGTCGCACATCTTGGTTCAGTAGAAGGGCCGGCCCTCTCTGCCAAATATCCATGAACAACATGAACATGATGCTTGGCCATGGTGGTTTTGTTCAAGGTCAACCGCATCCCTCCCAGATGGGCCACCCGTCAAACTCCACCCAACTTTCCCAGCCGTCGCAGCCGTCACAACAGGACTTGTTCAACCTCTACGCACGCATGGGAGGCAACAATGTAGGCATAAATCCCAACGTCGCTGCCGCCGCCTCGGCTCCGCCAGGCCCCAACGGTCTTGGTGGTCAAGTGCAGTCGGTCCCGTCAGGCGCTCCAGGAACCCACGCCGTTCCGGGGCAGACGCCTGGATCCATGCCCCAGATGGGTATGGCCCAACCTCCGATGATGGCTCAGCATTATTTGGGTGGCCGTCCGTCGGTCCAGCGTAATGCCTCTATTCTGGGTCCCACGCCCCAGAACTCCAACCGAATGTCATTCGCTCCCAATCTGGCCCCGGCTACTCGGTCCTCGGCCAGTAACTCCCACGGCCACACACCCCAGATGGCCAGCCAACCGGCTCCTCTGTATGCTGCCGGCGCCCAGAAAGTCCCCACCATCACTCCCGTCATGGCCCCACAACAACAGCCTACCCCACTAACCGGTCGAGCACCTCCCACCCCGCAGAACCAACCCAACTCATCGTCACCAAATCCCGACCAAGTGCAAGCGCAAGCTCAAGCACAGGCGCAGGTGCAAGCGCAGGCCCAAGCGCAGGCAGAATTAAACGCCAAGGCGTTCCGAAGGCATTTGGGCAATGCGGCTGCCATGCGGGTGCTCGACCTCGTAGAATTCGTCAGTAATGAGCCAGTGTCTCACCTAGCGTCGCCGAACTTCTGGTTGCTGGTGGTTCAGGCCCATATGACTGCCGGAGCGCTCATAAGGGTGCAAATTGCCCCAGAATTCGGATCCAACAATACCCTATCGTCCGACAACGCACCTTCTACCACTGCCGGCTTAAACCAGCTTGGTCGTGGAGTAGAACTCACTTCTACCGTGCTACCCCGTTTTCTCTCGGCTTGTTTTCAGGAATCAGCGCTCACCTCCGTAGCCGGCATCGATAACCACATCGCCCTGTTTGCGTTGCAATTACCGGGTTTGAAACTCCTGGTGTTCAACAATGGCCTGGTGTTAATGATGGCTCGTCTCACTTTAAGATACACTTATTCTGACGGATCGTTATTGACCGTCAACGGAACCTGCAAATTCTTAATTAACCGAGAGCTTCGCATAGAGTGGATTGATTGCCATCTCCTCAACCACGAAGTGTCACTCACGATGTCTGCGGTGCAGAACCTACAGAACACCGCCAATGCGCACTCGTTGGCGGCTCCTCAAGCAGTAGTCAACGCTGGATGGCCCGACCCTGCTGTACGAGTGGCCCAAATCTGTGACACTATGTCTCACTTACGGGTTCTTATGAGCTTTGCCGCCACCAATAATGTCAGCTCGCCTCATAAGGCACTTCAGCTTTTCATGGCGACTGCTAATCAACAAAAGGGACGAGCACAGGCATCCTCTCCCTCGCCATTATCGGACGATAAAAGTCGTAAGCCCAGTCAGCTGCAATAATAAATGCTTCATGCAAAGTACTATTTCTTTTTCCTCTTATATTATTACCTACAACACTGCACATTACATAGTATTGGGAGATCCTTATGATCTCGCGATCTTCATTTCTTCATTAAATTATATATTTAATCGATATTTTATATTGCCTGTATAAATTGATGGGTCGCAATTTATTCTCAGAAACCAAATCTAAATATCATAAATCACAATCATGATCTGCTATGGATAGTGCTATGGAGGATGTTCAAGATATTCTTCTAGATGTTCCACTCGCTGAAGTAGTTCGTCCAAAGACATTTGCTGGCTATATAGGCCAGCTGCACCTTGTGAACAATTCCAATGGGGCCATTACCAACTTCATTAAGTTAGGATATCTTCCATCAATGATCCTCACAGGACCTCCTGGAGTAGGAAAAACCACGTTAGCGAATGTCATAGCTAATGAATGTGGTTATGTTCTCGTGGAACTATCAGCTACCGATTCGACTGTAAGTTATATGAGACAACTTCTGGAAATGATCGCTGCTGAAAATCGGAAACGAGCAAAACGCGATAAGAGTTCACTTCGAGTCTGCGTCTTTATTGACGAAATCCATCGTTTTTCAAAGATCCAACAAGATTTTCTTTTGCCGTTTGTAGAAACGGGTCTGTTCACGTTTATTGGAGCTACAACTCATGATCCACATTCAAGAATTAGACCGGCCATTCTATCTCGCTGTCAAGTATTTTATCTCAAACTGCTTGAGCTCGGCGAGACAATGAAAATGGTGAAAAGGGCCACATTATGTGAAAATATCCGCAGAAGAGCGCTTCAAAATCTTCGGTTCATCTCTATTGATGATCACGGATACGAGTTCATGATAAATCATTGTAGAGGAGACGGAAGAGCTGCCATTAATATGATTGAATTTATAAGCGGACAATTTTCTAGGCCAGCTATGATTTATGAAGAAGACAGGCGAGATCCCATTATTGTTGGAGGAGATAAATTGCACGAAATTGTTGTTACTATGAGCCAACAGGCTCTGGGACTAACTTCTACAAAGAATATTCCATTCTTCATACGCTTATTTGACACTATGCAAAAGCATCTGTCCCCTAATATAACGGCCAAACCTGTAGTTGACGATTCGAAGGTAAAGCGAACGTTTTCTGAGAGGCAGGCTTATTCTGACGATGAGGCAGATGATCAGCCATCTGATGATAACTCAGATAGCAAACTCACAAGAGGCGAGTATGTTACTATAAATTCCCTAAAACTTCTTTTGCAGCTTCT
Organism: Meyerozyma elateridarum; assembly: GCA_030574335.1. Taxonomy (NCBI): domain Eukaryota; kingdom Fungi; phylum Ascomycota; class Pichiomycetes; order Serinales; family Debaryomycetaceae; genus Meyerozyma; species Meyerozyma elateridarum. The sequence goes on from JAJMEU010000001.1 coordinate 297,566, forward strand.
AAGACGGGGAGAGTCAACTTATTTTATTCTCAAACAGCTTATTCTCTTTGCTGTATTGTACATTGATTCTGATAATTGGTTTCTTCGCAAGATCCTTGCAACAACCAAGGCATTTGAAGTTTCGGACCCCGAATTATTATTGAGTGAGTGTATTGAGCTTCTTGTATTCACACCAAAAGCTACTCTCAAAGGAGGATCTGATCCGTATGTTCGTTACAAAGCCATGATGAACTTTTGGAGTCAAGTTTTAACCATTGAGAATAAGAATCCAGAACTTTCTGTGCCCGACCATTCACTTGACATCATTTATGACGATCTGTTAATAGAAGAACTTCTCTCTTCAGTAACGCCATTAGAGCTTGATAGTTTACAGGCATTGCCTGTTCTGAAAATCGAATCCATCGACGACGGCTTTTGTGTTGGCGAATAAACACAAATACGTCGAGTCGTAGCTTGTACTAGTTTAAATATTTCCCGGTAATATAGAAACTTATGACTACGACTCATTTTTTTCAGGCCTTTTTAGGCTTTTTAGTTGAATTATGGTTAGAGTCCCTCTACTTTTGTATTCGAGTAATTTTCATTTTTCTAAATTGGAAGACGGAAGTAGCGAGTGATATACTTAATCTTGCCAAGTGGTTGCAAACAGCTGTAGCTTACCTATCTCTACAAATTCTGAGGCTGTGGTTACGAATTAACATCCAGTTTGCCAAATGGGTAGAGGTACAGCTCTTGAGTCACTTGTCCAAAGACTCATCAAAAGTATACCCAGCAAATACTACAACAAATGTTTCAAATGAAAGTTTAAAGGGTCCCCAGCCTATTCCGTTGGGGCCCGATGAAAAGACACTTGCGAATGGTTCAGAATTCAATAATACGGATTACCCTCAATCAAATAATGAAGAGTCAGCGATTAGTTCAAAATCGGAAGCGGTTATGGACGATAGAATTTCTTTGAAAAGCAAACGGAAGCTTCGTTATCCCCACTGGATATGAAGACAAAGAGAGATCTATAGAAATATACATATAGTAATAACCAATTTATTGATGCCTATGGAGTACTATAATACAGAACGTGCCTAATGACCTTGCTCGTCGTCGTCTTCTTCACCACCTAACGCAGCAAACATATTAGCATTGCTCTGGATGGATTCACTGCGCTTGGAGTTTTCTCTTGGGGACATACCAGAGCTAGAGCTCTCAGCAGTAGATGCAAGATTATGTCTGGATGACAGAGAACGGGGCTGAACAGCTGTAAATCCACGCGAGTCCTTTGGAGCTCTTGTGTCTTTCTTGGCTGTAGATGAATTACCCCATGAGGAACCCATTCTTCCTGAGTTGGTTCTGGATTCCGCTTTGTTCTTTCGCCTTCTTTCAATAGCGGCTCTTTCTTCCTCTAACTTCTTGATCTCAGCATCCTCATGAATTTCTTGAATAGTCTTAGGTCCAGCTTCACCCTTAGCAGATCTCCACTTGGCAGACCTAAGGTCCTGCAAGTCCATCAACTTGAACTTAATTCTCGAGCTGAGCTTGACGTTATCCAAGATGGTTTGAATGTTATCGAACACAATATTAAGTACAGCCCGGTACTTCTCATTAGAGTCCAAACGAGCACCAACGGTGGTGACTAATTGAGCCAAGTTCTCCAAACTGTCTTCAGATGGATCCTTAACGTTGCTTGATTGATCTCTCAAACAGAGCAAGATGACTTGGTCATTCAACATGTTCAAGATGTACAAATGACCAATGAACTTAACCAAACCGAGACCTCTTCTCTTGGCGGCAGCCATCTTATAATACTCATCCGACATCATCTCTGGCTCAAGAGGACTACCGTCTTCATTAGTTGGCAACTTGTCACTCCATCCCTTCTCGTATTCGGCCTGACAAGTGGCTAATAAGATACGTCTGGCTAAATCACCACCCTTGGCGTAATCTCCAGTCTTTGATCTGATGTTGACATCCTTGATTTCATCAGATATTTTGGTGCACATCTTGGCACAGAATTGGGCATACATGGATGACCAGAATGGTTCATCACAGGCCTTTGCAAATGTAAGCGAAATGACTTGTCTGACAGTCTTGGCATCTTCTTCCCACTTAGCCTGTTCAGCCAATTTCAAGATTTGATCAGTGATTGGCTCAAACATCTCCAATGTTAACTTGTTCAACAATGACTTAACCTTCTTCTCAATATCATCCTCGTCGAAGATCTCAGTTCCATCTGGAGCAAGCTTGACCTCGGTTTCCTTCTTAGCACGAGATTTAGGAATCCATCTGTTAGAAGTAACTTCCAATGGCTTGATGTCTTCAGGAGCGATAGTAATTCCGTCGTCCTTGCTTTCACGTTCGCGGCCGCCTCTTCTAGATGGCCCACCTCTTCTGGTAGACTTATCTCTTCCAGGACCGCCGCTACTTCCGCCTCTGCGGCGAGAACCGTTACGAGAGTTCTGGCGAGGGTCGTTGAACTGGCCACGGTTACCAACAGCTCCGAAACGTCCGCCACCGGGACCAAATCTGTTCAGGCCACCACGAGAACCTTGAGGACCCTTTCTTCCAGCAGTGATACCCAAGCTTTCCAACTTGGTTTTGAATTCGTCGTCAATACGGAATTGTACAACGTCTTTGAACTGAATCAAGAACTGAGGATCGTATCTATACTTCTTCTTGCCGGATTTCCATTTTTCATCCACACCAACGAATGGTTCGGGATATGTACGTCCAAAGACGTCTTCAATGGGCTCAACGGTCTGCACTCTTTGGAAGAATTGCGAAAGGTCAAGGCCATCATGCTCACCTTCATCATCGTCGCCACTACCTTCGTCACCTTCTCCTTCTCCGTCTTCTTCACCGGCAGCATCTTCTTTGTTGTCATCGTCTTCACCTTCCTTAACAGGAATAGGTTCGGCGTCAGCGGTTACATCTTCAGTTTCAGAAGAAGGAACAGGAACCGATGGAGCAGGAACATCCTCCTTGCTAACAGCGTCCTTGGAGATCTCTTCTACTTGCTTAGGCTCTTCAACGACCTTTGGTTCTTCAGGCTTGGGTTCAGCAACTGGTTCAGAAACAACTGGCTCAGAAACAACTGGCTCAACTGACTTTTCGTCTGGCACCTTGACAGCGGGTGTTTCGGAAACAGAAGCAGCTGGCTCTACAGATTTTTCAGGAGTCTCAGCCTTTGGAGTTTCAGTCTTTGGAGTCTCAACAGATTTCTCAGCAGGAGCGCTAGCTTCCTCAGCGGGCTTTTGAGTAGCAGCAGCGGCACCTTCTTCCTTTAATTTTTTAGCTTCCTTTTCTCTCTTGGCAGCCTCAGCTCTCTCTTTAATCTTGCGCTTGAATTCTTCAGCAGCATTCAGTTTTGATGCAGATGCTCCAGCAGAAACCGGTGCTACAGTGGCTGCTGGCGAAGCGGCCTTAATGGCAGCAGGGGAAGCGCTTTGAGCAATAGGAGTAGCGGGGGCGGCCACTGGAGTGAAGGCAGCAGAGGGCGATGCGGATGCAGACAAAGCCGCCTTTTTACCTTCCAAGTCAACCTGCTTACCATCTTTGGTGGTGATCTTCACCTTGCTGTGGTATGGAGGACTACTTACACCAGGAGCACCAGCAGGAGGAACCTGTTGGCCAGGAAGCATGGCAGCGGCTGAGTTGGGTACATTAAGGGGGGTGGCGGGAGTAGGGGGAGTTCCAGGGGTTCCCGGAGTTCCTGGCGACGCATTGGGGCCACCAGGGATTTGCTGATATTGCATGGGCATACCAGGAACCATGGGAGGGTATCCATAAGGATAGTACCCGTAGTACATATTGGGAGGGTAGTTGTAGTACTGATTCACCTTATTATACCCCTTTCTGTATGGACGAGGATTAGCAGAGTTCTGGGCCTGTCCAGGGCTCAGGTGGTGGTTTTGTTGATGGTGATGAGGGGGGTGCAGATTATTGGGGTTGTTTCTGTACTTTTTTTGGGCTCCATTGGCGGGAGCGGCCTGTGGCGGGACCAGCTCTTTGGGTGCTTGGTCTTCACTCATTGGAATATCAGTGTCCACGATAAATTTATGGTGCGATCTCACTTGGAAATTATTTGTTCAGCGCAGCAATTAAGGCACTACGAACACACACGGGCGATACGGCACGTACACAGGAACCTACTGGTAGGTTGTGTGGTCTATTGAAGCCGACTTCCACTAGCAATCGGCCTTCTTACAAGCCGGGGGTCACTCTAAATTTAGTGACGAGTGGTGAAATCACTGTAGACCGAAAAAAAAAATTTCACCATAACCGTCGTGCGCGGCAAATACTGGCGTTAGCGATTCACCAGACGATAAATTGGTAGTAGGCTAGAGGATGTTGAGTAGCTAAATGGGGATCAGAAGAGTCAATGCTCCAGTTTTGAGGCGACTCAGCCTAACCGATTTGAATAGGCTGTTTGGGATGCTATATATGTCAAATTAGGGTAGACTAAAATAGTTCGTAAACTACCAAATAGGCTAATCATAGGCTATTTAAGCTTTCATATAGGGTATCTAGGCAACTATACAAAGAATCATCACTTTCATTACTCATTCATTTCTATTTGATCTATAAATCATCATGGTACCCCGGCAAATCAAGCCTCTCTCACTTAGGAAACTCTAATATGCAACCAACCAGGGTCCTTCGATTACACACCTAGCGATTGTCTCTTTCTTATGATGCCTCCCGCAACAAGTATTAGCACTGTTATCACAAACATGTATACTATAACCAGCTCCTTTAACGATTCTTTTTGGAAGCAACTAACTCCAATATCAGTGCTGGTCTCTTTACAAATTTTGGCACAGTAGCTCAAAGTGCATTCAATACACTTATCAACTTGGGTCACCACCGGCGATATTTCAAGACATGAGCATTTGCAGTATTGCTTATAGGCCATGGAGGGCCCAAAGAGCGTCACAAGTAGTATCAATATGCCCCACATTCCACCAGGCTTCTATTGATATCCATTCGAATAATTCACGTGATGAAAGCTCGCCATATCCCCATCCACACACCTAAAGTCCGACAAAGGTGACAAGAGGAGGGCGAATCAGTCTCGACATTTGTAATCCGAAGTACCCACCATCCCATGACTGCGCAAGTGCAAAAGCCTTATGTTCACCAGGGCGGTATCAAGCCGTTCTTTGAACAACAGATTCAGGATGCTGAAATCAAAATCCAAACCACCACCCAGAACTTGCGCCGGCTAGAAGCTCAGCGGAACAAGCTTAATAACAAAGTTAGACAACTTAAAGACGAACTCAGACTCTTACAGGAGCCCGGATCATATGTGGGTGAAGTAGTGAAAGTTATGGGCCTTAAAAGAGTGTTGGTCAAAATCCATCCCGAAGGAAAGTACATCGTCAACGTTTCCAAAGACATTGATATCAAGAAGTTGACGCCCTCGTTGCGTGTATGTTTAAAGGCCGATTCCTACGACCTCCACAAGATTCTCCCTAATAAAGTAGACCCATTGGTATCGTTAATGATGGTGGAAAAAGTACCTGACTCCACTTACGATATGGTCGGAGGTCTTGATAAGCAAATCAAGGAAATCAAAGAGGTAATCGAACTTCCTGTCAAGCACCCAGAACTTTTTGAAAGTTTGGGTATAGCTCAGCCCAAAGGTGTTATCCTTTATGGCCCCCCAGGAACAGGTAAGACTTTGTTAGCCCGTTCTGTGGCCTACCATACCGAATGTAAGTTTATCAGAGTGCTGGGATCGGAGTTGGTCCAGAAGTATATTGGAGAAGGATCCAGAATGGTGCGTGAGTTGTTCGTCATGGCGAGGGAGCATGCTCCTTCCATCATATTCATGGATGAAATCGATTCGATTGGTTCGTCTCGTGTAGAGGGCTCTTCTGGCGGTGACTCCGAAGTGCAAAGAACTATGTTGGAACTTTTGAACCAGTTGGATGGTTTCGAGAGCTCCAAAGACATCAAAATTATCATGGCCACTAACCGATTGGATATTCTTGATCCCGCATTACTCCGTCCTGGTAGAATCGACCGTAAGATTGAGTTCCCTGCTCCTACTGTTACTGCCAGAACCGATATTCTCAAGATTCACTCCCGGTCAATGAACTTGACCAGAGGCATCAACTTGAGAAAGATTGCCGAAAAAATGAACGGATGCTCCGGAGCCGACGTTAAAGGTGTCTGCACTGAGGCTGGTATGTACGCTTTACGAGAGAGAAGAATCCACGTTACCCAGGAGGATTTCGAGTTGGCAGTGGCCAAGGTAATGTCTAAGAACGATGAAGGTGCGGTTTCTCTTGCTAAGTTATTCAAGTAGAATCTATCATATAGCTAATATATTCAGCTTCCGCAGCACATACTAGAACTTTCTCAACACCTAAATATTTCGCACCCAAATCGCACATTCGCCTATCAATTTGCGACACCTCATCAACTAGCATATGGTCAAGTTTCGTCTTGTTCCCTTGGTAACCCTATTGGCATCCGTTGCTGTAGGTAATACTAATGACAGTCAATCGCTCCTTCATAAGATTGATTTAACTCAAACGTTGCTAGCGAAGAATGGTCCCAGTTTTGAAGTGTTGAATTTCTACGAAGAGGTCTTGAAAGATATTGAGACATGGCCCGGAAATGACGTGAGCATCACGACTCAGCTTCCTCAACTATACTTCAAGAAGGCATTAATAGAGATAAGTTTGAATCGAGAAACCCGGGCGATCAGTGATTTACAACGTGTTCTTGAGTTGGACTCATCGATGGTTCCGGCCAGACAAAAAATGGTAGAGCTCATGGTGGAGAGAGGAGACTTTTCAGGTCTTGAAAGAGTTGAATCTCAGTTTGGAAAAGACGATAATGCTGATATGGAGGAAAAGATCAGAAATTATCACGCGTATATCAGTGAAGCTGAGGCTGCCACTGCTCGTAGTGATTTCGAAAAATGCATGGAAGCGGCTCAAAATGCAATCAACATAACTCCCTTAGGCCAAGTACCGTATCAGATCCATTACCTATGCGCGAAGAGTAGCCTTATGGACGGAGGAAGTGAAGATATTCCTAGGCTCATTGTCAGGGACTTGGCTCATATGATAAAGAATCAGAGATCAAATAATCTTTCTTGGTATAATGAAATCGCTGGCTACTTGCTTTATTTCACTAACCAATTTGAACAGGCAAGAAATTATATTAAGCAGTGCATTAAGGTTGACAACGAGTTTGTTGGTTGCACTGGTGAGTCGAAGTTCTTTTCGAAATTCAGTGCGTTTCTTAAATTACTTGAGGATTATTCCATCCAGTTGGGTCATTTTTACGTCGTAACCGAGAGTGGCAGCTCAAAAGATTACTCGGAAATGGAGATTGACTACAATTACGTTGTTGATCTTTTATTCAAAGATGATCTCAAAGTTGCGAAACTGACTGCCAAACAGCTTCCATCCAGCGTCAAAACAAACTATGACTATTTAATGTATAAACAGACTGAGTTTGTGGAAAAGAATTTGGGTTCTCTGTATAAAACTCCGGTCCGATTCGCTGACGATCTCAATAGACTAGCGTGTGAAGCTTTAACGTCTACAAAGAACAGCAAAGAAGCTGAGCAATATTGTGCGAAGGTAATAGAACAAGATAACAATAAGTTCTTTCCCAAATACGTTGGCCAGATTGATAAGCTTTTGAAAGAACAGAAAATGCAAGAGGCACATCAACTCTTAAGTCAGTTTAATGTGAACTTGAGAATGTCTCAAATGTTCAAACAAAGGGCCGATGTCTTAGAGGAATACCAACAGAGACAACAGCAGCAACAAAGACAGCAACAACAGCAGCAGCAACAACAATTCTATCAACAACAGCAACAACGTCAACAGCAACAGCAGAAGCAGCAACAACAACTTAATACGGACAAAGACTATTATAAGATACTACAAATTGGTCGTGACGCTGATGAAAAGACCATACGTAAAGCATACAGGACTCAAACTCTCAAATACCATCCTGATAAGTTGAAAGGAAGTGGACTTACTCAAGAACAAATGGAAGCCAAAATGCAAGATGTGAATCAGGCCTACGAGGTTCTTTCAAATAAAGAACTTAAAGAGAGGTACGACCGAGGAGATGACCCCAACGCAGTAAGTGGCGGTAATAGAGGTGGAGGATTCCAAGGTTCCGGGTTCGGTGGTTTCCAATTCAACAACGACTTTTTCCTGCAGTTCATGCATCAGGGTGCCGGAGCTGGAAGTGGAGGGTTCCAGTTTGGCGGTTTCGGTGGAGGCGGCGCTCATCAGAAGGTCAAAGTAAAGAGGAACTTCAAGAAAAAGAAGAAGACTACGTAGATTATTGTAATTTTGGCATAGAGAAATATATATTTTTAGAAACCTTAGCTATTCTGGCTTCGATTATTATGTACGGCCAGAGCCGATCAATAAGCGGGAAAACGGTAATGCGAGATACCCTAAATTTCACGTGATTTCAGAGTCATCATAGATAAGCACGTTATTTTCCTGGAGTTAATAGAAGACATACCGAAGCCGTCAATTTCATCAAAATGAAGGTATTTTCGCTCGCTACGTTTTACTTGGTTGCATCTGCCGTAAACGCTTTTCCATTGGGCCAACAAGTGTTGGATTTCGACCAAGATGAGCCCAACGGTAAAATTGACAATTTTCCATGGCCTCATTGGGGCAAGCCCGAGGTCGACTCCGAGAAATTGCAAGCTTTAATTACCGATGAGGGGCTTACTGAGAGAGCAGAGACCCTCTACAATATCTCTCAACGTTCTGTTGATGAATATGGACACCCCACCAGAGTAATTGGGCTGAAGGGTCATTGGGGAACCTTAGGCTATATTTTAGACGAACTCCACAGTTTGAAGGGATACTACAAGGTGTCGACGCAGCGTTTCCCAGCACTTTTCGGAAAAATTAAGGACTACTCCTTGTTAATTGATGGTGTTCATGAAAAGCATTCAATTCCATTCCAATTGACTCCTCCAACTAAGGACGAGAAGCCCGTTCACGGAAACTTGGTCCTTGTAGACAACTATGGATGTTCGCCAGAGGATTTCCCTAAGTTTTCCAAGAAGAACATTGTATTGGTTAAGCGTGGTGAGTGTCCTTTCGGTGACAAGTCTATCAATGCAGGTAAGGCTGGAGCTTTAGGTGCCATCATCTATGACTCTGAGTCATCTATTTCTGGAACCTTAGGCGGTCACACTGGTGACGAAGTTGCAACGATGAGCATCCGTGAAAAGGACGTCGAAGAGCACATTAAGACCTTGCTTAAGGACCCCAAGGCTGAAATTCCTGTCACCATGTACGTGGATGCTGCTGTCAACATCATCCAAACCATGAATGTAGTCGCTGAGACCACTCACGGCGACCACAACAATGTGGTTTCCTTGGGAGCTCACAGTGACTCTGTTGAAGCCGGACCTGGTATTAATGATGACGGTTCTGGTACCATTTCTTTGCTTGAGGTCGCCAAGCACTTGACTAAATTTAAGGTTAACAATGCTGTTCGTTTTGCCTGGTGGGCAGCTGAAGAAGAAGGATTGTTAGGATCCACTTATTACGCTGAGCATTTGAGTCCTGAAGAGAACCAGAAGTTGAGAGTCTTCATGGACTACGATATGATGGCTTCTCCAAATTACGCCCTTCAAGTTTACGATGCCAACAACAAGGACCACCCTAACGGATCTGGAGATTTGAAGCAATTGTACATTGACTGGTATGTCAGCCATGGATTGAACTACACTTTGACTCCATTTGACGGCAGATCTGACTACGTTGGATTTTTGGTTGGCGGTATTCCCCTGGGAGGCATTGCCACTGGTGCTGAAACCTTGAAGACCGAGAAGGAAAAGGAGTTATTTGGCGGAGACTTGGGTGTTGCCCTTGACCCATGTTACCATCAATTCTGTGACAATTTGTCTAATCCTGACCATCAAGTGTGGGTTTGGAACACCAAGCTTATCGCCCATTCCGTTGCTACTTACGCCAAGAGCTTCGAAGGCTTCCCAGAGAGAGAAAACAAATCCGACTCTGTGAATGTGGCTTCTGCTGAAAGTAAGCAGCCTTTCCAATACAGAGGATCCCATCTTATTTATTAAGTTAATAGCAAGATGCCCAATAAAAGAGACACTCGAATTATTTGTCATACATGACTACATTGCGCTTAAACTCTGATATTTTGCAAGCAACTTCTCTTTTCTTGTTTTTATTCTAGCTACTATTCGATATCGTTTTTAACCGTTTTGGTCTATTTTTTTGGCAGCCGTTATAGCGATCCCTTGTTACATAATTACGTGGGGGGAAGTTCCCCAGCTCCCCCACGCGCCATACGAAGTGGGGGATTATCGGATTAGACTTCTCCAATCGTCGCACACTATATAAACCCACAGTTCCTAGTGTATGTTCCGTAACATAATCCGGTATCTGAGCACCATGTCTAAAGTCTTGAGGTTAGGAGATGTCGAGTTCGCTCACGAAAAATGGTTAGAATTAGAGAAGGTGGCTGAGGTGATTCAATGCACCTCCAAGAATAGACAGGAATTCTTCAAAGACTTGAAGGGCAAATACTCTGATGTAAAATACATCAGCAGAAACTTTAACAGTACCCCAATTACAGGGCCATTCGATGCAGAGTTGGCCAACAATTTGCCTGATCTGGTTGTCTGTATTGCCCATTGCGCGGCTGGATACGATCAGTTCGATATTGATGCGTTCACCAAACGGAAGATTCAGGTGGCCAATGTGACTACACCGGTTGAAGCTCCTACGGCGGACGCTGCTGTATTCTTGGTTCTTGCCGCTATGAGAAATTTCCAAGAGGGTATCTCGTTGACGCTTGAGGGAAAGTGGCCTCTGGGTAAGAGTGCTGGTGCCAAATTGGGCCATAGTCTTCCTGGAAAGACTTTGGGAATTTTGGGTATGGGAGGAATTGGCCGGGCCATTCGTGATAGACTTGCTCCCTTTGGGTTTGGAAAGACCATTTACTATAATCGGTCTAGATTGAGTGCCGAGCTCGAGAAAGACGCCGAGTACGTTACATTTGAACAATTGCTCAAGGAGTCTGATATAATCTGTGTCAGTGTACCATTAAACGCTAAGACCCGCCATTTGATCGATGCTAAAGCAATGGAACAAATGAAGGACGGGGTGGTGATTGTGAACACTGCTCGTGGACCAATTATCAACGAGGTAGACATTTTGAAATACCTCAAGTCAGGCAAGATCGGAGCATTTGGTTCGGATGTGTTTGAGCATGAACCGGAAGTTGACCCCGAATTGCTCAAGCTCCCCAATGTGGTTGCTGTTCCGCACATGGGTACTCACACCTACGAAGCGTTGCAAGAAATGGAAGAATTTGTGGTAGAGAATGTGATTACATGCATTGACACAGGTAAAGTGAAGACGATTGTGCCAGAGCAAAGAGATCTTATATAACTTTAGCGTTTAATAGAATATCATACAAAAGTTATGTTTGCCGTGCTATAGAAGATTGTTATAAGCATTCGTGCATGTCAACGTTATTACGGCGCAAAAGTGTAGCCCGAATTTAAAAAGTCAATGGAAAAATGTCATTGCAAGATTAGTCACAATTAACTCTATCGTCTCTAAATAATATCTAGACAATAATTTCAAATGCCCTCGTTGTGGGAAAACGCTGGCAGGTCGTGCGCGAAATTTTTCACCTCCGCTTCGGCACTAATTTAGAACCCCAGACATTTACATCTAGTTATTTGTGGGTTCGACATTTCCCCCATCCACTTGTATTTATAAGACCTTCGGCGATACATTTACATTTGTGCCACGTTGCATTCTTCTAGTATTATCAGTTATTCTTCGTCAGCGAAGAATTCCCATATACGCCCGCCTCAAACGGATTTTAAGTTGAGGTCTAGAGTCACCTAGGTTGACAAATATTTCATCCAACCAAAACATAGCAGAAAAACACTTGTCGACAGCAACTATGGAGGTAAGACCGGGTCATGATACCATCGAGATAGACTATGAAGCGCTTCCTGATGATGCATCGTTGTTTGCACATTTATCGGCTGGAGCGTTTGCTGGAATAATGGAGCACACGGTAATGTTCCCCATAGACTCTATCAAGACTCGAATGCAAATGGCATCGTCTGGCCAGATATCCAAGAGTGTTATATCGTCCATATCGAAGATATCGGCGTCGGAGGGAGCATACGCTCTTTGGCATGGTGTATCCTCGGTTGTGTTAGGTGCTGGACCAGCCCATGCTGTATACTTTTCTGTGTTCGAAGCCACCAAGACCATGTTAGTTAATCGTCTTACCAACTCTCCCCACTCACAAAAGATTGTAACCGACGAAACTCACCCGTTAATTGCGAGTGGTGCCGGTATTGCTGCCACCACCGCTTCTGATGCGTTGATGACTCCATTCGACGTCCTTAAGCAAAGAATGCAGGCCGCTACAGGAGCCAGTAAGCAGACGTCAGCCAAGTTGTTTCCTTACGCCAGAGAAGTATACCGTAACGAAGGACTCTCCGCTTTCTATATTTCGTATCCTACCACCTTAGTGACCAGCATTCCGTTTGCGGCGTTGAACTTTGGTTTCTACGAATACTCGTCATCTATATTAAACCCTAGCAATACCTACAATCCATATCTACACTGTGTGTCAGGTGGAATTGCTGGAGGCATTGCTGCTGCTCTTACCAACCCACTAGATTGTATTAAAACTGCATTACAGACCAAGGGTATAACTACCAATTCTGCAATGAGAAATATCAATGGATTTTCGTCTGCCGTGAAAGCCATGTACAAGCAGGGAGGAATGAAGGCTTTCTCCAGAGGCTTAAAACCCAGAATCATTTTCAACGTACCCAGTACTGCCATTTCTTGGACTGCCTATGAGATGGCTAAAGAAGTGTTGTTGAGAGGTTAACCATTGATAAGGACCGAATATGTATAGTAAAAATTAAGTCTTGTAAATATACTCGATGCTAAGTCATGGATGTAAATCAATTCTTTAATGCTCGTAAAAGTGCATTGGCCCGAGCGATTCTGGCGACTTCCCCAGGCTGTTGTGATAATTTTTGAGCCAAGAACGAAAAGAACACACAAGAGCTCAAAAATCCTAGAAGATTGAAGAATGCCCGCCGGGAATACAGCCGCTCTTCTTCATCGGTTCTGAATGACGCAAAAATACGCCGTATACTAGCAAATATCATGTAGTTTTGATGTTGTGAATCGATAGAAAGTCTCGATAAATATAGTCACGTGGTTCACTATGTTGCCAAACCAACAAAAGAAGATTCTTGCATAAAGTAGATAAGTACTCAAGTGCTTGCATAATAAATATAATACCATCAACCAAAGCAACAAAAAAGGTAACCGCTCTCACCACGATGATCGGTATCGGGTGCCTTCATTGAAGGTTCGCATATTGCACTCAATAGCCTTTCTCGTATCGAAAGACCAATCGCCCGCAGGGCCTCCCATGCCACAAACAAGCGTTTGCAGCTGATTTCTGATGGCCCTGCCCAGCGCTTTCACGCCAGGAAGCTCTCAAGAGCAGCAGTTAACCTTGATATCTCTTTCAAGTAGTCAAGGTTTCGGACGAAGAGAATCACCGAATTTCCCACCCGCGCTGAGTCGAACCGGCAATCTTTCGATTGACCTTATGTAAGCGGGTAAATGCGACACGGGACGAGAGAAGTTGGAACCGTTACGCCAGGGCGCCGATTCTAAGAGTAAAACGCTACGTGCTACAACCAAGTCGAACCTGGACTATTTATTTATTGTTTCTACAAATTTAGCTGCATTAGCGATAGTCATTCCCCACAATATATAATTCCTCAAGGTCGATCGGCTAAAAATCCTCAAGGAGTCAGCAAATACGGCGCACGGCGAGGCCAATCCTTCCTAGATAGCATCATTCATATTTATTTCTTTAGACATTTCCAGCAGCATTGCTCCGCGAGCCCGATAAGCGATGTCATCAGCGGACCCCATCGACCTTACTCCACCACCAAAACAAGAGCATGGCTCCAAGTTCCAGAGACCGATACTAAGATTGGTATCATTTATTCTGTCTCTAATATTTGTAACTGTGTTATCATTGGGTGGAGTTTTTTACCATTACTATAAAATTGTGTTCGGGCCGGAAACGTTCAAAAACAGTGATAAGCTGGAATCAATACACCCCTATCCCAATTTCAGGCAAATGAAGGCATCTACTGATCTCAGATACTATGCTAACCAGTTGGGCCTAGAACTCGAAGAATATCGGATAACGACCGAAGACGGTTACATCTTGATTCTTCATCATCTTTTAAGTCCAAAACATAGCGATGAAGAGTTGGCTTCACGGAAACCAGTGCTTCTCCAGCATGGATTGCTTTCGTGTTCGGGTGCATTTCTCACCGGGGGTAACCAATCATTAGCATATTACCTTCATGAATCGGGACTCGATGTATGGTTAGGAAACAACCGGGCTGGTTTTGAACCACAGCATGCATTTTACGAGGGTAACCTTCTTCATAACGAACAATATTGGGATTGGGATATCCGAGAATTGGCATACTATGACCTTCCTTGTATTATAGATAATGTCTTATCACACAAACCAAATTATCAGAAACTTCTACTTGTTGCTCATCTGCAAGGTTGTACGCAGTCGTTTTTGATGTTACGAAACCCTGATTTAGAGAGTTGGCACAGGAAAATAGAACATTTTTTCCCACTTGCTCCCGCTATTTATCCCGGCAGTCTATTTCATCGCCGTCTATTTATTAAGTTTATGCTGCATCGAAGCAAAAGGTCATTCAAGTGGATCTTTGGCCAAAACTGTTTCCTCCATATTATCTGCATATGTAGAAATCATCTTGCAACCACGAGATTCTTCGGTTTTATGTCATACGTCATGTTCTCGTTTTTGTTTTCGTGGAATGGTAGCAAATGGAATCCAAGCAGGAAGTTATGGCATGCCCATTTCATATTCAATGTTCCCTACGTATCGTCAAAATTGATGACATGGTGGTTAGCTCAATGGCATGAGCATCTGTTTGCCAACGAATTACAACCTAGTAAGGCCTATAAGAATAATGCTCATTATTCACCAGATGTAACCGAGGCTAGTCTCCAAAGGGACGACAGCAAAGCCTATTTCCCATTCAAATCGTCGTGGTTTCATCTTTCGAACTACATTGTTCCTATAACTGCATTTATTTGTAATCTAGATTTTTTGGTGGACGGCAAACGTTTAGCTAGCCATTTGCAAAATTTTGAGCCCAAGTATACTGACGAGAATTTGCAAATTATTGAACTTGATGATTATTCTCATCTAGATGTGGTATGGGCAGCCGACCTTCAACAGCGGATAGGTGATGTAATTACCACCACGCTAGAATCGACCAAGGAAGAAGTTAGTGTTTAATGGGACAACAAAGTAGCTTGCTTGACCTTGTTGTCGGCGTTATTGAGAGCAGTAAGTACGTAATTGAAGAATTCATCAAAATCAGTAGACTCACCAACAACAACTCCATTTTCGTCAGGCGACACGGCAACAGTTTCTCCTTCATGCTCTCCTTGCTGAACAACCTTCAATGCATAGCGATGGTACTGGAATCCTTGCGGTTCACGACCATCGACGATGTCCAACATTTTGAGTACGGTGAATAGAGCAAGGGGGTCGTGAATTGGTGGGCCTTGTAAATAGCCACGCTTCAGGTATGCAATAGAATAGAACATTACGATATCATAAAATGCCTTTCTAATTTCTGAATTAACTTCAGAGTCTTCTGGCAGGTACATCTTCGCTCTGATTTGAGGGAAAACGATGGCCTTATGAGTGTAGTTAAGAGGCACAAGAACCGTCTTCTTAGCGAGAACCAGGTCTTCTAAGATATCAGCCGAAGCCTTAGGGTCACAGTAGATATTAAACTCGGCGTGTGGAGTCGCATTTCCAAGATCAAATGCTCCACCCATAATCGAGATGAGCTTGACCTGATCTTTAAGGTGAGGATATTTGGAGAAAAGAAGCGACAAGTTAGTCAAAGTTCCGGTAGCTACAAGACAAAGCTCGCCATCGTATGACTCTATAGCGTCTTTCATAGCTTCCAAGTACGTTTTGTCCTCTGACACGGAAATCGAAGGGTTCTCGGGCAAGGTGGTACCGCCAATACCTGTCTCGCCATGAACATGGGCAGCATGCATGGCAGGTTTGATTAGAGGCTTCTCGGAGCCACGGTACACCTTGATCTCATCTTGCTTGAACTTTAAAATGTCAAGTAAAGCTACAGCATTGTGGGTGACTTTGGATAATGGAGCGTTACCGTGAACTGTGGAGATGCCGACCAACTCAAACTCCGGATGGCATGCTGCTAACAAAATGGCAAACGCATCGTCGTTTCCAGGATCACAGTCTAACCAAACGGGAACAGGGTTCACAGTCATATTCCAGCTTTTTCAACTTATGCTACGTAAAGAGCGTTTTTTAATTCGTTGGGAATATTTAACCTTTTAATCTGTGACTTGCAGCAGAATTATTTTCAGCCGAGCCGCAAATCGGAGCAGACTTGGTGTTTGGATGTGTCAGAATGCCGTGCAAATGGTGGGGGAGATGGGGAAGACGAAAAAGAAATCGTGGGGGAACGTGTTCACGATGATTGCTTAAACCAAAACGAATTTTCAGAAACATATATTGAAGAAGATTTTGAATTACTCAATGCTTCGTGGATAGGTATCGAAGAAGTGCAATTTTGTGTTTCTATTTTTAGTAGTTTTCATCTCAACGGTTTTCCCACTAGTCTTCTAATTAGTCTCTAATAATCTTTTTCAAATTTATTCTAATCGTCTCAACCTAGCATAGCCTATAAGTCTTCACCCTCTTCCTCAACAGGAACCACAAAAGCTCCGGCCAAGAAAATGGCTGGTTCCTCGATATTACGATGTTGGTAGCTGAGCACTCCCACACCACCAGCGTCCAACATCAATTGAGGGTTGCAATCAAGCGAGCGGCCTACCCATCTCGCCACTAAACACCTAAGACCATGACCATGGCCTACCACGAGAATATCACAACTTTCTTTATTCTTCAATGCCTCGTCATGAATCTTACGAATATCGCTGATAACAGCATCGAGTCTCTTGGCAACCTGATCATGAGTCTCTCCATTTTCACAGCCATCACTCCAAATCAGCCAGGTGTGATCCTCGGCATCGATTCCACGTTCCTTTCTCGAAGCAACAATGTCTTTGGTGAGCATGCCCTCATAGTCACCGTACTCCCACTCTCTCAAACGATCATCTACAACGAAAGGTATGTCCGTCTTGATTTCCTCATCAACTTCGCTCAATAAGAGCTCAATTGTCTTCTTAGCTCTGGTTCTGGGTGAAGAATAAACGGCTTTCAAGTTTTTAGGGTCGATCAAATGCAATGGTCCGGTACCGATGAGCTGCTTACCGGTATTTTTCATCTGTCTTACACCAAATTCAGTAAGGGGAATGTCGGTCACCGAGGTGTGCTGGCCAGATTTAGACCATTCGGTCTGCCCATGGCGAACGAAAATGATTCTAGGACAAAGAGCTGGCATGAGCGATACTAGGTGGACTGGACGGCTGGAGATTTCAGATGGGATATCTAGATAATGAAAAACCTCAGTGCACCAAAAATTATTCACCGCATTGGAAATCTCATCCACTATCGATTCTTATAAAGATGGCTGTAAAACCTAGCCATGCCAGAGAGCAGATTGTCTCTCTCCTCAAGACTCTTCCTAAGGATAGAATAAAGCATTATGCCTCCTTTAAGGATACCCAAATAGAACGTTTCACCGATAACGAACGTATGGACCAAATTTCTGATCATGACATGAGACTCCAATATATCGCCCTTAGAAACCTAGTAAATGACAAGTACAAGCGCTTTTACAAGTTAGATGATAAACTTTTGAAACCAAAAGGAAACCCAGAATATTACGACCGTTTAATGAGCGAAATCAAAGGAGAAAAGAAAGAAACTTGGCTTACTGCCATCAGAACCGTTACACTCGGAAAGTAAGAAGATACTTGGTATCAAGAACGTCGATATAACACTACTAAATTGATTTTAAGAATCACTCTTAGTTTGTGGCGGTCAACACCTTTCGATAATGCAGACAACCAACATGAATTTCATCGTAACCCCATATGTGGTTAGTTTCATTCCTTAGTTGCCACTAATGTATTTGTGACAGCTTGAGAGAACTTCCATTTTGTGTTTAAAAGCACTTATATAACACTATATAGCCCATAAGTGGTCGTATAGACTTTTGTACATAATAAACTATTTCCCGCGCACCATTGTTCTGAAAAATTGATCCATATTGAAAGACTGAGCATTTCGATCCCATTCAACATAGTTCACTATGTCAATGGCCAGTTTGAAGCGCTCGAGACCATTACAGGTCGGTTTGGGCTTCTTCAGTCTTTTCATTATCTACTTCTTGTTCTTGAGAGGTGAGAGTGATGAACTAACACCCGAAGACATCAATTCGATGTTACAAAATAAAGATAAATCCATTGCGGGCATTAAAAAGGTCGAATTAACGGCTCAAGGACTTTCTGCACCATATTTGGATAGCAACACTTTGAAGTCTCCGAACTGGGACGTGCTGGGCAAGACTGTGATTCGGAATAACGACTTTATCAGGTTAACCTCCGACCTTCCACATCAAGCCGGAAGCATATTTAGCAAGCTTCCCATTCAAGCGGACTCATTTGAAATGGAAGTTAGCTTCCATATACACAGTAGGGCCCGAGAATTGGTCGCTGATGGTTTTGCAATTTGGTTCACCGATCGGAAATTGCCCATCGGCGATGTCTTTGGATGCCAAAATTACTTCAACGGCTTAGGAATTTTCTTGGATACTTACAAGAATGGTAAACGAGGTCAGTTTCCATACGTCAACGTCATGTTAGGTGACGGAAAGACTCCGTATAATAAGGAAACTGACGGTTTTGAAACCAGATTGGCTGGCTGTACAGCAAGATCTATCTTGAATCCATCCAGTGAATTGACCAAGGCAAGAATCATTTATACCAAAAATGGCTATTTATCAGTTGACTTGAATTATAACAACCGCCCTGATGAGTGGACAAACTGTGTAACGGTGACTGATTTGCAACTCCCACAAATCAAGTATTTGGGCTTTAGCGCCGAAACTGGAGATTTGACTGAAAATGTTGATGTTATCGAGAACAGAATATTTGCGTTGTATAACCAACAAGGTGAGTTCATACACTCAATTGAAGAATTGGAAATGATAGCGTCTCAGGAAGATGGCTATCCTATTGCACCTAAAGAGCAGGAGCCAGTGAAGCAGGAAAAATATTCTCGTCAAAGAAGAAGAAAGATCAAAAGACTTCAAAAGGCAGAAAAGAGGATCAAGGAGAGAGAAAAGCAACAACGTCGTGAAAAGTACGGTGACGAGAATGCTCATTTCTTCAACCGCCTTCTCAAGAAGGTTCTCTACTTATTCAAGGTGTTCTTGTACCTTGTTATAGTGTTGATCATTGCATGGGTGTGCTCCAACATCTACCGCACCCGGAAAAGCATGGCTAGGAATAAAAAAGGTACCTATGGCTTATTAGATTAGTCTGGCACAAGGCCAAAAAATTAATATTATTAGTAGTCAACTATTTTGCTATCTACAGAATTATTGTCTCTTTCTAGTCTGGGAGTCGGTAGTAGATTTACCATAGTAAGGAACGGTTTTGACGGCATTCAACAATGGGTCCTTGTCTCCGTCCTTAGCAATGATGGTAACTCCATAGGTATCACGAGTAATGCCGAGAAGTTTGTTAACAATTGAGGCAATCGGAGATGGTTGAGAGTTGCTTGGATCCAATAAGGCGGACGAAGACACTTTTCCAAAAGATCTTTGTTTCAAGAAGTGGGTGTAGTCCTTATCGAATGAGTAGGCATCAACTAAGATATTGATCTTACTTGAGTCTACGTTCTTCTTGTTCTTTACATATTCCTGGAATAACTCTCTGGCTCTAAGAAGGGTCCAGTCAACCAACAATGAGTGAAAATCAGCCTTAGCAAATACTTTTCTGACATGGAGACCAGTAATACGAACAAAGTAATTGGATTCAGTAGAGTTGTCCAACAATGGCTTCAAAGTGACCACAGCGATGGGGGAGTCCCTGTAGATAATTAAGTGAGTGTTCTGACCATTCTTGAGCAACGCCTTCTGCTTAGGAGTCAAATTCAGCTCGGTATCTAAAGCAGCGAATTTCTTTAAATCAAATCCATATAACTCCTCAAGACGGTCCGAATCAGTCAATTTATCAGAAATAGCTCTGAAATCATCCGACAAAAGATGAGCACTCAAGCCAATGATTGCAAAAATTACGATGACGCAAGGAAGAATTTGAATCAAGGTGATTTTCATATCAGTGCTCCAAAGAAGCATTGAGAAGAAGTCACCAATACTCTCAGAGTCAGCAATATAGTCCTTAAGGATGTACGTTCCATAACCGCTACATCCAACCACTAGCAAAAAGACTGATATAGGATGCCAAAACATATATTGGTTACATTTGCCCTGAAGCTGGCGGTAGTAGTCACCATGAATAGTCAAGGAGCCTTCAGCAAGGTCCGGCTTCAACTCTGACTTAGCCAAAGTTGGCTTTTGGTTGTCATCCAACGGCTGGTTTAAATCCACGTATTTCTGAACTGCCATTATCAGAAAAAGATAAATGGGCGATGCTCATCTCAACAACGTGGGGTGGGTAATTAGGGCGATTTAGTACTGTATATAGTTCAATTGCTGCAAACAGTACGGAAGAAAGTCGTTGCATGTTGTAGGGGACAAGAAGATCGAAAAAAGCGGTAATGAGAACTTTTTGGAGAGGCAAGGATACAAGATTATAGTTCAGCTACCTATACAAGCTTTTACTATATTTTTTTGGTCATGTAGATTAAGATATTGGCAGCGTAAGATGTCATCGGCAACCTGAATTCGATGATATCTCTTACTAAATAACTCTCTTATAACCCTAGATGAAACAATCACATCTTCTAAAGTCATATCTCTCTCCAACTATCTTTTCAACCACATATTATTCTTCTTTTCATACCTGACTTTATCGCTTCAAGGTGTATTGATGTCATGATTCATACTACTGAAACCTGAAAAAAGACCATCTTTACCATGTCATCAGAGATTGATTCTCTACATATTCCGATACCCCAGTATCCACCATTCTCATTGAGGTCATCATTAATTGATAAAGATCCTGTAATATGGGTTCACTTGTTAGAAGCATATATCAAATTACTTCAATTTTTAGTTGATCCATCGCCGGAGCTGCCCAAGCTTTCTGTTCGCTCCCAGCAACAACTCCAATTCTTTATTAAGATATTTCTATCCGAGACAGCTGATGAAGAGTCCAAGGTATTTTCATTAGGAAATATAAATCCGGACATTAAGAAACATACGGCTACCCTACGAGTGCTTGTCTTTCATTTAATCAAGAACTACAGCTTCGTAAAACTTAATCTAAGCGGCGAAGCCGTATGGCATTTTATTTGCATTTACGTTGAGAAAAACTCTACAATTGTTCGTTCGCTCGTAGACGGTACGTTTAAATCCAAACTTAATGATAACAAAAAATCTGGAAATATCAGCTCCGTTAATCTGATCCAGAAGCATTTAGAATTACTCGTTACACGGGGTCAATTTGATGATAATCAATTGCAAGCTTTGTCATTACTACTTGGACAAAGCATTACGGTAACTAAGTCTCAAACAATTAATATAACTGGAGGAATAGGTGACAGGAAGAGAAATGTTAATAACAAAACGAATTCCACTCAATTTGCAGAAACTTTTGTGGTAACATCTTGGATCGAAACTATTGAGAAGCTCTATTCGAATGGTACCAGCAAGTATGCCAAAACTATCAAAGATATTATGATCGTGTCTATGGTATCGCTTTCTCTGGCCAAAATGGCAAAACTAGTGACAGAATTGGGAGCTACAGACATCGCCACTATGCGCGTGTACCCGTTATTTACATCTGTATTACTTTCAGACGAGTACCAGAAGTTGAACCCTGGTATCAAACAAAAGCTTCCCTCCCTATCTCGTCTTTCATTAGAGAAGAATGCACCTGAAAAAGAAGTTAACGAAAGTCACATTGAGACGTTATGTGACTTTTTTCCTACAATTACTCGTGGAAAAGCCATCACAATTTTACTTGAAAATGATGATAATATCGAAAAAACTACTAATTTGTTGCTCGAAAATCCCGATTTAATTCACGAAATCGAGGAACACTCTGCTGACGGTTTTACTGTAGAAGTGGCTGCTACGGACGTAAGTCGTTTCGCTAATGCTAAGCATAGTATTGAAGTGGTCAAGAAGCATAAACCAGTTGTCTCTGAAGAAGAATTTCGTAAAAAGACGTTGTCTGCAGCAATTCGTCTTATGTACGACAGCGACGAAGACGAACCAGATGATACTTACGATGATCAAGAAGCAACTACAGGCATATCTGAGCGCGACTCTAGAAGCAAAGTATCAAAGGAACAGGAAACCCAGACTCTGGGGGTAAATCAGGTAGACCGTCTACTCTTCCATCATTTCAAATTAAACGCTGATCTGCTTACCAAATTGGCACGGAAGAGTTCTGATAGACTGGCATTGAAAAAATCTACTGGAATGACTGACGAACAAATAGAAGGATGGATGAGACTTCTAACTAAATCTCCAAGAAGATTCAAGATACTTGAAGAAGATTACTTCTATGGAGGAAACCCTAATCGAACTTCCAAAGTTTCTGCAGCTGAGCGAGAAAGCCTGGAAGAACCTGAAAAGTCTACAAATGAGATGCCTCAGGAACAAACAAAAGAGAAAACAAAAGGTATGAGTAAAGAGCAAGAAAGACGCTCTCAGAAAAGAAATGAACAGCAAAAAGCATCTAAAGCCAATCACAATCGTAAAAATAATCGAGACAAAAAGCTCGCGGCCTCTAAATAAATTCATAGAAATAAAATCATAATCGCGAATCAAGTTGAAAAGTAAAACCCTACATCCACCCACTACGCCATGATTAGTGGACTCTATATATTCGACTCCAAGGGTGACGTGCTAATTTCCAAGCTATGCCGAGCCGGAATAAATAAAAACATCAGTGATGTGTTCCGAATCCATGTAATTGCATCCACGGCCAACCATTCCCAAGTCCGATCTCCAGTCCTTACTCTTGGGTCCACGTCATTCATTTACATTCGTCTGGGTCTTCTCTGGATATGCGCCGTTACGAGATCCAACCAGGACTGTGCCGCTATAATGGTTTTTCTTTTACGACTAGAGTCACTTCTTAAACAATTGGTGTCCGCCAAACTGGAATTGACCAACGATTTAATAATAGCCCATTTCAGCTCTATATACGAAATGTTAGAAGAAACACTTAACTTCGGTTTTCCAATTGATACCGATCCATCATACCTTCAATCCCAAATTGTGTCTGATCAATCACTGTCGTTCTTAAGACGACCTAAAGTTCTTGGCCGTCGCTCATCAGGGACACTAGCAAGTCTAGCCCTATCCAAGGGCGCTATGAGCTCGAATGCTTCACTAGATAAGAATAACAATACAGAACGTACGGTTTCCTGGCGAGCCGGTGGAATCAAATACCGTCGAAACGAAGTCTTTGTCAATATCGAGGAAAAAGTGTCAGTGCTTATTAGTCCCGATGGCGGCCTGGTGCTTCGGGCGTCGGTTGATGGTGCTATCAAGATGCGTACACATCTCTCAGGAATGCCAGAATGTCGTTTCGGTCTCGGTGACGAATGCGTGTTCTTGAATCAATGGTCACAAGACCTGGCTGTTGCCAACTCTGGAATTGTAGTCTTAGAGAACACCAAATTACATCAATGTGTAAGCCTCTCGAAGTTTGATTCGAACAAGGAAATCCAATTCGTACCTCCAGATGGTGAATTTCAATTGATGTCATATAATTGTGTCTCAAACATAAATCTTCCATTCAAAGTTTACCCACAGGTTCAGCAACTAGAGAACAAGATCATTTACAAAATCAAGATAAAGTCTCTCTATAATTCAAAGATAGCAGCTACTGGAGTGGTTGTAAGGATTCCAACCCCCCTGGGAATAGTGAGAAATTACACTAGCCCATCGCAAGGCAAAGCTAAATTCCACCCTGAAGAGTCGGCAGTGTTGTGGAAGTTCAACAAGTTCTTTGGAGAGCAACAGCACGAATTGACGGTTGAAGTAGGCTGGGATGATTCCAACGAATCTGCTACCGCTAATTGGCTGCGAACACCAATTCTGCTTGAGTTCCAACTTGATATGTTTTCTTGCTCAGGATTGACAGTCAAATTCTTAAAGGTACATGAGCCTTCAAACTATAGGACTATTAAGTGGGTTAACTATCTCTGTACTGCTGGTAATTACGATATTCGCTTCTAAATCGGGTACCTATTTAGTGATAGCATCATCCTGCACGTGGTTATCGTAGTCGCTAACTTCATTAAAAAAAAATAAAATTCACTTCTACCAATCTTCCCGATGAGAGACTTAGTAGTTTTGGGTGGCACATCTCATCCTCAACTTACCAGAAGCATATCCAAGGTACTTACTACCGAAGCTGCAGATGTAGGTATCTCACGATTTTCTAACGGAGAAACCAGCATTGAAATAAAAGGATCAGTAAGAGATAAAGATGTATTCATCGTTCAAAGTGGATGTGGACATGTCAATGACAACTTTATGCAGCTTCTTATCATGCTAGCAGCATGCAAGACCGCCAGTGCTCGGAGAGTGACTGCTGTACTTCCATTATTCCCGTATTCACGACAACCCGACGCTCCGCATTCAGCTCCTGGAACTGGGGCTCCTTCCATTTCCACCAAGAAGGACAATTATACGTTTGAGAGTGCTCCAGGAACCCCTAGAGTGTTCAATCGTGCTGGTTTTGATTTTGGGGGTACTCCACCGCCATTTAATCTCGGGCCAGGTGCCTCTCCAGCAGTGCCTGTAGCCAATCATCTCCTTCAGAAATCGGGCCGCTCAGGTAATAAAGTAGATAACTCAGACCAGCCATCTCGAGGCGATAATGGATATAAGCAATGGATTTCCCAGAATGGTACATTAATTGCAAACTTACTAATGACCGCTGGAGCTGACCGCTGTGTCACAATGGACCTTCATGATCCTCAATTCCAAGGTTTTTTTAATATTCCAGTCGATAATTTATATGCGAAGCCCCTACTCAAACATTATATTATAGATCACATACCTAACTACCAGCAATGTGTCATTGTATCACCTGATAGTGGAGGTGCAAAAAGAGCCACTTCCATTGCTGACGCACTTGGGTGTTCATTTGCGTTAATTCACAAAGAACGACGGGCCCGAGTCAAGTCTGGCACTGCATCTTCCACACCATCAGCCACCGGGCCATTAGGATCAAAGAATCCAACCGCATTCTCGAGTGCAAGCTCGGTAAATAATCCTAGTGGTAATGATCTTGTCGCAACCACAATGCTAGTTGGTGATGTTAAAGATCGAGTATGTGTCTTAGTCGATGATCTTGTAGATACCTCATACACTATTACCAGAGCGGCTAAACTTTTGAAGGATCAAGGTGCCACTTATGTTTATGCATTAGTTTCCCACGGAGTTTTCAGCGGAGATGCCATCAACAGAATTGCAAAGTCATCGATCGATAAATTGATCACCACTAATTCTGCACCCCAGGATGTCAATGCTGAATTATTAGGAAACAAGCTTGTAGTACTTGACGTATCACGAGTATTTGCCGAAGCAATTAGACGAATTCACAACGGAGAGTCAGTGTCGATGCTATTCGATCATGGATGGTAATTTCTTTTTTTAGCGCCAATAATATAATAGTTTAAACAACAATCCTCGTAATGTTGGCTTCGGACTTGTGGAAGCTCGGGTAGAAGCCTCAGATGGAATGCCTTAGAACGCGGGGGAATCGATGAGTTTTCTATTGTCCCCTATTATTATTCTTCCCGATTCTTACCGCAGGGTGTCAATAGTGTACCCCACTGCCGCATTTAGACGCCTATAGTGCCCCGCTGGAAGACCCCTCCTTAAGATGCCCCACAAAAACTGCCTTTTATGGATGCCGCGCGCCAACTGCCGTACAACAAGGTCAGGGTTTCTTTAGGGTCAGTCTTGTGACAGAAACTGCTGAAAAATAAACACCGAAAAATACACCATCGAATTACTCATCGCCGTGGGTATCTAGACCATCACCACGTTTGATAATGTCATTAAATGTGAGTCTAGGTTGTGTCCCCTCGTTTGCACGATGCCTTTCACCCCCGGAAATGAGGATCTCCGGGGCCCAAAGCCACAACCGAGCCCTTGGCGCCGCACACAATTTACTGTGGCAATGTGCCAAAATATTAGGGCCTACCCTCGGAAATTGCGCAAACTTCCACCCGGTTCTCGCTTGGGCATTCCCGCCCCAGCACGATGCCGCAGACTAAATGGTCATTTCTCAACCCCGGCGAACACGGTATTGTTGAGGCTTTTTTATATATAAGAGGCAGCAGATCCATTGCAAACTTCTTTGTACCACCTTGCCGGTTTGACCGTTTTATTCTCAAACCTTTACGTAAGGATAAAAAACATTGTTGGTATTTGAACTCGGAGTAACTTCGGAGTATCTACCCCATAAATTTTTCCATCATGGTTGATCTTGATATACAAAACTTGTCTTTGCACAAGACGATCTCCAACTCGTCGTCGGTGTTGAGTTTCAAGAGAGGCTACATAAATAGTCCCTTTTCTGGAAAAAAGGCTCAATACGACCAGGTGTTGGATATTTTGGACAACACTGGATTCATTCCTGAATCGTTGATTGAACCTGAGGCCCGCTGGTTTTACGAGAACTTGGGAATTGACGATGTGTTCTTTGCCAGAGAGTCAGCTGAGGAGATTGCCGGCCATATCCATGCCTTATACTCGTGTAAGGTCCAAGCATATGCGTCTGACGTGGCCGATGAGTCCCTCATTCACTACAAACGTGAAGGTGATGACCACGCGGTGTTCTTCGACACCACGTTGCTGAGCTCCTCCGCCGTATCGCCCAATCGCTTTGAGGAGAAGGTAGACGACAAGTATATTGACCCCTCGTATAAGACCTCATCGCCAAGTTACAGGGCTGAGTATTTTTCTGCTCCTCTCAATTACGCTGCCGATGCCATCTTGTCTGGTGTGTTTGAGAAGACTCAGAACCAGAAATTGAAGGATCAGCTCTTTAGATGTTACTTTGTCTACAAGAACAACTACAAAGTTGCTGAGGTTTCTGCCGATGAAACCGACATTGAGAAGATCGGTGATTCTACTTTCTTGCAGATCGCATCGCCAAATACGAAACAAATCTATTCCGATATCATTAAGAAGGTGGTGAACACTACGGGTCCTGTGATCAAGCACTACCCTCTTGAGGACTCTGAAGAGTTTAGAGTTGTTATCGGTTACAGACAAAAGACTTCTGCCAGATACAATTCGGCATTGAGCGATTTGGCCAACTACTACAAGTTACAAACTACTCGTAAGTATGTTGAGCAATTCGCCAATGGCGTCACCATTATTTCTATGTACGTTACCTCCAAGTACAAGAAGGCTCCAGTAGACCTTTCGATCTACCAGGTCATCAAAGAAGCTTCTTTGTTGTACTGTATTCCTCACAATTTCTTCCACGAGAGATTTACTAAGGGCGAATTGTCTCTTCAAGAGAGTATTTACGCTCAATGTGGTGTGATCTTTGTCACTCACTTCTTGAACAGATTAGGTCCTGAGTACACCAAGCTTACTTCCCTTCTTGACCCTTCCAAATCCACCCAACACGCTGAAGTGTTGAGCAGTTTGAAGAAGCGTTTGAGATCAGAGACCTACACTCAAAACTACATTCAAGAGGTTTTCGACACCAGAAGTGAAATTGTCAGAAAATTGTACCGTCAATTTGCTGATGTTCACTACATTCGTTCTTCTATGGAGAAGACTTTGTCTTACCAAAGATTATCCCAAATCACTCCAGTTGGTTCTGAGGCTGACTTTGAGAAGCTTTTGAACAGGGAATGTTCTCAAAACGAACATCACGTTCTTGTCTTGAGAGCCTTGTACATGTTCAACAAGTCTATCTTGAAGACTAACTTCTACACCTCTACTAAGGTTGCCCTTTCTTTCAGATTAGACCCATCTTTCTTGCCTGTCTCTGAATACCCTGACAAGCCATATGGTATGTTCTTTGTTGTAGGAAGCGATTTCAGAGGTTTCCACATCAGATTCAGAGATATTGCCAGAGGTGGTATTAGAATCGTCAGATCTAGGTCCGTTGATGCTTACAACGTCAATTGCAGAAGTTTGTTCGATGAGAACTACAACTTGGCCAGTACTCAACAGAAGAAGAATAAGGACATCCCAGAGGGTGGATCGAAGGGTGTGATCTTGTTGGACCCCGGTGCAGCACAAGAGAGGCCAAGAGCTTGTTTCGAGAAGTATATCGATGCTTTAATCGACTTATTGTTGAAGCAAACTATCCCAGATGTTAAGGATGCTTACGTTGACTTGTATAACAAGCCTGAAATCTTGTTCTTGGGTCCTGATGAGGGTACTGCCGGTTACGTCGATTGGGCTACTCAACATGCTCGTGCCAGAGGTGCTCCATGGTGGAGATCTTTCCTCACTGGTAAGAGTCCTCAATTGGGTGGTATTCCCCACGATGAATATGGTATGACTTCTCTTTCTGTCAGGGCTTACGTTAACAAGATCTACGAGAAACTCAACATTGACAATGCTACTATTCGTAAGATTCAAACTGGTGGTCCAGATGGTGACTTGGGTAGTAACGAGATCTTGTTGTCTAGAGAAGAGAAATACGTTGGTATTGTTGATGGTTCTGGTGTGATCGCTGATCCTAACGGTCTTGACAAGCAGGAGTTGTTGAGACTTGCCAAGGAGAGAAAGATGATCGAGCATTACGACAAATCCAAACTTACCAAGGATGGTTATATCGTATTAGTTGACGATGTTGATGTCAAGTTGCCAAACGGCATGGTTATCGGCAATGGTGTCACTTTCAGAAACACTTTCCACTTGAAGATTGGAGAAATCTATGGTCCAGACGGCTTAGACTTGTTTGTTCCATGCGGTGGTCGTCCAGCTGCCATTGACACCAACAACGTCCATGAGTTGATTGACGAAAAGACTGGAAAGTCCTTGATTCCCTACTTTGTCGAAGGTGCTAACTTGTTCATCACCCAATCTGCCAAGCTTATCTTGGAAGCTGCTGGATGTATCATTTTCAAAGATGCTTCTACCAACAAGGGTGGTGTGACATCTTCTTCCTTGGAGGTATTAGCTGCTTTGTCTTTGAACGACAAGGAGTTCTTGGAGAGCATGTGTGTGGATCACTCAGGTGCTAAACCTCAATTCTATGAGGACTACGTCAAGGACGTTCAACGTAAGGTTGTTTTAAATGCTCAAGCCGAGTTCGAGCTGTTGTGGCAATTAAAACAAGAAACCGGAATTCCAATTACCCAATTGTCAGACCAATTGTCATTGGCCATTAACAAACTTGGAGATGAGTTGGCCAACTCTAGAGAATTGTGGAATGATGATGTCCAATTTAGAAACGCCGTTTTGATTGACTCTTTACCTCCATTGTTACTTAAGGTTGTTGGTATTGAGAACATTGTCAAGCGTGTTCCTGAAGCATACTTAAGAGCATTGTTTGCTACTCACTTAGCATCGAGTTTCGTTTACTCCAGAGGTATCGACTCGAACCCAGCTAAATTTTTGGAGTTTATTTCTTCTCTCAGAAGAAGCTACACCCAGAAAAACATACTTTAAACGAAAAATTAGAAATGCCTTGCTTTATTATAGAGTTTATATGTTAATTATACTTAGTATCTCATTACTTTTAATGCTTAATTTTATTTTGATGACGAATTTTCAACTTGTTGTAAGGTCTGTTCTCGCGCAGTTACTTCTTCATTCACTCTCGTTGTAACATAATCTCCAATGAGGGCAAACACAAAAGTTGATCCTCCAATGTAGTATCTGGCCTTTACAGGGAGACTGTTCCATTTAGCCCAAAGACTCATGGCGGGCCAGTAATTGAAAAGATGATTTTGAGTTCAAATCTAAATCAACTCGAAATGTAAGTACTGGGTGCAGGACTCTCCATATTGATTCCAGTCGCTCTTCTGGTATTTGTGAGATGGAGGTTGCAGCAGGCTCTCGATTAGCCATAACTGAAACTGAACTTCCGCCATGTTGCTTAAGAATCAACCCTAATGACGACTCTATTTTAATATTGGGCACTTACAAATTAGAAGACTCTGGCACGAGGCATGGCTCAATAGACATATATCGATATTCAAACGACAATATGAAGGGAAATTTGCAGCTCATTAATACTTATAAGACTCCGAGCGCTATATTGGATGTTAAGTTTGATCCGTTTGATTCTCAGTTGCTTGCTTCCGCCCACTCAACTGGAAATGTCATAATTTGGAGACTAGATGAAAACAATGCTGCTGAAAAAATTCTGGACCATCAATTATTCGATGAGGATATTTTAGTAACTTCCATATGCTTCGATCCTACACGAAGAGGTAGGTTATTAGCAACCCTCACCAGTGGAGAGCTGGCCGTCGTAGACTTAAATAATGGTGCTTCAATTGAAACATTTAATACAGTTCACGACCTTGAGTGTTGGACTGGAGCCTTTGGAGAGATCGGCGAACTTTCAAATGTTGTATTTACCGGCGGTGATGAAGGCAAGATGATTTGTCATGATATGAGAACAAACGAGCAGATATGGAGCACAACTCGTCGTCAACATGGGGCAGGAGTAGTCTCTATACTCCCTCTGGGCCCAAACTGGAAGCATTCAGATCCACATCATGTATATACTGGGTCGTACGATGACTGTTTAAGATTATTTGATCTTCGTTTAATGGACAAAGCAAATCCGCTGTTGATACCAGGACTTTTTCCCCAAGTCGTTAAAGAAGAGAACTTGGGTGGAGGAGTATGGAGATTAATTCCTGGCACCGACTCCAGACTCCTTGTATGTTGCATGTATGACGGTGCTCGTATAGTGAAGACTCATGGAGAAGATTGGGACGTAACTACATCATATAAACAGGGACATGAAAGTATGGTTTATGGTGGAGACTGGTCCACTAAAGAATTCGTTGCTACCTGTTCATTTTACGACAAAGTAGTTCAGGTATGGAGTCCGTAAATTTAAAACTACATACAATCTACATTCCTCTAAGTAAATAGACTTAAGTCTAATGGAACTGAAGAACCTCTACCACTTGCATACAACTTCTCTTTCGCATCATCACCAAACCGACGAGGATTTGGTAGTGAATTAGCGTTCACAAACTTGAACCGTTTTGTAGTGTCTTCGATAACAACTTTCGAACTTGTAGCCTCCTTAGCATACCCGGGTGTAATAGTATATGCCAGGGCTGATATCTTCCGTAATGACAGGCCAGCCGTTTGTTGCTGTTCCATGGCTGATGGGGGCGGAGGGGGTGCAGCTTTCTTGTGTGTACTACGAGGACTAGAGCTTGGTACTGTTGGTGGAAGCGACGAGGGAACAGATGGGGCCGCCGCTGGGGGCATAGCCGGGGGTTCATGGGAAGGTGCAGAAGGGGGTGATGTTGGTGCAATTGGAGCCGCCGGAGGTGGTGGTGGTGGCGGTGGAGGAGCAGGAGATGCATTGTAAGAAGTCTTCCTCACTTGTTGAGGAACACTTGGCGCCTGAGGAGACGGAACGGGAGGTGGAACGGGAGGTAGAGGTGTCGATTTTGTTGGAGTAGCAGGAAGGGGAATGTCAATTTTAGGCTTCGGAGAATCTTTATTACGTGCATTGATCTCTGAGAGGAATGGGAGACCCGACGTTGGTGGTGCTGGAGGTGCCGAAGGTGGAGATGGTGCTGAAGGTGCTGAATGGGTAGGAGGCTTTGGAATGGGCGGTGCAGCCGACAGTGTTGGAGGCGCTGGTGGAGCCGGCGGGGCTGGTGGAGCAGGTATAGTGCTTGGTGGTTTTGGGGCCGATTGTGTTGGTAGTGATATCCTCAGACTCCTGGTAGGAGTTGGATGCTGCCCTGGAATAGGTGGTGCCGATGAATTCTTGGGTACTGATGGGGTTACTGACGGAACCCGATGAGCTGCCGAAGATCCGGAATTTGGAACTTTGTCAACTACATGCTTGTCGTCACGTTTTGCATTGATATCTGCAAGAAATGGAAGGCCACCTGAGGGAAGTGCAGGAGCCTTTGAAAGTCCTGATGAAGGCATTGAAGGAGGAGGAGGTGGTGGTGGTGGTGGAGCCAGATTCCCTTGTGGTACACTCATTGGCGGTGGACCAGTTGGTGGGGGTGGTGGAGGGGGAGGAGCTGGCGCTGGAGGCGCTGATTGCTTCAGCTCTACAGGAAGTGGTGGCGCCGGTGGAGCAGGAGGTATTGAGTGCGAGGTATTTCTTGAAGAAGGATGGCTGCTAGGCACTGTTGGTGGTGCTCCCGGAACAGGAGGCGGCATAGAAGGTACTGGTGGTGCAGCAAGGTTCGGAAGAGGTGGTGCAGCATTGTTCTCGAATGAGCTCATGGAACTAGCAGAGTTGGTCTTCAAATGACCTGACTTTTTCGGCCTACTCGGGGGCATCTTAGGAGGAACCTTCAATGATTCCTGAGATGGTTTAGCCACTGGCGGAGGTGCACCTGGAACTGGCGGTGCGTGTGTAGGTAATGGTGGAGGTGCAGAAGGAACCGGAGGGGACGAGACAGCAGGTGGTGGAGGTACTGCTGGTGCTGAAACTTTGTGACTCGGTCTGCTGCTTGGCACACTTGGAATAGGTGGCTGTGAGTTGTTCAGGTTTGGTGGAGGCGGAAATCCAGGAATTTTAGGAGCTCCTTGGGGAACAATCCCAGCACGATTATCGGTCTTACTGACTGATTTCAATCTCGGCATACCTCCAGCAAAAATGTCCCCCAATTGAGGTACACCAGTGGGAGCCATTGGTGCTGGAGATGAAACTGAGGAGCTTGGAGTCGCTGACGACACGCCGGACGATATGTTGGACTCAATCATCGGTTTTGACTTATCGACGGTAACTGTCTTCTTTAAATGCATACCTTTACGGATGTCTCCAAGCAAGGCATCTCTTCCGGGAGTAATTGCAGGTGGTGGCGGAGGAGGGGCAGAAGCTCCTCCAAGAGCCGGTGCTGGAGGCGGAGGGGGTGGAGGTGGCGGCGGTCCGGCCATTGTGAATACTTAGAATATATGCTTGCGGATTGATTTGGTTGTCCTCCGCAGTGACCGATGTGTGGGTGTCTTTTATTATACAGGTTTATGGAGATCTAAGTAGAGTAGATATAGGAAACGATATGACTTCATTTTAGTAGTGTTTGGGCTTTCCCTGGTGATATTGGCGTCATGTGCTTCAATTGGCTATTTCACACCCCATGACAAATTATCGTAGCCAAATATCCATGGGCCCAATGTATGGCGCACAAATATCATGGAAACGCCAATGATAAATTGTATCAATAAGAGAACGACACAAAGGATGTCTTCTCTCATTGGGCCAAACCACACTAAGCAAAGATTTATAATCGTCATATTGGAAAACCCAACAACTTCGTGGTTTTCTCGTTTGAGGCTAATAAAGTGTAGTTTTTCTAAAATGACCAAATAGACTTTTTGCAATTTTGAAGGTTTCAAGACTGCGTAACTAGGATGCATGAGATTAGTCTTCGCATCAAACTTTGGTAATCTGTGTCGAGGACAAGGCACTATACCAAAGATTTGCGGCGCTGAATATACGAAGTTGATGATTTGAGGCAACAAGAAGATTAATAACGTCTTGGAGAAATGGCCCAAAATTCCTACAACAGCAAATACCATGCCACTGAAATAACAATAAGTGTCCCCAACAAAGACTTGAGCTGGGTACCAATTGTATTTCAAGAGCCCTAGTGATACGCCAATGAATGGAATAATGAATATGGCCGATAAAAGGTGCAGATCATAAGCAGCAGCAGAAACTGTCAGCAGGAAAAGGTAGCACAAGTCATTAATTAAGAATATAACCCCAAGGATTACTGATTGGCCTACTTCTAATCCGTTGATACCAGCTAAAATGTTTATGGAGTTTGGGGAAAAGATGGAAATTGCAGCCATGTAGCCATAGTAGAAAATTCCAAGGTCTAAGAGCATAGGCTCAGAAGTTGTTACTGAGTAGTCCGTAGAAAGCGTACTAAATGACAAACCAGTAACATAGGTGAAAACATGATTTCCTTGGCGGATGAAGAAATTGAGAATTTGAACCAATTCGGGGCCCAACCATACCCGGTTTAGAATAAAGCTTGGTACCACGATCGAAGTGACACTAAAGTCAACATAATAGACGATCAATAAGGGAACACATGCTACAGCAGGCATGAAGAATTTGTGCCTCCACCGAATGTCGAACAAGTCGTCAAAAAGTCCGAGCAACGTGATACTTTGTAAACTCAAAAGACCACTTAAAAACTCCGAAAGTTTGTTATGAGGAAATAAGTGGTTATCAGGAAGCGCCTGGTACTGTGCGCTATAGTCAATCGACACTCTAGCGTCGTCTGACATTGATGAGAACGACACCAAGTATTTAAAGAAAATAAATGGGATAATCAAGAACATTAAAAACATGTATGTTACTGCCGGAATCACTCCCATAGACTCAGCGAGGTCTTTTTTGGCATCTTTTTTGGATAAATCTTTACCTTTCAAGCCAATATTAATAAAGTTGGATTGCAATCGTGGTATCAACGCTTGAGTTATGACGTATCCAATAACTCCAAAAGCCACCAGGGTTTGGAGCGGGCTGTTGGGACGCACCAGAAGTACTGCTGCAAGCGCAATTGACAAGTTAGTTAATCGAGACAATGACGGCATTGCTTCGATGTTGCTGAAATCAACAGCCTAGCTGGCAAGTTATGTTAACGTTTCCTGTACGAAGCCACGAAATTCATAATCTTGATAAATCCTGCACTAAACATCAAGCCGTCTCCATCTTCTGGCTATGAAACTGTTCGTATCAGGCCATGAAGAACTTATCCATGATATCAAATATGATTTCTACGGCAAGCATATAGCCACTGCATCGTCGGACCATCACATCAAGGTGTTTGATTTGGATGCGGCCACTCTGTCGTGGGTGTTAAACGACCTGTGGAAAGCTCACGATTCCCTGGTGACAAAAGTAGCCTGGGCCCATCCCGAATTCTCCAGTTCCAATATTATAGCCCTGTGTTCATATGATAGAAGTGTAAAAGTATGGCAAGAACAGCCCCAAGAGTTGCACGGTTCAGGAAGACGATGGGTAAAATTGGCAACCTTGGCTACTGAGTCGTTTGGACCCATTTATGACGTTGTATTTGCTCCCAATCATTTGGGACTTAAATTGGGATGCATCGGCTGTGAAGGTATCTTCCGGATATATGAGTCAGTAGACCCATCTGACTTAACTTACTGGTCATTGGTGGCTGAGATCCCAGTTTTGAGTCTGCAATTGCCAACTAAGAGTCTCCAAAGTAGTTTTAGTGCCGAATGGTGTCCCGCCAAATTTTCAAACTCTGAAAAGTTCGTAGTAGTAGCTCTTGACCAAGGATTCATCTATGGTTCAAGCGCGTCCGGAGGTAATACAGAAGGAGCTAGAACCGCCGATGACTACGACTCTATCAGTGGTGACAATCCCAGCGTTAATTCCGAAAACAAGTATATCAAGTTGTGTAATCTTCCTGAGCACAACGGTCTCATTCGGTCTGTGAGTTGGGCTCCATCGATGGGTCGCAATTATCATCTTATAGCCACGGCTTGCAAGGATGGGTATGTAAGAATATTCAAAGCTATGGAGACTGCGACAGGAGATCTCAAGATTGAGACTGTTGCTAAATTAAATGATCATCATCTGGAGGTATGGAGAGTAAGCTGGAATGTTACTGGCTCTATATTGAGTTCTGCTGGTGACGATGGTAATGTGCGGTTGTGGAAGAGCAACTACTTGAATGAATGGAAATGTATGAGTGTCATCAGTAACAATTCTGACGACAGCCAAAAATAATTAAGTCTACTGTATATTATTAAATGCTATTATTTAGTTCTTTGCTTTTTTTTTGGAGCTTCGTCTTCAAGCTCATCCCATAAAGCGTCATTTTCTTCTTCGTCGTTAACCACTTCATCAGCCTCCTCCGTCTCCTCACCTTCTAAGAATTCGATATCGGAAATTTGAGTCCCAACAAAGACCTTGGCCACAATTTCTCTCGTCTTGAGGTTGTATACTCTTAAGTATCGATCAAGCCCACCGGTTGCA
Source organism: Meyerozyma elateridarum (assembly GCA_030574335.1). NCBI lineage: Eukaryota > Fungi > Ascomycota > Pichiomycetes > Serinales > Debaryomycetaceae > Meyerozyma > Meyerozyma elateridarum. Next base: position 333,949 of record JAJMEU010000001.1, read on the forward strand.
AGAAATTCGTCTTTGTATATGCTGATTCCAAAGATGGCACCAGTGTTTCCTCCCTCCAGATATTTTCCTAACAACTTTGTTACAGGTTTTGTGAACTCTCCAGCAGTAGCCGAGCTTATTCTATGTGCCTTTTCGTCAATTTGAGTTAACGAGTACTTTGCAATCAAATTACGATTATCAGTTACGATGACTTCGTCAAATGTTGAGTCTGTGAAATTTAGGGTTATTAATGGAGCATCCCCTATTTTGTAGTCTTTAACTGGTCTTTTACCATGAGTAGTATCGTAAATTCTTAATTGGCCATAATGAGTTGCACTTACTAATTGGTAACCTTTCGACAGAGGAAGGAACCGTATAGCTCTTATCCATACCGGAACCCGCAAATCAAGGTGATCGTTCTTGACATTCTTCGCGGTGAATATTACTTCAGGAGTCTTTAAGATTTTGAAAGTCTTGTTATCAAATAATCTTACAATCCGCAAGTCATTCTCCTTTCCACCGTATGCAAACACCCCTGGTTCTTCTAGTGACGCTTCAAAAGCGTCAATTGGTTTATTTCCTGGAAGCTCTATTATGGTTGTGTCTTCTGATATAGAGCCATCTTCTTTTAAATTGAATATTAAGGAACAGCCAGTGTTGAGCCCAATCACACCGATCAATCTCTTCTCGAAAATGTGTAAGCTAACTGGTTTAGCATCTTTTATTTCAGGAAACTCTTTATGTGAAATTAGCTGGTCTTCTTGATCTTCCACTTCGATGTCATATACACTAACACTACCATTCAAACGACTGCAAACAATATAATGCTGAAAATAAGAAGTGTGAACTATTCTAGATTTGGATGAAGATTCAGGTTTGTTGAAAATTTGGATGATGGAAGTTGGTTGTGGTTTATCTTTCTTCGAGGTATCAGTACCAACAGAACAAATAACTTCTTTGGCATTGCCAGAATCATCAGAAGTAACTATCAACCTCATCGCAATTGATGCACTGCAGCAGTCTCACGCTAAGTAAATAAATTTTCAGTCTGCGTATACAGGATATCTGACAACCGTTCCACGGACGAACATTCGGAATGGCTTACATGTCATCTAAAGCATTAGACAACAGTCAAAAGTCATAGGAAGCAACTATAGCGTCCAATTGACTCGTTGGTATTGAAATTACTTATTCTGTTGATGAGTGTATATCGTTTACTCTATTATTGTAATCCACATAATTAATACTATGTTGTCGATTGCGACACTATATAGATATCTTGCATAGATGCTCTTATTAAGACGGCAGGTTTATCGATTGTTCATTGTTAAATGTGACCTCTTGGGCAGCTTTCTACTCCAAATCTTTCTAACATCAGTATTGGCTGCTAAAACGCTTTCGTCCGGGTAATCGTATCGCATCGAGATGCGACTATAAAAGAAGAAAAAAATGTACGCTTTAAAAATTTATTACGAGGCATGCAAACTTATTTTGAATGCCTAGTAATCTCTACTATAGAGAGTTCTTCTTGTCGCGGGCTTAGGTCTATTTGTATTTGAAGAATGAAGATGATGAAATTAAGTTACTTCTTTCCCAGTCTGATTCGACTATGACGACAGGGTTGAAAACTGTCTGAGCAACATCAAACCTCTCTTGCAGGAGGCGTTGTTTGGGCTTATACTTGCCAGTATTAGCATTTCTGATTCACAACCATCATTAATTTGAGTTCAAATAGAAACAGTGCTTAAGCATACGACAAGGAGATTCGCTATGGTTAGGTTCCTATATGATGAAAGATTCCATAAACATTCGCAGTTTCCTCGGTAGCGTACACAAAGAACCCATCTTAGTATGCCGGTGACCGCTTATAGACCTTCCATGGATGTCTGATAGGAACTTCTTTACATATTTTCTTATTTTTTTCTCTACGGAATTTGAACTGTGACGTCTCATTTCAAATATCTGGCTATATAAATACCTTTAAATCTTTCCCTTCACGTTAGGGCGAGTCAATGGCCATTGGTAGGTGCCTTCATCAGCGAACACGTAGTCATGCTTGCCCAAGAATGCTCTCAAACCCTTTGGACCCTTGGATCCGTAAGGGTACTTTTCAGGAACTGGTCCTTCCTTGGATTCAATAAATTCCAACAATGGAGTGAACAACTTCCATGAAACATCCAACTCGTCATCTCTTACGAAGTTGGAGTGGTTACCGAGAAGACAATCTCTAATCAAAGTCTCGTAGGCTTCAGGAATCCAGAAGTCCTCGGAGTATCTCTTAGAATATGTTAAATCCAAGTCAGTCAATGAAGTCTCGGTAGAAATACCAGGAATCTTGGAGTTAATCTTCATGTAAACTGCTTCGTTAGGTTGGATTCTGATTACCAATTCATTGCTTTGGATCTCCTGGAACATACCCTTAGCAACTGGCTTGAATTGGATTCTGATTTCAACCTTTGACTCATCTAATGCCTTACCTGCTCTCATAACGAATGGAACGCCCTCCCATCTTTCATTGTGAATTTTGGCACCAATAGCGGCGTAAGTAACACACTTGGAGTCCTTCTTGACAGTGTCGTCGTCTAAGTAGCCTGGTTTCTTGCCATCCTCTGAAGGGCCGTATTGACCAAGAAGAATGTCATCATGTTCTAAAGGACCGAAGGCCTTCAATACCTTGACTTTCTCGTCTCTGATAGCTTCCGGGTCAAAGGAAACAGGTCTTTCCATAGTCAACAAGGTCAAAACTTGTAGAATATGGTTTTGCATTACATCTCTGACAATACCAATTTCGTCAAAGTATCCTCCTCTGCCCTCAGTACCGAAAGCCTCCTTGAAAGAGATTTGGACTGATTGAATGTGATTTTTGTTCCAAGCAGCGTTTAAAAGCTGGTTACCGAAACGCAAAACTAACAAGTTCTTGACCATTTCCTTACCCAAGTAGTGGTCAATTCTGTATAATTCTTCCTCAGAGAACAAGGGAGCCAAGTCCTTTTGCAACTTACGGGCAGACTCCAAATCATGACCGAAGGGCTTCTCGACAATCAATCTGATACTACCGTTCTCTGGGTAGACATTCTTCTTCAATTGCTCGGCAACAGTTGTAAAAGTGGAGGGAGGCAATGCCAAGTAGAACAAACGCTCAGGTTTGGAGATACCGTGTGACTTCTCGAAGTCTTCAATACTCTTGAGCAACTCAAAGTATCCTTCGTCGGTGTCGTATTGACCAGACATATAGGTACACAAGTCCAAGAACTCCTTGACAGTTTGCTTATCCTTTTCTTCCTTGATTTTAAAGTTAGGTTCAACTCTACTTTTGAATTCTTCTTGTGACAATTTAGACCGAGCATATCCGATGATTTTCACAGTCTTGGGCAATTGACCTTGACGAAACAATCCAAACAACGCAGGGAAAGTTTTCTTCTTGGCTAAATCTCCCGAAGCGCCAAATACGACAATGGTAACAGTTTCACCGAATGGGGCGGACATGTTGACTTTCTAAATTATTTTTGTATCAATGAATTGAATTGCTCGATGGATCCCAATAATTCAGCAATGTAATTCTGAAGCTGAATTGGCCGATAACTGGTTAAGTAGTAATCGTATTTAAAAGGTGTGATCTCTTTTGCTTAAACCAAGTCAATTGATGCACAACAACAATTTTATGAATGGCAATAGTGAGGAAATTTTTTTAACGGTGCTCCCCCTCCCTGGTGATTGCGAAATTATCAGTGCGGTTCGCGGCCACCGTAATAAGTCAGCTAAATTGATAGAATTATAACGGAAAAAATAATTCCGTAGAGACAAACAGTTGGCCAACTCGGATGACCTTATCTACAACGTGCTATTTATATAAGATTGATCTAAAGTAGTGTCTGGTCTCTATAAATGCTGACAAAGTTCCCGTGTTCGGGTTTATCGTGCCCGGCGCTTACTAAGATAATGGTTTCTACGCACGACATTGGCCTGTTCCCCACAAAATTTATCCGAAAATTTCAGTCATGATTCACTGTCGTCGATTTGTAGGGTGCAGCTGACCAGTCTGGATTTTTTTTCTGTCACACCGGATTTTAATAAAGCGTTTACACTATTTAATTTTTAAAATGTTTTTCGAATTTTTTTTGACTATTCATATGTTAACTACTGTGATTCTTGATTAGTTGTTGTAGATTTTGTAGCATCGTTAGGCGATTGTCCTTGCTGTACTTTGGTACTCTTTTGGGTACCTTCTGGCTCATCGTCATCAACAATCCTAAACATCTCTTCCTCATAATCTGGCAATGTTTCCGCATGCAATTCGTCAAAAAGCCTATCTCTTGCTTCCTGGCTACTTCTGGCTCTATCATTTCTTTCTCCTAAGTCCAATGAGTCGGTTTCATCCTCATCGCTGTCGCTGTAGTCTTCTCCAGGAATGATATCAAATTCGTATTCATCTCTTCTTCTCCGTCTACGAGATCCTCCTGGGGTACGGTGGTATCTCATGACTAAGAGGACTACAACAAACCCAACGGCGGCTAAAGCCATGAAATATTGGGCAACGTGGTCAGCAGTGTATGTCGAGTGTTGTCCATCTTCATCATTAGGAGCTTCCGAAGCAGTGCTGGTGGGGCTAGATTGAGTAGAAGTGGTCTTGGGCTTCGACTTCGACAGCGTCTTTGCTTCGTCGGTAGTAGACGTGCTGGTGGTTGAAGTAGTTTTTGGGGCCTCTGTAGTGGTTGGACCCTCATTTTCTTTGTTCTGTTGTTTGTCTCTTCTGACAGCAGCATAATCTTTGTCTATGTCATAAACCTCTGTCTTATCGGCGTCGATGCTTTCACCGAAAATTCTCAACTTCCAATCAACCAATTTAAGCAGATTAGTCGATCCATCCTTATTATTAATGTATACCTTAAGAGTCCATTTTCCGACTCCATTCTCACCCCAATGTGCAACAGACATAAAAGTCCAATTCTTGAATCCTTTGGCCGCCATATCTTTTGGTCTGAAGCTAGCCAACTCACTTACAACTCCAGATGGAGATACGATTCTTGCTCCAACTCTTCCTCTGGCAGTAGCTTCAATGTTTACCGTCACCGTAATGTGCTCGACCCGCTCCAAATTGCTTACCTTCAAGTCATCTTTGGTAACCTCAAGTTCAGACTTGATAGTTTTATCCGAATCTTCAGGAGTTCCGTCAATGCCCTCGTTCACACTTACAACATCGGAATAATACCATGATTGTGGCTTAACATTTTTCCAGTTTTTGGCGAAGTGAGCCATCTCGTAGGCATCGACTTTACCGTAACCGTATTTATGGGAATACTTCCTACCCAAAGCCGTAACTTGATAGTTGCCATCGTCTTCGTTAACAGGCACCGAGCTTAATGCAGCAACGTATTGGAGATCTCTCCAAGTAAGATTTGGATTCATTTGTAAAACGAGCGAAAAGATTCCAGCCGCCAATGGAGCTGCTGCTGAAGTACCTCCGTGATTTGCAGAACAACTATTCTTGATATTAGTAGTATGAATGTGTTCACCAGACCCAGAAGAATAAGTTACAACCATTACTGCGGAGCATGCTTCGGAATACGATGGATGCAATCCTTTGAAGTCAATGGCACCCACAGTTATAGAATAGATTGAGTTAGTGTAACCATCAAAATTGCACGAGTCATCGAATCTTCCACCATTTCCAGATGCAAAAACATATATAGAGCCCTTCTTCTTCCTTCCTTCTTGAATGCCTTTAATCATAGCTTTCCTTACTACTTTTTCTGGTTGTGAAACGGTAGCTCCATCGTCTCTAGGACCCCAAGAACAGGAATAAATATCATTGACATCGAGGCCATAAACCATGGCTGCGGCTTCTTCAGCGGCGGTGATTTGACCTGACAAAATTCTTACTCCACTGACTTTTGAATCATAGGCTACACCCACACCACATACATCGTTCTTGACGGCGGCTATTTCACCAGCACACCGGGTACCGTGCCAATCATCGAATAATTTCGGAAATGGAAGCTTTTGATTTTCATTATAATCCCAAGAGCCATCAACATTAAAATTGTCCTTCAAATCAGGACTTTCATAGTCAAGACCATCATCGACGATTGCAGTGGTGATGCCTTCACCAGTCAAACCTTCGTACCAAAGACCGGTAACGTTCACATCTTGTCCGGGGTTGATGGTATTGAGGATATGCCATTGCTCTTTAAATATAGGGTCGTGAATCTTGAAGTCTTCAGCGACTTTACGAAGAGGTTCAAGAGAGGAGTCGGGTAACTTATCGTCTAAGATATCTTTTTCCACTACATGCATAACTGGAGCTCTCTTCTCTAGCATCTTTGGTTCAAGCATATGCACAGATTTCAAGTGTGGATTCAGCACCATAGAGTCGTATTGATCTTCAAAGCCGGCCGATCTTTTCATGATATTGTTGTCGTTTGAGTTGAGGTTGCCTATAAATTCAGTATATGGATGTGCCTTATCGATACTAAAAACATAGTGGTCATCAAGGCCTTGTACAGGATGTTCAAACTTGAAGTGTTGGGTGTTATTCTGTATAAACTCATTCAACGGTTTCGATGAGACTGAGGTATCAAGTTCTACAATGAAATAATTTTTGGATTCATAGTCTCTCTTTGGAATTTGCAGTGCGGAAGCTACACCTAAGAGCATCCAGGCAAGTCTAAACAAAGCCAATATATTCATATTGTTGGTCTTCAGTTGAATGCCCGTTGCTTAAGTGAATGGATCGAGGTCAAGAAAACCGTTGGTGGGGGCTGAAGCTAACGTTTTTTGTATTAATAGATCACAGGTTTTTCTTAGTATTCAGTGTACGTAGCACTGTTTTGGTGATACAGAACCGACAGCGAGTCTTCTATGTTGTAAACCAAAATAAACTACTTGATGATAAAACCCCACGCACACCTGTCAATAAATTTTGTCGGTTTCGTGTTGCTTAGGTAATACGATTCTTTCTTGATCTGCCAGGTAACTATAGCTTAACAAGTATATTTCCGAAACAAAGAAAGTAGACTATTATAAAGCTAAGATATTATTCCTGAATGCCATTCATTCTTTCTTAGATACTTTTGACTGCATTTTAAGATCTCTGAAGCATTTGCAATTGCGGAGAACCGGTACTAATACTCCGTTCAAAACGAAGCTAGATCGTGAGAACAATGCATAGCAGATCGATAATTCAAAAGTTCAATTAAGAATCACTTCGTCTAAAGTTAGTGCTTAGATTTCAAAATTCCGCCCGTAATAAACCCTTGAGGCTTCTCTCCCGCCTGAAACAACCTCGACTAATCCTGCACGAGCCGCAGGGTTTACCTTGACGTAATTTTTCAACTTTATTTAGAAACCATGAAGTTACTGATCGCGAAGCCGTGGGTGTTTTTCCTAGTTTATGCTGTTGTGGCATATGCGGCAGATGATTCTTCCGACGATTCTTCAGAAAATAATGATCCTCCAACTTCCAATCATGCTTTTTCCAAGACAATTCATTTCCTATTAATATTATCTCTGGATCTAATTCTTTCTTCTGTAGCCGCCGCCCTCGCTGTCGCCGGCCGAATTCACTGGTCACTTCCGTTGCAGTATATAATAACAGGTTACCTGGTGTTTGACACACTTTTCCTCCTGTTTCCTGACTCCGATGGACACGAAAATAGAACTTCCAAGGGAACCGGTTGGTTTTTCACTATTTTAATGGGAGCTTTGATATTTCTCGGTACATTTATAAATGGATCCAACCTTGTGATAAATAAATTCTATCCACATTGGAAAACTCAGGGCACTGGCAGTGGACCAAATGAGTACGGCTGGCCTTATAAGATCTACAAAACGTTATCGTTTATCGCCGTACCCACTGGATGGGTTCGTGTCTGTCTTGCTCCTGTGGCATTGTTCGGGCAATGTTACGATGACCACACTGGCCAATGCAATGCGCATGGAATTATGGGATCTGCCTTTATCGTATACGGATTTGTTCTTTCGTTGGTTCTAGTAATACCTTGGATAAGATGTCATCCGGATCCCAATGCTAAGTCGCAAGACTTTTACGATTCGTGCTTGATGTGGTTGTGGGGTTTGGTTAACACCTTTACCGAACATAGATGGGGTAAAGAACCGTGGAATCATGCTGACTTCTTGCATACCTTCTTAGGTCTTATATGGTGGGCGGGGGCCACCCCAGCTTTATTCTTGACTTGGTCTGGAGGTAAAAGAACAACCATTCCTGCCATATTATTAATATTTACTGCCTATGCAATGAAAGAACACGGGCAGCATCAGGAAATTTCTGTGAAAGTACACACGATGTTTGGATATGCATTGGCGTTTGCGGGACTTACTCGAATCATTGAAATCTCATTCGTCTTAAAGGACAAAAGATGCAGTGAGAGTGGTAAAGTACTTGCATTTCAACACATTCCCCCATTTTGTCTCGTCTTAGCTGGATTAATGTTTATGTCTGCAAATGAAGAGATCCTTGTCCTTGTTAGTGACCTAGGGATGAATCATGCTTCCTACATTCTTTTAATAACAAGTTGCGCTTTCTTGATCTACTTTTGGATGCACGCAATTCTTGCATTCTATTTACGTCTTGTGGGCTACAACGAGGATGGGGAATTAAGACAGCTCAATTATGAATCTGTTGGACACGAAGATTTTGAGCTCGGAGATTTAAGTGAAAATGAATCGTAAGAACTATATATTTATCCATATAAAATGAAACCTTGACAATAACGTTTGTTTCCAATCATGTTGCAACTTTAGGTGCTTATCTATATTTCCTGCATGCAGCAAATTTATCTGCAGAAATATTAGTCAGTCCGATGCCATCAGCTACACTGGCTACTTTTGCTATTTCATTTGGGAAATACTCATGAGTGCCATACTATCGGCTGACGATCTTAATGACTTCATATCTCCTGGTGTGGCATGCATTAAGCCTTCTATTACGGGCAAAGCATCTTCGGGTGATGCCATGGAGTATGGAGAAGTAGAAATTCAATATGATGAAAATGGGAAACCGTTAGAAATATCCAAGATCGATGGTGCTATCAAGAACTTATCACCTGCTCAGATTTCGTTGGCTGATTGCCTTGCTTGTTCGGGCTGTATCACTTCCGCTGAGGAGATTCTTGTAGCTCAACACTCCCACCAAGAATTGATCAAAGCATTGCAGCAGAAGAGAGAAAATGTCAGCGACAAAATCTTCGTTGCTAGTATTTCCCACCAAGCAAGAGCGTCACTTGCTACCGCATATAGCTTGTCTGTTCCCCAGATAGACCGGTTGCTTGTGAATCTTCTCGTAAACCAAATGGGATTCAGCTTTGTGGTTGGAACCGGTTTAGGTAGAAAGCTTTCACTTTTGTATGAACTGCAGAACATAATAGAGAAAAAGGAAAGCGGATTTCAAGGCCCCTTACTATCGTCAATATGCCCTGGTTGGGTATTATACGCTGAAAAGACGCATCCACAGGTCCTTCCAAGAATTTCCAATATAAAATCCCCACAGCAAATTACTGGTTGTTTGCTCAAGACACTAGCAGCTGATCATATGAACACCTCCAGAGACAATATTTATCACTTATCCATTATGCCTTGTTTTGATAAGAAATTGGAGAGTGCTCGTCCGGAGCAAGACGAGTCTCTTCAACTGGTAGATGTTGACTGCGTTCTTACACCTAAGGAATTCGTTACCCTATTGGAAGAATTCAAAGATCTCTTTTCACTCACAAGCTTTGGTAACGAACTTGATACTATTCCTATTTCAGACCTCTACACACAATTTGCCCCGAAGAATTGGCCCTTCATGGATCTCTCATGGTCAAGTGACTCCGGATCTCTGTCTGGTGGATACGGTTATAACTATTTGCAATTGTTTCAACAGCACATGTGTATGAAGGAACCCGAAAAGTATCAACAAGACAAATTCCAGCTTCAGTCCGTTGCTGGAAGAAACAAAGACATTTATGAGTTACGACTCATTTACGATAACACTCCGGTTGCCAGCTCTGCCATTGTTAATGGATTCCGTAATATTCAAAACTTAGTGAGAAAATTAAAGACACCATCTTCGAAGACTTCTGGAGCCAAAGTGAACCCTCTTGTGGCTCGTAGAAGGGCTAGAATGTCATCTAAAAGAAGCACTGAGTCGGACAACGAACCAGAACCCGCAGACGCTTCAAAATGTGACTACGTCGAAATCATGGCCTGTCCAAACGGTTGCATTAATGGTGGAGGCCAAATAAGCTCTTCGTCTGAGGACGGAGACAAGGAATGGCTTTCCATTGCTCTTACCCAATATGGATCTATTCCAATGATCGATATAGCAGAAGACTCTGAGCTTGCACTCAAAATCATGAACTGGGCTCATGAATTTTGCCAGAACTTTGAAGTTTCGGAGTCAAGATTGCTTAAAACCTGGTTTCATGAAGTTGAAAAGCCTACTGACCCTGGAGCCATATTAATGGGATCCAAATGGTGAAATATATAATGGCTGCTTATTTCCTGTATAGTACCTTGCATTAAAACCACGATATAGCTGGTTTCCTGTATACGAATAAAAATTTCCATCAGCTTACTAGATACCACCTTTACTGATGCTTCGGATTCCAATAATGTTCCGAAGGACATCATTGTTGGTGTTCAGGCAATTTCTGAGCCTATCCATCAGAAATAAGTCATTTCCGTCGCTTAGGGCCGAAGATGGGCTTAACCGTGATGGTTCACCAAAAATCGAAAGACCTCAGAGATACCCAAGAATTCACCCAGAGGAAAAGAAAGGTAATAGATTCGCAGCAAAGTTTGAAAATTCACGTAACCATAAGAAGAATAATAGCCCAAATCAGCGTAATGAAAGACATAAGTCTCCCAGAAAGAGTATCAGATTTCAATTCGAATCTGGTTCCGGCCAGGCTCAAAATGCTGTAAAGTCATTAATTGCAGAAGTTCATTCGTATTCCAAAAATTACATGGTCCACTACGTAGATCCAGAAGTAGGTGGCTTGCAAAGAAAGCATTTGGTTGATATTGTAAATAGTCTAGATTTTTCAACCGATGGATTTTATTGTATCCCTCCGGCAAGTGACGATAAATTGCCTATAATAAGAACTAATAAAGTCCAAGAAATGATCAGAGCATACACTGACAAATTAGCTCTCGAAAAAGAGCAAGAGTTACTCGAAAAGGGAAGTATCGTGGCTCAGAAAGTTGTCAGGCTGCGTGAACGTGCTGAGAAGAAAAAGTCAAATGTTAGAGTGGTCAATATATCTTGGAACATTAGTTTCGCTGATTTAGATGGCCAAACTAATGCTGAGGTAACTCGTCGCTTGAACAAGGGTCAAAATTTCTTAATTTATTTGGGTGACAAAAGAGAGTTGAATAATAGTCTTAAGAAAGGAGCTCAAGATGGCGCAATGACTGGCATGCCTTCTGAGGTTGCATTCACCGGAGAATTTTCAGAGACTGAACTTGAGACTATGGATATGGAAAAGCGCAGGCGTGTGATGGTGTATGAATCTCTCAAGAAAAACTTGGACAACAGTCCTTGTAAGTACCAGGTGAATGGAGCTTTAGAGTCAAGACTTGTATTCAACTGTCAATCCTTAATACAGGAACTGGATGATGCCGCTAACAAGGATACAGTTAGAGCTTCGAAGAAGACAAAGACGGTAAAACGTGAGCACGAAGAGAAGAAGAAAAGGATGAGTGAGGAGGAACTAGATAACTTGTATCTGTTCAAAATTGAAGAGTAGTAGGCATTATATTAAATATGTATATAGTTGACGAACTAGTGACGCAAATCAAGCAAGTCTTATAGAAAATAGTAACCACCTATACTATGCTTCCGTAGTTTGACTTGATTGACAGTTGTCTACGAGCACGATCTTCTCGTAATCTTTTGACTTTAAAGCCATATTCATGACTGCTTATTAAATTGTCAACAATTGGATAATTGAGAAGTCGTTTGACCTCTCCCTGATCGAGTTTGTAGTTGTTCACTACAGTTCTTACTGCTTTATAATAAAGTTCATCTCCATCAAGGAGTTCACTATCATAATTATAGCCATCACCATTAAGAGTTTCTGTGATGTTGGGAGCTGTATTGCTGATATCTAAAGGAGCAACTGCGGGAGAATTGGGCGGTGATGGCTCTGATTTTGGCGATGATGGGTATATGCCTCGAGTAGACGTCCCTAAAGAACGCAATGAAGGTGAATATTGTGGGTCTGATGGAAGCAATGGCAGTCGTAACAGTCTAGAACTATCGGAAATAGATTTCTGGCTAGCCAGTGACGGTTTTTGGATCCAATGCTTTTGCTTTCCATCACCGTGATAACGAAGTCCCTGTTGTATCCTACTCATACGACTCTTCGACATGGGATGAGCCACACTAGCTTCAACTGAATCAAACATCTTATAATCCTTATAGTAGTCACCGTGGTATGTGATCTTGAAATCGTTAACAAGATCCCTTATTCCAAACATATCTCTGACAGCATACATGAACTTAAGCCTTCCATTTGGAATATAGGCAATAGTGAAAGGCTTATAGGAAAACGAGAACCAATGACCAATGGCAAACGCGATCAACTCAATGCATAGCAAGGCATTCTGAATTGCAAGACCCAAGTTTGTATCCTTCCCTGTTTCTGAAGATTCAGGAAGTATTCCGGCAAAGTTGAGGATAGCAAGAATTACTCCTTGCCAGTAAGATGCAAAAATTATCAACTTCACACACAAAAACTTTCCTACTGGGTTAAACGGCTTAAGATCGGTCCAAAGTATCTTCCAGAAAATAGCAAGACAGTAAAGCGATAGCGAAACACTGGCATTATATAATACCATCATCCACAAATAGATCGAAGTCCAGTTCATATTGTTGACGTCATATAGTCCGAGAGCTTCGGAAAAGAGCATACCAAAACACAACGCAGGTTTGAGCCAAACGTACTGAAGAATACCCCGTTTGATATTCAAAAAAGTGTGCAGATCAGAAATATCTAAATCTGGGAATAAATACTTTACGAAGCCCGGATGGGGCACTGGTTTTCTACCAGCAGTGGATATGATGATTTTTCTTTCCCCACCCAACATTCCGGTTAAGAGAGAAAAGAAAGTATAAATGACGAAAGCTTCATAAATTTCACGAATGGGTTCTATAACGAACTTCACCATAGGTGATTGTGGATTGGTTAACATACAAAAACAGGAGAGGGCAAAAAGCGGCACAATGATTTGGATTCTTATCATTAGTCGTTGCTGGAATGGCTTTCTGTAGTTCGCAAGATGCATGATAATGCTTAGAACGATAATAATGCTGGATACTATAGACGAATAGCCTGCTATGGTTATCACCCAAGTAGGTATACGCATCGTAACGGTATAGAGCGTGCTACTCCAATGTTTATTTGAAAAGCAGTGACTGCAACAGCGCTAATTGTGCTAAGCTTGTTGATAAAGATTAGGCTGATGTCCTGCATGCATTGCAAGGGTTCTGGAGCAAGAACGAGCTCGTCTAATTATAGAAGAAACTATATGCTATCGAAGAGTTATAGTTCAATGGTTATTAGTTATATTAACTAGTTTGTGTTTATATAGAGTATATCTTTTTTATCTATCTAGATTGCAATTAAGCCATACCAGAGTCTTTCATTTTTTTGGCCCTTTCTCTTTCGTGAGTAAGTTTTTGCAATTCCTCCTCAGTGACTAAATGGTGTGTATGATTATCTGGTTTGAAGAGCTTACTATCAACAATGTGACAGTACAGTATACTCTCATAGAAGTCGTCGGCAAGAACGTCATGGATCAAATATCTTTTGGACACATCTATTGAAAGCATTGAGAGAATCAAAGAACGAGATTCTGCAGGTAACAATTTCATGAGCTTGGTAGCTCCATGTTTTGCCAGTCCGTTAGATCTAATATCGGACTTGCTGTCTGTCTTGCTCTCTGGCTTACTGTCTGTTACTTCAAGATTGCTCATACTATCAGTGAGATCGTGTGCTGCTTCTTCTTGTGCAAATGAACGGTACGAAGGGTCCAGGTTCTTAGGAATCTTCCACGGGAACCTCTTGAGAATCATGCAACAATAAATGATCGCAATTGACCACACATCTACTAGTCTAGGATCATATCCGAAATTACTTGGCTCAAACACCTCTGGAGCAAGATATGGATCGGACCCCACAATTCCTCTAGCTCGAACAAGACGGTGAGTATCATCAAGAATATCCATCTTAGGAGTACCTTCAATCAAATTTTTACGGAACTGTACTGCCGATCCAAAATCAATCAATTTTAAAACACCATCGGCTGTTACCACACAGTTATCAAGTTTAAGGTCTCGGTGAGCCAAGCCGTTCTTGTGCAAATGGGCAACACCGTTGACGATCTGTTTGAAGTAACAAGCAACTTCATCTCGCTTCATTAAACCTGACATTACCAAATTGAAGAAATCGTAAGGACAGTAGTCCATGACGATGTAGTAGTCAGGGTCTCCTATAAGCGAATGGTGGTCTTTAATTAACTCAATTGTATGGATCAAATTCTCATGTTGCAACACCTCACCAATCTTGAATTCATTCTTTACTTTTCCTTTATAGTCACTTTCAGACTCTCGAGGAAGTCTAGCTCTAAATTTCTTGATTGCGTAAATCTGGGTAGGATCATCTTTTTTATGGACAAGGTTGACCGAACCACTGGCGCCCGTTCCAAGGAGTCTTCCCACTTCTCCGTATCGCTTGAATAAATCAGAATGGGTGTGGTGATGATGATGGTGGGTAGTGTGACTCTTTTCGTGAGCATGGCTTTTGGCGGATGGTGAGTGCTTCTCTTTCTTACTGGGGTCGTGGTCTCGTTTAAATTTTTTCAAAAACCGTTTCAAGGAAAGGTGACTGTGGCTATGTTGCGTCTTGTGGTCGTCGTCTTTATGTGGAGATAAGGTCTTATCGGGTTTTGGTTGTTGTTCGATGGTTGATTGTGGGGTCGTCGCGCCGGTGTGTTTAGCTTCGGCGTCAACGATACTGCTGGGTTCGGTGGTGTCGTCTAACGTTGAATGGGAGTCGGCATAAGGATTCACCGGCAGTCCAGCCTCATGCTCAAAGTGGAACTTTTCTTTGCTATCATCTCTTTGGGAACCGTTGTGACGGCGGAAAAAAGAGTTGACGGACGAGGTGCTGGTTTGCGGCGAGATGGGAGTTGAACCCCTAGAATTGCCCCGTTTAAGAAAAGAACGATGGGATGAAGTTGGCGTAGGCAGATTCTCGGCTTGTGATGCTCCATCTCTCAGGTGCAACTCCTGGTTAATTGAAGCCATGGAGTGTGAAAGTGCCCCTCGGGGAGTCGTATGAACAGTTTCTTTATCTCCAGTCATGATCGGACCGAGCAGAGCAATCTAAGTATTGCAGAAGGAGCAAAAATAAGAGTAGATAGTTTCAGGTTTCTATTGCAGCAAATAACGGGTCTGCAGCAACGTACAATGCTGTCCCAAACGCTCCTTTATTTATGCCCAACTGTAATATTCGCAATTTTACTTAAAATTCACTTCTCCACCCTATTTTTTTTTCGCTTCTCCGGTATTGCATATAATGCAGGCTTGGTGCATCAGGGGTCCGGCATTAGAAAGACCCGTTGATAAGGTTAAAAATGTGCCAATATGTACTATTTCTTAAAATAATTTATTGATTGTGTCAAATTTAATTTACAACTGATTTACAGCGTAGGGTATATAGGTAGATTATTCATCACCGTTGGGGTTCATTATACGGTCCCACATCAGGGGTTTCCGACTTTTGCTATCATCGGATGAATGGCCGCTTTCTCCCAAAAGTTCTTCTACTTCTTCGTTAGGGCCATCACCATGCTTAAAAATAGAGTCTAACCGCTTCTTCCTCATTGATCCATGAGGAGTTGCGATTATCTCGTTGTCATCTTCATCCTCGCTTACATTCTCAATAATGGTCTTGTGAACTCCTTGTACATTGACAACAGACTCCACAATACCACCAGTTTTGTACGATCGAGATTCAGAAAATTGAGGACTAACAGATCTAGAGATACGTCCAGCTTCGCCTGCGTCGTCAATAACGACTTTGACATTACTTCCAGATGCGCTATTGCTGTCCTTGTGCAGAGCGCCGTTACGGCTAGTGATCTCAGACACATCAGTTTCTCGCTCTTCAGGAAGTAAAAATCTTTGAGGATGCTGACCATTGCTTTCATGATCTAAGCTTCTTCTCCTCGCTTCTTGGAGAGCACCTTCTTCAGTGGCATGCACCGATCCGTATTGCACGGTGGTTTGGTTGTTTTTACCGCTGTTTCGGCGTTGCGCGTTTCTAGAAACACCTGAAAGCGACTTGACAGTATCATAATCTGGTCTCTTTATAGTCACAAACAGTTTATTAGTTTCCAACGGGTTAGCAGCAGGATTCTTAGGCATCCACGTTTGCGCAGGAACTTGATGGTGTTCAGCTTGAGTGCCATCTTTCAATGGTTGAAGCAAGGAGTTGTTGTCCAAAGAGTTTCTCTTAGAATTGGAGGCAGATCTCAGGTATAAGTTCAGCAAATACGATGTCAAATTCCGTTTTGACAAGGGACCTGGTTGAGTACGTTTGATGTTCTTGTTAATGTCGACATACACGTCTGACTCGTCAACAATTTCCTCGCCAATTAATTCTTCAATCACATCCTCCAAAGTTAAAACACCCATTGCTCCTGTGGTCTCACCAGGAGTTTCACTAACGACAATCATATGAGACTTACCTTCTTGAAAGTAGTTCAAGATGTTCAAACAGGAAGTGTCAGCGCTAGTTTCGGGCAACGTGGCTAATGGGAAAGCAGCTACTGGTAAGGCATCTTCAGGGTCATAACTGATTAATACACGGACCAAGAGCATACCTACGAAGTTCAAAGGTTCGTTAGGCAAATGAATGGGGATACGAGAGAATCCGGCATTGAAAATTTCCTCCACTGTCTTCTCGTCAAGAATCATGTCAGAGCTCATAGTGTACACTCTGTCCATTGGAGTCATAATGTTCGACACGGTTTTCTCTTTCAAATCTAATACAGCACTGATGATGGTGACTTCATCTTGGTTTAAACGTTCTACACCCATCGTTTTGTGAAGAGTGACCAATGTTTTCAAACCTGATTTCTTGTATACGGTACCGTGATCTTCACCTAAAATATGGTCTAGCAAAAGAGCACATGGGTAAGCTACTGGATACATGATGTACATCAACACTAACACGAAAGGTGCAAACGCCGAACCAACTTGAAGACCGTAACGAACGGAAATAGATTGAGGGATAATTTCACCAAAGATAACGATAGAGGCAGTAGATGTAACCACGGCAGGCCATCCTCCACCTAAGCACCTATCCAACACGATTGGCAATGTTTCATTAGTGATGACATTTGAAAGTAATAATGTCACAAGTACCCAATGTTTACCTCTACCAATTAATTTAAGGACTTTACGGGCGTATTTACGTTCATAGGGGTCACCACTAGACGAGATAACCTTCAAGTAAACTTCATCCTGGCCCATTAAACCCAACGTAAGTCCGGCAAATACACCTCCAAGAAGCACGAGAAGAGCAGAGATAATCAAGTTAAAGTACCACTGCTCGGCAGTCATGGAGTCGCCAGATTCAATAACGTCATTGTGGACAATAGACGAGGTATGTTCTCTTGAGAATAAGGGGAGCGCAGCCACTAAGCGTGGAATTTGGGAAAAAATGAAGAATAATCTTGAGATGGCGTTACCATTTGTTAAAGAAACGGCATTTCTACTTCGCGACGGCTTAGGTTTGGTCATATGGTCTGAGTTAGTTTTACCGAACACGAAATTTTGGGGTAACGGATGACTGTTTGTATCAGTTCTAATTTGGATGTACCTACTTGAGTCAAAAAAATACAAAAAATTTGACGAGGGATTTAACAGTTAAAGATTTACTACTTTTGCTGGTGTCGATGGAACGTCAGGGAGAAAGTTCACTTGCTTGCATTTTGAGCGCGACACGCTATGACGGCGCGCTTATGCCGATGAGTTTAAACCCGTGGTTATGAATTACTTGGTCCTATTGTTGTCTGCAGGACTATTAGTATTAGGTGAAAGGTCGTTATCATTAGTATATGGGTACAGAGTGGTCTATATAGTTGTTTTTATTGTCGTAGTGTCGGTTAAGTAAGAAATTGGTTTTCAAAAAATTGGTTTCCAGATAATTTGGTTTCCGGATATTGACGTAAAAGAACTGCCCTATTCAAATGAAATTAGTCAACTGTGACTGGATCATCCCAGCTACCGGCGCCATATGACCCGTCATTATTGTCCGTATTACCTCGTAGTATTGCTTCTAACTCGTCGTCGAGTCCATCATCAAAGTCGTCTTCACTTGATGGCAGTATGGATTTACCCTTGGAATCCGATTTTGGTTCCAACTTTACTTGATTGTCAGAATCATCTTCATCAGATAGGTCTATGATTTCCTCGGGCTCGTAGGAAGCACCCGTAGACATTTCCTTTATACTGTCTTCCACAATTCGGTATCGTATTCTGTCGGTGATCTCTATGCGTTCCACATACTTTGGGGTGAATCGGACAAAGAAGTTAAATACATCACTAATATAGAGTTGATGTAATGCAAAAGACTTGTTACAAACAGGACACTTATAAGTAGGAATGTGCGCTACATGTGTTGTCTTGTTATGGATATGAGGAATAGTAGGACTGTGGTTAAGGAAGGGCATTTTTACTGGGTGGCCGGCCTTCTGACTCATTCTTTCGAACCGTTTAAGTTCATAGTTTCGTTTCACCAAATCCTTCTTTATTAATGCCTTCACTCCTGCGGGAATCTTGGTAAACTGGCAAAAATTGTCAAAATCAAAGCATTCAAAATGCTCACACGATGAAGATCTTACTGGAAGTTTGATACGAGTGGCCGTAAGAGGATCTCGCAAAGTAAATATAACCCTTTCTATCATATCTAAGTCCTCGCCAAGTTCCCGGTCTATGCTGGATAGTAAATTCTTAGGGATTATTCTATACTTATCATTGGGTAGAGTTGCTGATGATGAAGACGGTGGTAGTATTTTTACAGGATCTGGTTGTGTTTGGGTCTCAGCCGTAATAGTCGACTCAGTCTTTAATTTGGATGGACTTAAGGCAATATTAAGTTCCTGATCTAATGATGATAGCTCACTGTCGCTATCACTGATGCTTAAATCAGTAGCTTGCCTTAATGTTGATGGGTCTAATTTGATTGTCACGTAAAGTTTATGCTGTTGATTTCGATCCTTCAGGTGGTATTCTGACGCTATGGACACTCTACTTCCTGTCATTATAGGACCTCTGAGCCGTATATTGGGCGCCATTCTTCATTACTTTTATGTGGTTAATTATCAGCTAGTCGATGCCGCTATTTTTTACCTAATTTTGAACTTGAGGTTATGTAAGAAGTCTACAGTCATACAACGATAATTAACTACCTTGGCTCTATATACATATTATTGGGTAACGTTGAACTTAGCTTCTGTATTAAGTGTCTCTGAAAGCTCTTGCTCGAGGGTTTCAGTCAATGACGACATATCTCTCAAAGTGATCCATCTCGATCCAATTAAATCAAATCTTTTGGGGCCACTGATGGGACTACTCAACCAAATCTGCTGATTTGGTGGTTGTTTATTTATCACATAGGTTCCATTAGGAGGAACACTTACCGTCATTACTCCCTGACTCAATTCACAATCTATCTGGGGAAATTGTTCTGAAAGCTCTTCGAGGTCATCGGCTAACGTTTCAAGGTATTCGTCAGCTAATTGATGGAACTCACCAATAGTTATGTTATCGACTTTCTCCGAAACTGAGTCTCCTGACGTGCTTAATGAATATGATCTGGCGATAACACTGGAGACAATAGGAAGTGTGGGAGCTCTTGCTGATATGGCTGATCTGCGAATGGATGGAGCTATCAAGCTGGTTCTCAGTGCTAAACTCCTCCTAACTAGATGACGAAACATATTGTTGTTTTCAAATGTTGCAGTGAAGTGGATATGCTCCGTAACCTCTACGGTAATATGGGACGATGATAAATCTCAATGGTTTTAAAGTCTGAAAAGTAGTGTAATTGTGGTGCGTTGGTGTAAAGGTTTTGTTCAACTGTGGAAAATTGCAGTCTTAAGACCAGCACCACCACCATGATCTTTATACTTCTCTTTGGGTTTGTGGTCGTGGCCTTCGTATTGGCACTCCCATACGTATCTGGCCTTGCAACATACCAACATCAAGACGTACGAAAGCAAAAGAAAAGCCAAAATCTGACTCCGTCTACTGGTGGAAACACTGGCTATGTACCTCCAGATGAGCAATTGAAGCAAGAGGCTCAAGCCAAGTCCGGTAGTTCGACTTTAAAAGACAGAGTCAAAGTTACATCTGATGATTTACCTATAAGAATGTCGTTGAAACAGGATGGAGGTGCCCAGTTAAGAAGAAGAAAAGAACGTCTTGATGTAGACACCGACCCCAATAATTACGATTACGATCTTGACGAACTCATCTCAGAAGAAAGAGACAATGCTGCTGTTGAGCAACATAAGCAGTTTTATAGAAATGAGCCAGTAGGCAAGACTGGAAAGGAGATGGTATAATTATATGCTATGTAGTATATACAAAATTCACGATGCATTGCAAGTAACAAGATAGTCGAGGAGATCTAAAAGGGCCTCTTTTTTGGCGAATACCACGGCATCATTTCTATGAATTAAGGACGATGCAGATGCAGAGACTGAAGGATCAGGCATACTCCTAATATCCAGAACTGTTTGCTTGAGTTGTTCAAGTTTAGTACTAATATCAACACTGTATGGTCGAAGCTCGTGGGTGCTATCGAGGATTTCAACGACGGAGCCGAAAACTAAATTAATAAGATCATCATTAAGCTTGAGAAATGTACCACGATCACTTGGAAGTAAGTGTACAGCTTCCCTGGTGCTGGTGGAGATGAATTGCTGCAAAATTGGTGTAATTAAATCCATGCTTGAGTCATATTGGAAATTAGAATCATCTGTTACCCTGTACGAGTAATTATGACACCTAATTAGCCTAGCCAAGATATAAATGAAGTCGTTTAAAGAGTTATCGTCTCTCTCTAATTGAAAAGACTCAAACAAAGTAGAAAATACTTTGGTGGACAAAGGAAGTCCATATTCATTCTCCATTTGGTCAAGAAGACTAATTACCTTTTTTCTTGTTTTGGCCTTCTTGCAGTAGTGTTCAAGGAGTGGGAAATATGTGCTTTCGGTGGGATACAATCGATACTTCCTTTCACCACCAATAGCTGATAAGATAGCATCATAGCGCTTTAATGAAAGGTCATAAATTTCATTGTCCTCAGCGGTTAAACGCTTATATACTAACAGATCACTAGTTATGTTCGTTGGCCCCTTTCCATCGAAAGACTTGACCATCAATTCTGCTAGCTCAACTTCTCCTTGATCAACTAAGAGTTCAATGATTCTGTTGACAGTAGATATATCAGGCACACCCTGCTCAATGCTTCGTAATAATATAGGAAACGCAAGTGGAAGTTGCAGTCTCCAGTAGGGATCACTCAAGGCGTCAAGTAACGTGATTAAAGTGTCTTCCAGTATTTTTAACTTCGAATGCGAGGTCTTCAGAAGGTCCACATTTAAAGTCTCGAGTACGTCTGATACAATTTCAGGTTCTCGGTGACGTATTGCAATGAATAATAGAATATTTAAAGTCTCTGGGTTGGATTGAAACTCTGACTTTATGTTAAGATAAGTATTCCAGTCAAATATCGGGGAATCAATTGAGTCTTGAATTTCCTTCGACTCATTGATGAGTTTTTGAAAATCATATCGATCTTTATAAAATAAATAATAGAGAAAACGGTTCCTTTCTTGAATCCTAAGAGGGAGCCCGGCGTCCTTCAAATCTTGCAAAATATGAGAGCACATAGAAACGTGTTCGGACCTCAAAGATATTATATGCTCGAGTGTGTTTCTTGCTTTATTCTTGTCTTCATTAGGTGAGAGCCTTCCGGGCCTTACAAAATTTCTTCGAGCGAAAAAGGCATCCAAGAAAGCTTCGAGATGGTTGGGTTTCATATGGAGGGTAGACGGCTTGGGAAGTTCGCAGAAATGCTGGTATAAAAGGTTATGGTTAATGCTTTGATACTTTATATCATTAGAAACGGTACTGCTATCTCTTGAGCTTGGCTTATAGCTTAAATTTAGCGACGACGGGGATTCTATGGGGAATAATGCCTTGATGAGCTTGGCATAGGCAGGCGATGAGGTATTCAACTTTCTGGCTAAAAGGATGTCTCTTCTTCGATCTCGTGTATCATCGTTGATTAATTGACTGATATTCTTTCTCGCTTCAAACCCTCCATCTTGTTGATCAGAAATGGACGTGGTTAATAAGTTTTGGTTTTCCTTAATGGAGTTCAGTATCGAAGTTAAAAGATCTGGGTATGAAAACCGGTGGTTTATGTCAGACACAATGTTACTAATGTACAGATTTAAGGTTCGTGACTGGTTCCATAGTCGACCGCTAATGGAAAAATGCCGGACCCATATCATATCATGGTTCTTGTAACGTCGTTACTGGTTTACTACTATCGTGTGCAGGGCCTGTCTACTAAGTGAAATATATTTTGGTGTACTATGCAGTTCAAAAATTTTTCAGATTAAGTTGGACTCAAGCTCTCTCTTCATAGTCAAATGAAAGTTCAAACAGGAGCGACGGGAGTGTTGGAACGTACATCCCATTACCTTAAGTCTGGGGTGTTGACTAACAAACCAGCTTGGTTTGATGTTGTTGGTGCCCACCCCCCTGCTACTAATATAACCAGAAAGCCAAAAGTATTCCAAACCGGCAATCAAGTCGACGATCCTGCAACCGGGCTTTTTCAAAAACAACAGTCCAATGGCTTATTCAAGACCAGATCAAGCGTGGCCGATCGCCAACAGAAAAATAATAGCATATCCAGAGTCCCCAAATTACAGTTTTTAGAAGATAAATTAAGAGACGTATTCTACCATCAACATCCATGGGAGTTTTCCAGACCCAAAGTATTGGTAGAGAACCTGGGTGACGATAACAGTAAGTGTGACTGGTCTCACATGCTCCAATTTTACAAGCCGCTTGATGGAGAATCAGTAGTTCAACGAACACTTTGGCTCTTGAACGATTCTAAGGCCCAGGGTAAAGACTTATCATTATTTGAAGCATACGACAAGGCCAGATTTGAATTCTATAGATTAAGAATGGAGGAAGAGATGTCTAGTGCTGTTTCTCGCGAAGAATCCACTATGTTCGGTGCTGTCTACCCATCCACTCATATCCAATGGGGTGTCAAGAAAGAACAAGAATACATTGATGTGTGGGCCCAAGTCGCTGGTAATTTCACCAAGGTGAAGGAAGCTAATAAAGACGGAAAGAATTCTAATGGATCGATGGGTGCCGAAGACATTGTGGAGTCAACGAAATCAGCCTGGGAAACTGACTTTGTGACTTCTGAGGTAGAGAATGATCAAGAGTAGCATGTAAATAGCAAGTAATCCTACATTTCCTTTTTCGAGCTTAGTTGTGCATTGTATTATATAAAATGTGTCGTGAATCTTTAATGGTGCTCTTCGTGTGATTCCTTCAAAAAGAGTTTTTCGTATGCAACATACCCAGTGAATGCAACGATGGCAATTCCTAATCCTGGGAAGGCATTCTTGAACCGGTTAATTCTGCTGAATTGGCCCTCATATCTCCAGGCGTCTCTCTTCGCCCATGGGTTATGCATTATGGCTATCGATGTCAATCTCTTCATTTCATTTTTCATTGGCGGTTGGCATGCAGGTCAGTTAAATGCAGGATATTGTTAGCAAGCAAGTAGGTTGGACTAAAATATAGGTAAGGACGAATTAAACAGAAGAGAAAGGAGTAAGAAGAAATAATTCAGTCATTTTTTAACTCTTGTGGTCCTGAGTCTTGAAATTTACTAAGTTTCAAATTTGTTAATTGTTTTTCAAAATCGTTAATATTTGCAGTATTTAATAATTTTATAATGCAACTAAAAATTTTAATATGATTTAGTTAACTATTGAATTATAGATCAAATTTTGCATAGCTATCTCATCAATATCAGATACCCTTTCTGGAACAGTGATTTTCCTTAATTTCAATATTCAGAGTCCTCAACTAGCTGTGCAAGTGAAAAAACAACGGTCTTACCAACGGTTCATTTACCTCTTCTTTTAATATCAGAAACACATAGCTATAACATTCTATTTACATTCACCGCAGCGTATTTTTTTCTTTTATAATATTAAAAATTTTCAGCTTTTCACTTTGCAATCGGTTATTCTCGGTTCCAAGCGTGGAATTAAACGGTAGATAATTTTAGCCGCATATGGTGTTCTCTTGCATATAAACCCTAAGCGCAATACAAAAAAGAAGCATGAGATACGGCTCGTGGTAATGAAGAAGAACGCTAGTGCTGACTCTACCATAATCAAAGATAACACCAGCAGCGATAACCCTCAGCTTTCCAGTTCGGTTCCAGAGGGCCAATCCGAAAGCCAAGTAGACCTTGAAAGTGGACCAGACAGAGAAGATGAGTTAACCGACTCAGACGATGAAGACGAATTCGTTAAGAAGTACGGTGATATTCAGTTCCAATATATTAAGCGTCCTCAGGATTCGGTATGGTTCATTAGGCCCCATGCATTAAATTATTTTAAAGATGGAGTATTGTACAGAACCAAAGGTGAACGGACATCGTCTAAAACTGAATTGTTTCTCGACTTGATGTACGTCGGTATTATTGCCAACCTTGCTGGAAACGCTGTAGAATCCGCTGATGGAAAAGCTCTCCTTGAATATATTTTACTTTTCATTCCGGCTTGGACAGTATGGGCTGACATTAAAGACTTTACCAATTACTACTATAACGAAGATTTGTCCCAGAAAGCTTATATTATGTGGATTTTGGTGCTCTTAACGTTATATGCCAACAGTCACTACAAAGTATTGGATGGAGTAAAAGGTGCTGCATTGACTGTTGTCCCCTATATACTCTGTCGTATCTCCTTGGCAATAAGCTTGCTAGTTTATTCGTTCTTTATTCCTCAACATCGTCCTCAAATGCGACTCTACGCTTCCTTGATCACAATAACTTGTTGCTTGTGGATCCCAGTCATTTTCATTTCTACTAGAGCTAAGATTGGGTTGTCAATTGCTATCTTATTTCTTGAATCATTGAGCCAAATGATATCTTATCATCCAAAGACCAAAAAGTTAATGAAATTGACTGAGTCGACTGCTTTGAACATCGAGCACGAAGTCGAGAGATTTGGAGTGTTTGTTACAATTGCAATTGGTGAGTTTCTTTATAAAGTAGTTGCAACTGGTTCATTAGGAAGTGGTCTTACTGATAAGTTCGCCAGAGGAGTGTTTTTATTGCTTATTGCCTACTCGCTCTTTTGGATTTACCAATATGGATCTAATTGCTCCAGAGCAACCCATGCCCTCCGACACAGTGCTTTCACGGCTATTGCATGGATATACACTCATCTCCCGCTTATTGCCCTGTTAGTGTTAGCAGCTGATTCCGGTGGCGACTTGTGTGGTCTTGATATCACTAGCACCTCTAAGCACTTGAGAAAGGAGCCTGAGAGCCATGAGGGCATTTTGGCTTTCAGAAGAGAAGAAGAAGAGATTCCTAACATGTATGGCCTTTCGTTCTACTTTACTGGCGGTATTGCAGTGTCATTAATTTGCATGTTTCTCATTGGTAATTACGACAATCCTAGAGACCCTGAAGGGGTACATCTTACCTCTCACTTCTGGCGTATTTTCTGGAGAGTGCCTACTGCTATCATTATTGTCTGTTTGAGTTTTGCTGAATTGAACACTACGTTGTTAATGGGTCTTGTGACAATGCTCATGGCTATCTTATTGGTATATGAAAGTTTTATTAGAACCCCACAACCATGTTTGACCGATTGATTATTCGAACTATTTAATTAATTTAATCTATTTTTCATTTACACCGTAGCTCACAGCCTAGCTGTCAAGCAGCTCGCGCTCACTAAAAATTAACAATGGAACGAACTACACTTGCAGGCGCGATGCAGGATCGTCTCCCGCGCACTACTTGTACCTGAAATATCTCTGGAACAGCAACTGATTGTTCAACGAACCATCAATTGGATAGTTGCCAATCACCATGTCGACTGATGTATGTATATTATAGCACCTTTGCGTCTGAGACATTTGCAATGCGGTACTAACAATAGCCCAATGAGATGATAGAACCTCCTGACCAGAGGGAGATTGACCAAAAGGAGCCTCCTAGCGGAGGTCCTTTGAGCAAACTGACCACTCATCGGTCAGTACCGTCGGTGAGATCTCGGTCTAAGACCCAACCCAAGACTCAATTGGTTCCTAGTGAGGACTTAGATATTTCTGAATTCCCAGAAAAGCCTCCTCCTCGTCTTCCGGTCGAACCAACCTTCCGTGGTTGGAAGGAAGTGGGTGGTTACGAAAATGACGATGCGTTAACTTTAGATGATGACGTGGTAGACTTGCTTTCAAAGCCTTCCATCTTCGATACCTACCTTCCTGCCGTTGCCTACGGTGACTGGTACCATAATGTTGGTTATTTATTCGTCGGTGGATTCTTATCATGGGTCGTTGGCTGGTTCCGATTCTCGGCTGGTCCCCTATTTTTCGTAATGGTAGCGTCAGCCATCCTCTACAGATCTTCTGTGCGTAAATACAGAACAAGCTTAAGGGAAGCCGCCCAAAGAGAGTTCTCGATCAAATCCATTGAGACTGACTACGAGACTATGGATTGGCTCAATGTTTTCCTCGAGAAATTCTGGTACTATCTCGAACCCTCAATCTCTCAAATTGTATGCGAGCAGGCCAATCCTATCTTGGCTGCATCTCCTGCCCCTGCTTTCATTAAGAAGTTATGGATTGACAGTTTTACCATGGGTACCAAGCCATTCAGAGTTGATACCGTCAAGACTTTACATGGCACCAACGATGACGTTGTGGTCATGGACTGGGGTGTTTCTTTCACTCCTAATGGCTTAGCTGATTCCAATAACAAGCAATTGAAGAACAGAGTCAATCAAAAAACCATCGTCAAGGCCCTGTTGTTTGGTTTCCCAGTGATGGTCGCTGTATCTGACGTATCTTTCAAGGCAATTGCTAGAATTCGTCTTAGAATGATGTCTTCGTTCCCTCACGTTGAGACGGTTAATGTCTCGTTGTTGGAGCCACCTCATATCGATTTTAACTCAAGAATATTTGGAGATTCAGTTATGAATTGGGAAGTGCTCGGATTTCCCGGTCTTTACCCATTCATTAATGAGATGATTAAGAAGTATGTCGGTTCACTTTTGTTTTCTCCTTTGTCTTACCAGTTGAACGTTCAGCAATTGGTTGCTGGACATGCCCTCAACTCAGCAATTGGTGTGTTAGCTATAACTGCTAACTCTGCTAGAGGCTTGAAGGGTTTCAGCACTCTTGGTAACACTTTGGATCCTTACTTGACCTTTGGTTTCCAAAAGGATGTTTCTGCGAAGACTTCGGTTAAGAAAAATACGAGCAGACCAGTATGGAACGAGACCGTATACATTACTATTAACTCTTACTCGGAACCATTGAATATTACTGTTATTGACTACAATGACGTCAGAAAGGATAAACCTGTCGGATCTATCCAATTTGATTTAGAGACCTTACTTGAGAACAAGAGACAACCAAATATCACTTCTCCTGTTATCAGAAACAATAAGCCAGTGGGTGAACTTCAATTCGGTTTGCACTTCATGCCTACGATTGAGGCTGAAAAGCAAGCAGATGGAGCAGTCATTCCACCTCCAGATTTGAATACTGGTATTGCTAGAATAGAGGTTGCTGAAGGTAGACACTTGAAGTCTGGTGACAAGCCTCCATCCACTTTTGTGGAGATCTTCCTTAACAATGAGAGATTAGCCAAGAGTGCTGTTCAAGCCAACACGAATAACCCTGGATGGTCTTCTTCCTTTGAGAAGATTGTTGGAGACAGAGCGAAAGCAAAAGCCAAAATTGTCGTTAAATTAAAGAGCGGAAAGATTTTGGGTATTGTTAAGACTAGTTTGAACAATCTTATCGATGCAACTCAAGTTGGTGAAACGTGGTTCCCTTTGGCTAAAGGAGGTGAAGTCAGAATTAACACCTCGTGGAAGCCGGTCGAGCTTGAAGGAGCTAGTGGAGCTGGCGGTTACTCACCTCCTATTGGTGTTGTTAGAGTCAGCATCGAAAGAGCTGAGGACTTGAGAAACTTAGAGACAATTGGCACTGTTGATCCTTATGCACGTCTTCTTGTGAACGGCTTCGAGCGCGCACGTACGGTTGCCGCCGATTCTACCTTGAATCCAACATGGAATGAGATTCACTACCTTGCTGTGTCTTCATCCAACCAAAAGTTGACAATCGAAGTCATGGATGTGGAAGCTCACTCTCCAGACCGTACTTTGGGCTCTTTTGATGTTAAATTGAAAGAAATCATCAGTAAGGACGAGAAAGGCAACTATATTGAGCATGAAGATTACGAGAAAAGGGAGAACAAGTTGCTTTCCAAGAAGGGCCCCAAGGGTACTGTTTCATATTCTCTTTCTTTCTACCCTGCTTTGCCTGTGATGACGTACGAAGATTATAAAGAGGAGAAAGAAGAAAAGAAGAGATTAGAAGAAGCTGCAAAGAAGAAAGAAGAGGAAAAGAACAAGAATGCTGACAAGGAGAAACAAGATGAGTCACCTGAGCATCATTTGGAGGCTAAGGAGGAAGAGAAGAAGAACGAAGATGAAGAGGAGGTCATCGAGGAGGACGAAGATGAGTTCAATTCCAAATTGAGATTGGATCTTGAGCAACTTTTGGAATACAAGAGTGGTGTTCTCATTTACGAGATTATTGAAGGACAAATCAGTAAAGACGAATCTTTCTTGCAAGTTTTCTTCGACAATCATGGTTATCATGACTTTGTTACTCAAGAGTTGAGAACGAGAAAGAAGAAGGTCGGAAGCACCGGTGATGCCGTTATTAAAGAGTTGGAGTGGTCCAAGGCCTGCTTCAGATTATCCAAGAAGGCCGACCACAACCGTTTAGAGAAGCCAATTGCTGAATTAAACATCCCTACCATCCAATTACTCAAGAATGGCTTCAACGAACCCACCGACATCACTCTTCTGGGTTCCGGAAGTGCGTCTTTCAAGATTAGATGTTCTTGGGTACCTGTTATTTATGAGAATGGTATTCCACCACAAGACTCTATAAACAATTCTGGTATCCTCACGGCTACTGTTCTTCGTGCTGAAAACTTGATCTCAGCCGACAGAAACGGCAAGTCGGACCCATATGTTAAGCTTCACTTGAACACTGAGAAGGAGGAGTTTATGAAGACAAAGAAGGTCAAGAAGACGCTTAGTCCTACATGGAACGAGAGTGAGAGTGTTGAAGTTGCTAACATGTACGATGCTACTATTAAGGTGGTCTGTAATGATTGGGATATTGGTCCCGAGCAAGACGACCCGTTAGGATTCGGATTGTTCAAAATGTCCGAATATGATTTCGATGCTGGCGAAGAAGTAGGTGTTCCATTGGCCTTAGACGACCAAGATGGAGGTATGGTATACTTGAAGTTCTCATTCAAGCCTCAGTTTGTCTTGAACCTCAAGAGTTCTACCAGCAACAACTTGCAAGATGCCATTGGCGGTGTAGGTATCGTCGGTAAGGGTGTAGGAAAGGGTGTTGGTAAAGGTGTCGGAACCGTTGGTAAAGGTTTCGGAGGCGGAGTTAAGGTTCTCAGAAAGGGACTCCATCTCGGAAAGTCTGAGTAAGAAAAGCCTAGTGTTTTATTCTCTTTTAGTATTATTACTCTGCAATGTAAGATATTTACGTAAAAATGGTATCTCTATTACTATATCATCTCATTACATAATCAACAAAATTTTGAGATGAGATGAAAAATTCCATAATCTGCTAACCTTACTAACGGTACTATGGATGTTTCTAAGCCGGTAGGGTCCGAGATCACTTCGGTGGATTTTGGTATCTTATCAGCAGAGGAGATACGGAAACTTTCAGCCAAGCGTATCACCAATCCTACGGTGTTCGACAACTTGGGACACCCAATCAACGGAGGTCTTTATGATTTGGCGCTTGGTGCGTTCCTTCGTAATTTGTGTGCTACCTGTGGTTTAGATGAAAAGTTTTGCCCTGGCCATCAGGGACACATAGAATTGCCCACCCCCGTTTATAACCCACTTTTCTTCCACCAAATGTATATCTTGTTGCGTTCTGCATGTCTCTACTGTCATCACTTCCGATACAATGCATTGGATGTTCATCGCTATGAGTGCAAATTGAAATTGATTCAATATGGTTTGTTACTTGAGTGTATTGAGTTGGACAACATGGTCGCCAAGGGACAATCGGCCGCTAATGATGACGATGATGAAGAACTGGGTAACTCTTCCAACAACCTCGATCACAAGGCCAAGAAAGAGCTTCGAGAGCGCAGGGAGTTGTTCGTGGATACTTGCATTGCTAAGGCTATCAGCGAGGGCAGAAGCAACCAAGTTGGTGTAGTAACTGCTTCCATTAACGAAGAGAGAAAGGAGGTGTTGCAGGAGTTCTCAAAAAAGTTGTTGAGTAGACCAAAGTGTGACAACTGTGGAATGTACTCTCCAACCTACAGAAAAGATGGTTACACTAAGATCTTCGAAAACGCATTGAAGGACAAGCAATTGACTAACAACCGAGTCAAAGGTCTTAACAGACCAGACATGTTGAGAACTCAAAACTCTACCACCACTACTTCCAACGGCAGCAACATGCCAAACATCAAACATAAAGATGGCTTCAAGTATGTCTTATCAACTGAGATCAGAAATATTTTAAGGGCAGTCTTTGAGGTTGAGCAACCAATAATCCAAAAGATGTTCCATTCTCGACCTTTCCAAAATGAGAAGGTCACAGCAGACATTTTCTTCTTGCATGCATTGGTTGTTCCAGCTACCAGATTCCGGTTACCTTCTAAATTAGGAGATGAGATTCACGAAAACTCTCAAAATGAGTTGCTTTCTAACATCTTGAAGACGTCGTTGTTAATCAGGGACTTAAATGATCAAATCTCGACCATGCAAAAAGGCAAACTCTCTGTTGAAGAACGTAAAGTTGTATTCAACAGATTGATGAACTCTTTCGTAACTATTCAAAATGACGTTAACGCTTTCATTGATTCCACCAAGAACCAAAATGCCCCTGCCGGAAAGGTTCCAAATCCCGGTATTAAACAAGCTTTAGAAAAGAAGGAAGGTTTGTTCAGAAAGCATATGATGGGTAAGAGAGTTAACTACGCTGCTAGATCTGTTATCTCCCCTGACCCTATGTTGGAGACCAACGAAATCGGTGTTCCACCCGTCTTTGCCAAGAAATTAACATACCCTGAGCCTGTAACTGCTTACAACGTTTCCGAACTTAGAAAGGCCGTTATAAATGGTCCCGACAAATGGCCGGGCGCAACTCAAATCCAAAACGAGGATGGCTCTTTTGTTTCGTTAATCGGAATGACTGTTGAACAACGTAAGACGATTGCTAATCAATTGCTTACTCCATCTGGCGGGCCTTCTGTCGTAAACAAGAAGGTTTACAGACATATTAAAAACAAGGACGTTGTTGTAATGAACCGTCAACCTACATTGCATAAGGCATCTATGATGGGTCATAAGGTCAGAGTTTTACCTGGTGAGAAGACATTGAGATTGCATTATGCCAATACCGGTGCTTACAATGCCGATTTCGATGGTGATGAAATGAATATGCATTTCCCTCAGAATGAGAACGCTAAATCAGAAGCGTTGAATTTGGCTAACACCGATTCTCAATACTTAACACCTACTTCCGGTTCTCCATTGAGAGGTTTGATTCAAGATCATATTTCTGCTGGTGTTTGGTTAACTAGTAAGGATACCTTCTTCACCAGAGAGATCTACCAGCAATTGATCTACGGTTGTATCAGACCAGAAGACGGACATACTAGTAATAGTAGAATTTTGACGGTACCTCCAACGATTTTCAAGCCGGAACCTTTGTGGACCGGTAAACAAGTAATCACTACTATTTTGTTGAATATCAAGCCCAAAAATGTGCCTGGTGTCAACTTAATCTCTAAGAATAAGATCAAGAATGAATACTGGGGTGCAGGCTCTCAAGAAAACGAAGTGCTATTCAGGAACGGTGAATTGCTTTGCGGTATTTTGGATAAATCTCAATATGGTGCTTCTCAGTATGGTATCGTACATTCATTGCATGAAGTTTATGGTCCTGATGTCGCCGGAAAGGCATTATCGGTATTAGGTAGACTTTTCACTAACTACATCATGATGACCGCCTTTACCTGTGGTATGGACGATTTAAGATTAACTGCTGAGGGTAATCAATGGAGAAAGGATATCTTGAAAAAGTCAGTGGACGTTGGCCGTGCTGCTGCTACTGAAGTTGCTAACCTAGAATCCGACACCCCAAGTGATGACCAAGAGTTGCTTAAGAGATTAGAGGGAATTTTGAGAGATGAGAACAACGCAGGTATTTTGGATGCTGTCACACAGTCCAAGGTCAATGCTATCACTTCTCAAGTTGTTTCTACTTGTGTTCCAGATGGAACCATGAAGAGATTTCCAACTAATTCTATGCAAGCTATGGCTTTGTCCGGTGCTAAAGGTTCTAATGTTAACGTCTCTCAAATTATGTGTTTGTTAGGTCAACAGGCATTGGAAGGTAGAAGAGTACCAGTCATGGTTTCCGGTAAGACTTTACCATCTTTCAAGCCCTACGAGACCGATGCCAGAGCTGGTGGCTATATCAAGGGTCGTTTCTACTCAGGTATTCGTCCACAAGAGTATTATTTCCATTGTATGGCTGGTAGAGAAGGTTTAATTGATACGGCAGTTAAGACGTCTAGATCAGGATATTTGCAGAGATGTTTGACCAAACAATTAGAGGGTGTACATGTTGCATACGATAATTCTGTTAGAGACGGTGATGGAACATTGATCCAATTCTTATACGGTGGTGATGCTATTGATACTACTAAACAATCGCATATGAATCAATTCAAGTTCTGCGTTGACAATTATGACGCTTTGTTAAGCAAGTATAACCCAGGTGAATTGACTCATCAATTGAACACTGAGGATGCCTTGCACTATTCTAAGAAGGTGCGTAAGAACTTGAAGAAGCAATCGAAGCTTCCTCATTACGAACAAAGTACCAAGTACGACCCCGTGTTGTCTCTTTACAATCCTGCTAAATATTTGGGTTCTGTATCTGAGAAGTTCCAAGAACGTTTGGAGAATTTTGTCAATGAGAACTCAGATTTATTTTCAAAGTCTTCCAACGGTATTAGTGAGAAGAAGTTCAGAGCTTTGATGCAATTGAAGTACATGCGTTCTTTGGTTAACCCTGGAGAATCAGTTGGTATCATTGCTTCGCAATCTATTGGTGAGCCATCTACTCAAATGACGTTGAACACTTTCCATTTCGCTGGTCACGGTGCTGCTAACGTCACGTTGGGTATTCCTCGTATGAGAGAAATCATTATGACTGCTTCTGCTGCTATCAAAACCCCACAAATGACTTTGCCAATCTTAAATGATGTCACTGACGAACAAGCCGACTCCTTCTGTAAGTCTGTTGCAAAGGTAGTATTGTCGGAGTTCTTGGACAGAGTTGTTGTTACTGAAACGACTGGTGCTAATAGTGAAGAGAACTCTAGATCTTACAACATAAAGTTGAAGTTCTACACCAGTAAAGAGTACGAAGAGGAGTACGATGTTTCTAGATACCAATTGGAGAATATCGTTTCTAATAACTTCCTTGATGCCTTGGAGAGCCAAATCGCTAAGGAAGTCAAGAAGCACAGAAGATCTGAGACTCTTCCAACTGTTGGTAAGGCTGTCGCTAAGTCTAACACTGATTTTGCATCTGAAAAAGTGAGCGTTCTTGAGGACGGTGACGATGACGAAGCTTCTGACGAGAAACGGTCCAAGCAGGCTGTCTCTTACGATGAACCTGATGAAGAGGAGATTGAAACCATGACTAAGGCTGAAGAAACTTCTGACGACGAAATGGAGGATTCTGACTCCTCTAGTGACAGCTCAGATTCCGAATCTGACACTGAAGAGGCCACCGAGACTAAACGTCAAGCCATGTCCAAGGCTGCTAAGGACAGACAACTGGATGTTATCTCGTCCCATAACATGGTTACCAAGTACAACTTTGATGATGCTAATGGCGAGTGGTGTGAGTTTGACTTGATTTTGTATGGTGAGACCCAGAAGTTGTTGATGGTGAACATTATTGAAGACTTGTGTCGTAAGGTGGTTGTTAGAGAAGTGCCAAAGATTGGAAGATGTGTGAGACCTCAATCTGATGCTGGTGGTGCTCGCACTTTGACGACTGAGGGTGTCAACTTCAAGGCCTTATGGGAGCACGATGATTTCATCAATGTTGATGGAATCACTTCTAATGATGTTGCTGCAGTATTGAAGACCTACGGTGTTGAAGCTGCTAGAAACACCATTGTCAACGAAATCAATAATGTGTTCGACCGTTACGCTATTAGTGTCTCTTCTCGTCATTTAGACTTGATTGGAGATATGATGACGAGAGAAGGTACTTACCTTGCCTTTAACAGACAAGGTATTGATTCTTCCACTTCCGCATTCATGAAGATGTCTTACGAAACCACCTGTCAATTCTTAACCAAGGCCGTTTTGGACGGTAACACCGAGGATTTGGAGTCCCCTTCTGCCCAAATTGTGATGGGTAAGCTTTCAAACGTAGGAACCGGTTCGTTCGATGTGCTTACCAAGTTGGGCGCCTAGACAATTAATTCTGTTTATAAAAAAAGTAACACATATTTGTATAATAATTTTATATTGCATTAAACATTGTAGGCTGCTATTAAGAACGTCAATACAAAAGGTACTTTGAAACTTGGCTGTTCCAACACCAACGATTTGACATCAATTCTTTCTTTTCCAACGGTCACCACTTGCCTCCAAGGAATGGTGACAATTCCCCTGCTTTCCAAGAATTGAGTTAAAAAGTACGCCGATAAAGTTAAAAATACAATTGCCGAGCTTAATTTACCAGCAATTATACCCAAGAACAATCCGGTAACCGAGCCGATACAAAGTTCTTGGTAATTCAAATGCTGCAGAAGCCATGACTGTCTCTTCTTTCCTAGTTCCTTAGCGGACAACCTATCGGCAACTTCGGTACCAGTAGTTCTCGTGGTAAATGCAGCATCATTCAAAATGGGAGGTTTGACCATCAAGTTGTTGGTCATGAGACAGACTGATCCAGTTGCACCCAACAAAATTGGTAGCCGGCTCATGACGGGACCTCTTCTCACACCCAATTGAAGGGTTCTGGCGAAAGTCCTTGCGCCACTTCTGGCAAAGGCGACTCTAGAGCTAAGCAAAAACAGGGAAATCATTATCAAATTATTTGCAACGTATTATAGTTTGGGTTCAAGACTTGAACAAGCAATGTGGGGTGGGCTACTGTATGCACTCCTACATATCTCACTGTTTACATTTCAAGCAACATATGAAAGTCAGTAGTAATTACGACCTTAAGGTCAAGGACAAATAAAACTAAACGAGAGAAGATAGAGTTTTAATCTTGAACATGTCTGATCTAAATGAGGCTAAGAATACTTACAATAACGGTGTAACTCGAGAAACGGCGCTTTTGCTGCGAAATCCGGTTATGGAAGCCTTAGTTGGATCACTCTTCAAACCACAACATATTGACTCCAAAGAAGAGATATTGGTTGCTCATGACTCCAATCCAAAATCGGAAGATATCGCTAAGGAAGAAAATATTCCTAGTGCAGAGAAGCTCAAACTCCAAATTCAGCCGCAAAAAATTGCATCCAAATCAAGAATTGCAACCATCTTGAGATTCACCGTTTCGTTTTTAATAAAATTGCTTTTACCTTTATGTATTGGGGTACTGGCTATAGTGTATATTCGGGCCACAGAAACGAAAGCGGAGCAGTGGATAATACAGAGTGATTATGCTTTCCGAATACTTGTCTTTTGCGCTTTGCTTATTGCATTAAACCGCCGTTGCTGACGGAAAAGAAGTTATGACAAAATGATGAACAAGAATAGATAAATAACAAGTTGTATATTTAGGAGAGCAAAAAGACCAAATTTTGGGTGCTTTTGCACGTTTGATCTTCGTAATGCAAATTAGGTCCTAAATTTCATTTAAATAAAAAGTAATTCATGACCATAGAGACGACTACCTGCAAGTCTGCAAAAAAATAAAGAAATAAACATTTTTAGTCAAACTCTCACCTCCAAGATACTTCATGGGTTCGCTTCCTTATATATTTCATCTCCCACAGTATCTTTCCCAAATATTTCCCCAACAGCATATATTACTTGCTTCATGCACGATATTACTGATTCGGCAGACCCTTATGTAAGGTGAGGTCGATGCCGACGTCGATTACATAATAAAATCTTCAGACTGCCAAATTGTCTTGCCAAACAGCAGTGATAATCTTTATCGTAATTTCTCTGGTGGCAGTTTAGATAAGTCGTCCGTAACTGAAACAGGTGTCAACTGCACGTTCAGATATAAGTAGAGGCTCTGGACCGGTGTTTTCCTTCCATTTTTGAAAGTCTCACCTTGAAGCCGGAAGCGCTATTGTGTGGTAAGCCAGCGCCTCAGGAAGACAATTAGTCGATAAGCATCACATTTTTAAAATAAATTTGAATTTTGGCATCCGCCACTTAGCCGTGTCGGGAACTCTTCAATATGGAGAGCACTACCACATTTACTATTCCCTCATCACCAAGTCCTGAACGACAGTCGGTTCATGGCAAGTCTTCGCCGAAATTAAATCAGCAGCTGCTGCCCCCCGACTCCCAGACGCAGGTTGATGACGACAAGCAGGAGAGCAGCTCCGTGGTGGGCTCGCCTCAGGATGACAACAAGATGGAATCTTCGTCCGAACTTTCGTTCAAGAAAAAGGATGTTCGGAAATCTCGAGCTCAGTCTTTTCAATCGGTCTTATCGACTGCGTCTCTTAAGTCATTAAAGCAACAATATAGCAACGCTCAACTCAGCAATAATAACGGTACGGCCGTTTCAACCAGACAGAATAGCGTGGCAGGGAATCTCAATCATGCCCATAGCAAGAACTTCCAGTCGTATATCCAAGCACCTGTCTTTTCCAGTATTTCGAGCACTAAGAATACCGATGGGATTGAGATTGGGCAACAACTCCCTTTTAGCAACGAAGAAACACAATCACCTGATGACGATCCCGCAAACAGTAGCAGTTCAATAGTCCCAGCTGAAGTAAAACAAGACGACCAAGATACCATAAATCAGCAACATAAGCTTACTATAAATGCATTAAAGAAACTAAGCTTATCTCCCATGCTTGTGTCACATCCCAACGAACCCGCAAAGAACATTGATACAATAAGTGAAACAGTGTCATTCAAGGCCGATAAGCCAAAGGTTTCTGAACCGTACCAACCGGCTGAGGTGGATTTATCTAGCTTTGCAAGTTTGACTCGACAACCAAAAATGCCAGAAATGACTAAACCTCCTCTGGTTATGGCAAATGCCATTACACCATTGAGTAAGATTACTACTGAGGAATCACCCTCAGAGAGCAAACCAATTCCTGAAGACGATTCAGATGCGAAGCAATCTTCTGCCGTGTCTACAAGTGTTTCACCAACAGGGTCAGCTGGAATCGCATCTCTTCTGCAATCGGATTTGACAAATTCTCCTAAACAAACAAAGGTCCCTGACTATTCAGCATCGCTGGTTCCTGCTGTGCAGCCTCCAACATGGATGAATACCAGAAAGATAAGCACAGGTATTCAGCTTCCGCAGTCTAATAATGTGTCGCCGCCATTACCATCACCCGCTAGTAACCTGGCTCGTAACACAAAGCATCTCCAACAAATTAAAGGTCTTCGTAGTCCCATGTATGTGCCGGCGGTGCTTCGGTTGACTCAGAACATCAGGGAGTTATCACAGAAGAATGATGAGTTGAGGCGCGATCGCTATATGGATATGGGACTGGATCCAGGCCATAGCAGCTCATATGGGACGGTGCTAGACCAACCAAGAACATTGTCATCTCAAGTTTCCGTAAAATCTATGGATTCTCAAATGTCAACAGAGTCGGTATCCCTGCTGGGAGGTTTACGGAGTCCTACTCATAGTAAGTACGATCACATTCTTAACTTGGCACCTACGAGAAAACACTGGTTGAAAGACGAGGCTGTTGTCAAGTGCGGTATTGACTCTTGTCCCAAGAGATTTAATTTTTTTGAACGTCGTCATCACTGTCGCCGATGTGGTGGAATCTTCTGCAAGGAACACACCATGCACTATTTATATATCAATCACTTAGCCCAATTCACCACCGGTGGTCGGGGTACGCTTTCCAAAGTGTGTGATCGCTGCATTACAGAGTACAATGATTTTGTGAAACACGAGTTTGGTGTTGACGTCAATTTTGTCAATCACAGTACTCCAGTAGTCAACTCTACGAATGCTAAACAGAATCCCGCACCGTTAACACAACCTTCCAAGGTGCCAGGGTTCACCAACATCAATTACTCGGACCAGCCCAATAATAATAACAATAATGAACAAATAGTGGGCAGCGTTCCAGCCAACTGGAGTTGGAGCTCCTTTTGATTTACTATATCCTATGTTATTTATAGATATTCATTTAGTGAATAAACTTACTGCTACGGACCATCCATCCTTACACATCCAATGCCTCAGCATACCTGCACATATACATAACACGCTGGAAATTAAGTGTCAAGAAGTGCTGAGTACCCACTGCACAATGACATCTAACCAGGAATTGAAGGTTTTGGGCGTCAAGGTGGAGACGGTCCGACTTCTTTTGCAAGTGGTGATCTTCTTCTCCATCGCAGGAGCCGCAATTTCATCGAGATTATTTTCGGTAATTCGGTTCGAGAGTATTATCCACGAGTTTGACCCATGGTTCAACTTTAGAGCTACCAAATATTTGGTTTCCCATTCATTTTATGAATTTTTGAATTGGTTCGACGACAGAACCTGGTATCCTCTTGGTAGAGTCACCGGTGGTACGTTGTATCCCGGATTGATGGTTACTTCCGGTATCATCTGGCATACCTTGAGAGAATGGTTCAAATTGCCAGTCAATATCCGTGATGTCTGTGTCATGTTGGCACCTGCTTTCTCTGGTTTGACTGCAATTGCGACCTATTACTTCACCCGTGAGATGAAGGACTCAAATGCTGGATTGTTGGCAGCTTTTTTCATGGGAATTGCTCCCGGATATATTTCTAGATCCGTGGCTGGGTCCTACGATAATGAAGCCATTGCAATTACTTTATTGATGGCCACTTTCTACTTCTGGATCAAATCAATGAAGCTGGGTTCCATATATTACGCAACCTGGACTGCTTTGTTCTACTTCTACATGGTGTCTGCCTGGGGTGGTTACGTTTTCATTACCAACTTGATTCCCTTACACATTTTCGTATTGATCTTAATGGGCCGTTACAACAACAAGTTATACACAGCCTACACCACTTGGTACGCTTTGGGAACTTTAGCTTCGATGCAAATTCCTTTTGTGGGCTTTTTACCAATCAGATCCAACGATCACATGGCTGCACTTGGTGTGTTTGGATTGTTGCAATTGACTGCATTAGGTGACTACGTTCGTTCAAGAGTCCCCTCGAGACAATTCAAGGCATTCTTATCTATCTCAATTGTGCTCATCGTTGTGTTGGGAGTTACTGCATTGTTCGCCTTGACTGCTTTAGGCTTGATTGCTCCATGGACTGGTCGTTTCTACTCCTTATGGGATACAAACTACGCCAAGATTCATATTCCAATTATCGCTTCAGTTTCTGAGCATCAACCTACACCATGGCCATCATTCTTCTTTGATTCTGGTATGTTAATCTGGTTGTTCCCAGCCGGTATCTATCTTTGTTTCCAGGATTTAAGAAACGAGCACGTATTTGTCATCATTTATGGAGTGTTGTGTTCTTACTTTGCCGGTGTTATGGTAAGACTCATGTTAACTTTGACTCCAATTATCTGTGTTTCTGCTGCAATCGCATTGTCTAAGCTTTTCGATGAGTACTTAAACTTTGTAGGAGTTTTCAAACAGATCAACGAAGCACCAAAAACTGACGAGAAGAAGTCTAAGTCTGCTGAAGAGAAAGTTGCCAAAGTACAGGCTAAGAAGAGAACCTGGTCAATCTTCCAAATTTTGACTAAGATTATGGTGATGCTCTCCTTCACCATCTACCTTGTTTACTTTGTCTTGCATTGTACTTGGGTTACGTCTAATGCTTACTCTTCACCTTCGGTGGTGTTGGCGTCTAAGAACCCTGATGGTACTCAAAACATCATTGACGACTATAGAGAAGCCTACTATTGGTTAAGAATGAACACTCCAGAAGATGCAAAAGTAATGGCATGGTGGGACTACGGTTATCAAATTGGTGGTATGGCCGATCGTACTACTCTTGTTGACAACAATACGTGGAACAACACCCATATTGCTACCGTCGGTAAGGCCATGTGCTCTTCCGAAGATGTTGCTTACGATATTTTGAGGCAACACGATGTGGACTACGTTTTAGTAGTCTTCGGAGGAGTCTTAGGATATTCCGGTGACGATATTAACAAGTTCTTATGGATGGTAAGAATTTCTGAAGGTATCTGGCCGGATGAAATCAGCGAGAGAGACTTCTTCACTGACAAGGGTGAGTATAGAGTTGATCTGCAAGCTTCGCGTGCCATGAAAGATTCATTGATGTATAAGATGTCTTACTACAGATTTGCAGAGATGTTCAATGGCAGAGATGGTAATGATAGAGTCAGAGGACAAGATATTCCTGCTAACGAGGCTCCAGAATTGCATGTCTTGGAAGAAGCCTTCACCTCTCAAAATTGGATGATCAGAATATACAAGGTCAAGGATTTGGATAACGTTGGTAGAAACCTTCACGCTGCAACCCAATTCGACCTTGCAAAGGAGCTGAGCTCCAAGAGAAAGAGAATCATCAAAAGACCGGCTCTTTCCTTAAGAGAGTAAGAAACCGAGGCTCATTCCTAATAGAATCTAGTACCTTTAACTAAATTAGTAACTACAATAAAAATATAGTCGGAAATACCCGCATTTGGCACGTATCCGAGCAATCCACTACCCTGGTGCTGCGATGATCTTCCCCGCATATTTAAGTGTGAATAAGCGACCGATTTTAGTTAATTCTTGCTACCATCATGGCTGGACTCTTCGATTTACAAGGACATTTGGCTTTCTACAGATCATACCATTACAACCATGTCAATGTGGCAATTCACTTATGTTGCATTCCCATGATTTTCTTTTCGATGTCTGCCATGTTATCTGCGCGTAATGTGTCACCTGCCTACCTGCCCTATGTGAATTGGGGCAGTGTTTTGGCTTGGACCTATGGTACTTACTACAGTATTCTAGACTGGCAAGTTGGAATTCCTACCTTTGCAATCTTTGCTTCGGCTTCTTTTGCCTTCAAATATGTACTTGAATTATTGAAGACTGGAAACTACTCTATGACCACGCTGGACTTCGTTCAC
The DNA here is from genome assembly GCA_030574335.1 of Meyerozyma elateridarum. Taxonomy (NCBI): domain Eukaryota; kingdom Fungi; phylum Ascomycota; class Pichiomycetes; order Serinales; family Debaryomycetaceae; genus Meyerozyma; species Meyerozyma elateridarum. The sequence continues at coordinate 375,686 of JAJMEU010000001.1, forward strand.
TACGCTCTTTACGTCCACATTGTTTCATGGTTAGCTCAATTCTATGGCCACGGGGTACACGAGAAGCGGGCTCCAGCGTTGCTCGACAATCTTCTTCAGGCAATCGTTTTAGCGCCATTCTTTGTAGCATTTGAGGTAGCTTTCGCCCTCGGCTACAAGAAGGACATGGAAAAGAAAATGAACAACGATGCTGGTGTATTAATGCGTGACTTTAGACAAAAGGAGAAGGCCAAGAAGAACCAGTGATGTAGGATGTAGATATTTATTCAATCTTACGATTTACGTTTTTTTAATGCAAACTTCTCGTAGGCTGTTTTCACTGCCGGCTCAGTTAAATTCACTCCGTTGAGCTGATCTCCGATAGTCAACCACCCCGGCCGAATATTATGCTCTCTACCGAAGATTTCTAATTTTCTGGAGTGAACACCAACCACCCTTTCAACCATGCTATATAGTTCATCTGGCTTTCTCAGTGTTTCTCTAGTGCTACTTACAATAGTGTCAATATCAATGAGCCTGTTAATCCATGGTGGATTACCCTTGATACCTACAAGTAAATGCTCCTTAGAGTGGTTTAGCCAGTGACCAGTCCTACCAGTAACAATAGTTCTCTTCAATTGGTTAAGTTTGATCCAAATCATGTCATTACACACATGGTATCCCCACTGCTGCAATGCCTTACGGCCCACCTCGATTGATCTCCCAGTGACCCAAAGAATTAAGATTCCCTCATCTTGAAGTTCATTGATCGGCAAAGATAAGAGCTCCATGTCTTTGCAGGTTCCATAAGGTAATGACATGTGTATGTCCCATGCTGGATCTGAGATAATAGCTGCAAATTTCCCTAAAGTCTTGAATGGAAGACGACGGACATCACATTCAATCCATTGAGGTGGCATCACTTTCCGATATCTATGGGAGTAGTAATCTCCTATAGTGAATTCATTATCATCCTTATCGTCATTTATTTTCTGCTTTTCTTTGGTATCAGGTGGTATTAAACTGTAGTAATGAACGAATCTACATGTCTTCATCTTATGACAAGTATCTAAATACGAACAATCACCCGCAGAAGTATCAGAATTGCTCGGTTTAATAGGTAGATGATGTATTTTTTCTTGGGAACATTGAAATATTTCCTGGCTTATCAAATTACGATACTGGTTGAACAACTTGTGTAGCGTCGTTGAGGGAATAGCAACGTTTCTCGATAGAGAATTGCTTAAATCTTTCCTACTGAAGGCTATATTTGCAAGAACATTACAATGCTTGGAATTTGTGCAGACTGAAAATACTGGTTTTGAAACCATCTGACGGAAAGCTCGCATTCTAGCTAATCTGACCATCGCTGTTGGTTTCCTAATGTGGTCGTTCAAGCAATTGACCCCTGCGAATCCACTTTCTTCAGAACTTGAACTACAACCACGAGCTGCTGCTTCCTTCTGCAATAACATTTTAGTTAATTTTTCAGTAGGTTTTTCGGAATCTATGCTATCTTCCTTTCTGAACGGAATAGAAGTAGCAAATGTTCCTGCTAATTTCCTCTGAAGAATGTCAAGCGTGGTAACGTTAACGAAGATTATGCGTGAACTTACACAAATAATGGATACAGTGCTTTCGAAATCGTCAAACAAGACAGTTTTTGGAACGATCCCATTAATCTCCGTGATTTTTGCGACCATGGCCGAAACTGATACTAAATTTCTGTCGCCATCGGCATTTCTCCACTGGTTCCACAAATGTAAAACATGTAGCAAATCCCCATTAATCGGGTGAAGAAGTATTTCAGAATATGACCCCACAAGAAAATCAACAAACTCTTTCATTTTTGGGACCAATTTGTGGGAGAAACCTGGATGTATTTATAGGTTTAAAATGCAGCCATGGTTGCAAAAAAAAAAAAAAGTGTGTCCCACATTCGCATCGTACGGGACAATGAAACAAGGTTTTTACAGGCAGGAACTAGAATGAATTCTACAAGGAGGGACTGACTTAACTGTCTTGCATTAGTCTTTTAGTCGTTACATAAGAATACAAGTAGACACTAGTAATTTCCATTGGCGTTTAACTCTAAAAACCAAATGGATTATCGGCTGTGGCAGCCAGTAAATTAGCTCTTCTACCGGTTTGTTGGGATTGCATTGGCGCGTTACCGAAACCAGCTCCCGTTGGCTGGGATTGAAGCGGTTGATTGTAGCCAAAACCATTAAACAGAGGCTGTTGGCCAAACGAGGTAACCGGCTGCTGTTGTTGTGGTGGCTGTTGGCCGAATGCAGGTGATGAAATACTGGTGTTTTGGAACATGTTTGACATTTGATTCATGTCTGGTTGGGTAAACTGAGGTTGAGCACCTTGGAAAGATTGACCAAATTGAGGTTGAGGCTGTTGACCGAATTGGTTGGGAGCGAAGGATTGCTGTGGCTGTCCAAACATTTGTTGGTTTTGGAATGTTGGCGGAGACGACAAACTGGGCCCGCCACCAAAGAAGCTTGGCTGGGGCTGTTGCCCTTGAGCCTGCTGGAAAAGAGGCCCACCAGTAGTTTGCTGGAACAGATTGGCTGTGTTCATGCCCGTTGGCTGCTGTGGGGCACCGCCGAAAGAAGTCTGAGGCATGAAATTACCACCAGTAGGGTTACCGCCAAATTGGTTGATTGGTGCATTTCCCCCAGTCTTTTGAACCGGCATAAGAGGCCCAGTACGTTGCAAGCTTAATGGCTGACCGAATGAAGTAGGTGGTGGGGCTCCGCCAGTTCTTTGCAATGGAATTATGCCGGTTTGTTGAAGACCTACGGCACCGAAAGATGTAGTAGGCATCACCGCAGCTGGCTGGCCAAAACTAGTTTGAGGCATTTGGGCATTACCAGGGAAAGTTGTGGTACCAGTTTGCAAAGGAACAATACCAAATGTAATTTGAGGTTGCAAACCTCCAGTAGCCTGGATTGGAACGAACCCAGTAGGCTGGGCGGTGATTGGAATGAACCCAGTAGGCTGAGCAGGAATGAGCCCCCCAGTCTGTTGAACTGGGACGAGATTACCTGTTCTTTGAACAGGTACCAATCCTCCAGTCGTCTGAGGATTAATCAGAGAAGAGCCAGTTTTAGATACACTAAATTGTTGACCGGGTTGGATGATACTTCCCGTTCTTACCGGAGTCATAGGAGGGGCAGATGGTGCAGCAGAAGAGGCAGTAGCTTCAGCAGGTAAAGCTGGAACCGGCTTTTCGGTAGCTTTAAGAGGCTTAATATCAACCAAATCCTGTAATGATCCAGTATATTGAGGAGTTTGGACACGAGGCTTGGCAAGGTCCTCATTTGAGCGAGCAGCTGGCTTCATAGCCCATGCATCATCTTCCAACTTCAACGATTGGCTTGGAGTCTCTTCTTGAACCTCAGGCTTTCTTGGAGATGGCAATGCTTTAGCATCCACTTTAGCGATCTCGGTACTCGAACTGTTGTTTTTCAAGGCACCAGTGGACTCCGTAAACAAACCACCAGTAGGAGCAGCAGCGACAGGCTCCTCCCTCTTTCGGTCGAATTTAGCATCTAAAAATTTCATGACCCTAATGATATCACCTTCCCGTAAACCTAAGGTACGTAATAATGAAGGATTAATGTCTTCTAAAATCTTCTCATCCATCTGCTCCCTGTTGAAGTTGATGGTATAACGTTGACAATTTCCAATATCAATACCACAAGAAAGGAAAAATTCGAACCAGTCGTATTCCGGATCGGCTTGTGGAGGGATATTAGTTCTTTGACTAGAAGGTTTTGCGGAAGAAGAACCACTGTTGATAACAGCAGTTGCGGAACGACTGCGGCTCTGGGTCTCTTCCTTCTGCAGTTTTTTCTGGGTAATTTTAGCAACCTTCTCTTTGTACGATTCTAATGAGTCGCCTGTGATCTTCTCCACGTATTCTAAATCTTCAAGAGACAACTTGGACGCCGAAACCGCAATTTTAACGCCATTAGTCTTGTGAAGATGGATCTTTCCATCGACAAAGCCAAGGAATTCTGCCTCAACTTTGAAAGAGCCGGAACTATCGATCCATGTTCTGAGACGGTGATAGTTGGGCATAGACTTGCCATCCCCATCATCATGATGGTGATGATGGCCTTGTTCCCTATGACGTTGGTCACTTTCTCTTATTCTCTCACGCTCGTCTCTAGATCTACCACGATGCTTCTTTTCGACAACTCTGCCCTTAGATTCCCTTTGAGACTTTCTACGTTGTGGGCCATCAGTCAATTTATCAAGATTTGACGTGCCGGTGATCTCAATATAAGATGATGGGATAACACCTCTTCTTCCTGTGTTCAAACTTTCACACATCCACCAATCTTTTGATTTGGTATCGTCTATGATGGTAACTTCGTCACCTTCACGAGCATCTAGCTCATCTCTACCTTGGGCCTCGAAGTCGAAGAGTAAGCGACCGACCTTTCTATTTGATGAGCTTGTTGATGCCTTTGATGCCTGCGCCACCTCATTTAGTAAACGAGTATTTTCTGCTCCCTTCAAGTCAGTTAAAATGGAGACAATTGCTTCAGCGACATCCTTCAGACCAGTGTGAAGTTCTAATGATGCAGTAGGATTGTCGAACTCTAAGAATAGATGCTTTTTTTCGTTGCTGTATTCTTTCAAATCTCGTACTCTCCACACTTGGTCAAGAGTGGATGCAGACTTTAATTTGAGCTTTTTGGGATTTTGAGTATTTGGCTTTAATACAATCATGCCTTTTCCAATAGAGAATACCACACTTCTCTTCTTACGACCGTCGACTTCGTCGATATACCAAGTGAAAAATTCACCGTCAAATGTATGCTGTTGGTCATCTACATCCACAGGCTCCGTGTAATTGGAAGCTTCAGCTGTCTCTCTCGAAGTAGAGGTGGTCGGCTCGCTGTAGGTGGGTCTCGAAGGCATGGGAGGAGGGGCACCATCGATATCTTCTTCTTCTTGGTATGAGTTGTTATCGTAGCCATTGACGTCTACTTCTTGAGCAGGACGTCTCACCGGAGTCGGAGGAGCGTCTTCATCCTCCAGCTCGTGGTCATTCTCAGTCGTCCTATGTGGAGCAGACTCCCTTTGGATTTGACTGGGGTGTTTGGGAGGAAGAGCGAACGCTTGAGGATTCATGCCGCCCATGGCAGGCTGGGGCTGAGCGTTCATGTCAAGATAATTAGAAGGGACAAAACCAAAGTTCTGGCGGGCACTATCACCGACCAAAATCCAATCGGGATCATTCTCATCGTACACATTGAAGGTTTCACCTTCTTTGAATGAAAGTTCTTCATCGGTTTGCTTGTCATAATCGTAAAGAGCACGAGCAGACTTTATCGGAGTCGCCTAGAAATGTTAGTATGAACAATTGAGCCGAGTAAAATCAAAATCAAACTTACCTCTTCAATATAGTTAGCAGGAACCAACCCCACCGGTTCCTCGACCTCTTCGTCGCCCACTGGTAATACTCGTTTCTTCACGTTCCACCAATCGTCGACATCCGAGCGCTCCAACAAGTAGAGAAGCTCGCCCGCTGCCAATGACAACTCTTCGTCTGTCTGGGCAGCATAGTCAAACACAGCTTTGTATACACCAAGGTACAACGACAGCATGACAGTTGGGTAGTGTCAGGAGCTCCTGTTGGTTCGGCGGTTTCGATTCGCGCGGTGGGCGCACTACGGCTGCAAAGCTGGGGAACGAGATGGTGATGGCATTGCCCATGTGTTGCGAAATAATATATATAGTAATTATATACAAATCTGGGAATCACTCAATTGATGTACTTAAGGTGCCATATCCTCCTCTCAGCAGGGGCCTCGAAAGCAACTTAGGGACAGGAATTGGCTTCGCTTTCAAAATGTTGTGAGTTTGGGAAAGCCGGAAAAGAAAGTAATATGCCCTAAGATATTCAAGCGAATCAATGCCCGTTTCGCTGCTTAACTTAGATGCTTTTAAGAGAGGCCACTTGATTTTGAATTCAGAAATCCCTGGCTCACTTGTGGTTGTAGTTATGGCAAATAAATTGGAATTCATGGAAATTAGTGGGAAGCAATCACGATTGAGTTCCCAGAACTTCAAAATAGGCAACATTTCTAGTTCGGAAGAAGTGAAGTTTTTAGTGGAAGCGAACTTAGGCTCTTCATAAAACTTGGATCTTTGATAATGACTCAATTCATATCTGGTTCCCGGTTTCCAGCACCGATTTTTTGGTTGAAGACCGATTCGTTTAGTAGCCTTGGTGACAAGTTGACGGCGTAAGTTCCGCATGGTAGATGGATGCAAGTATGCAACAACTGATAACGCTGACTTATTTTCCAACTTTCTCTTGTATTTCTTTAGGTATCGTGCTAAGTGTGACAAACCATGAACTAGCTCCAGCAGGCTCGAGTCCAAACCGGCAGCGTCAGAAGCAACTTTAGTCATGGTATCAACATGAGAAACTAAAATGTCAATCCATTTGAACATTAAGAAGCATGTGACTGAATTGGTTTCACTCTCGCCAAGAATATCCCAAAAAGGCTTTACTATAGCTCCCAAGAATTGCACTAGCTTCACGTCACTGTGTTCCAGAAGCTCTACGGCACTTAGAACGAAAAGAGAATCCATAAAGCCAGAAGAGTTTTCTGTACCGCACAAAAGTTCGGGGGCATTGTGCTTCACGCACGATTTTACCATTAATAATAAGTAGTCTTGTCGAGATACCTCCTCCTGAAGAATGAACAGACACCCGAGCGGTGCGAGGAGCTTTTCAATGGCTTCACATATCATATCTGAAAAGCTCATCATAATACTGCCTTGAGAATGAGAAAGTTTAGTAAGGATGCTGATTACCTCTCTAACATCACTACTTGAAAATATGTTGGAATTATAGGTAATAAAATCAACTTTTGGCCCGATTATTGCTAATGTTGGGTCCTTTAAAAGCGAGTCAGCGATCCCGCCAGATATGTCCAACATAGTTAGGGGAAATCTTTTCCGTTCGAAATTGGTATCAATATATAAGGCGTCAATGAACAACAACTTTTGGGCTTCCCATATCTGGAACAGCAAACAGTATCTTCGGGACAGATTCTGCTTGATGTTCTCCCGGATTTCTTCGTCACATTCGTGGTACAAGTTAAGTATGTGCATCTGAATTAAGTCAGCATCAATGGAACTTTTAGGGAAGAAGACCAGTTGCATGCATGGATTAGTCAAGTTTTCTAATGGGATCAAGTTGGAACAGAATAAGGCGGCGATTTTACGACACAATTCTGTATTGTACATCATTAATGATAACGAAAGTTTAAATTTGCAGCCAGTGCGAAAATTAGTAAACAATGCAAAAACCGTTGAATTTTACAAAAACTACTATTTTTTGACAGAAGTAAAAATTAATGCATATGTATAATCTAATGTAAATAGTCCGTATCCTCAGTTCACCCTTGTAATAGCCTCATGGCCCTCTAATACATTGTCTAAGTTCTTAAGCGAGACCTCAGCAGTGTAGTCAAAGTTCTCCATGGTCGAAGAACCTATATGGGGAGTCAAAACAACATCCCTTCTGTTAAATAGTTCCGGATGGACTCTTGGTTCGTTTTCAAACACGTCCAAGCCGGCAAAGAGTACCTTCCCGCTCTTTAAGCCATCCACCAAGGCCTGTTCGTCAACCACAGAGCCTCTACCGACATTGATCAATCTGAATGGCTTGGCCATGTTCTTGATGATATCAGCATTGACCAAATGTCTGGTATGAGCATTTCCGGGACATGCAATTACCACCAAATCAGCAACTTCTTTAGCGTCAGCCAATGTTGGATAGTATGAGACGGGATATCCAAGGTTAGACTCTTGTTCTTCATCTAACTTACTTGGTTTGACGTAGGCAACCTTCATGCCTATCGCGTGCAAACGAGCTCCTATCTTCTTTCCGATTCTTCCAAATCCGACAATGACAGCAGTATGACCAGCAGGACAGGTGTTGTTACGCCCAGCATAAGATTCACCAAATGAATGTATGGTGGTGTTGGAGGAAAGGCGTAGCTCACCGAATTCCTGATCGAAAGTTGCGTCTTTAAGCAGCCGGCGCAACTTCAGAGAATCGCCGACCTTAGCAGTGAAAGAGTCAATCGCGAACTTGAAGTTCCTAAATGACTGTAAGGCATTGAACAATGCCAAATCCGATACCGACTCAGCAGCACCAGCAGCCGGCACGTGCGTCAAGATGATGCCCTTATCAGCCATAGCCTTGGGATCGAACGCATCGTAACCCACAGAGCAAATACTCACCACTTTCAAGTTAGCGGGAGCATTCTCTACGATTTTACCCCTGAAACCTCCCAAGGGGATAAAACCTAACCAGTCACCGTATATAGCCTCAACATCTTTAAATTTAGTTTGAAAATCACTGATAAGCTGTTCCGTTGTGCTTAGCTCATAATTTTCGCAGATATATTTTTTCCTAAAATCCTGGTAGGCAGGTAAATCTTCTCTGGGTTCACCTAAAAATAAAACCTTCTTTTTCGTCATTGCCGGTTAGATCTTGCAGAACATTTCAGCTGCTTTTATAGATTGACAGATCCATCGTACCTTCAAGATAATGCCGTTTATGGCTGTGGCCGTACCTGCCGGTAACCAACGGTAAACAACGGTAGGCTGCGGAAATTGACGGCATATAACGGAAATTACACTACAGATACGGGAGCCACGGATCTAAAATTTAACGTAATGTAGCAATTGATATGTATCCTAAAAAAAGACTATGATGAGGCTCATGTTGTCACGTATACACAAGAATGAATATCTTTCTACATATGTAGGTCGTAGCAGCTATCGTCCGTTACCTAAGTAGGCGCGTGCAGTATTCAATGATGGTTGTGTCCTGGCTCACCCAAGTACTTGGCGGCGTAGACGGTACCACATTGCCAGCATCTACCGACCTGGCCCTCCTTGACGTCCATCCAGTAGGCCTTGTGGTCGACGCCGCCCTTTCCTCTGCATCCGACGTAACGGTGACCGATGTATGTAGGAACCAAGTATGGGTCTTTCATAGTACCAGAACCTTCAAAGATAGGTCTGTCCATGTTGAAAACATCAATACCCTCCATCTTACCTAACACTTCGTATCTCTCCAAACCAGTGGCTTGGTCAATGTCAGTAGGAATGGCATCACCTTTGGCACCAGGACCGATCAACGAGCCGTCAGGTCCAGTAACTTGTGACAAGTTCTCAGCGGTCTTTTGGTTGACGTTGACTGGGGCCAGAGAAAGCACCCTGGTAGTAGACAACAATCTTACGTTGCGAGAAACACGAATAGCACGAGAAAGCATCTGAGTTAGTATACCGTTGGTTAAATATTATAAAGTGACAGATTGTTGAAAAAAAATGTATGTGGGGAACATGCTTGTACGTATCCATTGATACTTCAGAACCATTTAGAGACAACCAGAACCTTCTCATATCCATATTATGAGCATCATTGATAATAAATATATGGTAATTCACGATAAACTTCAAATGTGTATCTCATCGCATAAAACTGTTGCTTTAAGCCCCCAAATTTTCAGATGTATACCCGGCAGGTGAAATATTTCGTTGACTTAGATGCTCTCGGCATGAATTGAACAGGTTCCTGCCCCATGAACATGGCTATGTGGATACTTACTTTTGCTCAAGTGTTAACTGGTGGTTTTGAAAATCAGCTAACCCTCTACTACTGTGCGAACAAATGCCTGCGTTGATTGGCGGATTTATTTACTATGGGTGATTTGATGTACTACACCTGATCGTAACGTCAGGTGATAATTTAAATTCGTGTCAGGACTGTATATAACACAACGAGGGCTCCACCCCTAACGCACGTGCCAGTGACTTGAGTCTCGCACAACCCGCTCGCAAAACTTTCACTGAGATTGTCAGGATTGGTTTCTTCTTCAGAACAGTAACGACAAGTAAGTTTTGATACGAAAATATAGTGGCTAATGTTGAAATATTGAGTGATTTGTGACCACAGGACACACGTAGTAGTATTCAAGTTTCCCGGAACTCGAGCGTCTTTCAATGGTCATTGACTACAATTTGGTTGCTGAAAAATTACTCGATTAAATTTAGTCAGAAGTTCACCTTCAACAAATAAAACATATTACTAACATTGCAGTATGCCTAAAAAGAGAGCTTCCAACGGTAGAAACAAGAAGGGAAGAGGACACGTCAAGCCCGTCAGATGTTTGAACTGTGCCAGATGTGTTCCTAAGGACAAGGCCATCAAGAGAGTCACCATCAGAAACATGGTCGAGGCCGCTGCCGTCAGAGATTTGTCTGAGGCTTCTGTCTACTCCGAGTACGCTTTGCCTAAATTGTACAACAAGTTGCACTACTGTGTCTCTTGTGCCATTCACGCCAGAATTGTCAGAGTCAGATCCAGAACCGACAGAAGAATCAGAACTCCTCCTCAAAGAAAGAGATTCAACACTGAGAGAAAGGTCAACCCTGCTGACGCCGCCAAGAAGGCTGCTTAAGTATTGCAAATAATTAGGAATACAAACATCTGTTATATACTTGTAGGTTTTGGTAGTTTATTCCGCCGTATAAAATCTTTTCTTAGCTGCTCGCTGGAAGAATCCACATCTTTCCACCAACCTTATTTTTTTTAGAGTGAGCACTAGCCTGCACAAAGCCGTCATTAATCGGGAGTTCACGTTGCTAGCTAAAGACTACATTGCCATTAGGTATTTATTCGTTTACAAACGCTTAGTGGTAGTTAATTGATATCCTTCAGTGGTTATTCTCGGGTATCCTTTCACATTTTTGCCGCACCACCGATTTTTTTGTGTTGCGATTTTTCCCAACTGCGTTTTAAGGAGGGAGACTTCAATTCTTTTCCCGTCCTATCGATTGGAATTGTAAGCTTGATACTTTAAATTGAGCTAGGTACTTCGGTTAATTGGTAGTCACATTACCAACGGCCTGAACCATACCAAAAATTTCAAAATCGTAATCTTCTCGTAACAATCTCGACTAGGTCGTTTATTAATTTAAAATGACGATGGAAGATACTTGGAAGTTTTCCCAGTGTTTTGGTGACAAGGGAGATATCGAGAACGTTACTGAAGCCGATATAATTTCGACAGTGGAGTTCAATTATGACGGTGATTTCTTAGCCACCGGAGACAAGGGTGGACGAGTGGTTTTATTCGAACGGAATCATTCTAAAAAGAAGCACAGTTGTGAGTACAAGTTCTTCACTGAATTCCAAAGTCACGACGCCGAGTTCGATTATTTGAAATCCTTGGAAATCGAAGAGAAAATTAACAAGATAAAATGGATTAGAAGTTCCAACGATGCCCTCTACTTACTTTCCACAAACGACAAAACCATTAAGTTATGGAAGATTGCCGAACGACAAGTCAAGTTAGTGAGCGAAAACAACTTGAAGGGTGCAGATCACCTCCCCTCGGCTTACAGCTTGGATGCCTTACATTTGCCCAAGTTAACAGTTCACGACAAACTCATACTGGCGCAACCCAAGAAAATCTACTCTAATGCTCACGCCTACCATATAAACTCAATTTCAGTCAATTCCGATCAGGAGACGTACTTATCGTCTGATGATCTTAGAATCAACCTTTGGAATTTAGGAATTTCTGATCAATCGTTCAACATTGTTGACATCAAGCCAGCTAACATGGAAGAATTGACCGAAGTAATCACTAGCGCTGAGTTCCATCCTAGTCATTGTAATCTATTGATGTACTCTTCCTCAAAAGGTACTATCAAATTGTCAGACATGAGATCTAATTCATTATGCGACACTCATGCCAAAGTGTTTGAGGAGTATTTGGACCCAGCATCCCACAATTTTTTCACGGAAATAACTTCGTCGATTTCTGATGTTAAATTTAGTCACGATGGAAGATACATAGTTTCCAGGGACTACATGACGGTAAAGATTTGGGATTTGGCCATGGAGCTGAAACCAGTAAAGACCATCAACGTGCACGAACATTTGAGAGATAGGTTGTGTGACACCTACGAAAACGACGCTATTTTTGACAAGTTTGAAGTTCAATTTAGCGGCGATAGCAAATCAGTTATGACTGGATCATATAACAACAATTTCATGGTATATCCTAACGCTGTCAATGGCACCACTGAGACTGCCAGCGGCGCTAAGAGCAAGTCGGGCAAATCGAAGAAGGATGATGTTTTCGAAGACGACGATGAAGATGAGGATAATGACGTCCATTCTCCTGGTCTTCATGGCGATGCTTACCCGCAATCTCCTTCGTCTCAAATGGATGACGACGAGCAAGAAGAGATCGTATTGCAAGCAGACAAGTCGGCATTTAAATCGAAGAAGATTGCTGGTAACAGTGGTATGAAGAGACGGTTGATGAGTGGAGTAGGAAGCGGAGGAAATGACTTTGACAACATTGATTTCAAGAAGAGTATCCTCCACTTGTCATGGCATCCTCGGGAGAATTCTGTGGCCATTGCTGCTACAAACAACTTGTACATCTTTTCGACGTTGTAGAAGGTATATACGCTACAATTACAATTTGACAGTACGTTTATTTCATTTGATAAATTTAGTCTCCGAGTCTAGGCTTCGACGTGTCTGTTGACATCGGTGTTCCAGAACAAGGTCTTGTCACCGTCACCCCAGAAGAACTTCTTTTGTCTAAGGTTTTGGTACTCATATTGAGTGGGCCATTCCTCATCTGGGAGTTCTCTCAAATGCTTTCTGTGCTCAGCATGGTGCATTTCAACATTGATAACAGGGATGGCAGTCAAGCAAATGGCAGGAAGAGCAACCAAGTAGGTCAATCTCTTCCACATCTTGGTGATACCCTCGGAGTGATGAGCCTTGTCGGCTTGTCTCTTGACAAAAGCTTCACCGGCTTGCTTGTCAACACGAGGGAAAGCACTCTCCTTGATGAACTTGGAAACGTGGCCGTGGCCGTGGGAATTGAACCTCACAAAAGTACGTTGGGCTACAGGTCTAAACATGGTAAAGTTATCCTTATTCCTGTTTAACTGGTGATATAAAATGGTGCGAGAATCTCGCGCTGGGATTGGCGGACTGCATAAAAGCGACATAGGTTATATACACTACAAGTATTTACAGATGGTGGAATGGTAGTATTGAGTTAAATGCTAGTCTAGCCGTAGTCACTTTGTGGGTCTGGACGTCTCTGAGTCGCGTCTTGCATATCCTCTTCTGTTTGAACATTGGGTGGCACAGGGTTCAGGTTTTCAGCAGCGGCCTCGTCAATCTCAATTTTCCCCTCCTCAGCAGGGCTGGGTATCTCTTCATTCTCTTGTTGCAAGGCTTCTTCAGCTAGAGACTGTTCGTATTGACTAAGTAGGTCACCGAGTTCATCCTGTCTAATATCAAAGCTGTACCTGTGATACTTCACCAAATGTGACAACAAGTCATGACGAAGTGTAGATATATCAGAGTCGCTCTTCATCGACTTAGCCACATATTTGGCTCCATTGCGGTGTTTTCTTCTCAATGCAGACTCTTTTTCATGCAACTTAGTGATTTTGCGAGTAGCCAAGTACTCGATATGGTACCCTTCATTGGTCTTTAAAAATTCGGCATAGTCGTCTAGCGACCATCCCAGTAATGGGTCTTTAGGGTTGGGGCGATTGATTTCTCGATCATTAATAAACTTATTGAGATGGCGAGTCACAACCCAAATCCGGAGACGAGGAATATATGTGCTTATTTTGAACTGTTTGTTCTCGATACCACTTTCGCGGTACTCATCTATAAGAATCTGTTCATAACGAGCAGGGACGTATGTATGTTGTCCTTCGACCACAGATAGAGAAAGCGGACTTAATTCGTTTAGGCGACTAAAATGCTTATGTCGACAATTGTATGCTTGCAAGAACTCGTTACGGGATTGTTCAGTTATTGTAGCATCAACTGAGTGACGAGCCAACTCGTCCGGTAGTAACTCATTATACCTGGGAGGAGCTTTATCGTCAGAGATGGCCAATCCAGTAATATCAATGTAGAATCCGGTATCCACGTCGATAAATCTGGCATCGATATTATTGTTTCCATTTCCGAACGTGCGATGACTGATAAACGTTCCGCAGTCAACAAAATATCTGCTGTATCTTAATTCATGGTCGTTCTCTCCTCCTAGGTCTACGACCAAGGAGTGATTATACAATCTAGAGAGAGTATGAAGATCTTGGATAGGCATTTGAACATCTATATCGTTGTCCCATGGGAATGCAACACCATTCCAATACCAAGATAATAAGGATCCGTGAGCAATCCAAGTAGTGAGGTTATTAGAGTTAGAGAATTGAAGCCAAGCTCTCAAGAGACCATGAAGTACTGGTGGCTGTTTGTCGCTCATATTAATCAAGCCAGAAAAGAATCGCCAATCGTAATGTCCACCCTGAGCGTATTTGGGTTCCTTTTGTAAAATTTTGGCTTCTTTGAAATACTTCGGAGGACGATTTTCCGCCAACGAATACTTTAAAGATTCTTTGTAAATTAGATCCGTTTCAGAGAGCTGGTCTTTGGACTCTAGAGATTGCAATACTTCCAAACTGTTATCGACAAAATCCTCATGACGTAATACCTTCTTATGGGGCAATTCTTCGAGCTTGACGTATTTTTGAACAAGCCCGCTTACTGCGTTGAGCTCCTTCGACACATCAATATCAAATGATGGAGTCTCATCCCCGTATTCTTCACGATAATGTGCGAGATAATCTTGGAAAATCGGAGTTTCAATCAACCTTTCGCGGCCAGATATGTCTTGGTTCACTGGAATCTTCACTGAAGCAGTGCCCAACTTGGTAGGCACAAGCAAAATTACCAGCATAGGATTCTGCATGAAGTCGTTAAGATACGATTTAGAATGTAAGATTTTGAGTTTTTGACTTGAACGACCACCGTAGTCAAAGATATGCCAGCCGGTGGTCAAAGGACGAGTCTTGAGAAGTTGAAGCCTGTCACGCAAAAAATCTGACGTATGAGGATTTTCAAGAAGGTTATCAATTTCAGAGTCGTCAATGCAGTATTCATCGACGTCCTTTAATTCGTACTTGGTATTTAATCTTCTGCTGGGTTTAGTGACGTCAAATAATGCCTTGCACGATTCTTTATCTTTGTTAAATGAATATTTGTTGAGTTCCCCGATATCACTATAGTCTGCCCAATGGAAATATGGAAGATATACCTCATACACTGACTTTGAGGTTTTTATCTGTTGGGCGATGTGATGTAAGAGGAGACCCATAGTGTATCGAGGGTCAAAGGGAATGGTATGTTTTAAAACAGGATTACCATCTTCTCTGGTTGAATATTCGGGGAATGTGAATACGTCAAACGGTTGTTTACGCTCAAAGTTTACTGAATGCAAAACGTCATCGCTCACAGGGATTTTGTCGACGAGCTTGTCAAAATAGCCTGGACTCACCCATGATTTGACCGAAGGATGAAGAAGCATTGTAGATACTACAAAGAGAAGTAAAACTGTTGCTAACGCAGCCCGTTTCCTACGCAAAACAATCATGATGATGCAAATATGTACAGTTTCTTAAAAATGGAGATGGAGTCAACCAAGTAATTACTTCTCAATTAGGAATTAGATCAGACGAGTGAAGGGAAGATGGAGGCTATGGAGGAATAAGTTAGGTCCGTGCGTAGTGAGCAACTAGTTTAGGCCAACAAGCGTGTCAGACAGCTAAAAGCTTGTGAAATTAGAACTGGCTTGCAATAGGGAAAACGAAGTTATGTCAAAAAGTCAATCATTTAGAATGATGTCACTTGGAGGAACAACGTCAAGGGTTGACGTAAAACCACGATAGGACTAAAATGAACGAGGAATGTGAACCGAAGTGACGATAGGATGCTGTTTGGAACACTGATATGAAAACTCAAGTCCTTATATTCGAGCAAAAGCCTTGTTCGGATCGGGACTGTTTCTCGAATATTTTTTTCATATCGCACTGCCCCACTGTAGTCGCGGTGCGCGCAGGAGCAGCAACCGGTTGCTAGCCGTGTTGTGGGGAAAATCACTGGGGATTTCGAACAATATAAACAATATAGAACGCTCAATATTATACAAGTTAGCAACTCAAATATAATCTGGTCTTTTCATCATATTCTGCCTATCAACAACAGTAAATAGACTATTGGGTATCGGGGCGAAAAGGTACACCTGCAGGACATTCATGCATTGGGCACATTTGAAACAGGGGACAGGCCACTAAATATCAGCCCGGAAATAACGGAACCATAAGCCTCAATTTCGGGGCTTATAATTGCATTGCCCTATTGTGCGTTAAGGTTCACTCTCTTGCATCTCATTGATAGGCCGTAGAATATTCCCCGTAGGATCTCGTAATTTCATGGCTGTCCTGTATTTGGAGTCTTAATTTCTCTGATTAACTTTGAGCCATCGGCGATGAGACTACTGATAGCGAGTGTGCAGACCAATGCTATCGTGGGGCAGGTCAAAGCCAACATGGCCCGAATCTCCAGCGTGGTAGCAAGGATCGGCCAGAATCCTGTGGATATAATAATGCTTCCTGAATTGGCGTTGACAGGATATAATTTCAAATCACCAGAGCATATCAAGCCATTCCTCGAGCCCACAGCTGCTGGAGTATCCACTAACTTTGCTAAAGAACTCCTGAAGAAGTACAATTGCTTCACCTTGATTGGATACCCCGAAAAGTACCAGCCAAACGCCCTGATTTCAGATTATATCACCTACAATTCCGCCGTTTTCACAGCGCCTACTGGGGAAGTGATCCATCACTATCGTAAATCCCATTTATATGAAACAGACGAAGTGTGGGGATGCAAAGAGAACCCTGATATTAAGTTTGAGCCATTTACGTTTGTGGCCGATAAACAATACTATCATGAGAAAGCTACTGATCCATCAGCGTATAAACAAGTAAAAGCATCTGTAGGCATCTGCATGGACTTAAACCCATACAAATTTGAGGCACCATTTGAAGCTTACGAGATGGCGCACGCGTGTTCGAATCACGATGTTCGCTTAGTATTGTGCCCCATGGCCTGGCTCTCGACTACCAAGGTAGGCAATGATCCAGCCAAAAGCGGCCAGCCCGAGCTAGATACAGTAGGCTACTGGGTGCAACGATTCCACCCTTTTCTACAACTGCCGGAACCAGTCGCGGTAGTTACTTGTAATAGAACTGGAAGAGAAGATGATGTACTATACGCGGGGTCGTCAGCGGCTTTCACCTTCTTAGGCAACAATAATTCTAACGACATTCCCCTCAAGTTTGAAGGCGCACTTCCCTTCGATCAGGAAGGTGTGCTTTTGAGTGATCTAGAGGTAGTTACGACCAATACTAAATAATTTTTGTATATATTAGCCAGCCAAAAACCACATTATTTTTTGACATCTGTTGTGATAATCCCGATATCCAACGGTTATTGTTGTTAGTGTCAAGGTCTGGGTACCGCCCCGTTCCTGCAGGTGCATTTCTTTTCCTGCTGGTTAGCGCACAAACCGCACAAGAGCCCAATGTCAATTTAATCGCGGAAGTAGCTCCTAGATAAGCCTTGCAAATCTTCGAACCTTAATTAACCGCTGCACAAGAAGACTACATTAGCGATCCCCACTGGGATACAGGACGTGAAATAATTATTCTAGTGATCACGGATAAAAGTGGAGATACTAAAGCATAAATTATATATTTCTGCGACCTCTTCTCCACGCAAAAAAAAAAAATTCAAAGCTTGATTTGAGTTGCGAGCCCGGAGGGCAACAATAAAAGAAAAAATTGACTACAATTTTAACACTCGACTCCATATCCGCTGACAACTGCCACAATTAGTTATAGACATACCTAGAGTCAGATAGCTTCCAGCAGCCATGAAGGTGCGATTTCGGTACGTCAAAGTGGCCGTTTTGTTCATCGTCGTCTACGGCGTTTTGCGGACCGTCTACCAATTTCATAGTTCACAACTGCTCCACCTACAGTTTCAAAACCAAGTAAAACTCAAATTCCGGTCATGGTTCCAAAACATTTTAGCTTCAGACCTCAATTTGGAGGAGGATCCCGTCTTCCTTGAGCACCTTGCCAAGGTCACCGAAGAGAAGCGAGCCCACGATTGGTCCCATGACTTTTGGGATATCGAGCAAACAGAAACAAAGAATCTTCCTTTATCGTTAACGATCCCTAAATACTTTCTCAAGGAAGGTGAAAAGAAACCAATCTTCCAGCCTTTCGATGCCCGTTTCACCTTGGGTGTCTATATGTCATACCTCAGCTCCAATCAGGATGTCACAACATTGCCATTCCACTGGAGTGACTGGGTAGACTTGGGTAAGTTGAAAAAATACGTTTTTCCTAAACGAAACTCAAAAATTAAATGTAGTTTCTTTGATATTTCCAACAAGGGCAAAACTATCGAGGGATCTTCATTGAGTCCCGTAGGATCATACTGTCGCGACGACAGTGAAAACCCTAAGCCTTTGGGATATAGCATTTACGGATTTCCTGGCCCACAAACTGTAAGTAATAGTGAAATCCTAGGCAAGTCCTACTTGTATACGCTGGCCCCATCGCCCATGAAACTTGTATTTTTAACCGACGCTTCTGGATCCTACGAAGTGTTGGTGTCAGATCACGAATCAAATGATCTTCAAAACAGTCTCCTCCACAACAATATGGCTAAGTCGTTGAACGCAGAGTCGATAGATGTGCTTGAAGCATACAAAAAGTTGATAGAGAACTCTCCACCCAAGAATCAAGACGAAATCATGAACGATCCCCAGATTACGATTCCTCGTGACGCCTTCGACATCCAAGCTCCTCAGATTCTAGATGAATTGAATGGTCAAAACCTTGGTGTGGTGGAGGAAGCCTACCGAAAAGGTATAGAATATTCACACAATGAGCAGGATCCTCCGAAGTTTTTCCATGAGGCTAAACTCTTGGAAAGTCATCCTGAGAGATGGTTGGGTGACCACTATGACTGGAGATTCTTTAACGGCCTTACTGTAGGAAACGAAGACCAAAAGCTTTCATTACATCACCTCATCAAAACGTATCTCAATTTCGCTCGTCAACACGGTATCATCACGTGGATTGCCCATGGATCACTCCTCTCATGGTACTGGAATGGTATTGCCTTCCCTTGGGATACAGATATCGATGTCCAGATGCCTATAGCTGAGCTTCATAAAATGGCAAAAAGATTCAACCAAAGTTTGGTGATTGAAAACGTGGGCACGAGCGATTTCCATTTTAATGGATTGGGAAGATATTTTGTGGATATTGGATCCAGTATCACACATCGTAGCAAGGGTAACGGAAACAATAATATTGACGCTCGGTTTATAGATGTTGATACCGGTTTGTATATCGATATCACTGGACTAGCGCTTACAGAAACTCCCACCCCATCGCGCTACCAATATTTAGTCGATTCGCAACCTCATATCAAACAAGCGGTTCAGGCTACCCTTAATGAACAGGGCGAGGTCGACAGTAGAGTGAGAAACAAAGAGCTCGAGGCATATAATTGCAGAAATAATCACTTTGCAACTTACGACGAATTATCACCATTGATATTAACTGTGGTTGAAAATCTGGTGAGTTATATTCCCAGTAATTTTGTTATGACTCTCAATTATGAGTATACTTTCAAAGGTCTCACAGAAAAAAACTACCGAGATTTCTTCTATCTCAACAACTTCAGAATCTGGGTCAAGACTCAGATTGTACTCGATTACCTTAACGATCCCACCAGATGGGTCGACGAACAACGCGCTGACGAACGGCTTCTAAAAAATGAGAAGGATAAAAAGAAGAAGAGTAAGCCTAAACCTAAAGCGGAGACTAAAAAAAGCGAGCTCATGAGACGGGTAGTTGGTAACTTGGAAAAGCTAAGTATCAACAAATTAACGGCTCAAGACCATGCTAATTTACTTCAACACAGCCAGATCTTTAAAGAATATGTTACCACTCGCCATTTTACCAAGTTCCACCAAGACGAGCTAGCCTTGTTAATGAAGCTGGGAGCGGAAGCCACAGCCACTCATTTGAGGGAAAACAAACAAATTGGGAATTGGTTACGAAGTGATTTGTTTATGAATAAAGTTATGCGCCAGCGCTTCAACTTTGAAGAGGAGATTGAAAAAATCTTCAAATTAATGAGCATTTACGACAACAGCAACTAATATGGCAGCAATGTGTTTACATTCTACCAAAAACCTACTTAAGTATATAGAATGCAAAAAATACATGGCATCACAATTAATTTTTTCTAATTAATAGCATTGTCGCTTGCAGCTAAGTAATTTAGCCAAGATCGTTAGACCACAATAGGTGCGGCGATCGACCAACTTAGTCGCTCACGAGGGTTCGTGCATCATGCAAGAGATGTTTTGAACATTGCTGCGTGCATTCCGATCAGTGCCCAGAGTTTTAGTCTCAAAAGAAATAAAAATATCTGTAGTCGTATGTTACTACGACAACTGCTATTAATACTATTATTCCGTTGTTGTTGTCAATATCAATACGCCAATCATCATTTCACACTACCCTAGTTATGCCCCACCCATTTTGATCTCATTGCTGCCGCAGGTCCCAATTTCATAACCTAAATCTATGGATCCAAATTAGGCACGGTAATAACCCGTGGAACAACAATGTAGGGTGTGGTCTCGCGCCCGCTACACCCATACTTCTGGCGCAATTCTTGTCTATTACTTTGCCAATTACGGTAAAATGGCGGTTTCTACACGACACCCGTGTGGCTTAGACTTGCTAATTCTGGTGCTATCAGCCAAATTGTTCCACAATCTCACGTCAATGGCACGTTAGCCGCAGTTTCTTTTTCCCGGCTGCATACGCAAAAAATTATTACTCATTGTTGCTATCAAAAACTATTTAAGGTTCATTTCGCCGTTACTGACAAATTTTCTTCTCTATCAATCCATATTTACAAATGCAATTCAAGACCATCGCTATCGCCTTGACCGCTGTCTCAGCCGTGTCCGCCGCCAACGCTACCAACGCTACCACCAACGGTACCTCTGGAACTAACAGCACCAGCTCCATCTCCGGCTCCGGTGCCAACGGAATTTCCGCCAGTGCCATGGGTGTTGTTGCCGCTGCTGCCGCCGGTGTTGCTTTCTTAGTCTAAACGGCTTGAAGTAAGCTAAAAAGATTATAGAGCTGCATCTGGTATCGCAGAATTCAACGAACTGTGGTTTTTTACAGCCAAAAATGTTTAAAAGGTTGAATGTAATTTTTTTTTGTATTCTAATGTTTAACTAGTGGTTGCAATGCCGTTGTTTAATTTCGATAACACTCATTTGGCTGTCAACCTTTTTTTTATGTATTTTTATAGATAATTCATATCCTGAATTGATTTTACACTGTAGATTGTGCCTCCCTCAGGGACTGCTAACGAAAAAAAAGTGGCGCATTGGGGGTCCCGTGAGGCACATGCAATTTGCTTATCTCTACTCATTACATAAGCCGGATTAAGCCTATTTCTTCGTATCGCCCCTTTTAGCAATCGTTGATCCCCCTTGGTACAATACCGGGCATAAGTTGCCTATGGCAACAGGGGCAAAGTATCCAAATAAATCGTGTAATTTACTGGAACCGGCGTTCATAAAGTGTACCTATTAGTGCTATAGATATAGTTAGCGTTCGCACACCAGAGCTCGTGGGCCAGATCTAATAGTTTATTCATAAAATTCGATTTCGAGCAACCCCGATTGCAACAGTCATGCGACTTACTTTGTACTTCGGCCAAGCCTACGTAAGCCCATGCGAGCCGACTCGGCCACAGCAATCGTCAAAATGTTGGCTACCGTAAACGAGATTCTCTTATCAGTAAATACTTTTAGTAGCCTGTCGAGCTTCTGATAGTACTGGCTCATATCACTCATGCAAAGAATCGCCTGCGTAGCGTAATGGTTAACGCGTTTGACTTCTAATCAAAAGATTGCGGGTTCGACTCCCGCCGTGGGTTCTTGTTTTTTCTTTTTTCGCACCCTGGAGAAATCATGTGCAGGTTTCTTGAAGCTTAAGCTCACTTGTTCAACCCCACATGCAAATTGTAATTCAAGTTGATTCTTTACGATAGCATGGACAACATCGATCATACTCGGAAGGACAACAGGCCGACTACCTTAACCGAGGAGCAGAAAAAGGTATGCACACTTTTTTTAGTCAACCAAGAGTTTTTTTACTAATTCTAAGGCACATCATATTGCTTCCGAACAGAAGAGACGAGAGAACATACGGTCGGAATTCGACAGAATAGTATCGTTGACCCCCACCTTAACCGACCTGGAAAATAGATCCGAGCTTAACATCTTGACCAAATCAGCAGATTATATCGATTATTTAAAGGAAGAAAATGAAAAATTAATATCACTCTGTCGAGAGAGGGGACTAGCATTACCTGACGAATTGATTTACAAGGGACCCGGAGTTCAAAACTGAATTTTGTATTCTTATATATGGTTTCATGAACCATTTACTATAAGGGATCACGAAGCTGTGTGTTTGACGTTTACCAAGAGATGAAATTATGTAAAATTTAATAAAAGTTGTGATATATTAATTTTTTGAAATTCTGATAGTGGCCTTGTAGCGAAATGATTTGCCTGTAGAATCCCAAATTCCAGACACCGGGATTACCTGAGCTTTATCTGCCTGATGACTTATGTCAAAAGT
Source organism: Meyerozyma elateridarum (assembly GCA_030574335.1). Classification (NCBI taxonomy): domain Eukaryota; kingdom Fungi; phylum Ascomycota; class Pichiomycetes; order Serinales; family Debaryomycetaceae; genus Meyerozyma; species Meyerozyma elateridarum. The sequence continues at coordinate 398,387 of JAJMEU010000001.1, forward strand.
CGTATATATTTGAATCCTTGAATCGTATGTTGGTACCGATCTGGAAAAGAGTCCGTCACAATTTTCATCACCGAACAAATGAATAATGCAACTATCAGAACCTATAACCTTTGACTTGGTGTAACCAAATTGCCCATAAAATGCCTCGACGGCAGCATAACAAGCTTCTTCCAGTTCACCTTCAACGTCCGAATCGTCGTAATTTTCAATCACCACTGGTTCGAACGTCCAGCCACTGACTTCAACCAGAGCTCCCTTTGGAAGGTGGTTGACTTGCACAATGCACATATCTTTTACAGATTCATTATCTTCAAACGTCTCATTGTAATTTTCCCAGCATTTAAGAACTTGTGGAACAATTTTTGGTTCTGTCACATATATAGTGACATCGGCGACTTGTTTAACATCAACTAGCTCTTTTACTTTGAAGAAGTGCTGCAACGAAAGAACAGTATTATATACTGGATCCGCAGAAGATGCCAATGCCATCGAAGCAGGAATAAGAGGAATCTGGCCAGAAATGGATGCAATTTTGTACTGACTATTTTCATCCACGATGGATTGTGAATAGGGCCCGATATTATGTGGCGCCCAATATGATATGGATCTGACATGCAAACCTACTCGTTTAGGACGCTCAATGAGGGCGACACATGATATTGATAATGATGAGCCTAGTGGAAGGTTGGTTTCAACACAGACCCGTGATGGTGGAAGGTAGTAATCTGCAAATGCCTCTGAGTATACAGTATTAATTGCAGCAAATTGGCTCATATCTGCAACAAGCAAATCTACATGCTGAATATTGCTAAAATTAATGCCATGCAGTTGTAAATGATCTTTAAGTTGTTTGAATGCATCCCGTGTTGATTTTTCAATACTATCGCCCAGACCGGTTACATTGGAAATAAATAAGTAATTTGAAACTTTTTTAACTGATGGAGATAACCGAGTCGTCTTTTCTACTGATGGAATGACTTGGACTTCGCAGTTCGAAGACTCTTCCACAAGCTCAGCAAAAGGTTCATCCAACGTTGGTCTGGATGGAATATTCAGCTTGGTTTGCTCTTTAGGGATAACTTCGACCTTCATCCTAAGGTATGCTACTCCGTCTCTCTCATCAGAGAAGACTTCTTTATGAGTGATGCTAAGCTTTTTGGAAGGAAATAATGCAGAATCAAGCACAACACTTTCGAATTCACCACCTTCACCGCATATATGTACTTGATACATCTCATTGAGACGAATAAGTTTAGGAAGCATTTCATTAAGTGATTTTCCGAGATCTGAAGGCCCCAATCCAATTGCAGCCACTTTTATCAATCGTGCCTCTAATCCACTGTTGCACATTTCGGTCATAAGCTCTAATTGATCACGCTGCCACAAATATGCTAAACTCACTAAACTCAAACGGCCACAAACGTTCTCTACCCGTGTCCTTTGATATTGCGATAAAATGGCTCCGCAACTAACAGCTTCCAAATCAGGATGAGCTGCGACCACATTAGACAAGAGCGCTAGCAAGTCTTCTATTTCATCATCTTTGGTTTTAAAGTATTCAAGCTCTTGATTAGCAGATATTCCAGTTATAGGCTGTCTATAGACGGGTACATTCAAGCACTCTCCGTAGTATTGGATCAAATTATGGCCTACAGTTTGGAACATAAAAGAGTCGATTTCATCACGATCTTCATCTACAGGATATAAATTGGCAATAGCAATTAACTCATGACCTTGTGACACACAATGCTCGATATTGAAAAAGGAATCCTTTCCACCTGATACAAGACCCACAAACTTCATGGAGTAGAATCTTATCGTGAAAAGTTCCATGCACCCATATTAAAGATAGCTGTCACAGTGAGACCCATATATACGCAGGTGTTTGGGTTTACGCGTAATTTTGAAACTGAATTTTTTTGGTTAAAAGATTTTTCACATCGCATTAATTTTTTCTTCTTCACCACACAAGCTAGAGTCGTCATGCCACGTAAGTACAATATTATCAAGTCTAAATCACGGTATTTAGCATCATACAAGCTGCCTTAGTGCGCTTGTAGAGGTTCGGGTCCTCATAAAAGATAAAACATGGCTTATTGTTGTAACTGAATTCCCGACACTTCAGTTAGAATCAATACGATAAGTCTCAAGAATGTCAGCATTCGCCGCCAATTTGCGGTCCGTTATGCTAAATTCTTCAGACTATCACTGCCTTGTAATCTTGTAGCCCGAGTTTCATTATTGAATCTCATTCTAACATCTAGGTGCCCCAAGAACTTATTCCAAGACTTACTCCGTGCCAAAGCAACCTTACGAGTCTGCTCGTTTGGACAGCGAATTGAAGTTGGCCGGTGAATTCGGATTGAAGAACAAGAGAGAAATCTACAGAATTCAATTCCAATTGTCTAAGATTAGAAGAGCTGCTCGTGACTTGTTGACCAGAGAGGAGAAGGACCCAAAGAGATTGTTCGAGGGTAATGCTTTGATTAGAAGATTGGTCAAGGTTGGTGTGTTGCCAGAGGACAAGATGAAGTTGGATTACGTCTTGGCCTTGAAGCCAGAAGATTTCTTGGAGAGAAGATTGCAAACCCAAGTGTTCAAGTTGGGTTTGGCCAGATCTATTCACCACGCCAGAGTGTTGATCTCTCAAAGACACATTGCTGTTGGTAAGCAAATTGTCAATGTTCCATCTTTCATGGTCAGATTGGACTCCCAAAAGCACATTGACTTCGCCACTAACTCTCCTTACGGAGGTGGTAGAGCTGGTAGAGTTAAGAGAAAGAACCAGAACAAGGGTGGTGACGGTGAAGCCGAGGAGGAAGAGTAAATGCGCTCTTTATCTTCTTGATATAACTTTACTTCCTTTTTTATTGATCCCTGCTAATATATATAATGGGTACCTTGATTGTAGACTAGAATAAACACTGGTTAATTGACTACAGTTGTAATCATCTTCATCTGGGGTATGTTAGATTTACACACTCACGTGATAAGGGCTGAAACCTACACGTGAGCGACACCCGAAAATTTTCAACTAAGTAAAAGATATTTTGGTGAGAACGAACTCTATACAAAGACAGCAATGGGTAAATCGTATGTACAAATTTGCGCCGGGAAACCGGCTATTCCACTAAAGACCAACTGCTATGACAGTATGCATCAATCCTAAGAGGTTAACCTATGCAAGAAATTTCTAGATCGGTGAACATTTGTAGTCAACTTTTTTTTTTTCAACAAGTTGGGGTCTATCGTATCGACATAAAAAATTGATCAAATACTAACAACAGTCGTGGTTACAGATCCGGTACTCGTTACGCTTTCCAGCGTGACTTCAAGAAGCATGGTACTATTGCCTTGTCCACTTACATGAAGACCTACAAGGTCGGAGACATCGTAGACATCAAGGCCAACGGTGCCATCCAAAAGGGTATGCCCCACAAGTACTACCACGGTAAGACCGGTGTTGTTTTCAACGTCACCAAGTCTTCCGTCGGTGTCATTATCCACAAAATTGTCGGTAACAGATACCTCGAGAAGAGAGTCAACTTGAGAGTCGAGCACGTCAAGCACTCCGCCTGTCGTCAAGAGTTCTTGAACAGAGTCAAGACCAACGCTGCTTTGAAGAGACAAGCCAAGGAGGAGGGTAAGACTGTTTTCTTGAAGAGACAACCAGCCAAGCCAAGAGACGCCAGAGTGGTTACCACCAAGGAGAACGTTCCTCAAACTTTGGCTCCTGTAGCTTACGAGACCTATATTTAGTCATGGAGTGGATGTATAGTGGTATAAACAGATTTTAGCATTAAATTGTAGATATGGTCGAATCACCGCCTATTGTAGGTATCTTGGCATCCGCATAGTTTATGCAGTCTGGATACGTAAATCGTGAACTTGATAGACAACATATAAGTAATGGAGTCTGAACGACAGGACGTAGCTGTAGCGGCTAATTCGTCCAATAAGTTCGCTACGGCACTCCAGACATGGGCACTGATCGACTTGCCCACTCTCCAGAAGAAATTGGACGACCAGGGCCTTGCGATCAAGGACGACCAGAAAGAAAGCTTGGTGAGCAGAAAGAATGTGGCCGCTAAAACCAAAGAATTCAAGAAGTTGAGCGACGCTGAAAAGATTGATTCACTTAAACCATTGCTCAAGTTATACCAGAACGAAATTGACTCTCTCACTAATAAGCGTAACCATGTGGAGAAGTGTTTCTTTAATATCTACCGGGCCATATCTGAGGCGCCCGATCCCCGCCCGCTTCTAGAGGCCTCTTTGGATTCAGTGATGAGTTCTAATGAAACTGCAGCGTTAAAACTGGAAATTGACAAGTTGAAGGAAGACTTGGCTCGACGTGCTGATTACGACCAATTGAAAGAACGGTTGCTTAAAACTGAACAACGGTCGGCCGAGGCATTAAGTTCAAAGTTGGCTGCTAAGGACGAGGAGTATAAGGCGTTGCTAGAAGAGAAACAGACCAATTGGGACGACAAGGAGAAGGGATATAAACAGCAAATTGAAACTACTAAACATTTGGTTGAAGAGCTTCGAACATCGAAAGAAGTGACTGAACTTCAATTAAGTTCGCGTAATGATAACCTCAGAAGCAACGAGTCTGCTGCTGTGTTGGCAGAATTAGAGATGGCCAATAGAGATGCAGAGTACTCCAAAAAGAGAGTGCTTGAATTGGAGAACCGTAACGAAACATTGCGTCGAGAATTATCTGTTCTCAAGTCCAACTCTAATACCAGCGAAATCGAGTCTACTTACAACAAAAAGATTTCAGAACTTGAGGGTGACAATTCTCGTACGTTGGCTTCATTAAATCAACTTCGTGATAAATTAGAAACAGTTCAGCAACAACGAAGTATTAAACAAGATCATCACAGTCGAGAGGTTTCACAGCTTACATCTGAAATCAAAGCACTCAAGGCCAAGGTGGAAAAGACGGCTGACTACGATGAAATTAAACATGAATTACTGCTTCTTCGTCAACTTGAATTCGGTACTGAAGTCCAAGAAGATAGCCAGGAGTTCGATTCTTTATTAATGCAGCGAAACAAAACGTTAACTAACCAACTCGCAACTATACGCTCTCAGCATGACAGTCTTGTCGAAAAAATCACCGAGCTTGAGAAGAATCTCCAACAAACTCAAGAGGAACTTAGCAGGACTCAACTACTTAATCGTAAATTAGAGAACGATTTGCTGGAAGCTTCCGAAACCCATCGTTTCAATGATAACGCAAGTATGATCTCCGGAGTCAGTAAATTCACAACCATGACTAGAGGAACTTTATCTAACGGAGGTGGAGAAGAGACGCTGTCAATCTTGCCCATCATCACCAAGCAGAGGGATCGGTTTAGAGATAAATGTACCGAGCTTGAAGAAGTATCCCGCAAGCAATCTGCGGTCATTAATGAGTTCAAAAGACAAATCGACAAACTCAAGAAAGATAATGAAGAGCTCTATGAACGAACGAGATTCCTCAGCTCTACTGCCAAATCATCGTCTCGGAGAATCTTCCAACCGAAACCTAATATGGATCTTGAAAATAATCCATACCGCAGCGCTTACGAAAACAAATTGCATCCGATCGAGCAGTTCCGAATGCAAGAACAAGAGCGAATCAGTGCTCGATTGTCTCCAATTGAGCGTCTATTTATCTCCTTAACGAGAGCAATTCTTGCCACTAGACTTACCAGAATGATCTTCTTTCTTTACTGGGTGGGTCTACACTGTCTCGTTATAGTGATCACTATTTATGCTATGAGTCTCAATACCAGTGTCATTCCTGAAGTTGGGCTCAACTCAAGCACCGGAGGAGTTGCTTCTGGCCAACTAGGATCTGCCGATAACCTAGCCAACCCTAATATTATTCCTAACTAATAGTTAATACTTGCTAGATAGGGCGATAGCTGATGTGTGGATGTGCTTTTAAGTACCTATAAAAGCATTTCCTGCATTGACCGCAGCAACAGACAGATCATGAATTTAGTGTTTATCGCCTTCATACTTGTTGGGATAGCATACGGGTATTTGATTATTAACAGCGACAAAATGTCAGAAGGTTTTTCCAATAAGGACGATTTGAAGTCATCAGAAGAGATCTATGTTGATATGGGAGGAAAGAAGGTGCCCTGGTCTCTGATAAACAAGCCACACGCTGTCGTAATGAATCCAGGCCAGCACAAACCCATTCCTAATCCCGAAAATTTCCCTGAAGTTGAGCCGGAGGCCAAAGAAAGAGAGGCTAAGCGTTCTGAAGAAAAGAAAAACCAATGATCACCATAGCTAGGAGTTCTATATAAATACAAACAGATGTGGGGCATGAACCCCATTACATAAGCTGGATTTTATCTGCTGTATATCGAATAAATACTTTATTTTTTAATCAAGGAGCCAACACAACCATGATTGGCCTACCTAGACGATGGATTCGCCAACTAGGGTACGTGGTTGTGCTTTTCGTATTTTGCATAGGTTTGGTCCTTGTGGCTAATAAACAACGACTCGTCAGTCTTGAGAATTATTTGGCACCGGCATTAATCCCCAGTTTCTTCCAGCCTGCTTCTGATCTGTACATCGTTGATATTGCCGTCCGTTCATGCTTGAAAATCAACTCGAACCTGGCAACTTGCGGTGTTCCGTCACCAAATGAAGGCCATATGGGTAATCTCGAAGATTCTGGCGGATGGTTAAAAATAGAAAAAGACCTCACATTGGATTCTTCATGGATAAAAACTCAATTCTTTTCCTATAAGAAGGTGCAAAATGAAGCAATAAATGGTCCCAAGAGAGACGATAACCAAGTGATTATAGATATTGCCATATCTAATCCCGATAAAGATGCCATTTTACCAGGAAATGAGAAGTCGAAGTTCCCCGAGTATATAATATCGACATTTTACGACAATAAGCCGTTTGACGATGAAGAAGATTCGGCTATAATGGATGCTCATGTAGAAATGAAGGGCTCAAAGATTAACACCATATCGAACAACAGGCACTTGGCTGCTAGTAATGAAATTAATAGAATTAACCTTGAAAACGAAAAATTAGCCAAAGAGGCTGCTTCGAAGCAGAAAGAGGCTCAAGATAACGAGGCCAGTGCTGAAGATACCAACAAAGATATTGAAGATGCTAAATCTTCTAAAGGAGGTACCAAACAACCAGAAGCTCAAAAGCCGCCAACGCAAGAGGGACACGAAGAACTCGAATCTGACGATTTGTTTCCTGATGATAAAAAGAAGAGGTCTATCGAGACTTCGCATCATGACTTGAAGAAAGTATTCACCGTGCCAACGAAGGAGCAGGTGGAGGCAAAGGGATGGCAATACCGGGATAATGGAATCTGGTTAAGGTATGGTCCCAGTTCAGATCAAAATGCCGTCACAGGGATTGATATCCTTTATGGAGAAGATGCGGTAGAACCCCGTCCTAACTGGCAATTAATTAAACAAGGTCCTTTACTTGGAATATCGCATTCAAAAAACCGTAAACCATATCTTAGTATCAGACGAGGTCCCAAGATTAACTATAAGTCAAAGAATTTCTCCCCAAATTTGAGAATGAATAAGAATGGTAAATTCAAGATTTTGCAGGTCGCCGACCTTCATATGGCTACCGGTGTTGGCAAATGTAGAGATCCCGTTCCTGCTGCTTCAGCTAAAGATTGTTTAGCAGACCCAAGAACTTTGAAGTTTTTGAATAAAGTATTGGATACTGAAAAGCCTGATATGGTGGTACTCACTGGGGATCAGATTTTTGGAGATGAGGCTCCAGACTCAGAGACTGCAGTTTTTAAGGCGCTTGATCCATTTATTAAAAGAAAGATCCCTTTTGCTGTTACCATGGGTAATCATGACGATGAAGGTTCTTTATCGCGAACTGAGGTGATGCAATTGTCTGCTAGTCTTCCATATTCATTAGCAGCGCTTGGACCGAGTGAAGTTGCTGGTAAAGGAAACTATGCTGTCACCGTGAAAGGATATTCCTCGCAGAACACAGCTATTACCCTTTACTTCCTCGATACCCATAAGTATTCTCTTAATCCCAAAGTAAACCCCGGCTATGACTGGCTCAAAGAGTCACAGATCAAATGGATCGAAGAAGAGTATGCTTCATTAAAGAAGTCGTCAGACGCTTATACCAAGAAGCATATGTCTATGGCCTTCTTCCATATTCCTCTCCCTGAGTATAGGAACCTCGATGGCCAGGAGATGAAGGGAAAGAGACGCGAAGGAGTGACTGCTCCTAACTACAACACGGGAATGAGAACTGTTCTAGGCAAATTGGGTGTATCTGCGGTGAGTGTAGGACACGATCATTGCAATGACTATTGCTTGTTGGACATACAAAATAAGGAGAGTTCGACCGAAAATAAGATATGGTTATGCTATGGTGGTGGTGCTGGTGAGGGTGGCTATGGAGGCTACAATGGATATATTAGACGAATGAGAGTTTTCGAGATAAACACCAACGAGGGTGAAATTCTCACTTGGAAGAGGTTGGAGAGTCAAACTGGAAAGATTCTAGACAAACAAACTCTTAGTATTACGAGCTAGAATATGTTTGATATGTTTCTATTAATCGGAGCAGGGTATAATAAATCTATTTAAACTTTAGCCTCAGGTTGATCGTTGAAGGTATTGTTGTTGCTATCCTCATCGTTTTTCTCTTCTTTATCCAAAACCTTGTCTGATCCTGGCGATACGGTACCAGAACCATGTGGTTGCAACAACTCCTTATTCTCGAACTGTTCTTTCTCAAAATCGTCCTCATAGAGACCCAAATGCTCACCTTCTTCCTTGATTCCGTCTAAGTTCAACTTAGGCATAGTTGCAGCAACTCTAAATGGAAGGGAACCATCAGTGTAAGCCTTAGCAAAAATGATATCGACTTCCTCCAATTGACGACCAGCAGTCTCGGGATAGAAAAAGAAAATCAATGGAATCCAAGCATAGTTGATGGCAGCAAAGAAAAGATAACAACCCCAGTCAGAAGAGTCGATGAAAACTGGAGTGAACATAACGACAGCAAAGTTGGAAAGCCAGTTAGTACATGTGGAAATAGCAGTAGCAATTGTTCTAGTTCTCATTGGATTAATTTCAGGAGGGTAGATCCATGGAAGTGGAAGAATAGTAAAAGCGAAGAAGCAAATAAACAAGAAAATACCAACTGCTGCTCCCTTGGCATTATCAGGAGTCGAGTGAACTAATGATCCAAAACTGATGGTGAATGCAACAGCTTGTCCAGTAGCACCAATTAAGAACAACTTTCTTCTACCAATAGTATCAATCAAGAAGAATGAAGGGATAGTGAATAATGCATAAACTGTAGCAAAAACACCCCCCAAAATTAATGACAATCTCCTTCTCCAAGCAGGCTCTTCGCTCACCAAGACGGTATTTTCGAACAACACGGTAGAGTAATAGATAGCGGCATTACATCCAGTAAACTGTTGGAAGAATTGAGTAGAAGAACCGATAATCATTCTTGCAAAATGTTGGTGCTTGCCACCTGTTAATAAATCTCTAATACCAACTTGAGATCTAGAAAGACGATTGATAGCATCTGAAATGTGGGTCATCTCGGCAACAATATGATCATCCTCTGGGTCAACGCCGTTCAATTTACCCAAAATGTATTGGGCATCATGATGACGTCCGTGGGCCACAAGCCATCTGGGGGATTCAGGAAGTGGAATGATTCCAAAGAAAACGATGGCTGCGAACACGATTTGGAAAGCCACCGGGAATCTCCATTGAACCGAAGAGTTGACATACGAGAGACCAAAGTCAATCCAGTAAGCAACGAATGTACCAATGGCGATAACTGAACCTTCGAAGTTAACCAACAAACCTCTATTCTCTGACTTGGACATTTCAGACTGCCAAACAGGGATGGTCGCAGTGTTCAACCCATTTCCAATTCCAGTAATTACTCTTCCAATAACGAATTGTCCCAATCCCCAGCTTTCGTGGAAAGCGGATACAGAAATGACGGTACCCACTATAATAATGAGTGAGCCAGCAATTACAAGAGGTCTTCTACCGATCTTATCACCTCTGAATAAGGCGAAAAGAGCACCAAAGAAACAACCAATCTCATAACAAGACGTTACTGCACCTTGGATGACAGAAGCATGTTCGGAAGTACCCTTTGTTGGAGGGAATTCAGAATTAAATTCAGGACCAGTGATAAGTCCAGACATCAATCCTTGGTCATATCCAAAGAGCGAAAAACCCATTGTAGCAACGAAAGTCACTGACCAACGGAGCTTTCTGCCCGAGAGCCCTCCAGTATTTGTTCTCGAAGCGATATTCCAACCCATTTTTAGAATTTCTTCTGCAAGCCTATTTGAAGAAAATTACAGCAAAAATGTCTAGCAATAGTTTATATATTATAGCAAAATTTCTTCGATATTCGCCTGCTTTTAAATCCTGGGGCTAGCTCAGAAGTGGTGGGGGAACACGCAAAATTTTTAAAGTTATACAGTATGTTTTGCTGTGACGTAACAAAGCATTGATAATATACAGTTGATACATTACTTTTTTCAGACACTATGTTCCCACGGTAATTTTAGCAACCTTAACAGAGTTGACATACAGGATGCATAGTTTCGAACGATGAGAATATGCAACACATGCAAACCCTTATGCACGATTGTGTCAATATGCATGGATCTCATGATGATCATTACAAACTAAAAAGGTAGAGCAAAGCAAAATATCCGTTACTTCTCTCGCATAATAACCATATTCAGGGTCGTAGGTCTGGTCCTCTATTTTGAAAGATTTTTATTTAGATAGCAGCTCCCTATGTTGACTATAAACACGATTTCGCATCTATGTTCGGAAAAACTAATCCGTTAATCTGCATGAGTCGGTTCTGAAATCGGCACCGATGGCAACCGACTACAATACCCTGCACATTAGTTAGTTAATGACCACTGTATAGCATTTGTTACATACGCGCCACGCTAACGAGCCATTGCGTGATGATTTACACCAAGTGAGTTGTCAAAGTTATGATAGCCAGCTATCAACGAAGCTAAATACAAATTACCTAGGTCGACTTCTTTTCAAGAATATCGGAGATAGTCTCTAGATCCAATCTCTTAGTAATATTCAACTCTAGGCATCCAGTTACCAAGTCATATAGCCATGCAAATTCTGTGCAGTCATTTCTGCGCCATTGCTGCGTCAAATTGTCAAGTTCACTGACGCGGCTGGCGTCAACAAATGAAGAACCAGACATCACATTGAAGCCATCTGGGGAGGCTTCTGATTCAGCATCGGGCTCCTTTGCATAGTTCCACAGCATAAGGCAAGCCAGCTTCAAATCGTCTTTTTCGTACTTGCCAGCGGTAATCATCGCCCGAAGTCTGGGCTCATACGGATGCTGGAATGGGAGCCGACCAACGATCATTGTATATGTCAACACGCCCAACGCCCATATATCTGCGGAGGGACCAAGCGGGGGTGGAGAAGGCAGAAGTAACTCTGGGGATGCGTATGGCAATGAACCAATATGCGAATGAGGTAATCCAGAATCGATGCCCTCTGGGTGGATGGCACGGTTCGAAGCATGTGAGTCGTGGGGATTTAATGACTCAGTTGGGGTCAACGTTACTGACTGCATTGAAGGCCCATGGCTCTTGAAAAAGTTCGAGATACCAATTTTAGAATCATCCGTAAATAAGTTGGTGGTATTCTTGGTATCCTCACCTCTAAATGGCTTTCGAGTATGCGTTACAGATGATCTGCTCCGTATGGTGGAAGCAGAGTCTGGACCATCTAAATATGAAGCCCTGCGACTAAGTCTGGAAGTGTAAACCCTCGACATTCCAAAATCACAGAGAATCATCTTGATATCGTCAACGTCTTGGTCATCGACCAAAACATTTTCAAGCTTCAAGTCACCATGAACGATGCCTTTTTCATGATGCATATAGAGCAATGCAGCGGCAATCTGTCTGATAAACTTGGCTGTAAGCCTTATACGATCTCGATGTTTATCGAAATCAAAGGTAAGTGGGCCTGAGCCGGTGAGTCCACTGTCGAATGTACCCCAGGTCAGGACATAGTCGAATAACGTTCCTCCCGGAATCTTATCGGTGATACAAAATATAATTTCCTCAGTTTCCAAGTATTTAATAAGTGGCAAGATATTGGGGTGATGCAATTGCTCCCATATTTTGATTTCTTTCTTAAAGAATTCCAACACACGTTGATTCTTAGCAGCGTGTCGAGAAGGGGAACGAGTCGGCGATACACTTTCATTATCGCGACAAGATTTAACAATCTTGACGGCTCTCACAACTCCTTTATCATCAGTACACTCTCTAATTGTTCCCCAAGCACCGTAACCAATAATCTTACCTAATTCAAATTCCATTACCATGGCTCCCTTTTCGTCTACATTGACCTTTTTCTTGGCTGTCTCACTAAGCTTACGGAGATCTGACGAAGAAGCTAAAAGTCTTCCCGCAACGGTACTGTTTCTACGGGAGAGTCTAGAAGAACTACCAGAAGTCGAGAAACTTCGCGATTGTTTTCCTTCGCCAAACCTGTTAGCAAGGAATTCCTTAGCAAAAACAGAAAACTGGGAATAGTCAATGGATTCTGAGAACGATTTAACCAACTTCTTTCGTTGCGAATACGGTAAATCGTTGAAGTTGGAGGGCAAGCCTTCAATGATTAATTCATAATTAATTTCACCGGTGTTAGGGTCAACCACTTGATTCGATTTTAATTTCTTATGCTTATGGTCATTCTTATCGACAGTCAATGTCTCACGAGACATGGAGTCTCCATGAGGAGTGTTGGATGATGGGGTACGCAATTTCATAATGTCATTAAGTTTAGAATAAGAGAATTTATTTTCTTGATTCCTCAATTTGATGGGTTGAGGGGATACTTTAGCATGTAGCTCATTGAGGTCCAAGTAAGATTGATTTCTGCTCAGAGGGGTATTAGAAGAAGTACTAGCGGCACTGCTTCTGGGGACATCATCTCCGCCGTATGGTAGGTTGTCGGAAGATGACTTATTCCAACGGTAAATCATTTCGCCGAAGTCTAAACCAGGAATATATTCGTCTTCTAATCCTACAACGTAATTAGCATCGAGGTCATCGACGTACTCATTGTGGGATCGAGAATACACCTTCATGGGACTAATGGGTCTCAGGTTAGCAGCCGATCCCGTGGTGTTGGGCCGGATCTTGCCATCGCCGTATATCCGATGTCCGGTTTCCAGATCGAAATTGTTCTTTTCTGTCTCAGAAAAAGTTCTGGTCAATTTGTAATTTGAGTTGTTGAGATTCAGTTTCGAGCCGTACGGCTGGTCATTGGCTTGATTTATCAGATCTGACGGAAGCCGATGGGGATGAGTTTCCGTGGTAGGAGTTGTGTCGTTACTATTATCGTTAATGCGTGACAAAGGCAGGGTCTCCCGGTGAGAGAAATTGCTAAACTTGTCATCGTCAAGCAAATTTACCATCGAAACCTTTGGTCTCGATTTGAGTGGAATATCCATAGTTGTGTTACGAAGAGATGGTGGATTGAATAAAGTGCATGCTCCAATGGTCGAGAGCCAAACTTGCAGTTGGGAAATCTAACACTAGGAAGGAATGACCAGTATTAACTGTTGTGGATATTTAAATGGCACCACTCACCTAACGGTTGACCAGGAAGTAATGCTCAAGATTTAGATGAAAATGTCGTGGCATGCTGCTGGTCAGGCGCGACATTTGACCTGGGACACGTTGTTGGGGCCAAGAATCTGTCAACCAAAAATCAACTCTTTGACAAAATCAATGGGCTTAGGAATTGATCTTCGAGCAAATCGACAGCATCGGGACGAAGATCCTGCTCCGTCTCGAATGCCTTTGAAAGGAAGTCTTTAGCTTCAGATGTACACCATTCGGGAATCTGGGGTTTAATGTGCGTACCGATCTTGAAGATGGCCTGCATCTGGCTCAAGTCTGGGAATGGATGTTTACCAGTAAACATTTCTACTATAAGACATCCTACAGACCATATGTCTGCCTTCTTGGTGTAAGCAGTTTGTTTGACTACCTCAGGAGCCATCCAATACACCGAACCTTGTAGTGACGCTCTTCTTCTACTTCTCAGTTGAGTCTGCTGAGACTGCGGTTCCGAATCGGACGAACTGACTTTTTTGGAAATACCGAAATCACTGATCTTAGCCGTACCCTTAATGTCAATTAAGATATTAGCACCTTTTATATCACGATGGATAATGTCTTCGCCATGTAAATAGCAGAGTCCAATCAATACTTGCCGTATAAAATTACGAATCAAAGGTTCTTCAAATGGACCATACGAGTTTAGCATTGATTGTACTGAGCCACCAGGAACGTATTCCAAGAAGATATTCAAGTAGGAATCGTCAGTAGAAGAACCAAGATATCTTACAATATTTTCATGATTCAATTCCTTGAGCAAATTCATTTCATGCTGCAACGCTTCAATCAATGCTCTTTGCAGCTTCTCTTGACTTCCATTTTTAGACTTGTCAGGAAGCGATACTTGTTTGACTGCCATTAATTCACCAGTCATGGTATTCATACCCAAGAAAACAGTACCGAAACTACCTGCTCCAATACGAGCACCTTGAAGCCAGTTCTGAGGACCATCTTCAGTGAACAAGTTGTCAATAGTCTCTAAACTATCGGCATCTCCGTTGAAATTGGCGTATTGCGTATAGAAATCTTCGTCATCTTCATCAGAGTCAACACTTAAAAGTTCAATTCTTGAGTAACGATTCTCTCCTTCCTGGGTGTCAGCAAAACTGGCAGAGATTGGCTGTTTGGTAGCGTTAGAAGACACAATAGACTTTTGATCTTGTGCCAGCGACGGTTTACTGAATATAGACAGGTTGTCGCTTAGGGTTCTCGCTTCGCCAATTGCGTTGGCATTGTTCACCATCATGTCACCAATGGTTCTATTCTTGCGTCGAATAGATTGCTCGCCGGAGGACAAAGATGGCGCCCTAAGCGCACTGAAGTGCGATCTTGGACCGGTGATTGAACTATTACTACCAACTACAGGACCGAAATTGAAACGTTTTGAGAGCCTTACACTGTACCGAACTGAATTTCGAACTGTTTGTTCCAATTCTTTCTGCTGTGCTTCAGGAAAAAATTCAGCCAAGTTCAGCGAAATTAATTCACTTGGAGGTCTTTGACCGAAAAAGTTACGCATAGTGGGAGGTTGTGGCTTAATGGGTTCTGGTATATGATATTGACTCAAGTCTTCTTGACTGCGAATTCGGTTGTGTCTTTCGTGTTTAAGCATAATTTTTTTAGAAGTTTCCAAAGCTGCCTGGGATGGCACTTCATCCTGAGGGCAGAATATAAGACGATGTTTCTCAAGACGGTCGGGAGAAAAGCATATAGTGACCAATTCAACATCGAATAAAAGGTTCAATCCCCAATCAGTTGATGAAGTATGAATATAAGTAGAGTAAGGAATGTCCTGTTGACGCAGGCCAAGTCGCTTAAGAATCTTTCTTTTGATCGATTGAGCATTGAAACATCCTGAAACGTTCACTCGCTTCACGCTTCCATCGGAAAGAATAAACGATGCGGTTTTGGGATCTTTAGGGTCCTTTGGAGTCCCACCACCAGTTATGTTCAACGCAGCAGAAGAATTC
Organism: Meyerozyma elateridarum; assembly: GCA_030574335.1. Taxonomy (NCBI): domain Eukaryota; kingdom Fungi; phylum Ascomycota; class Pichiomycetes; order Serinales; family Debaryomycetaceae; genus Meyerozyma; species Meyerozyma elateridarum. Next base: position 414,071 of record JAJMEU010000001.1, read on the forward strand.
GATGGATTACTCCCATAAAATACCAGTGTGGAGTCCATATTCCCAGCCTCCCGACCATCATCTGCAGTCACAGGGGTCAGAAGCTGGATCTCCAATGCCTTGTAGAGTTGGTCCACGGACATCGATTCGGACAATTTCTCATTTCTTATGTGTGCTATGGCATTCTCAAGCCGTATACGATCACCCAACTTGTCGATACCAAGCTCCTTGAGTGCCTCAGTGTCGATTTCGCCCAAGAGATCAAAGGTTATGTCGGCGTCCACGAATTTCTGGTGATACTGTTGGCAGTTATACTGCGAAAGCCACAGTTTGAGCTGGGTATCGGTTCCTATGGTCAGTGGGGGACCAAGCCCGTTAGGAGGATCAGCCTCAGGCATCATGTCTACCACCTGAGTTTCCATATTCGATGAGTTGGATCACCGCTGCAACAGATTTTCAATGCCAGGTGGTGTGCCGGCAGATAAGAGACGAGAGCGAGAATGTGTTACATAATTTTGAAATGGTCCATAATCTCATTGATTTACATATAATATTAATTTTCAATTTCAACTACAATCTTTCCTGATGCCTTGTTCTCTCTCAAACGGGCAAAAGCATCCTTAAAGTTGGTGTGCACACCGTCAATCAGAACCTGAAGTCCCTCCTCGACTCTCTTGGTTCCCTCAGTAATCCATGGACCGGGCAAAAGAAAGAGGTAGTCATAGCTGTAATTGTGGAATCCTACTTTAGACAAAATGATTCTTGTGGTTGACACCGCCTGAGAAAAGGCAGCCGAAAGCAAGCTAATTGACTCGTAGGAGTGCTTGTGGTCACCACAAATGGTCACATAGTGGCCCTTAGGACGAAGCACATCGTGGATGTTTCCAAAGAAGTCGTTGTTTCCAACGCAGTCAAGAATAACATCGAACTTGTGGTTAGCGGCCAACTCCTTAGCTGGACCATAAAGGTTGCTGTGCTTGGAGTAGTCAATGATGCCATCCACACCGTAGCTCTTCATCAATGGCTCGGAACGACCAGAGCAACTCACAATTACCCTCTCTGCTCCGTTGTACTTCTTTAACATTTGCACCAACAAACGACCCACAGAAGTAGCACCACCTAAAACCAAAACATGGTCGCCCTTAGACACCTTAGCAATATCGGCCATCTTATAGGCGGTACCGAAAGTCAATGGCCAAGCAGCTGCAGTCGATAAGTCCAAATTTTTGGGCTTGGCAGCAATGGCATCTTGCGTGATGTCAACAAGAATGTATTCAGAAACGGTTCCCTTTCCAAAAACATGAGTAAAGAGTCCACTCACCTCATCGCCAACAGCAAGGTCGGTTTTTTTGGCCGCAGTGGAGCCAATGGCCACAATTGTTCCAGAGTAGTCTCTTCCAACACCTTGGTGGCCAGCAAGCAATCCGATTAACCAGTAGGCAGAGTTGTAGAGGAAGGAGTCCGCTGGGTTAAGAGATGCGGCATGGATTTTCACAAGAACCTTATTGGGAGCAACACCATACTGGTCTCCAACACGTTCCAACTTGAGAGTTTCGTCAACCCACTTGGGTTCGTCGGCGTTATTCTTGTATTTGAGGGCTTTGTAGGTGATAGTGGGAGTGGTCAACATTGGGGGATGAGTGAATATTTCCATGTCAATTTAAGCGAGGCAACAAACTTTATCGTACTGCATATCAGCCGTGGCAAACGTCGCTAAAGGCTGGCAGTGTGGGGAAGCATAAGATTGCCACCGAGGTATCAATGGATGGCAAATAATCGTATCATATGCCCAGGACGAACTTTATTGTAAAACCTCTTCTAGTAGATTCTCATGGCTGATAATCAATTTAGAGTTTAAACAATACTACCAAGGTGCCGCGGGACGCTTATGTATGCAATGTTATTAAATAAGGCTGTGAAATTTCCTCTGATCGATGCTAAATATCAATTAATTTTACTGAAAAATTCCAGTAAAAATATTCATTTCATTAATATAAACACTGATAAGCAAAAGTTTGAAATAAGGTTTTCTAAGGCGCCTCGTTCCTCTATATTTAGGTACCGGACTTGTATACTGCATGTAGTCACTAGCCGTAGATCAAGCCGTGGTGAACTCTCGAAGTATAGAAACGATGTCTGCACTTCCAGAAGGGTACCAATTCCGTCAATTGCAGAAATCAGACTTTTCCAACAAATATGTTGAAACCCTTCAGGTGTTAACAACTGTGGGCGAAATCAGTGCCAAAAGTTTCGACGACTTGTATGAACATTGGTCTAGTCGTTCAGAGATATACAAGCCTCATGTCATCACCGACTCCAATGGAGTAGTCGTTGCTACCGGAATGCTACTTGTTGAGCGCAAACTAATCCATCTGTGTGGATCGGTGGGGCATATAGAAGACATTGCCGTATCCAAGTCGGAACAAGGCAAGAAATTGGGCCAAGCCATGATCACCAGACTCATTGATCTTTCCAAACAAAGTGGGTGCTACAAGGTCATTTTGGACTGCTCACCGCATAACGTGGGATTCTACAACAAATGTGGAATGAAAGAGGACGGCATCGAAATGGCCAAACGGTTCTGAACATTAAATTACATTAAATACCTGAAAATCATTAATTTATCTTAGACTATATTTTGTCCAATGCCTGTAGTTAGTATGAGTTACTAAACTTCACAATTCAGTGCTTGCAAATGACTGGTTTCCTTCATGGTGGAATTAACTTACCTCTAATGAAACGATGGAATTTCCTCTAATAACCTGAGTTAGTAAAATATTGGAACTCAACTTCATGACATTTGCATACGTACCACTGTTCCTATGTTTTCATCTTCGCCTTCTACGGCATCACCTAATGTTACATTCAAAAATACCTGCTGTTAGTTATTGTATCAGAGAGCGTATGTCTATCGTATACTTACATCGTAGCCTCTCAAAGTACCCACTACTGTACGTGAACCATTTAATTGAACTGACACTTTTCGGTCTAAATACTGGGTTAGTAATAATTTCAGAAACCCCCACAATCTTATAAATTGATTAAACGGCAAGCATACCTTCTTTAATTCTGGAGCTGAAACCATGATGAAAAGTTTCAATCTATCAAATCTGTTAAAATCGAGATGCGCGCAGAAAACGATAACAAACAGAGCTGTTGCACTATTCTTTTTGCGAATGTTACAATCATTTACCGAAATATACAAATAAAATGAGTAAGTTACCGGACATTTCGCTAGATGATATCCTAAACAATTCGGTTTCCGAAAAGAAACCCAGTGAACGAGAATCAATTACACCAAACTCTGCAACTGTTGCAGATCGAGCTGATGGTAGCACCGCTAGTGAATCACCCTTCAAAAATAACAATCAACCGAATAGTATACCTTCCCGAGAAAACATTACAGATGATCAATCCGCTATGAACGATCTTATAAAGGAAAACCAAGAACGATCGCAACTCCTAAAACGACGCGATGAACTTCTTTTGAAACGGATGTCTATCAAATCTAAAGTTGAAGAATTATCAATTAGGGTCAATGTCCTTCGAAAGCAAAAAATACCTCCCAAAACTGTGTCCAAATCAAAATTTAAAAACAATCGTAAAGCAAAACGACCCAGAGTCTCGGAGCAAGCTGTAACTGATGACGAAAATCAAATCAACCTGCCTTACGTTTTACCAGAACCAACAGACTATAACTATCTTCCTTCAAACGATTGGAATGAGCGACTTCAAATGGTCCGCAAGTTTGCACCATATATGGACGTTCGAGATCAAGCTTCAATTGCAATCGGAAATGACCAACGGACAATCAAGTATACAATCGTGGCTCCGCTCTTATTTAAGTTGCCAATTATAGTCACAGTGGACCACGAAAACAAATTAACCGAATTAGAAATTAGTGATCTGCATCTGCTAGCCAGTCTTCACTTTGTTGCGCCATATATTCATGAAAAGATTACCAAAAAGTACGTTCCTGGTGGCCAATTGAGTATACTCATGTACTCACTCAATTCCCTATCTATAATATTGCACAAGCGTGTCTCTACATTCTACAAGATTATCCGAAAATATGCAATGTATGTCCACAAAAATACCTCGTTACGACCGCTCTTAGAGCAAGAAGAGATTCTGGATGAGAAGAAAATGTTCGCCTTACTTCGAAGCACATCATTTATCGAATTAATTATTCCTCAAAACAACGCATCATTCAAAATTCAGATATACTGGCATGTAATAATATCCGATGAAGTCACCGGAGAATGCGCTTCTGATCTTAAACTTTTTACCGGTGGTGATAATAATTCAATGGATTTATCATCACTTCTTTCATCCCTTGCTATTGACTACGGAGTTGAGGGTGCTGTAGATTCCATACTTAGAAGCTCGTTTGGTATTGTAATGTAGTTGCCAGATACTACTGTTTAATAAAGATCAGTGTAGTGTTTATCACTTAATTAACGAAACTAATTACTTCATTATCTAAGTCGAACTTTATTGTTTGGGCGGCCAACTTCTTTGAAGCCACTTCTTCCATTAACTTGGAGCAATATTCAGCGATTTTAACCAGGAAGTTCGACAAGTCCTTGTTCTTATCCAAGTCATAAATCGGCAAAAACTCCAAGTTCAATTTCTCTGCTCCATTTTCTTCACCTGCTGAAGTGTTGGAGCTTGCCTCTAGCTTTACGATCTGCTTTTGTTTGTCAAGCAACAGCGACACTTGACGATACATATAATTTTCTACCCCACTTACGACATCATAACGAATATTTTCCCATTCAATTCCAAGAAGTCTGTTTCCAGCAGATTTCTTGTACTCGAAGTATTTGCGAATCCATTCACTCAAAAGATCTTTTCTTTCGTTGAAAGTATTGCAGAAATCCTTTGCTTTCTGTATATAGGGAGTAGATTTGGTCAAAATATTAGCATAGGATGCCATAGAGACATAACTCCTAGGTACTCGAGGCATCTCATCATTATACTTAGCCAAGATATCATTCAAGTCGTCAATTGGGAACTGTGGGACGTGGAGTGGAATTTTGTCGTCGTGATTATAGATATCGTCACCGTAATAAGCATTAGAGTAATCAACGTCATCATCAATTAATAAGTCGTGAGCAACATCAGGAACACCTGATGCTTCTTTCTTTTGTTTCTTCTTCTTATGGAGTCCATACTCAGTATCTTCCATGCGTATTCTGGGTTCTGGAGTATTTCCGTAGTCCATCAGATCGTCCATCATGGAATCATCAGCATCTCGTTTGTCTTTCTTTGATTTATTACCTCGTTTTGGTTGAGTATTGTACTCCTCGTCCGCGATGCACTTGAGACGAGTATTGTACATTTTTTCAGAGTACTGAATTTCATAATCAGTGTCTTTGTCAAAGTTATTCACCTCATCTTCAGCAAGCAACTGAATGGGCACAATGACTTTTGGATTAAATGGATTGAGTTCCAATTCTGCGTCAGTGAAACTGGTTTCAAGGTAGGTATACATAAGCCAAAGGAAACGTTTGGCTCTGTTTGCAGGGTGGATTCTGGTATTCATAAAGAACTCCATAAACCTATTTCCCTCTCCTAAGTATGCCGTCACTGCTGGATCTTCGATGTTAGGATCAGAAGGGTGATGCTGGAACTTAATTGGCTTAAAGGTATTGCTCATAAAGAAAACCAACTGGGTAGGAGTGACATTAGGCTTCTTTGCTGGAGGATATTGCAATACCTGATCGAGGGACCGTAAAGGAACGTCGTTAACAGCTTTTAATATAGATTTGATTCTAGGAGTATCTTGAAGAGGTTTCGATCCACCATATACTGGGTCAGCTTGTAAAGAAGGAATGGAGTGGTACGTTCTCATGAGCGATCTCATTTCTGGCACGAAATTGATTGTAGTGTTGAGTCGACCAGAGTTGACCAAGAGACAGACCTTAGCCACAGATTTTCCCATTTCCCGGTCCCTAATGAGACGCTCACGAAGAATCTTGGAACATTTTCCAGACTCTGCTAGAGTTCTAATATATAAGTCACAGAATGACAATTTTGGTTCGTTGCAAGATGCTGAAATCTCGCATGGAGGGAACAGGTTGGTGAATGCTTTCGTTTCGTCGTCAAATACGTGTTGGAGAAAATCAAATTGAATATCTTTACGCCAGAATGGTTCTCCGTCAGCTTTTTTCAAATGACGGGCACTTTTAGAAGTTGCAACCTGATGAGGTTTCTTTTTTTGCTTCTTTTTCGCTGGCGCCGGTTGTTCCCCAGCAACAGGAGAAGGAAAAACTACCCTGCTAGTTCGAATGGCATCCGATTCCGTAGGAGATGAAGGAATTTCAGCAGTGTGCTGCTGGCCAGGAGCGATTTTAGTAGCGCTGAAAAATGGTTCTTGGTTGCTTCTGACTCTTTCAATTACTCTTTCTGTAGCCTCGGTGTACTCTGCTGGAGTTTCGTCCGAGGGAGGATGAGAATCTGCCATTGGAGTGTCGGCCGACTGTTGATTGTTCAACTGAGAAGTGCTAGCAGGAAGCGGAACCAGATTATTCACAGGCAGCGTCGACACGAAACTATCGTGGACAGGATCGTATTGAGACATCTTGTGCTAACTAGGATATTAGGTGGACGTCACGTTATGTTGTTACGGTGAGGGGTCTACACAATCATTAACCCTCGTGCTCGGTGGTGTAATCCGCGACCGCGAGCACTCTTGGGACGCATCCTGTATGGCCACTTCTTTAGTAAAATAGCGTAGGTGATACTAACTACCACATAAATCATACACTGCATTTCCTAATGTCATGGCGTCAGTTTCAATTGTTCGATGCCCTACCTATTCAAGATCCAAACTATAAGACAGAAAATGCCCTATATTCCGATGCTTCCTTATCGGCTATATCCTCAACATCCAAGTACTTAGTACTTGCGGTCCACAACAGCTTAATCAAGATTGTGTCCAAAGATATGATATTATTGGGCGGATTTCAAGCATACGACTGGAATTATACTGTTACATTTATGGAAGGCATACCGAATTCCGATTTGTTAATCACCGTAGCCGAGTGCCTTGGATCTCCCACTGTAGTCAAGTTGTGGGACATGAACAAATTATTGGCTGCATCCCAATCTGGTATTGAAGAAACTCAATTCAAGTATCACACCCTTATTTCAGTCCATAATGGTGATGATTCTTTCCCCATAAGTTGTTTCCTGTTTAATCATAATCTCACCTGCTTAGCATTTGGCTACACTGACGGCAAGGTCATTCTAGTACGAGGCGATCTTATCAGAGACAGGGGATCAAAGCAACGTACAGTTTATGAATCGCAGGATTCAATTACAGGTGTGCACTTCCATAAAAATCATGATTTAATCTACGTTACGACTACTTCTCGGATAGTTACTGTTCTGACGACTGGTCGGAATTACGGCCAACCCAGTCGAATACTTTCCAAATCCACTGGAGTTGATCTTAATTGCAGTGTCCTCGATCGTAGTACACAGTACTTGGTGGTAGCGACTCCGGACTCAATCAGATATTACTCTCATTTACGCAAATCAGAGACCATCTTATTTGAACTGCCAACGAAGAAGATCCACATGTACCGTAAAAATTACCTTGTAGTGGTGTCATTAGAGGAAGAGCCAGCTGCTGCTCCTTCCAATGGCACTAATCTGCTTACCACTATCAGCATCATTGACCTCGTGAACAAGCACATCTCATTTACCTTAACCATGCCTAATTCGTATATCTCTCATATCTTCGAGATGTGGGACGACTTGTACCTTCTTGGTACTAATGGCATCCTCTACCAACTTCACGAGAAACCAATCAACCAACAGATTGAAATAATACTTCAAAGACAACTCTTTACAGTGGCTCATAAATTTGCAGTTCAAGCTAAGCTTCCTAATAAGATGCTATTGAAGATTGAGAAAAGCCATGGTGATTATCTATACGAGAATGGCGACTTTGAAGAGTCAATTGCATGTTATGCCCGTTGTTTGAATCTATTTGACTTGAACGATTCATCCGATGAGTCGCTTCAAGAATTTATCATGGCCATAATAATCAAATTCAAGGATGTGTCCAACATTAAGAACTTGACTCTGTTCTTGGGTAACCTTTATCAAAACGATATGGCTGACAATAGCCATATCACTCTCCTACTCTGTTGCTATTGCAAGCTTAACATGGTTGAGGAACTTGACCAGTTCATCGAAAACCTTGACTTATCGGCCAATTCAAGTCTCCAAAATCTTAATTTCCAACTTATAATTAATCTCTTCAAAGAATGTCGGTTCTATCCGCAAGTTATAAAGCTCTTGTACAAACTAGACCAACCGAGTCGGATTGTTGAGATTCAATTATATGATTTAAATCAACCTCATCATTGCCTCAGATTCATCCAAGGTCTTCCTATCGATGAACTTCTTCTAATTTTGATAGATCATTCAAAACGTTTATTAGAAGAAAGTCCTTTAGAAGCTACCGAATTGCTCATTAAAGTGTTCACAGGTAATTACAAACCGGTGAAAGAGGATCCGATAGTTGATGAAGTAACCGAGGCTCAGACTAATGGTCACAAGGGACAAATTACCTTGAACAGTTACCGTGCATTTATAAATTTCATCTCTGGAACGGAGGAGAATGTAACAGAATTACCTCAAGTCATCGAACCGACCTATATGCCGCCAAAACCTAGTCTTATATTCTCCAGTTTCATTAACAATCCATACGAATTTGTCATCTTCTTAGAAGCATGCATTTATACTTTTGACAAGTATCAGGGAAATGCCAACGACAAGAAAGAATTACTAATGACATTATTCGAGATATACCTTTCTTTATCTAATTCAGATCCTGACAAAAAAGATGAATGGATCGAGAAGTCTAACACGTTACTCAAAGATTATCCTGATATGATGAATCGACTGTCGGTGCTCCTACTTTCCCACATTAGTGATTTTAATGAGGGAGAGAGGTTCGCTCAAGAGCAATCTGGACTTGAAGAGAGTCTTTTCAGAGCTTCGCAGACCACTGGTGATATAAGAGAGTGCTTTAGCATCGTACGAAAGTATGGTGATTCTCGACCTTCGTTGTTTACGTTACTATTACGGTTTTCCGTATCATCGAAATCAATGTTTGACCAAACTGATCAAAAGGACATGTCTTATTTATTGTCCAAAATAAAGCAACATAAAGTGGCTACTCCTATCGAGGTAGTTAACATTTTGAGCTCTCAAGATTTCACAACCTTAGGATTGATCAAAGATTATCTTATTGAGTATTTTGACGAACAGACACAAGACATCTCTAACAATGAAAAATTGGTTCAGTTTTATGAAACAGAATCTACCAAAAATACTATAAAGTTGAATGAGCTCAAATCGAAACCGTTCCTAATGCAAAATAATACGTGCTCCATGTGCAATATGAAGCTTGATTTTCCTATGGCACATTTCAAATGTAAGCACTCATACCATCAAAGATGTTTGAATGAAAGTACGTTTTTATCTTCGCCTCAATCATCTAGGTTGCAGGAGCATGCTTGTCCTAAGTGTGCCAAAGATCAAGATCTGATATCTGCCCTACGTGACGCCCAGCTTCATGTTAAAGAACAAGAAGATGAATTCAAAAGAGCAGTTGCAGAAACTACCGATAGGTTTAAGCTTATCACCGACTTTTTGGGCCGGGGATTAATGGAAGATGACTACGTTCCATTGCTTGATGAATAGGCATATAGAGTTAGATCATTGATAAGAATATTTCAGCATATAAAATTCAACAGTCGCCAGAGGTTAAATGTGTCAATCGCTGTCAATCATGTGCCAATCCTGCAGATGCAACCAAGACATCTCGTCTACTGGTGATGTTAAAGGCATAGAAAGGATTGAAAAATTGTAAATAAGGAGGCAGCACCATTCCTACAGTACTAATGGACGGAAATTCACCGATTCCTAAAATCTCCACCTTTCTTTTCCTTCTTTATCGACGGGCCATTTTTAGCAACCGCAACCAGTCAGTGGTCACGAGACCAAAAATTTCAGGGGATTTTATCAAACGATCCTTGACGAAATCTGAAAAATTATTAGATAGGTTCGAAATGTCCAGCACTCCAGTCATTCCTACACAACACGTCAACAAGGCTTTATTGACCTGGGAGGACCCAGTCAGAACCGGAAAGGTTTTTGGTGCTATTGTTGGTGCTTTAGTTGTGGTTAGAACCGTCAACTTATTCAACGTCTTCTTCCACATTGCCTACTTGGGCTTAATTCGTAAGTATAAAATGGCACTGTTTTTAACTTGATGGAGTCTATAATCGGATGCGGTAACAATTCAGTAGCAATATTGTTAATAAGTTGCCGGAAATGCTTCTTTTCTTGAAATGATGTGGCCACCCTTTTCTTACTCGCTGGCACTTCGAGATTAGTCGATTTTGAACTTCTTCTCTTTTTGATTCAATTATTAACATAGTCGCTGCTGCCGTCGAGTACGCCGGTAAGTTAGTTACTGGTGAAGGTTTTGTCACCAAGTACAAGCCTGTGGCTAGATCTTACGCTAAGCAATTCAACAGCGAAGTTTTACCCGAAATCGGCAAGTTTAACGAGAAGCTCGAGGTTGAATTCCAAAAGATCATTTATGCCCACGACATCGAGACTACCTTAAAGGCTGCCGGTGTTTCTTACATCCTCTACAAGGTCACCTCCTGGTTCTCTCTCTACACTTTGGTGTTCGCTGCTGTTGTCTTGACCTTCACTCTCCCAGCTGTGTACGTCCACAACAAGAAGCAAATCGACGCTGCTGTTTCTCAATACTCCAAGATCGCTAAGGACAAGGCCTCTGAGGTCACCAAAAATGTCCATGAAAAGGCTGCTCCTCACATTGACAACTTGATCAAGAAGACCGGTCCTGTCGGTTCCTTCATTTCCAGCAAGTTGCCAGTCAGAACCGCTGGTTCCACCGTTGGCTCTAACACCAAGCCATACGAAGAGCCTGTCTTGTCTTCCTCTACTTCTACTGGCGCTGCTAAGTTCCCTAATGTTCCTACCTCTGCTGATAACTCTACCATTGAGGAGTTTGACGATGCTGCTGATACCTCCAAGGTGGAAATCCCAGTGTCGTTAGACCATTAGCGAAATTAGGGTATCAGTTTTTTTTTTATTTGATCGATCCTTTCGATAATATTTATATCGCCCTTGGCGTTGTATTTGTTTAGCTTTATACAAGAGTGATATTCTAATATATATTCGCTTATTCCTATTACTCGGGATTTGGTAGTCTTTTGAAACATGCAACAAATTTACTGCCCTTGTTTCTAGCCACTTTCTGGCCTTCTTCAGTCGATCCATACATAATAGAGACACACTTATCATTATCTTCCCATTCTTTACTTAAACGTTCAAACAATGGGTGTGCTTCTAAATGCTTTACCATCCATTGATGTAAGTCTTCCACATCAGTAATAGTATAGATGATACCGCCTTCTCTTAACACATAAGCATACTCGGACAATAAGGTGTTGGTGATAATTCTTGCTTTGTGCTTCCTTTGCTTGAAATGAGGATCCGGGAAACAGAAGAACATCTTCTTTAATTGACCTCTGTAGAAAAAGTTCGGAAGAAACTTCATGGCATTTCCTCTGAGAACTGCAATATTTTGATAGTCCACTTCTTTATTTTGGTTTGTCTCTCTCAATGCAATGATTCTGTCTTCTACGTATTGAGTCACCTGGACTCTAATCTCCATACCCAATATCATGGTCTTTGGAAATTCTTTGGCCAACCCAACCATTAAACCTCCGTAACCGCATCCAATGTCGGCAATCTCTACTCTTGAATCCGAACCCTCATATCCAGGGTATAACTTACCCCATTCCATGGAGTCTGGGCTGCGTGGATACTCTAACAGGTGGTCTGAAAATGGGTTGGAGTGAGCTCTCTGTCTATAATATCTCTTTCTGGGAAGGTCTGGTTTGGCAGCATCGTCTATTTTAACTTGCTTATTTTTTCTGGCCTCTTCCTTTTCTTCACGATAGCTTCTTCTCTTTGAGTCTGGCTCTCCCGTAGACATTTTATGGTTATTTTAGGGGAGTAGAATTTGAATGTAACTTCGATGAGATGAGGTGGATTTCGCGATGAGCAGTCTGGTGTTGAGAATGATAGTGAGATTTACTAAATGTTCTTTATTATGGTGTCTATATACAAGTTACTCTGTATTTTCCTCCTGCTTGCTGTCTGGATCCAAATCCTGCTTACGCTGGTCGAGCGTTAAATACAATGCCTTAGCAGGAGTTTCCAACGTCCGCACTAATCCAGCTCCTCCCAATATCGTCAAGAGACCAGCAAGTTGACCTTGTAATTGTTCTCTGTTTGGCAAGTCTTTAAACTGGTCCACCTGATTCACATCAAACACCTTTTGCTCGATCTTGGCACCAATCAAGATGAGCTTTTCTTGAGCACTATTGAGAATCTTTAATACCTGGGTGACAATCTGTGGATCACAGGTTGGAATAGTGATAACAGCAGTGGGGCCGTTGAGCAATGGAGCAAAGGGATGTTTAAAATTTTTGTTCCTCTTGGAAGTCGCTTTGTCTGCTGGATCTTCTTCATGCTCAGACCGCAAGTAAACGTTATAAATACTGTTACGGATGATATTAAGTTGAGCACCGGCTTTCTTTAATTCTGAACGATAACGTTTGTTATCGGCTTTTACCAAGTTGTTATGATGAACATACAATAAAATTTCGTTATTGTCGTTCAAGTACTTGTAGTAATCCACTAAGAATGTCTTTCTAGACCATATATGCTTTCCGGTTGTTCTGCTTTCAGTAGAAAAGATTGGTGATTCTGAAGTTTGTGGAACGGAAGTTGTGCTGTTATAGGCTACCTGGTTGACAAATGCAGTACGAAGACGTAAAGCAGCACTGCTATATGCCTTCAAAGGCTCTCTGAATGACCATAACCTTCTGGTGATATTCCCTCCCAAGGTCAACATGGTGCAATAATTTCGATTCTGGTAGTCGAATGAACTATTGAATTTTTCAATTTGGTTCGCACACGAAATTGCAGCATAGACAGCAGGTACCAGAGTAGAAAGGAAACGTTGAATACTAGGAAGACAAGTACAAAAGAAGCAATTGACATGTGTAACAATTGATGTTTGTTATAGATTATTTTTAAGTTTCTTTTTCTTGGTTAGCGTTAGCTTTGCATTTATTATAACACTTTGCCCATGTACTTGAGCAATTGAAAGCTATACGACCTAAATATTCTCCTAAGTTGTCTAACTACGGGATAAACCAAAACCTAAGACATCTTAACTCTTCGTAAGTCTAACTCTTGAATCTAATCATGCAACCATCTCCTTAATTCACTTGTATTATGACTTCAGCCCTTACATCCATGCACCAGGTAGTTTTCTATGATAAAAAACTCATCGATTTTTGTTCCCCACAGTAGTAAATGCTGGAGTCCTACGATGACTTTATTAAATCACTCGAGGACCAACTGCTGCTTTCAGAGTACCTGACATCCAAGCAGGCTTCGAAAAGAGTTTCTGATGCTGAATCTCACCAGAAAATAAAGAAACAAGCGTTGAGCTCCGACTCCGTGGAGTTCGGAATAACAGATTTACAAAAGATTGAGCATTCGTACCAACTTTTGAAGAAAAATTTCAAGATGATACTAGATGAGTGCCCCGACCAGTCGCAATTACGTCATTTGCTTGAATCAATTGATATCGATGACCAGACAAAGACGTCAATGAAACTAAATAAGTCTCTTTTCATGGCCGCCTCGCTCAAATCCATGTACCAAGACGGCAATGTTCCTCTTGTAGACTCCGTCCTCACTGACAATTTAGATTATAAGCAGCAGTCTGGTACACCTCATGCAATTAAGAAGAAAGAAGAAAAAGCTGCAACCGAAGAAGGTAGTGAGCTTCCGTCAACATCTACTGGCGTACCAACACTTCCAGTAATCAAGGATCCGGAATTAGCAGCAAGAGTTTTCATTCACAAGTCAACTACTAATAGCAAGTCGTACTTCAGTGTTTCTGAACTCATTAATACCCACAACGAACGGCTCGAATTTCTCGGAGATTCTATATTAAACAATTTGGTAACGATGATTATTTTCCAAAGGTTCCCCACTGCATCAGAAGGAGAATTGTCGCGTATACGAGCGCTGTTAATTAATAATGCTATTTTGACTGAGTTCTCGTTAGCTTACGGCTTCGATAAACAACTTAAAAGTATTATCAATGAAGACGATTTGCGGCAAGGAAAGCAAAAAATTTTTGCCGATTTGTTTGAAGCTTACATTGGAGCATTAGCACTCGACCGTAACTTTGATGTTTCGGAAATTAAGAGCTGGCTAACTAAGCTAATGAGCCATAAGTTAAAGTCTATTGCTCAAGACTTGAAAGATGTTGAGGAAATTAATAAGGATGCTAAATCGGAACTATATTCGTTAATTGGAACTGCGGCATTACACCCTCAATATGAAGTGGTTGCTGAGGGAGATGGGGCCGACAAGACATTTGAAATTGCATGCTTGATGAACGGGGAAGTAATGGGTGTTGGGAAAGGACCCAGCAACAAAGAAGCTGGCCTTCGTGCTGCGATGCAGGCTCTTACAAACAAACCATTATTAGAAAAATATGGACGACTACGGTTGAACACTGATCGCTCGATTACCGTTGTGAGCTCCAATTCCAAGCGTCTGGAGTCAAAAGTGGAGCAAAGACTAAACAATTTGGAGCTTGAAGACAAACTACCTTTGGTGTCCAATGGCACTGAAATTGTCGATCCTGATGCTCGTAACCAGCTCTATGCTATCATAACGAAGTACTATGGGCTTGACAAGGCTCCACACTATCAAATCAATGAAGTGAATGGCAACTTTCAAGCTCAAGTATTGGTCAGAGACCGTATACTTGCTTCTGCAATTGACACATCGAAGAAAAAGGCACTGAACCGCTGTGCAACTATGTTGTTACAAGATAGGGACCTCTTGACTAGGACATTGGATAGATTGAAGTAATCTATGTACATAAAATAAATTAATACTTCTAAAGTAGCATTGGCCCAGCATCTGTTATTGCCTAATAGTATTCCATCCTTCCAGATACGGTCCCTTGGCCCAGTTGGTTAAGGCGTGGTGCTAATAACGCCAAGATCGGCGGTTCGATCCCGCCAGGGACCATTCTTTTTTTTCGGTGTAACTCTCCATTTACTTTTTATTCGTTTCCCACTTCCGGCAAATCTCCTCTGCACTTGAGGTTGGACTTTTCAGATTCAGGGCGTGTGGCGTAGTTGGTAGCGCGTTCGCTTAGCATGCGAAAGGTCTCCGGTTCGACTCCGGACTCGTCCATTTTTTTTTATTTTTGTTCCCAGTGATTATTGTCATCTAACGGTTTCTTCAACTAAGAAAAGGCCATTAAGACTTTAATATGACTTCTCCTTCGACAAGCCAGGAAGATTTGGGCTCATCCCTACAATTTAATAGCCAGAGTAATGGGAATTCCTCTAACGGGCCCAAACATTTATCCGAATTCTACAACATGAGAACTGCCAAATCTATTGCGAGTACGTCATCTCCCAAATCGCTCCCGTTCAGCTCTGGGCTGGGATTCCCTGAGCCACTAGAAAATCGTATGCAAATGAATAGACAACCTTCCTTGAATACATTTACTTCATTTACTCCATCGGTCATGGACTTACCCTATATTGTCAGTTCTGAAGACTTCAGTTCTACTATCACAAATTATGATAACCTACTTGATAAGGCCAGAAGTTTTGCGCAGGCACTAGAAGCAGTATCTAAAGCTGCCAATGACTTTGGGCAAGCATTGGAGGAAACAGTAACGAATCCTAAAATCAACCATCCTAAGATAGTCACCGATGGAATCGCAAATGCTGCTGGTCTCCAGTATATAATTGGTTCGAATCAGCAAATTCTTGGTCGAATCTTGAGTAATAGCTTTGAAGAGCCGGTGCGGGAATCATTGCAGAATTTACGAGAAGAATACCAATCTAATCAGAGGCATTATCAGCAAGAGATAAAAGAAAAATCACGTCAATTACGACAACAAGAATTGGAAAATATGAGACTTTCCAAGCTGAAGACGAGAAATCTTACCGAATACAAGACTAATTTAATGAACTTGACGAACAAAGTCGATGAAATTGACCGATTGAAACACGACTACTACCACGAAGTGAACGCTATTTTAGAGCGGTTCAACCGACAAGACTTGGTCTTAAGAACAGGATCGTTTGTGAGAGCACAGTTAGAGGTGTATGAGGGAATTGCCAGGAAAGGCTGGACGGGTGGTGGTCTTGACGAGCTCTTGTCGATTTCTCCGGATATATTTGAAACCGCCGAGTCGGACCAAGTAAATGGCACTACTCCGCTCACTGTAGGTGCTCATGACGAAGGACCCCGCGATGATAATGACGAAACTTTAGAAGCAATTGACCTTGATTTGAGCACTAACATGTCCCCGGTGCTGGCACCAGAGAGACTGTCTACACCATTATTTGAACAATTAGAAGAGGAATCAGGGCTTGATGAGTCCTTTGAGCTCCCAAGAATAGGCAATTCTGATCTGATATTGATTAAGAACGATGACACTAACACTAACGATAATGACTAATTACTCTAATGCGCTCTTCATTGGCTTCAATCCCCAAGTGTTAAGCATCTGGATATCTTCGTCCCATCCATTACACATGGTGGTCAACATCTTTTCTCCAGTAAAAATGGCGTTACAACCAGCCATAAAACAAATAAACTGTTCGTGTTCCTTCATAGTGTAACGGCCAGCTGCAAGTCTGATTATGGACTCTGGCATGATTAATCTAGCTGTGGCAATAGTTTTTACGATTTGATCGAACTTAAGACGTTTATGCGAATCCTTCGGAAGGGCGTCAATTTCAGCTTTCATTGGGGTTCCAGGAATGGGAACTAATCTATTGATAGGAAGCGATTCGGGGTGCTTGTCCATAGTTGCCAAAGTATGAAGAAAACTAACATGATCATCCTCGGTTTCTCCGAGC
The DNA here is from genome assembly GCA_030574335.1 of Meyerozyma elateridarum. Classification (NCBI taxonomy): domain Eukaryota; kingdom Fungi; phylum Ascomycota; class Pichiomycetes; order Serinales; family Debaryomycetaceae; genus Meyerozyma; species Meyerozyma elateridarum. The sequence goes on from JAJMEU010000001.1 coordinate 431,101, forward strand.
CCAAGGATGCCTCCTGTGCAAGCCAGAATACCAGCGTCTTGTACATTCTTGATCGTTTCCAACCGATCGTCAAATTGCCTTGTAGAGATTACGTTAGGGTAATGCTCTCTAGATGTATCGATGTTATGATTGTAAGCAGTTAAACCAGCTTCTTTTAATGCTTTTGCTTGCTCCTGATTCACCATACCTAAGGTGACACAAGTCTCCATTTTGAGCTCAGTGTTGATTCTGGATACCATTTGCTCAATCTTCCTCAATCCTGATTTTCTACCATGCATGTCTCTCCAAGCAGCACCCATACAAAACCGAGTCGACCCATTCTCTTTGGCGACAGTGGCTGCTTTCATTACCTCATCCACTGAGACAATTTTCTCTGCTTGGACACCTGTGTCGTATCTAGATGATTGGGCACAGTATTTGCAATCTTCACTACATCCACCAGTTTTGATCGATAGGAGAGTACATAACTGCACCGCAGAAGGATCGTGAAACTTTCTATGTTGCAATTGTGCTTGAAATACAAGTTCCATCAATGGTGTTTGATAGATCTCTCTAATTTGATCTCTTGTCCAAGAAGTAATAGGAGCAGCAGCATTTCTGGCAACGTCAATAGCTGGTTGAGTACCAGTGGACGCTTTCGAGGCAAAAGTAGCTCTAGAGATTCTTAATAAAGAAGTAAAACCTTTAGGCTTAAACATTTTTAGTACTACCTACTTGAATTTCTTGATATTCTAAGAGCGGCCTGCCGTAGCCCACTATACTCCTCATGCTGCTGATGGAGAGCCGCACGAATGAGTCGCGACTACTTGAGGGCACCAACCCTTCGATGGATATGTTCACGTGCCTCCGTTTTGTAGTGTGCGCGCGAAAAAGTTTTTCAGGTCAAGTCTCAAATTAACTAGACAACTCTATACAAACTACACATAATGGCTCCAATTGTAAGTATCAACGTCTAAAAGACAAGTATCCCTGAAACGGGCATGTGTTTGAGATCATGTTACAGTTATTGTTCCCACAATAAAGAGGTTTTTGCGGTAGGTGGAGACTCATCGTCTTGACGATTTTTCAACACCTTGAAACTTTTCCTCTTATGCTGATTTTTTTCGATGAGCATCCCGCTCATGTTCAACACCCCGTTCCTGGGCTATGCTGTCTTTATCTATTACGATAATCGTGCGGTAGGCTAACAGGACAGACCAACAAGAAGGCTAAGGCTGCTAAGAAGTTCGTCGTCGACACCAGTGCTCCAGTCGAGAACGGTGTTTTCGACCAAGAGGGTTACGTCAAGTACTTGGTTGAGCACATCAAGGTCGACAACATTGTCGGTAACTTGGGTGACGACATCTCCGTTACCGAGGACGGTAACAAGGTTGTTGTCGTTTCCAACACTAAGTTCTCCGGTAAGTACTTGAAGTACTTGACCAAGAGATACTTGAAGAAGAACCAAATCAGAGACTGGATCAGATTCGTCTCTGTCAAGCAGAACCAATACCAATTGCAATTCTACTCTGTCGCTGACGACGAAGAGGAGGATGAAGAGTAAATAATGTAATATACGGGTGTTGATAGGAAATGGTGTAGCGCTAGTGGAAAGACTAAGTAAAGGACTGTATCTACGACGGCTCACATGCAGTAGAAGCAGCATATGGCTATTGAAGTATAGCGGAGAACAAAAGGTGTCACATGATGAGCCTCGCTCGTTTAGATCTCCCCAGATTATATAATTGGAATCAGCCGCTATGCTATTCGCTGATGTATCGTCTATAATCTAGGCCTCTATAGTAAATAAGCTTACCAATAAACTTGCTCACTAGGTAGGGCTGAAGCGCGGCTGCAAGAGCGTCTTACAAAACATCACCATCTAGTTCCCCCATTTGCGGCGGCTCCCTCGGGGGAATTGGTTGCCTGTTTTGGTGCGCATCCTCGTGTGAAAATTTGTATTGGTCATTGTCCAATTCTGACATATAAGATCTTTAGAACAATTTCGTTTTAGAGTTTACGACTAAACGTCCATCTATATTTCACCATGGAGTTTGTCACTCGTGCCTCTATGAAGGTATGTCCTTTCGTCAAGGCTACCTCGACCCAGTCGATGCGTAACATGAGCCAAATGTCGGTCTTGTCCAAGCTGGCCAGCCAATGTCCATTTATGGGCGCTGCCATGAAGTCCGCAGATGTCTCCAGAGCCACTTCCGGCCAAAAGAGAACTTATGTCTCGACTCCCAGTCCTGCTAAGGCTACTGCTGAGTCGGCCTCGGCCACTCAACCCGTGTCTCGTCCTTACGTCTACAAGGCTGACGAGCTTTTTGGCAACCAAATTGATCTTGGTTCCAATGAGCTGAGTTTCGATTACGAAGGTTTCATGGGTAACGAATTGGAAAAGAAGCGTACTGACAAGTCCTACCGTTTCTTCAACAACATTAACCGGTTGGCTGAGGACTTCCCCATGGCTCATCGTACCGCCGAGGACGATAAAGTCACCGTATGGTGTTCCAACGACTACCTCGGCATGGGTAACAACAAGTACACCTTAGAGGAGATGAAGAGAACCTTAGACAAGTACGGATCGGGTGCTGGTGGTACCAGAAATATCGCTGGACACAACCGTCACTCCATCAGATTAGAATCTGAGTTGGCTGCCTTGCACAAGCATGAGGCTGCCTTGGTGTTTTCGTCTTGTTTTGTGGCTAACGACGCTATCTTGTCGTTGTTTGGTCAAAAAATCAAGGATTTGGTTATTTTCTCGGATGAGTTGAACCACGCTTCCATGATTCAAGGTATCCGAAACTCTAGAGCTAGAAAACATGTTTTCAAGCATAACGACTTGAAGGATTTGGAGCTGAAATTGGCTCAGTACCCTAAGTCGACTCCTAAGTTGATTGCATTTGAATCAGTTTATTCGATGTGCGGCTCCGTTGCTCCTATTGAAGCAATGTGTGATTTGGCGGAAAAATACGGTGCCTTAACCTTCTTGGACGAAGTGCATGCCGTTGGTATGTACGGTCCTCACGGTGCCGGTGTGGCTGAGCACTTGAATTTTGATGCTCACTTGAAGGCTGGTCTTAACCAACCTGAAGGTGGCAGTGTCATGAACCGTGTTGACATGGTCACTGGTACTTTAGGTAAGTCCTACGGTACTGTTGGTGGTTACGTCACTGGTAAGGCCAAGTTGATTGACTGGTTCAGATCATTCGCTCCTGGTTTCATTTTCACCACTAGTATGCCACCTGCTGTCATGGCAGGCTCCAGTGTGGCCATTCGTTACCAGAGGGCTACTTTGGCTGACCGTATTAGCCAACAGAAAAAGACCAGATTTGTTAAGGATAGCTTGAACGACATCGGTATCCCTGTTATCCCTAACCCATCTCATATCGTGCCTGTATTGGTCGGTAATGCCTTTGACGCTAAGAGAGCTTCTGACTTGTTGTTGAACAAACATAACATTTACGTCCAGGCTATTAACAGTCCTACCGTCCCTATTGGACAAGAACGGTTAAGAATCACCCCAACTCCTGGCCATAGCCCAGAAGTTATTAGCCAGCTTATTGAAGCAGTTGACGATGTGTTCAACGAGTTGCAGTTGGCTCGTATTAAGGATTGGGAAGCTACTGGTGGACACTGCGGTGTTGGTGCCCCAGATGCTAAACCTATTGAGCATATTTGGACCGATGAACAATTGAACTTGACGGATGCTGACTTGAACCCTAATGTAATTGATCCAGTGATCGCTCCAGTAGGAGTCAGCTCAGGTGTGGCAGCTTACTAAATTTAAATGCTACAAAAATGCTTTTTGACCTTCTTGTTTTATTTGTTCTTCTTCGCCGATGTTTATAGTCGTTATGTATCCAAATCTATGCCCTAATCCTATATATCGTAAATGTTCGTCAATGGCTTCTTCTTTATAGTGAGATCTCATCGCACGCGAAACAATAACAAATAATCGCGACTACTATCATCAGTCTCAGAAATCACATAGATGTCTTCCGACCAACTACTGGTGTACATTGGCCGAGTAGTACACTTCTTAGTGCCACAGGAGGCGGGTCTTCAAGTGTTAAAGCAACTTAGTGGGTTGCTTCATACATTTATTGAGGCTACATTGCACCGTAAACGTGATGTTCAGTTGATCACCTCGTCGGAAATCACCGCTATTTTCAACCAAAACAACTGGCAACTGACTGATTTCGATTCCTTACTAGTCTCCATTGACCACTTCAAATCTACTAATGAGATAATTGACCATTTAAACTCTGTTATAAATAATAAATTGGAACCAGATATGTATCCGTTACCTTCCAGTGGTAAATCGGCCCTGATTCCGCCATCCCTGGCGTTCGATCTGGCGTCTGCACCCATGCCATCCAACATAGACTCTTCTCCATACAGAAACCGTGGCATAAACGGCAGTAACGTTCCTCTTGCCATGTTGGCAGGAAACTTCAACAAATCATTATCGCAACAAGTCATCATTCAATACCTTCCATACACGCTCCAAGGCAAGGACTCGAAGCTATTCCAATTCCATAACGATTCCATACTGCTTCCAAATGGCTTGAGTAATAGTTATGCTGGATTGTTGAGTGAAATACTCGAGGCAGCATTAATATACCGAAAGCTTACTGTCAAAATTACTAGCACTACATTCAACTCGGCCTTGAAGAAACTGTTCATCAGCCAGCTTACCAAAGAGTTAAACAGTTATGCCACCTCTGTCGATACAATTTTTCTGCAAAAACCAACATCACTCATCGTCGTCCTTAACGAAATACAAAAGCACATCACCATTTTGCGATCATTTGATAAGCTCAGCCAGTTATTAGGTTCTACTGGAGACATTTTGCTCGCTAACGTCCACAAGCTATCCAAGTTCGGGGACCTAGCTATCAAATCTACATCTACAAGACTATTCAATGCTACTTGCGTTCCGTACTACGATATGGTTGAGCATTGGCTCCTTAAAGGTGAATTGATTGACAATCTGAATGAATTCTTTATTAGCTTTAATGCAAAGGCTGACCATATAAACGATATAATTGAGTTCATACCTAGCCGAATACCATCGTTCTTCACGGTAGTCGATAAGAGTATTGGTTATCGTATCTTTCAAATTGGGAAAATGATTATCTTCTTATCTAAATACTGCAAAGAGCTCGAACTAGTAAATAAGCATCTAACCGGGTATACCAACTGGGTATTCGGTAAGTATAAAGGACTTGCTTCAATGTCAGCTTATGAGATTTCAGAGTTTGTCAACAATCTGTACTACGATTTATTGCATAGCATGACATCTATAATTTACGACAAGCATGAATTCTTCGAGCATCTCGTCAATCATAGGCGCTTTTTATTTATGGAAAGCAATGACTTCATCGATCGATTAATTGAAAATGGAACTGCGCTATTCAATGAACCGTCAAATTCCTTAACTTCCGGTCAATTAGGAGGAGTTCTTCTCGAGTCAATTAAATCGTCTCTGATAAACGAAATGGACAGTCGGTTCAAGAATAGGTTAGATGCTCGGATTCTTGATTTGAGCCATGGTACAATCGGATGGGAAGTATTTACTTTGGAGTATAAAGTGTCTGATCTACCCATTAATTCTCTTATTAACTATAAAAACGGCTCAGTTGACTATCTAAAGGTTTTTAATTTTCTCTGGAAGATTCGACACTTTAGTTCAATTCTCAATGCTGGATTCATTGAGAGTTGTCACTTACGAAGAAACGATTTACGATTGATAACCAAACGTTACCTCCAGCTTAAACAACAGCTTCGCGATAGCGATTTCGTAATGAATCTGAGAGATAGGAGAACGTACTGGATCGTGAAATCGTTCAATGTTGTAAACGCCATTCGAAATGAATTGGTACAGCTGTTGGCATCTATCACTCACTACCTCTCCTTTGATATCATCGATAATAGTTTTGAGCAGAAACTAGTTAAGAATCTAGTCGAATCCCAAACGCCGAGTATCTTGGATGATTCTAAAATGCCAACATTAAAAGAAGATTTCATCAAACAGATAAGGCAACAACAACAAGGTACCAGCGGTGGCCTGTTAAAAGGGAAAAAGGAACATAGAATGCAGCAGCATACGTTGGATGATCTTGTTCAAATCCACGGTGATTACTTACAATCCATTGTTAAATCGCCATTACTTGACGGTGACGCTATGGGAAAAGTATCTGGTCAGAGTTTTGTGAGTCAAATCTACCAATTATTAGAGTTGATTTTCTTATTTGCCAACAGCTGGGACCAATATGTGGCTCTTCTAGTTAACTATGTTGGTATTATCACATTAGAAAAATCAGTTTCTGGAGATAATTCCGGTACAATAGAGGAAGAGATGGATCTCGACGATGACTTGGAAAACACCGAGGAATCGCTTCAAATCCTTACACACAAGATGTATTCAGAGCTTTATTTAGGAAAGTTTAAGCCATGGCAGCAGCTCTTCAAGCGAGACTTGAAGAGTATCACGGAGTTACGGCAGTTCGGCCGGAGTTTATAATTAGGCAAACTTCTAGAAATAATACCTTTGATAATCAAGCACACTACAACACCCTACATGATAATACGAAAAAGCAACGCCATAACCGTTTAACGCAGTTCGTATTACACCTCGGCCTGCGTGCGGCTACCCCACACAACCCCACAATTTACATATAAAGGCATAGGCTCCCAGAGGGGTTAGCCAGTTTCTTAAACCATAACAATGTAAAAACCGGCTAGATTAGCTCCCTATCGTTTTCTACCAGCTTATTGGGGCTCAGATAAAGTTTGACCCTATAAGATACGAACATGGATTAGTGCATGAGCCAAAATATGGTTAGTCCGAGGATGTGCGAAAACTATAAAAAAGTACACAACCTGTGAAAGTTACATATCCATCCAAATTGCCGGAAAAAAATAAAATATCAATGGAAGAGGTCGATAGTGTATTAGTGGACAACGTCAAGTCCTTTGCATCTGGTGGATTCGGTGGTATTTGGTAAGTATACAATTTGGTGGTTCCCGGGCCGTTTTTTTCAGCCCCGGGATTTTTCTGATTGACTCTGATCAAGACTAACTCAGTGCTGTATTAACCGGACACCCATTTGATTTGGTGAAGGTTCGTCTTCAGACTGGATTGTATGACTCGTCGATCCAATGTATAAAGCAAACTTTGGTTAAAGATGGACCCACCGGATTCTACCGAGGCGTGCTTCCTCCATTACTCGGAGTTACCCCCATGTTCGCTGTGTCTTTCTGGGGTTACGATGTCGGTAAGAGAATCGTGTCTTCAGTCACCGGCAAAGAGGTGTCTCAGTTCTCCATCCCCAACATCAGTACTGCTGGTTTCATTTCCGCTGTTCCTACCACCTTGGTGGCTGCTCCATTTGAGAGAGTCAAGGTGATGATGCAAATCCAAGACGGATCGAAAAAGGCAGGTATGGGTGCCGTCGTTGCAGAGATGTACCGTACTGGAGGCATCCGTTCCATTTTCAAGGGTTCGGCTGCTACGTTGGCTAGAGATGGTCCCGGATCAGCACTCTACTTTGCTACCTACGAGTACTTAAAGGCCAAATTATCCAAGCCTGGTGAAGATATGTCGATTCTTGCTATTACTACTGCTGGTGGTTTTGCCGGTGTGTCCATGTGGCTCGGTGTGTTCCCCATCGATACCATTAAGTCTACCCAGCAATCGTCAAACACAAACGTTTCAATTGTTCAAACCACCAAGAACATCTACAAACGTGGAGGTGTCAAAGCATTCTTCCCAGGTGTGGGCCCTGCCTTAGCCAGATCGTTCCCAGCCAACGCCGCCACCTTCTTGGGTGTCGAGTTTGCCAGAAACTTCCTTGACAAGTGGGTCTAAATATTTATTTATCAGACAATATATCGTGTATTGGCATCTATTCGTACTGTAGGTGTGCGTCTGTCTAATATTTCAGGTATATATTGTGGGCGTGCGATAACCCATAATTCAACATCGATAAGGAGAAGCGAAGTTGGAGCGGGACAACCCATTGCGATACCATGTCATTGACCGACGACCAAGTAGGTATTCTTATGTTCTCAACTTGCTACAACGTAGACTAACATCAGGTAAATGCGGAGCTTCGCAAGATGAAGGCCTTCATCGAGAAGGAGGCCCAGGAGAAAGCCAAGGAAATAAAGGTGAAGGCTGACGAGGAATACGAAATTGAAAAAGCATCAATTGTCCGGTCTGAGACCGCTGCCATCGACGCCAGCTACGAGCAAAAGGTGAAGAAGGCTTCTTTGAGTCAACAAATCACCAAGTCCACCATTGGCAACAAGACTCGTTTGAGAGCGTTGGCAACAAAAGAGGAAGTGTTAAACGATATATTCGAGGCCGCCAAGGACGAATTGAAGAAAATCTCGTCCAATAAGTCCGAGTACAAGCCAATCTTGACCAAATTGATTGAGGAGGGTTTGTTAGCATTGTTAGAAGAGAAAGTCATTGTAAAAGTAAGAGAGGCCGACGTGCTGATTGCCAAGGAGGCATTGACTGAGGCTGCCGAGAACTTTAAAGAGAAGGCCAAGTTTGACGTCAATATTGAAGTCAGTGAGTCTGACTACTTGCCTAAAGACATTGCTGGAGGTGTTGTTCTTACCAATGATAACGGTAAGATTGAAGTAGACAACACTTTGGAAGAGAGATTGAACTTGTTGTCGGAGGAAGCGTTGCCTGGTATTAGGTTGGAATTGTTCGGTCCTTCCAAGACTAGAAAGTTCTTTAATTAAGTGTGCTATTTTGTTATTCTTAATTATATAATTCTATAAAATCATCATTTATTTTGATCGCTCTTACTCATTCGCAACTGTAAGGTTCTCGCGAAAAAAGGCATCTCATACAAATCAGACCGAATTTCACCAAGACAAACCAGCTTAGGAGGCTTTCATTTATATACTTCAGGCTCCTCCTACAACTTTCCGTTAAACAAAGACTGTGCTATTTGCATCCCTGGAGAGAATTCATTATTTCTAGTTGCTTCGACTGATAAAGTCTCATCTCATTGACCATCGATAATGGTGATGTTGCGAAGTATTGGCTTTCCTAGGGTAGCCTTACGTTCGTTGAACAGACCATACTACAGAGGTCTTATGCCTTTGCTTGTCTTCAGCAAGAGCAGATCTACCGCTTCTCGAAATAGATCTTTAGAAGACTTCTATGAGGCAAAGAACGCTGAAAATGAATATCCTCAAGATGATATTACAAGACGTTTGAAACCGATAACTCCCAACGATGCATATGTTTCTTGTACAAAGTTTGACAACCGGGGCAATATTGTAGAGGTTTCTCGGCAGTACCCTAAAATGCAATTCTTAAGACAAAATTCATTATACCCTCGAGATCTTCGAAAAATCGATACTTCAAGTGTTGATATCATTCCTCTGGTTCTTATCAGATCTCCTAGTTCAATCCTTGTCAACTTGCTTCATATCAAGGCGCTTATTAAAAAGGATCAAGTGATGATCTTTGATACTTCTACTCCTGACAGCGCCAGAAAATTGGGCCTTTTCATGTACGATTTGGAAATGGTCTTAAGATTGCCTTCAGGAAGTACCCCTTTCGAATTCCGAGTACTAGAAGGAATTCTCGTTAGCATTACAAGCTTTCTTGAAAATGAATTCAAGAAGCACTCGTCGGTCTGTACAAGAATTTTGTCAGAGCTTGAAGACCATGTAGACAGATCTAAATTACAAGAGCTTTTGATTCGACTGAAAGAACTTTCGAGCTTTAATCAAAGAGTAGCGTTAATTAGAGACGTGTTGGACGATATCTTGGATAATGATGAAGATTTAGCTGGAATGTATTTAACAGATACCAAAGTCTTTGATCCCTCAGTGGCCAACCCGTCTGATTACGACGACTTAGAATTGCTTTTAGAAGCCTACTATAATCATTGTGATGAACTTGTCCAGCAGGCTGGATCTCTTCTTAACGATATTAAAGTCACAGAAGAGATTGTTAATATCATTTTGGACGCCAATAGAAATTCTCTTATGTTGTTTGAGTTGAAGATTGCTATTTATACTCTTGGCTTCACCGTGGCCACGCTCTTACCGGCCTTTTACGGTATGAACTTGAAGAATTACATTGAAGAGTCGTACTATGGTTTTGGGGCTGTCGTTGTTATATCTTTGATCCAGGGTGTTGTGATCACAATGCTCAATTTTAGAAAATTGAAAGGCGTTCAAAAGATGGCTATGATGGGAAACAGAACATTTAAATCTCCTCGAAAAGCATTTAACATGAGTCTCAAGCAATTCATGGGTTACAAGAAAAAGACCAAATATCATCGACCTACAATGCAAGAAAAAGATGTGTTGTGGAGAATGATTAATGATGATAAACCTCTTAAATAATGTACATATAGATTTTAATAGATATAGAGGACCGTTCTAACATTTTATTGCGAGCATGCTAATTACGCTGAGCTACTGTCATCAGAATCGGACTTATTTACAATATCGCCATCAGCGGCCTCCTCCTCATCACTTAATTTTGAATAACCTGGAAGGGTATCGGCATCTCCTACAGGTTCAGGAATCTCCTCCACCACTGGAACATCATCATCATACTTTTTATGCTTACCTACTCCATTAGTGGTAGAAGCGGCACTATTAGATGATCTACGGTCGCGTATTACAGGTTGAGCATCCTTTTCTGCTCCTGGCTTAACCAATGTACCTTCTACAGAGACTACACGGCCAGAGGTATGCACCGCTTTAACGGTGAATTTGAGCTTACCCTCGACAGTAGCACCGTTACCATCGACCCAAGAACCGTACGACTTAAATCTCGAGCCATCAGCGGTGGAGTCTTCTACAACCTCGTCAACTTGATTAGGGACGAAACTCCAATCAGCTGGAATGTTGAATTTTTTGATAGAAGCATTAAATGTATCGTGAACAAGAAGGCCGATATGGGATGCCGTTTGCATATAAATATATCCTTCTAATACATCGCTGACTTGGGGTTGCCATATAAGTAAGTCGACTGTTACCCATAAAAATGTGAATGGTGATGAGTTAGCGATTTTGGTCAAGTAGATGGGGGAATCTGAAGAGTCTCTATGCTGATGCTCTTGCGAAATTTGTAAGTTGGAATATGCTATTACCACACCGTTACCCTTGGGGAAATATGTCATCAATAATGGGTCTAAGTGCTGGGATTTTATGCCGTTAATGGGATCGTTTATAAAACATGGTGCCAAAGAAATGTACAAATCAGTAGTCAATCGTTTGAAACATTCCGATATTCCTTTGCTATTAACAGGATTGGTAGTTTTATGAGTAGTAGCAAGTTTTGAGCGCTTTACTTCCAAATCTTGCGAGGAATGGGGCCTCTTTGCGTTCTCGGTGCTCATCGCGGGCTACTACCTTTATCGCATCAACTTCTCAAAAAAATTTTGAGATGGTGTAAATGTGACACAAAATTGAGAAGCCCGATAGCGATGGTATTTAAGATTAGGTATCAAGCTATTTATGATTAAACAGATAACAAGCCTATGTTGTTCTATGGAGTTGGTGCCTAAATGACATACCCTCTTCGTTATGAAATTGGTCTCGTTTTCTAAACGAGTTCATTGTTGGCGATGGAGTCTTGTAAATTGCAAAATTCTTAAGAATCTTACTGCTGTAGGTAGAAGGGGCATCTTCTGCTTCTGAGTAGGCAGGCACGCCGACAAATCTTACTTTCTTAATGACTGATGAATCTTCTGAGGACTGCACCGAAGATTCTGACGACGATATACTAGGCTCTATGTCAATAGACGATGCAGTATCACTTAAGGCGAGCGAAGCTTTAACGCCATTGCGCCTAGTGTTTTGACGAGTCAATATATCTCGGCTGCTCCTAACAGGGCTACCTGTAGAAGTTGTAGATGTGGAAGATGTGGTAGGCGTCACATTTGCAGGATGTAATTTAGAAGCAGCAGAAGCAGCAGAGGCTGGAACATTAGCTTCTGTATTAGCGGATCTCCGTCCGAGGTTAACACTGCCGGGATCGTTTGGATCAAATACTACCGTTTCGAATATTTCCTTCTGTTGAGTCATAAGAGTTCCAGACTTTGCAGCTGTTCTCAAATGCTGTTGCAATCTCTGTGTAGCAGTGAGGTGAGGTACGGTCTCTTCAGCAATTGGCTCCGAAACACTTCCTGGCTTAGCGATCTTCTTCCCAGTGGGAGGTGAGTTAAACAGTGCGTCCAAAGGCAGACTTGATGTTCCATTTGGTGAACGGAAGGGCAGCAGCTTTTTTGCAGAGTCTACGACGGAACTGGTCAACGGCTGAGAATTAGATCTCCGTCTACCTGTAGGAGTTAGCGTGGTTGCTAATGACGCTTCCTTTTTTTCAGTAGTGCTTACGTTCGGAATTGACAGATTATCATTTAGGAAAATGGCTGATAGTGGTCTCGGTCTTGGTCGCGCGGACGGCCTTTCAAGACTTGATATGGACAGTTTCCTTGCCAATGTGGGACTTCGAGATTCGGTGAGACTCCCCATACTAGAATTACTTGAGACAGATGAAGATCTAGAGCTTCTGGTTTTTATCTCTGGTGGCTTATTAAGGGCAGGCAGCGAAGATTTGGACTCCAGCTTCTTTTTTGGAAGCTGCGAGATTTGAGTAGCTGCTAATTTCTTGCTCGTGTCTTTCTCATTGATTTCTTTATTTGCATGATAAATCTTCAACAAAGTTGACATTGGCAAATCTAACGCCTTTCTAAAACGAAGTTCAGCAGCGATCCAATAATAACCGAGGTTTCCCACTGCCAGAACTAGCTTATCAATAACTATGTATCCTTGATTAGCATACCCGGCGAAGTCTGATACTGTCTTTGCATCAATCGGATGAGCAGAACTTTGGCGAAGGAACCTGGTCAATGTTGCAATTAAGGAACCGTTCTTCTTGGGGGAATTCAATTGTAAATCTGCTTCTTTAAGTATTTGGTTCTTGAAGAAAGCAGGGTTCTTGGAATGATGCAAAAGTCGCAGATCATGAAGGTGCTGGTGGTTTGTTAAGTATGCACGGCGACCGATTTTTCTGACGACGGAATATAACTCATTTAATCGTAACGTTAATGCCATTAATGTATGCAAGCTGGACTGATGCTCAGAAAAGGATTTGAATGCTTCTGCTTGCTTTGGCCCGGTCAAATTAGCAAACTGCTTCAATTTAAGTATCTCTGGTCGTATGTGGTCCAAGTTGGCGCGGACAAGGCGGGCAGAAATGAGAAGCAGCCGTATATCGATGTCAATTAGGCATGTTTCGGAATCCTCGTTGATTTCGCCCGACGAAAACGTCAGGAACTCTTTATCGAGGCCAAGATCAATATCTGCTTCTTTGTGGAAAATTGGTTCGTTTAAGATCTTGTCCATATTAATTTGAGGGGATCTCGATTCTAATTTGGCTTGTTTTAATCGATTTTCATATCCCTGTAATGCGCTTTGGAGTAATATATCCAATGTCTTAAGACACTTCTTGCTATCAGATACCGCAGGTAATGAATCTAACGCGTCCACAGTAGTATCAGCGGGGTCATACGGGATATGGATTACTGATGGGGAGATATTAATGGGTCCTGGCTTGAATGAATTATATACTGAGAGTTTCTGGAGACGCGTGGCAAATAGAGAGTCGTTAATGGCAAATATAGAGCCACAGAGGGGTATAATATAATGCATTAGGATGAGGTGGTCGCATTCTTGTAATGAGTTAATCTTGGCAATCACTTGGTTAATCTTAAATATGGCGGACTCGTATTGTACTATCTTGGCATCTAAGCTGGTAAATGTCAAGGGTCCCGGTACCGCTACGGGAACGGAAGAGGATTGGGCCATAAGAGACGTCCTTCTGTGTGGAAATTATCGAGTTGGAGGTAGTGGGTTTGAGTGATCACTATTGAAATTATTGTGGGCGCGAAAATGTTGGAGTAGCAAGCGGAGTGTATTGCTATTGTATAGAGAGGAGTTTTACGTGGTTACGTAGTTTGTATCCTTTTAGAGTCCACAATCGCCTTATGTTGTGTCGGCAGCTTCTCTATAGATGTATATAAATGGTGTTTTATATATGATTGGGTACCCTATCGGAGTAGATGCGGAGAAGTCGTATCAAGATACGGTTATACGGCCTAGATAAAAAAAAAGCGTTTCTTATTTTTGAAAAAGTGGAAGGTCGGCAACTACATCAGTAGTATGTAGATAATGCTAAATCAGAACATCTCAAAAGATATTTCAATTTTCGTTGATCTACCGGTCCCATAATCTCTTCGATTGTAGGTATCACCGTCGCGCGAACATTTATTTTACATCGAATTTAATGTTTTGGATTTACCATAAGCAATTTTTGATTTATTATTAACTGAATTATAATTAACTACTTGACACATACACGGTCACTTCCTGGGCCAGTACATTATTGAAGTAGCCTTCCTATCATTTATTCCTTACAACCCTCGCCTCGATGGATTATCGGGCCAATGCCCTTGTGACCGAACATCTCGGGTTTCCTGCCACAGTAGTGATCGATGAAGTTATCAATGCTGTAAACGAGATCATGTATAAGTGTGTGGCTGCTATGGATACGTTTCTCCTGGAAAGAAAAGAAAAGTTTGGCAATTCAAAACAAGTCGAAGAAGAGATCCAAATCGGAACTGCCAAGCTAGAGACGTTACTAGAGAGTACGGTTGACAAAAATTTCGACAAATTCGAGTTATATGCTTTAAGGAACATTTTCACCTTGCCAGCGACTCTTGTTGAGCAGGGATACGTTCGGTTAAAGCATCAAGAAGACATACAAAGTGTGCCGAGTGCTCAAGAATCGGTCGAACAACACGCCAAAATTGATAAGCTTGTCAAAGACATAAACCAAGAACTTGCGGTTCGAAGAATACTTCGAGTTCAGATCGTGAAGGCTAAGAAGCTTGTGTCAATACTAAGTCGGTTTCAGTCCTGTCTCAAATTTTTAAGCCTGGGAGCTCTGAATGATGAACTTTCCGCAGAAGCTAAGGCTGCCCTTAAGTCAATCTCTCCAGTAGATCAAACTTTCCATTTCTTATTAAATGAAGTAGATAAGTTGATCACTGAGGCCCTGAAACTTAATGAGAAATTCCGTAATGCAGGCCCGTCTGAGAACAATAATAACCATGCTACTACAAAATTTAGACCATCTGCTCGAGATAGATACATTCAACTCAAGTCTGCGAAGTTACTTGAGCAAATTGGTCTTAATAACGCTAATAAAGAGGGACAGACACCAACCGCGGTGGAACAGATAGTGTCAGGAGATTTGGAGCTCTTAGATGCAATTAAGTCAGGAGTACTGGAATAGGATGATAACTATGTATAGTAGAAGCAGCTATGGCTGCATTGTATAGTATTTAATGTAAATTAATAATCTTCACCTATTCTTAGGTCAGTTTGGTCTATACTGATATGGTGTGTCCTGTACATAGTCATCCAATGAGCAATGCGGAAACAATAATTATTCTTCAACTCACAACGACAGTATGGCAGGCACTCTTAGACCAGATCCTGAGTTCCAGCGGTTCAATACTGCCAAGGAAAAGGTTGGCCACCACTTCCGTTTCAAGCCAAAGTCTGCTTTGTTTGCTTTCATTGCCGCTGGTGTGATTCCCGTATCGCTCGTATATTATGCCTACAAGGAAGAAGGTCAATTGTCATGGCTGAGAAGATTCAGAAAAACCACCATCTTGAGTGGAGAGGATTACGTTCCTAGAAACAAGGACTTGTAGGTGAATACAGTCATGTTTGCATAATTTCCAACGGTTCTCGCGGTAACGTGAATTGTTGTCACTCCACTAGAATAAATCATTTAGTACGGCGTATATAAATAATAAAAAAAAAAGATTAAAAGATTAAGGCGTATATTTAATTACCGGGTTTGCCCATACTAACTTGAAACTCAATACATCCTGATTCCATGTCCTTTAATGGTCGAGAAGGCGTCATATTATTTTCATGTTGTACTTTACCATGACTCGAATCGAAGATATATGACGTCTGTGCTCGCCGGACCACTGGACGATCAGCTTTCGAATTTTTACCACTTGATTGTTTGGATGATGACAATTGGTCATTTTCTAACACAAACGAAAATTGGCTTTGAAGAGAAAAAGCGCCCGAGCAATCGCTCAACGAAAACTTGGGCTTAAGCTTTGGACCCGAATGCATAGTGAAGGTCGACAGCGGAGATCCCGAGCCTGACTTAAGTGGTCCAGTGAGCTTCCCACTAAATGACTTTGACTTTTTAAGGTTCCTGTCCGAAGACTTGACCACTTTCTGTACAGTAGTAGGGCCAGTAACATCACTGGCTCTTTTAGAAGTAATCTTAGGTCTGTCATGGGTAGAGTGGAGATCAACTCCAATTAAACCTAAACCTGTCGGCTTTTCCTGTTTGAGAGAAGACTCATCGCTAGAGTGTTCATCCAAATCCAAGAAGCAAGATAAGAAACTTTCTTCGTTTTCAGTCGAATCTCCTGAGGATTTAAGCTCAGCAAAAGGGTCATCCTTTAAGATGTCATCAATGGTTATATTAGTAGTATCCTGAGTGTCTCTATCCTCCGGCTCTGCCAGAGTTGAGAACATCTCCTCGGGAGTTATGCTAGGAATGGCGCTGCCGGGGCTTTCCTGGCTTCGCAGTAAGCCGGCGGCTCCTGTATTCCACGTAACTGGAGGAGGTTCCATATTAATGGGATACATATCGCTCTTCACCATATTGGGTGGCATGGTGGGCATTCTTGTTATCTCTAAAGGAGATGATTGTGTCAGCTGGCCGGCAGCTGAATACACCATGGGTACTTGGGCTTGGTTGGGGGGCATCGCTTGAAACGCTACCTGGTTCATTAAAGGAGTCGTTTGACTATTTATCGATGCAGTAGGAGATAGATTCTTCGGAACAGCGTTCATAGACGGACTGATGGGAATCATGGCTGGACGCTGGTAAGAAGTAAGCGGGATTCGAGGAGGAGAGTTATAGGTAAATGATTGAAAAGTTGGATTTGCCTCGGTCACTGGAGACTGGAGATGGAAACTATTCATCTGGGAAACCAAAGTTCCGTCAGGGGACCGCATTACTGTATTACTACCAGTGAAAATTGGCTGCTGGCTATTCTCATTTACGAATGTAGGAGCCATAGCCGGCGGGTGTACTGAAACATATCCTTGTTTAGCCATAGGATCGTTCGGCAGATATTTGCTGTGAACGAAAGTGTCGTAATTCATGGTTATTAGTGGGAACTGCTTTCAGCACCTCGGAGGTAAGTAAAAAATGGGCTAATAATTTAAGCGGAAATTCAAAATAGGTTACAAGGGCGATTGGATATCTCGAAAACTATCGAAGTTATAGAGTAAAGGGGGTCTGTGATAAGTTCAACTAGCGATAAGTGGTGGTATTAAATTACGCAAGGAAGGATCTCAGCCCACTTGGCGGATTAGGGGTTTCAACTGCGATGAGTTCGCTCAGAACTTGTCGACTAGATTCTAAGGGTATTGGGTGTTCTTCTTAGTTAGAACTTTTTGTCCACGATAACAACGATTTGATTGCTTGGCTTCTTGACTTTTGGGAGTAGCGAATGACTTAACTTTTTTTCAATCTCGAGCTCAATCTTCACTTCTCCGCTTTGTGAGCAAAAGTGTCTATATGCAGTTTTGAAACCAGCATTCTGGCTGGCAGATGATCTTGAATGGGGAATGCCGCCCGAACGAATTAGGGGGCGCCCGGCATTGTGGGTTGTATTTTGTGTTTAGTGTATACTATAGTAGTCTATTTATCTTGCTATATGTTTCTAGAATGCCATAGTATACTGATTCAACCTATGACATTGTTCTTCCGGACGCTGCGAATTCACTCGCAGTGCTTCTTAATTTGCTATGAGATTCCGCTCCAGAATTTCATAGCCAATAATGATGAAATGCAAGAGACTTCGCTGCATTTAGTCTGTTGTTAGAATCCCGAGAGTTGAAGTGTTCTAAATCAACCACTTGTTGTAAGAGTCTCTCTTTTTTCTCCTCTAATAGCATGTTCTAATTATAGTACCGAGGAAGATCTCGATAACAGATAACGGTCCAAAGCTACAATGTTGATAAAACAATAAATAATCCCAAATAATTCAGTATAAACCATAACAATAAAAATTAACAAAGAGTAGTAGCCCCAAAGCTACTACTCTGAAACAAAATAAAAACCCAACCTAATTCAACACTCCCTCAATAATTTAGTGCTGAAATAATTTCCCAGTGTTTCCCTTAAATCTTTCTAAAATATGATGCTTCTCTCATGCTAAAGGTACTTGACGAACAAGCTGTCTTCTAACCAGCCCACTTTCTCGTAGGCGGCAAACAATCTACTGGCCTTGTTAACGTCTATGCGACATGCCTTTTGGGCATCTGTTCTTCTAAATTGCATGCCATTTCTCATCCTCATAACTTTTTCGTAGAAAAGTCTTCTCTTTGAGTCCAAGTATACGTTACATGGCAATCTTAATGTGGAAGCAAGTAATACTTCTGCTGGGTGTAATTTATCCACATTTGGATCTGATCTCAAATCCATGGGTTGTCCTTTCCATTCCACCTTCAAACATCTGGTGTTATTTTTAGGTAATGTGGATGTATCTGGCGAGTAATCGGGAATGTTCTCGTCGATTAATGCCGCCTGTTGCAAAGCTAATGGAGAGCCAGCGTACGAGGTCTCCTTTCTTTGTCTCTTACGTTTAGGAGATGGTGGAACTGATGACAGGGAATCTTCCTTATCAGTAGGAGCCACCGAAGATTCTTTGGCTACTCTTCTGGTTCTAACTCTCTCGATTCCTGATTCGGAATCGCTGTCAGAAATGCCAAAAGATAAATTAGCCAATGGGGCTCTACGTCTTCTTCTTGGCTCGGTTACACGGGCCAGAGATTGAGAAGCTTCGCGAGCAGACATGATAGAGTATTGTTCCAAGAAGTTGAATTGACGCTTCTTGTAGTGGCGATCAAGGTTGGACCATGGATTCACCACCAAGTTGTAGCTCTTGTAGTTCTCGACCTTGAAGGGTTGAGAGGAAGCCACGAAGTGCTTTGGTTTTGCGATCAACTCCGTGCGGGAACGTTCTAAATCTTCATTGCTGTAAGGGAAGCGTTGGTATGGTGACAATGGAGGAGATAAAATAGTGGTGGTGGTAGCCAGAGTGTTGCCGGACGACACGTTAGTGGCATTAGTGTTATCCTCAGATTTAGAAGTGTATAACTTGTGAAGCTCGGGTTGGTTAGGAGTAAGGCAGCCAGAGGCATCTCTCAGGTTTACAGTACGCGAAGTGGGATGATAAAGCGTAGACATGGTAGATAACGATTTATAATTGCTAAGCTCCGGATGAGAAATCAATGTTATGGAATTAATAAAAAATCGATTGATTGAGTTGGATACGGTCTAATTGGATTGAAGGTGATAGCAATCGATGACTGATTCGATTTACTGGTGCTATCTTGGAGCTGATCACGATATGACTAATAGACACTCGATAAGTGGCTGTAGTTTAATTGAATGTCCGGATAAGCTAGGGAAGGATTGATCTCAGAAGAGGGTCAATCGCTAGCAAGTATTGGATGACTGGAGGGTGTTTTACCTGACACTAAAAATTGGGGCTTTTTATATCAGATAAAATACAAGATAAAAAACAAGAAACAAAACAATAAGTTTTGTAGCTGATAACAATTGATAAGCAAATATAGCCTGCACCTATTGCCTAAAGTGTGGTATCAATTATACTGGCAATTGAATTTACTGATCAATTTTATGACGGATGTAAAAGTAGGGAAAATATTATTTGTAAAGATAATGGATTTCTCTAATTTTTATTTAAAGAAAAGCAGTAAATATTTTGCGGTTTTAGATGACTGCAATTTCTTTTTTTTTTTTTTTGGTACGGTTGCAAAATTTTATTTCTTTTTATACAGGATTGACAACAAGATAACGAACTTTGGCATTAATTCAGCTACCAGAGATCTATAAATTATCAAGATAATACTACTGGCTCTTATATTATGGTTTGTCAAAGAATTGGCCATCATTGACCAAAAATGAGTCGTCAATTGCTGGCGGAAATTGAGTTTCAGGTTCATCTCATCACCGGGCGCATGACTTATATACACGACATGCGTGTACGATAATTATTTTAGCTGATACGAGTAGGATAAAATTAGGCTTTAAGCCGAGGCTAAAATCAGCTGAAATCCGGCTTCATTCACCTTGATAACACCCGAGAACTTAGCCTTGCAATTGATCCGCCACCGACTTCCTAGCACCGGCAAATTGGCCCATGTTTTCCCCGGGTTTAAGCTCGATGGATACAGCCGTGACGGTAGTACTGGGATTTACGCGCCTTAATGTGTAATCATGGAACTGCAGATATTATGTGGTGTTTGGAACTGCCCCACATAAATATCCTTATCAGGCAAAACCACGAATGCCAGAAACAGCAAAATGAGGCGATACGGTAAAATTGGGGATGGGAATGACACATGTATCTCGACTTATGTAGCCGTACGTAAATCGGGTGCGATAAGTGGTGTGAAACATGGCGTCTGATAATCGTTTTCACATGACGTCATACCCAATTAGGTAATTCATGTCACCGGCGAGATCACTTAGTGATGACATTTAGTCATGTGGTTCACGTGAGACATATCAGGTGCCCGTAAATCCAGATTCTTTTTCGTTTTCTTTTTATTATCAATTGCTTGCTTATCGGCTTCACAATGGTTACCTATGCGGGAAAGCTTGTGCTAGCGCCCATGGTACGTAGCGGTGAGCTCCCTATGCGTATCATGGCGCTAAAATATGGGGCCGATCTAGTGTGGAGCCCGGAGATTGTCGATAAGAAATTAATTCAATGTAGACGAGTAGTGAATCAGAAACTTTCCACCACGGATTTTGTGGACCAGCACGACAAGCTTGTGTTCAGAACTCATCCAGCAACCGAGAGAGGCAAGCTCATATTCCAGATAGGGTCGGCAAACCCGGATTTGGCAGTGGAGGCCGCAATGAAAGTCGCCAATGACGTTGACGGTATCGACCTCAATTGCGGATGCCCCAAGAATTTCTCTACCCATTCGGGAATGGGTGCAGAGCTCCTTACTAATCCCGAGTTGCTTTTAGGGATCTTAAACAACCTTGTAGAGAAAGTTGGAAGAGTATACAACATTCCCATAAGTGTAAAAATTCGCCTTTTAGACCCTGAAGACCCTGAGCCCAGTCTTGCCCTCATTAGAAGAATCTGTGAGACGGGCGTGGCCAATTTAACCTTGCATTGTAGAACAAAACCGATGAGAAATAGACAGGCCCCCATTAGAACGTTCTTACCGGAGATCATCGCCCTTCTTAGAGCCCGAAATGTTAGTTTTATCTTGAACGGAGCCATACGAACCCGCCAAGAATTCTTAACCTTACAGAACCAGTATGGTAGCGATATTGGTGGTATGATCGCCGAGAGCGCTGAGTGCAATCCCACCGTGTTTCTGATGAACCCTAAACCATGGGGCCAGGTAGTTCCAGAGTTCATCCGTATTGCCCAAAAGTACGACAACCTTCCCGCTAATACCAAGTATATCTTGTTAAATCAGGTTCCCGGCAAATCACCATTCTATCAACAATTTTGTAAACTAAAGACGCACGATGAATTGTTGAAGTTAGCAGATAATATTGGCGAGACGGGCAACAAACTACTCACCAAGTACCTTCAAAAAGATGTGTTAACAGACGTTATACCAGAGGTTGAATTGAATAGAAAACATATCATCGAACTTGGAGGCGCTTTAATAGAGAAGAAGCAAAAAATCGCTTCGGTGTAAATATTGTATAATAATACCATTCATTATCATGACCCGTATATGTACAACGTGGGCCCAGTGCTAAAGGCCTATATATAAAAAGGTATAGGTGACCCATCTTTCATCTCCTTTGAAACCGACTTTTTCTCTATCGCTGAAAAAACTTATGCCAAAAGACGCTTAAGTCCACACCACGCACCAGCAGCACCAGCCATCAATGCCGTAGAGTATCCCATTGGTTTCAATCCGGCGCTACTACGGAAAAGGGCACCGGCCAACGCACCAGCTGCTATCGAGTTGAAGTCATCGTGTTTCTCTCTGAACGCATCCAACGATGAGTCAATCAAATTATATGTTAATGCCAACACTCCGGCTGAGTTTCCCAAGAAAGGGCCTCTTTTGGTTATGTGATTCAATACAGTATTAAGTTGCAATCTGGGAGGAGCGTTAGGAGGCAAGTTTCTCAAACCCTCTTGGAGTCCATAGGCACCACCAGTGCCCAATCCGAGTAAGTAGACGGCACCAGTACCATAACATAAATCGTCAGTCCAACTTCTAGAAGGAATGAGCCCCTGTGCACCCTCTACAGTGTTCAATTGTTCATCTTCGAGGTCCAAATACTCGATACCTTTATCTAATCCAGCTAATGGATGCAATCTGGAAGTATCGAATGCACCGGGTGCCTTCAAGATTGATGACACATCGGACACTTGCGAAGGATCGAAACCGAGGGAGTTCTTATCAGCAACCTCGGTGTTCTCCTGCTTACTTCCTCCGAACAACCAAGACATATTTATAGGTTGTGTATGTGTGTTTGATCTCGTTAGCTGGTAGAGGTATGAATTTTTCGGTGACAATTTTCACGGTTACCCGGATGGGTGGCGTGCAGGAGATGCTGCAACACCGTTAATCGGCTGCTAAAATATAATTTTGGGCACAGTCAACAAGTGGGAATAGGTACTTCTAAAGGGAATTAGTAGCTGTCTAATGGCTTAACCAAGTAAGTTTGAGCAGCATGTGCTATAAAAAAAATTTTATATTATTGTAAATTTTTATAATAACGCAGAACAAATCGTCTAATGATTTGCGTCTTTGGCAACCAGTACCTCCTAAGCATAACAGAATTGGAACTACATTCTATTTTTAAATGAACATGATCTGTAAACCAGAGAGTTATCTGGATTCAACCATGTCCTATCTCTCAATCATCAATGAGGACTATGATATATCTCTTGGAATGGGCTGGGATGGTGTAGAAAAGCCGTTATCGGCAAGCAATTTGTCCATAGAAAAGGGATCACCGAAAGGAATGAAAAACCCAATTACGGACCCACAGGCTGAAGTAGTTTCAAGTTCTCATTTAGAACCTACAATAATGCTACCAGCTTACCGTCCTCCACATTATCAGGAACTTCTAGGCGTACGGGCATTCTACTCCTCGTGCAACGTTCTGACAGCCCCACCACGTAAACCAACAATGCCTGTAGCAAAGACCAATACGGCCCTCCTCAATTACGCACACCGTCAATATGTGTACGAAAATTATTTAATGGAGCATGCCTGGCTCCAAAATTTTTCTGTGGAAGACAGAATGAAACATCCTCAAAAGTTACTGAAACCAGGCCTACTTAGGCAAATGGAAGTGCTTAAGGAAACACAATCCACTGTTGGTACAAACCCACAGTCTAGTATATGATCAAGAAATTAATTAAATGTATGTTATTATTTATATAGACAGATGAATTGAAATTGATCCATCAAGCAACAGTACCTTCAATTAGTAGGGATTTCCTGATCCTTTTCGAAAATTGGGTCATTAATGTCTTCTCTGTGCTCAACAGTCTCACGTCTCTTCTTTTCGACATCGTCGACAGCGCCGGCGTGAATAAATGGCATTTCTCTGGCAATCTTGACCGCCAACCAAGGTTTCCATACTGGAGTTTGCTTGAAAATAAGATCCATTTCCTCCAAAGATCTTCCAGCAGTTTCGGGGAACAAGAAGTAAATGACTGGAATCATCAAGAAGTTGATAATTCCGAAGATTAAGTAGGTGTAGTTACCAATGTTCTGGAAGGCTGGAAGCACAATCAACACCACCATGAAATTTGAAGCCCAATTACAAGCAGTCGAAATAGCAGCAGCTGGAGCACGCATTTCGATGGAGTTGACTTCTGGTGAATAAAGCCAGGTAATACTCAACATACCGATGGCGAAGAAGGTATTGTAGACGAAAAGAAACACAGCTGCTACAATGGCAGGACCGGAGGAAAAGTTCTGCTTCTTCGAGACTTCCGTAGTGACTGTCAAAACAATCATACTGATACACTGTCCAACAGTTCCAGTAAGCAACAAAAATCTTCTTCCGTATCTCTCGATAGTCCAAAGTGGAATCAACGATGCTAAAAAGTACTCAGTACCGTTACAAGCAGCAAGAATCCGAGAGTTAAGTGGAGTCATGTGGATAAACTTTTCAAAGATAGTACCGGCATAATAGGTGATCAAGTTAATACCAGAGATCTGTTGCATAAGTTGGGCCCAAGCAGCCAAACATAACCGATGGAAATTTCTCTTTTCACCTTGAGAGAAGAGATGCTTAAACAGGAAGTTCTCAGCACCGGCTCTTCTCTCCACGGCAAGCGATTCATTAACTTCCAACATCTGTTGCTCAACCATGTAGTCTCCCATGGGACGGTCCAATAAAGAAGCAAACACACGACGAGCTTCGTTGTTTCTATACTTTCTCATCAACCATCTAGGCGACTCGGGCAATCTCAAAACAAAGGGAAGGATAAGAAGGGGGAAGAAGCATTGGAATGCTACGGGAAATCTCCATGATGCCTCGGAGGGATCAGTGAAGAACATTCCGAAATCAACCCAGTAAGAAATGGCGATACCGAAAGTAATTTGAGCACCTTGAAGAGCAAGGAGCTTACCTCTTTCTCCCGGTTTAGCAATCTCCGACTGCCAGACTGGAACGGTACTGGTGATAAAACCATTTCCGACACCGGTAAATATTCTTGCAACAATCAAATGGGCATTGGAGTAAGCACAGGCTTGCAATGCACCACCAACTAACATAATCAGAGCACCGACAAAAACCAATCGGATACGACCGAACCGGTCACCCAAGTAAAGAGTGGAAAGAGCCGAACCCATACAACCGATTTCATAAAGGGCAATGATGGCACTTTGGTACACCTCATTAGTACCTCCAAATGCGGGAATGGATTTCTGGAAGGCTTCCAAAGTTAACAAACTGGACATCACTCCCTGATCGTATCCGAAGAGTAAAAATCCAACTCCACACATACATGCAACAGCTTTATGCAAGATATCTCCTTTCATACCCAAGTATTTGGGCACAGTTCCGTCATCTTCAAACGGAGTATCTATAGCATCTGGAACACTTAATTTCGAGTTTGCCGACAGCGACGACATAGTAAATTACAATTGGGCAGCTCGGATACCTGAGACAAGCTTTTATAGTTCCGAAGTTTTGCCGCAAAGTCGATTACTTGTGCCCCACTTTGACATACCTAGTTTGACATGCGCAATGATGTCAAAGCGCATGTACAATTTTTGGCATTTTTAAATATGTCAACGAATGGTCTTTAGTCTCGAATTTCACCGACCAAGAGCCCACGTAACCATCTACGAAGCAACTGCGTCCACCTATACCATCTAAATGCCCAAGATATCCCGAGCAGAGATCGAAACTCTTTTGGCCTCGATCACAATTACATATTGTTCATCGCGTGATGTGCGCCGTCCCCCATTTCCCCCACATTGTCGCAAACTTTAGGTCCCTTAACAGCCGCAGGTTCCCCACAATTGGCCCGCGACGTGGGGGATATACTATACAATAGTGCAAGGCATTTATTGCTGTTAATGCAAGATGGACAAGTGCCCCCGCAAGTTGGCAGGAAGATGCCGAAAGACGAAGCGGATATACATAAATAAAGTTGTCTAGTGGGGCAGTTTTCGGGTAAAGCTGCAGAAACGGATGCAGATTCGATCTAGACTCCAGATCGTGGCTTGCGCGGAAGAGGTGGTATAGCGTAAGAGTGCGTCCTCGGCCGTACCGTAAATCGTTTTCTACATTCTTCGATTAATCTATCTTACTAAACTTTCATGTACTAGCCACTCGCTTGCTATGGAGCGAATTACGGCTACTTTTTTGTGTTTCGCACGACACTATTTTCAACTCTGGAGGTCTCGAATTTATGTCGGCGTTTAAATCAACTTTTCCGCCGAATGCTTATGTAAGTTTTTATAGTCGGAGTCTACAACGAAAGAAGGAATACACCGAGTTTGGCTCTCGGACAACGGGATAAATAATTTAAAGTTGTATGTTCTGGAACAAAAGTAGAGATAAGAACACAAGAGCTCAGGTTTTAATTTGTCTTTATCAGCAGCTCGAACCGAAGCATTTATGACCAGTTAATGAAATGGCCAACAATATGGGCTATTAGTGACATCTTTATGCTAAGTCACTCGACCCACATTGGAAACACCCATAATGCAAACCTATTAACGGGCGTGTTTGTACGAAATCGCCCTGGAAACCCCCGAAAGAACGCCCCATCCTGTTTACTATTGGTCCGCTGACGTAAGAATCACCATTAAACAATTTTTTTAGAGCTGACGTCAGCGCTCCTACCGATACCACAGCATTTTGGGCCAACATCAACGGTTTGTTGGGAGGGTAATTTAAGAATTTAAGTCCGGCAAAAAGAAGCATAAAAATTGTGAAAGGATTCGCTAGTCTTCATTGTGAAAGGTAAGTAAATTTTTGATCATCAATCCATTCAGCATCCCACCTCAATCGATCTCCCTTGTATGTTGTAGCGACGCATCTCCAAGTTTTGATCCAAACGGTTTTTCCATCCACCAGAATTTTTTCTGAAAAATTGCATTTTTGTTCAACCAAACAATGAAGTGTTACCGTATGAATACATAACAGGTCACCATATTGTCTCTGCTCGAATTCTGATCAGTCAATTGCTGTTACTCCACGTAATTGATCTGGTGAAGTTGTCGGAGTCGACTGCATACAGACATACCCAACTGCCCAATCTTTTGAGCAGCGAGAAGAGAAGAGGTGCAATATTGCATGCGTGCATTTATAGTCCATAGTGATACTAATTGCAGAATTTTAACACAAGAAAGTAAGGTAGCACTCAACTTTGCGAAACCCAATCAAATTCACAAACGATATCTCACTGGAAGTCGTGGAATTCTTTCAACCTATAATCAGAGAAACTACGTGAGTGCCTATAAATCTCATCGTAGCTTGTTGTCCAGAAATTATAGACCCTATAGTTCTAGTCGATTATATCCCCGAATCAAGCGAGTATTGTCCAATATCATGTCTGGCAGCTCCGAAGAACCTAAGACCCAGGATTTCAAATCCCTCCATAATGACTTACCTACCCACTTTATAGGTTTAAACACGGTCGATGTTGCTGAATCCGGAAAAGTAACAGACTTTGTGAAAGACGGCCATGGCCACACGGTTATCACCCGTGTTTTAATTGCTAATAACGGTATTGCCGCCGTGAAAGAAATAAGGTCCATTCGTAAATGGGCCTACGAGACCTTTGGTGATGAGCGTGCCATTCAATTTACCGTGATGGCTACCCCAGAGGATTTAGAGGCCAATGCTGAGTACATCAGAATGGCTGACCAGTTCGTCGAGGTCCCTGGTGGCACGAACAACAACAACTATGCCAACGTTGACCTTATTGTAGAAATCGCCGAAACCACCAATGTCCACGCTGTTTGGGCCGGTTGGGGTCATGCTTCTGAAAACCCATTGTTACCCGAGAAATTAGCAGCATCTCCAAAGAAGATTGTATTTATAGGTCCACCAGGACTGGCGATGCGTTCTTTAGGTGACAAAATCTCATCCACCATTGTTGCTCAACACGCTAAAGTCCCTTGTATCCCATGGTCTGGTAGCGGAGTTGATGATGTGGTTATAGATCCAAAGTCGAATTTAGTGTCAGTTGCTGACGATGTGTACGAAAAGGGATGCTGTTCTTCTCCCGAAGACGGTTTGGTTAAGGCAAAGCAAATCGGTTTCCCTGTTATGATCAAAGCTTCCGAAGGTGGTGGTGGTAAAGGTATCCGTAAGGTCGACAACGAGGCCGATTTCATAACCCTTTATAATCAAGCTGCCAATGAGATTCCAGGTTCTCCCATCTTCATTATGCAGTTAGCTGGTGACGCCAGACATTTGGAAGTTCAATTGCTTGCTGATCAATACGGAACCAATATTTCATTATTTGGAAGAGATTGTTCGGTGCAAAGAAGACATCAGAAGATTATTGAAGAAGCCCCAGTAACCATTGCTTCTAAGGATACGTTCCGCTCTATGGAAAATGCTGCCGTTAGATTGGGTAAATTGGTCGGTTACGTTTCTGCTGGTACCGTTGAATACTTGTACTCTCACTCTGAAGACAAATTTTATTTCTTGGAGTTGAACCCACGGTTGCAAGTAGAACATCCAACTACTGAGATGGTCACCGGAGTTAACTTGCCTGCTGCCCAATTGCAAATTGCTATGGGTATTCCTATGCACCGTATCAGAGACATTAGAACTCTATACGGTGTTGATCCTCATACCTCTACTGAGATCGACTTTGAGTTCAAATCTGAAGACTCCTTGGTTAGCCAACGTCGCCCAGTCCCTAAGGGTCACACAACTGCCTGTCGTATCACTTCCGAGGACCCTGGTGAAGGTTTTAAACCTTCTGGTGGCCACTTACACGACTTGAATTTTAGATCATCGTCTAACGTTTGGGGTTACTTCTCAGTCGGTAACCAATCTTCCATCCATTCTTTCTCCGATTCTCAATTTGGACACATTTTTGCCTTTGGAGAAAACCGTCAAGCATCGAGAAAGCACATGGTCGTCGCCTTAAAAGAATTGTCTATTCGTGGTGACTTCAGAACCACTGTTGAATACTTGATTAAATTATTAGAAACGCCAGATTTCGAAGATAACACTATTACCACGGGATGGTTGGATGAGTTGATCACAAAGAAATTGACAGCAGAGAGACCAGACCCAATCATCGCCGTTGTGTGTGGTGCTGTCACTAAGGCCCATATTCAAGCCGAAGAGGACAAGAAGGAATACGTTCAAAGTCTTGAAAAGGGTCAAATACCGAACAAGAGTTTACTTAGAACTATCTTCCCCATCGAATTCATTTATGAAGGACAAAGATACAAATTCACCGCAACCAAATCAGCTAATGATTCCTTCACCTTGTTCTTGAACGGTACCAGATGTGTGGTCGGTGTCCGTCCATTATCTGATGGTGGTTTGTTATGTGCCATCGGTGGTAGATCCCACTCCGTTTACTGGAAGGAGGAAGCTTCTGCTACCCGACTTTCTGTCGATAGCAAGACTTGTTTGTTGGAGGTTGAGAATGATCCTACTCAATTGAGAACTCCATCGCCAGGTAAGTTGGTTAAGTACTTGGTGGAAAGTGGTGAGCATGTCGTTGCTGGCCAAGCATATGCTGAAGTCGAAGTCATGAAGATGTGCATGCCTTTGATTGCCCAAGAGGATGGTGTAGTCCAATTAATTAAACAACCTGGATCTACTGTTAATGCTGGTGACATCTTGGCTATTTTGTCCTTAGATGATCCATCAAAGGTTAAGCACGCTCTTCCATTCGAGGGTACTCTTCCTGACTTAGGAGAGGCAATCGTTCAAGGTAGCAAGCCAGTTCACAAGTTCCAATTCTACTCCAATATCTTAAGAAATATCTTGGCCGGTTTCGACAACCAAGTTATCATGAACTCTACCCTTAAGGGCATCGTCGAAATCTTGAAGGACAAAGAATTGCCATACAGTGAGTGGGCGCAGCAAGTTTCTGCTCTTCACTCTAGATTGCCAGCCAAGCTCAACGAATCTATGGAGCAACTCATCGAGAGAACTCATTCTAGAGGCGCTGAATTTCCAGCTCGCCAACTTTTGAAGTTAATCCAAAAGACTGTCCAAAGCACCGAGTCTGGTTCTATGCTTGCTGATGTTTTGGCTCCTTTGACTAATGTCGCCACTAGATATGCCAACGGATCATTAGAGCACGAGTTTGATTTCTTTGCCGGCTTGATCAACGAGTACTACGCTGTGGAATCTCTCTTTTCTCCATACAACGTTCGTGATGAAGACGCTATCTTGAAACTCCGTGATGAGCATAAGAACGACTTAAAGAAGGTCATTGACATCGCATTGTCACACTCTAGGGTGAGCTCGAAGAACAACTTGATTCTCGCCATTTTGGACATTTATCAGCCAGTCTTGCTTGAAGGTTCCAAGGTCGGTGAGAGTGTTCGTTCTGCCCTTAGAAACTTAGTTGAGTTGGACACTAGAAATACCGCAAAGGTCACTTTGAAGGCCAGAGAACTTTTGATTCAATGCTCCTTGCCCTCTATCAAGGAGAGGTCCGATCAATTAGAACACATCTTGCGCTCATCTGTTCTCAGAACCTCTTATGGTGAGATCTATGCCCTGCACATTCAGCCCAAGCTTGATGTTATTCAAGAAGTAGTTGACTCTAAGCATATTGTCTTTGATGTCTTACCTCAATTTTTGATTAACGAGGATGAATGGGTCGCAATTGCAGCTGCTGAGGTATACGTGAGACGTTCATACAGAGCATATTCGTTAGGTAAGATTCTGTACAACTTCCAGGACAAGTTGCCTATTATCACTTGGAAATTCCTGTTGCCAAGCCTTGACTCTGCCAACTTCAATGCCATCCAGCATGTCAAGGGTGACCCCGAGACTAATGCCATGAGCAGAACCGGCTCTGTTTCTGACTTGTCGTACTTTAACGACGACAAGCTGAAGCATGGAAGAACTGGTATCTTAGTTCCTTGCAGACACCTCGACGATGCCGACGAGATGATCACTGCTGCATTGGAACACATTGTTCCTTCTGACGAAATTCATATGAAACCAACGAATAAATCTGGTGAGAATACCTATTTGAATGTTTTCAACATTATTGTCAACAGTGTCGATGGCTACATCTCTGAAGAGGAAATCTTGGCTAAGATTAGAGAGATCCTTGACGAGTTGAAGGATGACTTGCGGCTCGCTCACATGAGAAGAGTCACTTTCGTGTTTGCTCATGATGTTGGAACGTACCCTAAGTACTACACTTTCACCGCTCCTAACTATGAAGAAAACATGGTGATTCGTCATATCGAGCCAGCACTTGCCTTCCAGCTTGAATTGGGAAGATTGACCAACTTTAATATCAAACCAATCTTCACTGACAACAGAAACATTCATGTTTATGAGGCCGTTGGTAAGAACGCTCCTTCTGATAAGAGATTCTTCACCCGTGGTATTATTAGAACTGGTATTATAAGTGACGATATCTCTATTAGTGAGTACTTGATTGCCGAGTCAAACAGATTGATGTCTGACATTTTAGATGCATTAGAGATCATTGACACTTCGAACTCTGATCTTAACCATATCTTCATTAATTTCTCAGCCGTATTCAATGTCCTTCCTGAAGAAGTTGAAGCTGCTTTTGGTTCTTTCTTGGAGAGATTCGGTAGAAGATTGTGGAGATTGAGAATTACTGGAGCCGAAATTAGAATCGTTTGCACTGACCCTACAACTAACACTTCGTTCCCTCTTCGTGCAATCATTAACAATGTTTCTGGATACGTTGTCAAGTCCGAATTGTACATGGAAATGAAGAATGCCAAGGGAGAGTGGATCTTTAAGTCCATTGGCCACCCAGGACTGATGCACTTAAGACCTATCTCGACTCCCTACCCTGTGAAGGAATCGTTGCAACCAAAGCGGTACAAGGCACACAACATGGGTACCACCTATGTATACGATTTCCCAGAGTTGTTCCGTCAAGCTATTACTTCTCAATGGAAGCAGCAAGGAAAGAAGGTTCCTAAAGAGGTCTTCACTTCTTTGGAATTGATTTCCGACGACAATGGTGAATTAACTGCCGTTGAGCGTGAACCTGGTTCGAATAAGATCGGTATGGTTGGTTTCAAGGTCAACGCGAAGACGCCTGAGTACCCCAGAGGACGTCAATTTGTGATCGTCGCCAACGATATCACTCACAAGATTGGTTCCTTTGGCCCAGAGGAAGACGAGTACTTTAACAAGTGTACCGAATTGGCAAGAAAATTGCGTATTCCAAGAATCTACCTTTCAGCCAACTCTGGTGCCAGAATTGGTGTTGCCGAAGAATTGATTCCTCTTTTCAAAGCCGCTTGGAACGATGAACTGAACCAAGAAAAGGGATTCAAGTACTTGTACTTGACCGCTGATGATAAGCATTCTATTGACGCCGCCGGAAAAGGATCATCTGTCGTTACTGAGAGAGTTGTCGAAGAAGGAGAGGAAAGACATGTCATCACTTCTATCGTTGGTGACGAAGATGGGTTGGGTGTTGAGTGTTTGAAGGGATCTGGTTTGATTGCCGGAAGCACTTCTCGTGCTTACAAGGATATTTTCACTATCACTTTGGTCACTTGTAGATCTGTTGGTATCGGTGCGTACTTGGTTAGATTGGGTCAAAGAGCTATTCAAATTGAGGGTCAACCAATTATTTTGACCGGTGCTCCTGCTATCAATAAGTTGCTTGGTAGAGAAGTTTATTCTTCCAACTTGCAACTTGGTGGTACCCAGATCATGTACCGTAACGGTGTTTCTCATCTTACTGCTACTGACGACTTGGCTGGTGTTGAAAAGATTATGCAATGGCTTTCTTATGTCCCCGCCAAAAGTGGAAATCCAGTTCCTATCTTAGAGACCAAGGACACTTGGGACAGAGAAATCGAGTTCTACCCCAACAAGGGTGAACCTTACGATGTTCGTTGGTTAGTAGAAGGTCGTGAGTTCGACAATGGTGACTTTGAGTCGGGTTTGTTTGACAAGGGATCCTTCCAAGAGACTTTGTCTGGATGGGCCAAAGGTGTCGTTGTCGGTAGAGCTCGTCTTGGTGGTATTCCAATGGGTGTCATTGCTGTCGAAACTCGTACCGTTGAGAACTTGATACCTGCTGATCCTGCTAACCCCGACTCGACCGAACAGTTGATCCAAGAAGCTGGTCAGGTGTGGTACCCCAACTCCGCCTTCAAGACCGCACAGGCTATTCAAGACTTTAACCACGGTGAGAACTTGCCATTGATGATCTTGGCTAACTGGAGAGGTTTCTCTGGTGGTCAAAGAGATATGTACAATGAGGTTCTCAAGTATGGTTCCTACATCGTTGACGCTTTAGTTGACTTCAAACAACCAATTTTCACTTACATTCCTCCACATGGTGAATTGAGAGGAGGTTCTTGGGTGGTAGTTGACCCAACAATCAACGCTGACAAGATGGAAATGTATGCTGACGTTGAATCAAGAGCCGGTGTTTTGGAACCAGAAGGTATTGTTGGTATCAAATATAGAAGAGATAAGTTGTTGGCTACTATGGAGCGCTTGGATCCAACTTACTCTGAGTTGAAGAAGAAGTTGGCTGACGAGAAGATTTCTCCAGAGGAGCACTCAAAAATTTCGAGCAAATTATCTGCTCGTGAAAAGGCCTTGCTTCCTATCTATGCTCAAATTTCTGTTCAGTTCGCCGATTTGCACGATAGAACAGGCAGAATGTTGGCAAAGGGTGTTATCAAGAAGGAATTGCAATGGAGAGACGCTCGTCGTTTCTTCTTCTGGCGTTTACGTCGTCGTTTGAACGAGGAGTATGTCTTCGACTTGATTGACGAACATCTCAAGTCTAAGACCAAGTTGGAGAAGGTTTCTAGACTCAAGAGTTGGTTATCGTCAGTCGATTACGAGGATGATAGAGCTGTTGCTACATGGATTGAAGAGAATCACTCCAAGTTGCAAGAAGAGATTAGCGGATTGAAGCGTGAAGCTACCCGTGAGAAGTTCGCAAAGGCCATGAAGGAAGATTCTACTGGAACATTGTCCGTAGTCAAGGAACTTCTTTCATCTCTTTCCGACGAGGAGAGAGACCAGTTTTTGTCGAATCTCAAATAAATACAATTGTACACAATTTAGTTAATTAATTTACAAACTCATTATTAGTTCCCAAGTTGACAATGAAACTCTTTAAAACCCTTTTACTCCTTTGCTTAGTGTCATATGTGCTGGCCACCTACTTGGTTGCTTTGAAACGCTTGAGAAACATGGAGGATTTCCGTGTTTCTGACGATCTGTATCCAAAATCCCAGCGAGCATGGCCCTACATCCAGAAGACATTCCATATCGGTTCTTTCACTGCATTTGCAGGGGACTTCCCAAAAAAGGTGCTAGAAAGATTGCTGAGATGCCCTGTAGTTTCGGAGGTCAGCCAGGATGTGAAAGTACAAGGTTATCCGTTTGTTGAACAACCTTTTGCACCAAGGCATTTGGCTGCTTTATCTCAATCGCACCAATCTGAACAAAGCAGCAGCTATCACTACAATACCAAATATTCTGGTCTGGGTATTAATGCCTATGTATTAGACTCTGGCATTGATGTAGATCACCCACAATTTGAAGGTAGAGCTAGTCATGGCATAAATTTAATTGATAACATTCAAGGCGACACTAATGGGCATGGAACACATGTCGCAGGTGTCATAGGCTCCAAAGGCTACGGAGTTTCAAAGGCCGTCAATATCATAGATATCAAATGTCTCAATCAAGATGGCTCTGGCTCTTTGACAACCATCATCGGTGCGCTAGACTACGTCGTAAGAAGACAAAATGTTCTGGGCAAGCCTGCAGTAGCTAACTTGTCGCTTGGAGCAGTTCAAAATGCCATATTAAACAATGCCATTGAAGCTGCCGTTCAACTTGGTATAGTTATTGTAGCGGCAGCTGGGAATGCAAATATGGACGCTTGTTCCATGAGTCCAGCCAGCAGCGATTCGGCAATCACTGTAGGCGCATTAGATGACAATTCGAACGCCATTGCTTATTTCTCAAATTGGGGTCCCTGTGTTGATTTGTTTGCAACTGGAACTAACGTCCCAAGTCTTTCTATATATGACTACAGTGGCCCTCATATTTTATCAGGCACATCTATGGCAGCACCAATCGTTACGGGCTTGGTAGCAAATCTCCTCAGTGGTGGAGTAGCGCCAGAA
Source organism: Meyerozyma elateridarum (assembly GCA_030574335.1). Taxonomy (NCBI): domain Eukaryota; kingdom Fungi; phylum Ascomycota; class Pichiomycetes; order Serinales; family Debaryomycetaceae; genus Meyerozyma; species Meyerozyma elateridarum. The sequence goes on from JAJMEU010000001.1 coordinate 466,072, forward strand.
GAAGTGAAGGACTTAATTTTGGAGAATTCGCTAAAAGGTAAAATTCCGAAGAGATCAATATTTTTTCGAAGAAAGTCTCCTAACAGGATAGCACAGAGCATCATTCATGATGCTACCTCGAAATTCCTGATATCTTCTCCTCCATTCGCCAACTCCAGCGTTAAACTGAAGTTAGTAACTGACGACATTCTCGGTTCCAGAGTCGTGCATACAGAGCGCCATTAATTTTGCAGCCATTTGTACCAACTTAAATTTCATAATTTTGATTATACAAATAAATTTATTTTGTTGAATTATGACGCCAAGATCGTTGTATTCAGGGATGCCACCAGAATGGGAAGGTGTTCCAACAGGCTTCAGTATGTCCTTCCCAACATTCACTCATCAAGCTTCTAACACTCAGGTTACGTTGAACCAATCAATAGCATCGGTAGAAGTGAATTTCCCCAAAGTGGGTTGAGAACTAATACCCAACGTTATGAAATTGGCAATGATAGAGCCAACGAAGAAGGAAGATACGTGGAGGCACCATGGCACGAACATGTCACTTCGTTGGATCCTTACTTCTCTTGGAATTCACTGCCAAATATACCGGTTACAAAAGAAGAAATTGAAAGCATTTTCTTCAGATTACGAGACATGTTTGGGTTCCAGCATGATAATGCCAAGAACATGTTTGACTATTTCTTTCGTCTTCTTGATTCACGAGCTTCGCGAATGAGCAGTAATACAGCTCTACGTTCGCTACACTCCGACTATATTGGAGGTGTGAATGCCAACTTCCGAAAGTGGTTTTTTGCAACTGAAATGCATATCGATGCATTAAACCGAAATACTCCGAGCAAGAAATTCAAAAATGACAAAATTACGCTCCGGATGTCTCTAGAATCTTGGTACGCAAATATGTCGACACTTGCGCCCATCGATTGCGCAATCCAGGTAGCAATATATTTGCTTTGTTGGGGTGAAGCAAGCAACGTAAGGCTAATGCCTGAATGCTTATGTTTCATTTTTAAGTGTTGTAACGACTACTACTACGAGCACGAGCAAGATATTAAATTCAGCACTACAAGGTACCTTGAACACGTTATTGATCCTATCTACAAATTTTATAGAGACGAGTCAATGGTTCGTATTGAAGAAAAATATGTCCCCAATGACAAGGAGCATAAAGATCGAATCGGTTATGATGATATGAATCTGCTATTCTGGCACCCGAAGGGCCTTGAAAGCCTTGTATTAAAGGATGGAAAAACAAAGCTCATGTCATTACAGCCTCACGAGAGGTACTTAAGACTCAACGAGGTGAAATGGTCCAAGGCCTTCTACAAGACCTTTATTGAAACGAGATCTTGGAACCATGTTTTCTTGAATTTCAATAGGGTATGGGTTATCCATATTTGCATGTTTTGGTACTATACAAGTTACAATTCTCCAACTATGTATACTTACAATTACCAGCAAAGACTTGACAACCAACCAACGGCTCAAGCTCGACTAGCAGTAATGGCAATAGCAGGAAGTATCGCATCTTTCATAAGCTTAACATCGGTGATTATTGAATTCTCTTTGACATCATGGAAATGGCTTACAGCTGCAAAATTATTCTACAGAGCCATAATGTTAGTTTTCTTGCTTGCAGCGAACATTGCCCCCGTAACTTATACCTTAATTATAAATCCTCTATATCGTCAGTCAAAAGCTGGAATAATCATAAGTTCGATAAGCTTTGCTTTCTCCGTTCTTACTGTTGGTTATTTGTCTATCGTTCCATCTGCAAATTTATTCGGATGCAATGCTAGAAGTAACGACTCGTCAACAAGTTTTTTGATTGGTGACTTTTATCAACTAAGAGGATCAAATAAGGTAGTATCTTATGGAATGTGGATAGCTGTATTCATCTCCAAGTTCTTGGAATCATATTTATTTGTTTCATTGACTACCAAGAATTCAATTAGAGAATTAGGCACTTTGACTCCGATATTCTGCGCTGGAGATTCAATCCTTGGAAGCTTCTTATGTAGAAGGCATCACTACATTGTTTTAGGATTGATGCTTTCGGTCGATTTAGTTTTATTTTTTCTTGATACGTACTTGTGGTACATTATTTGGAATTGCGTATTCTCAATATGCCAATCCTTTTACATGGGAGTATCAGTATGGACTCCATGGAGAAACATCTTTGCCAAGCTACCCAAAAGAATATACTCTAACATTATCTCTATTCCTTCGTTGACGAAGAAAGATAAGAAATATCTTATATCTCAAGTTTGGAACTCAATCGTGATATCGATGTATCGAGAGCACTTACTATCCATAGAACAGGTGCAAAATTTGATTTATAAAGAATTGGACGGAGAAAATGGATCTTTGCAAGTGCCAACCTTTTTCGAGTCCCAAGAAGATGGCTCATCCAAAGCTCTCTCCTTCGTTGGTCATTCAGAAGCCAACAGAAGGATAACTTTCTTTGCACAATCGCTATCTATCCCGATGGCAGAGAAGTGCAAAGTAAGTGGCATGCCAGCTTTCTGCTGTCTTGTACCGCATTACGAAGAGAAAATTATACTCTCTCTTAAGGAAATTATACGGGAACTGGATCAATACTCTCAGGTAACAATGCTCGAGTATCTTAAACTGCTTCATCCGAAAGAATGGGATTGCTTCGTTAGTGATAGTAAAATGCTTGCTGAAGAATACGACAGCGATTCTGAGAGTTCAATAGATCGCATTGAGAAGGATTTACCATATAATTCGATTGGATTCAAGGTGGCATCGCCAGAATATATAGTTCGTACTAGGATCTGGGCTTCGTTAAGATCACAAACATTGTACAGAACTATAGCTGGTTTCATGAACTATAGTCGAGCCATTAAGTTGCTATACGACCTTGAACTTCAAGATTACATTCCTGAAGAACGTAAGAGAATCCAAGCAACCTCCATTATGGCTCTCCGAAAATTCAGATTTTTAATATCAATGCAAAAGTTGAAATCGTTTTCCAAAGAAGACCAAGATAACAAGGAATTATTGCTTCGAACATACCCTGAGTTACAAATTGCTTACCTTGACGAAACGATGAACTTAGACACAAACGAAACAGATTATTACTCTGTTCTTATAGATGGTACCTGCCCGATACTTGCAAACGGCCAGCGTGAGCCCAAGTACAGAATAAAATTGTCAGGTAATCCAATTCTTGGCGATGGTAAGTCAGATAATCAAAATCATGCTCTTATATTCTGCCGAGGTGAATATATACAGTTGATTGATGCTAATCAGGATAATTATCTCGAAGAATGTCTCAAGATTAGAAATGTGTTGGCCGAATTCGAAGAGATGACATATCCAGCCGATATATACACCAATGGAGGAAATCAGAACCCTGTCGCCATTGTGGGAACTCGAGAGTACATCTTTTCAGAGAATATCGGTGTTTTAGGAGATATAGCAGCCGGAAAAGAGCAAACATTTGGCACTTTATTTGCCAGGACGCTAGCTCAAATTGGGGGCAAGCTTCATTACGGCCACCCAGATTTCTTGAATGCTGTTTTTATGACAACCAGAGGAGGAGTTTCGAAAGCACAAAGAGGACTTCATTTGAACGAAGATATTTACGCAGGCATGAATGCCATGTCACGAGGTGGCAGGATCAAGCATTGTGAGTACATGCAGTGTGGAAAAGGAAGAGATTTGGGATTTAATTCTATCTTGAGTTTTACTACAAAGATTGGGGCTGGAATGGGAGAACAAATGTTATCTCGAGAATATTTCCTTCTTGGAAGCCGTTTACCTCTCGATAGATTTCTCTCATTCTTCTATGCTCATGCGGGTTTCCATCTTAATAATGTCTTCATTATGTTATCCATTCATCTTTTCCTTTTATTTGCAGTTAATTTAGCCGCATACTCCAAAGACGTGTTGTTTTGCAAATACGATCCTAATATACCGATATCAGATCCCCGCATTCCTAGTGGATGCAGAAACCTATATCCAGTGATTCTATGGTTCGAGAGAAAAATATACTCAGTCATTTTAATGTTTGTTGTATCATTTGTCCCTCTCTATGTCCAAGAAGGCGCTGAAAAGGGACTTACAAAGGCAATGAAGCGAATTATGCGTCATATTCTCTCCTTTTCACCTCTTTTTGAAGTTTTTGTTTGTCAAATTTATGCCAGCTCATTAGTTAGTGACATACAGTTTGGAGGTGCAAAGTACATTTCTACAGGTAGAGGCTTTGCAACATCTAGAAACTCGTTTTCGTTATTGTACAGTAGGTATGCACTGCAGAGCATTTATACCGGTGCCATGTGCTTACTATTAGTTATATTTTGCACGTTAAGCATGTGGACTCCGCTGATATTATATTTTTGGTTCATCGGATTTGCGCTTATGGTATGTCCTTCTCTATACAACCCTCATCAGTTCGCTTGGATGGAATTCTTCAACGATTATGATCAATATATTAGATGGATGTTCAGAGAGAGAGGATCACACAATACGTGGTATCAACTTACTAAGACTAATCGGTGTCGTGTCACTGGAGTGAAAGAGACACAGAGGAATGCCCAATGGGATTTGCTTGTTAAGCCCAAGCCATCTCACATTTCCCTTTTTTTGACTCAAATCATATTTCAGCTTTTACTGACCATTCTCGTGGGATTTGCATATCTTTGTGCTAACGCCCAAATGGGCCACCAAGCAGGTTCACCTTCGAACTCGCTAATCCGAGTATTAGTTTTTGCGATTACTCCGATTGTAATGAATTTCGCAGTCTTGTTGCTTGCATTTATTTCGTCCATCCTAGTAGGCCCGTTATTGACAATAATGTGGGAAGGATACCCGCACTTCATTGCTGGAGCTATTCGTTCTTTATCTTTACTTTTCCATATACTTTGCTTTGAATTGTTCTGGCTAAGTCATAATTGGATTGTTTCGACAACTATACTTGGGCTCGCGCTCCTGGTGTCGATTCAAAGGTTGTTATTCCAATTGACCACATTGTGGTTGACGAAAGAGTTGTCTCATGATAGAACAAATAAAGCATGGTGGTCAGGAAAATGGTTTGGAGCAGAACTTGGATGGCTTATGGTCACCCAGCCGTTTAGAGAATTCCTTTGCAAAGTAATGGAAAGTAGTTATTTTGTGGCTGATTTAATAATTGGTCACGTTGTATTCTACCTTCAAATTCCAATTATGTTGATACCATTCATTGACATTTGGCACTCCTACATGCTTTTCTGGTTGAAACCAAGCGATCAAATTCGCCCTCGTTACTTTTCAAAGTCTCAGAGGACAAAAAGAAAGTTTAAAGATAGACTCCATCTTCTATGGTTCATCATTAGCATTGTACTCTTTGCCAGTATACTTGCTATACCCACAATTTTGAAAGATACACTAGGGATTAAAATAGAACTTTATCTCCCAGGGGTATTTCGCAACTTGATTCAACCGGCGACAATCTCTGTAGCAAACAAAGGCTTGAACAAAAGCTTTATACTTAAAAGCTAGCCAAGAATCCGTCTGAAGGAACTGATTGTTTCAGCATTACCACTATCATGAGCACATTTCCTTAGTTCGCTAATAAGTTCACTCGAACACATAGATTTCGACAATTCGAATCGCTTGAGTTTTGAAAATGCAATTAAGTGTTGATGCACTTTGGCTAGTATGGTTTGATCCGTTGAATTCTTGCATTTATATATAGCAGCTTGAATATAGAATTCCAAAAACTCAACGTCAATGCCCAGTTCGAAAATGTCATTATAGCTTTCATTTGAGATATTAAGAACATAATCATACGCTTTTTCTAATTTTGCTCCGCTATATTGTTTAAGTGACTTCAATGGCAACATAGAAGGAAGCTCTGCAAATTTAGGAGCAGTAGACGATGTGGTATTAGCCTTCGAAGGCGATTTAAATAATTCGTTAGCCACATTCTCTACTTCACTCGAAGGCTGATATGTTTTTACGGGAGTCTCAATCTCAGGTTCAAGCTTCTGCGTATAATATTCTTTATATGGTTGAGGTAAGTCATCTACTACTTCAATTGGGATATTAATAGTCTCAATAGAGGATTTCGGCTTCTTTGTAGTATGGGCTATTTCATCTAGCTCTTTCAATGCACTAGGGTTTGTTGGATCGCTCTGAAGAACTTCTTCAAAACATCGTTTAGCTTCAGACATGTTGGAACTTTTGTAAGCAAGGCCTTGTCTATAAAGTAACTTTACTTTGGTCTTGGTATCTGGCTGTAGTTGTAAACCTTGGGCACAATCTCTGAGTGCTCGGCTCCAATCTTCAAGCTTGATAAAACAGATGGCTCGATTGGAATATAAAATTGGGTTACTCAGATCAAGCTTAATGGCATCACGATATATCTTTGCTGCCTTCTTGTACTCCTGCTTCGAGAATGCTTTATTTCCAAGAGACTTGAGCTCTTCAGCCGTCGACATAAATATTTCGTATTTAGCGGATTCTCAGTTCAAAAAATCCGATGCGAGATTCCACCGCACTTAAGTCAATGGCATCAGATGAATTGAATGATGAAGTGGAGGCCATCCAAGCAATATTTCCGGGCTCGATTGAAGCTGTAGGGCCACAAATTTATACTATAACTATACCAGAGAATCCAAAATTAAGTATCAAGCTAAGCTTTCCTGAATCGTATCCTAACTCTTCTCCCACTATATTACAAGTTCTGACACAAGATACGCATAGATACGCCGACACAGCTTTCTTGGAGCGCAAGTTTAATGATCTATTCAAGTCAATTTTTATTACAGGTGAAGTATGTCTATTTGAGTTTATAAATGAATCGCAGAGTTTGCTCGAAGAATACGAACGATCTGCAAGAGAGTTAGCCAAAGATGACGAACATCTGGGCCATATGCAAGCTAATTATCTGGGAAACAAGGGCCCGATTAACACCAAAACAGCTAACATTAATCCCTTTGAAGGATGGACTACTTCAGACACGATAAGTGATCGAGGATCAACTTTCATTGCATTTGCCCGCCATGTCACGTCTGTAGAGGAGGCAAAACACTACCTAGATCTTCTATGCACAGATAAGAAGATAGCGAAAGCTACTCATAATATTACGAGTTGGAGGATACGAAGAGATGACGGTATACAATTTCAGGACTGCGATGATGATGGGGAAACGGCGGCAGGAAGTAGACTTCTTCACCTTTTAACAATGATGGATGCTTGGAATTTGATAGTGGTGGTAAGCAGATGGTTTGGAGGCACACAATTAGGTCCTGACCGATTCAAACACATTAATTCCGCCGCCAGAGATGCAATAATAAAGGCTAATCTTGCCGGAAAGAAATAATTTTAGTAGCCAGCTACTGCTTTGATTTCTTTTTCTGCTTTTTCTTGTCCATATCTCCTGATTTCTTCCTCTTGGCTTTCGTCTTAGATGTTGTTTCAGTAGAATCTTTAGCTGGTTCCTCTGATTTTATAGAGTCTTTAATCTTATCTAGATCGATCGATTGGTCAATCTCTGTAGGCTTACCCCATTGCCGTCTCCCGGCTATCTTAGGCTCTTCTTCATCGGCGGAGTCAGTATTGAAAGCATTGATGGAACCGAATCCTATGGTTTCTATTGGGGCTCGTCTTTTTAAACGCTCTTTTATTTCTCTCGATTGAGGTAAGGCCCATTTAGAAGTATCGGTAACTTTCAGGTTTGCAACTTCTAGAGCAACCTCTTTCTCTGAGGATTCATGCTTTTGCATGAACTTCATGTTCATGACCCTACTAGACAACCCACTCATCTTATACGTTGATCTATACCAAAGCCTACTATATGTTTACCAGTTTATCGTGCGCGAGTAAAAATCTTGTATATTTTTTTTAATGAGATGCTCATCTCACTGCATAGAGAGTTGATTGAAAAATCGAAGGGCATCGCTAACTTAAACACTAAGAATTGGAAATGAAATCCGATTTCAGATTCTCCAATCTCCTTGGAACAGTTTATAGACAAGGAAACTTAGTGTACAGCGAAGATGGTACCAAATTACTAAGTCCTGTTGGTAATAGAGTTACTTCCTTTGACCTCGTGAATAATAAAGCATTTACCTACGACTATGAACATCGGAAGAATATCGCCAGAATTGCCCTCAACAAGAACGGAACTTTATTGCTTTCCGTAGACGATGATGGAAGGGCCATACTTGTGAACAACGTTTCTCGAACAGTATTACATCACTTCAACTTCAAAAGTAAAGTATCGGATATCCAATTCAGTCCCGATGGCCATTACTTTGCAGTGGCATGCGGCAGATTTATACAAGTTTGGAAGACTCCTGACTTCTCAGAAGATAGGCAGTTTGCTCCCTTCGTGCGACACCGAGTTTACTCTGGTCACTATGCGGATGTCATTTCTGTAACTTGGTCGGTTGATTCTAGATTCTTCATCACAACCTCCAAAGACTTGACTGCAAGAATCTTTTCGCTTCAAGCTGAAGAGAAGGATGTGGCAATGACCCTTGCTGGCCATAGAGACTACGTTATCAAGGCATTCTTCAATTCCACCCAAGACATAATATATACTATCAGTAAAGATGGTGCCCTTTTCAAGTGGGAATACACGGAAAAGCCGACAGACAGCCTGGATGAAGAGAGTGACGAAGAAAGCGATGAAGAGCAAGAAAAAGGAGAGACTAATAAAAAGCCACAGAGCTGGAGAATTACTGCGAAATCGTTCTTTTACGCTGACGCCAACCTCAAATGTGCTACTTTCCATGCGGAGTCGAATCTTTTAGTTGCTGGATTCACTAATGGTGAATTCAGGATATATGAACTTCCTGAATTTAATTTGGTTCAGAAATTAAGCATGGGACAAAATGCAGTCAATACTGTGAACATTAACAAATCGGGCGAATGGCTTGCCTTTGGTTCATCTAAGCTCGGTCAACTTCTTGTTTACGAATGGCAATCGGAATCGTACATTTTGAAACAACAAGGACACTTCGACTCTACTAACTGTATATGCTACTCTCCAGATGGATCCCGTGTAGTTTCAGCATCTGATGATGGTAAGATCAAAGTGTGGGATGTTGTATCTGGTTTCTGTTTGGTGACTTTTCTGGAGCATACCTCCGCCGTCACTGGTTTGCAGTTTGCAAAGAAAGGACAAGTACTTTTTTCGTCATCTCTTGATGGTACAGTGAGGGCATGGGACCTTATAAGATTCAGGAATTTCCGTACTTTCACTGGTGCCTCAAGAGTGCAATTCAATTGCTTAGCGGTAGATCCAAGTGGAGAGGTTGTAGTGGCTGGCTCACAAGACTCATTCGAAATCTTTGTATGGTCTGTACAAACTTCCCAACTTCTCGACTCCTTGTCAGGACATGAAGGACCAGTCTCCTGTCTCGCTTTTGGTAGTGAAAACTCAGTATTGGCATCTGCATCATGGGATAAGACTATTCGTATATGGAACATATTTGGCAGATCTCAAAGTGTTGAACCAATCGAAGTACAATCCGATGTATTAGGTATTGCCATGCGTCCTGACTCTAAGGAAGTGGCTGTTACGTCGTTGGACGGCCACATCACGATTTTCGATGTCGAAGACGCCAAGCAATTGCATCTCATAGATGGAAGAAAAGACGTGTTAGGTGGACGTCACCTCGAAGACAGATTCAGTTCCAAGAATGCTGCTCGTTCCAAATACTTCACCACTATTAACTACTCATTCGATGGATTAACGCTAGTTGCTGGTGGTAATAATAACTCTATCTGCCTCTATGATATTGCCAACGAAGTTTTGGTCAAGCGCTTTATTGTTTCCCAGAACATGCTGTTAAATGGAACTTTACAGTTCCTCAACAGTAAGAATATGACTGAAGGAGGTCCATTGGACTTGATCGACCGAGACGGTGAGAATAGCGACTTGGAAGATCGTTTGGATACGTCTCTTCCGGGCTCACATAGAGGAGACCCGAGTGCCAGAAATGTCAGACCAGAGGTTAGGGTTACTTCTGTTGCTTTTTCACCAACAGCATCAGCATTCACCGCAGCATCCACCGAAGGTCTTTTGATTTACTCTGTGGATGAGACTCTTTTGTTCGATCCATTTGATTTAGATGTTGACATTACACCAGAAGCAACAATTGAAAGCTTAGAGGAGAAAGAATATCTTGTTGCATTGATTATGGCGTTTAGATTGAATGAGAAGTACTTGATTCACAGGGTTTATGAAAGCATTCCGTTCAAAGACATAAAGTTGGTTAGTGACGGACTTCCTATCATCTACGTTGATAGAATTCTTAACTTCGTAGGGACCACCGCAATGGAGTCTCCACATTTGGAATTCAACTTGATGTGGATTCAGAATTTGATTACAAGCCACGGAAGTTATATCTCGTCTCACAAGCATGAGTTCTCCAGTTCACTCAAGCAAATCCAGAGATTCATCAGTAGGGTTGCTAAAGAGATTTCCGATGTTTCTAAGCGAAACGGATTCCTTGAGTCTTACTTACAATTCGCTCGTAACCTTGCTCAGGACGAAGAATTGAGCGATGGTGATGTAGAGATGGAAGGTTTCAATGGACTAGATGATAGCGAAGGCGAAGAGGACGAAGAGCAAAGAGAGAACAGTGAAGAAGAAGACGAGGATGATGCCAACGGGTGGATAAAGCCTCAGAAAAAGTTAAACGGAGCGTTTGAAGAACAACTGGGAGAAGATGACGAAGACGACGAAGAAGAGTCAAATTAGCATAATATAGAAGCATTATTAATACAAAATTTTTATTTAGTTGTTTGCAACAAATCATGTAGTTCATTGATCGGGAAAAGCCGTACCTACAGCAGCCGTCGTATACGCAGGAGAAATATGACTGGCTCTCTTAAAGATGAAGTTCGGGGGAATTGCCCCGCGCTTCCCCACATAGCCAGCATGCAGGGTTTTTCATCTTTCCTGCCTCGGGCAACAGTGGGGCGGTCGGTACAAACCTGCCCTATCACCAGGGGCAACTAACGGCCCACCAACGAGTACTGATAGTTAATCTCTCGGAAAAACTTTTGGCGGCGCTGCTGGTTCCCGCAATCGGTATTTTGAGCGGAAGTGACGACGCTTCCAAATTTGCATCTCCGCTCCGAAGGATGGTTTTGTGTCACTTTGGTGCGGTGCCTCACCCATATTTGCTGGCTCCTTCGGTCGTTTCACACTTTTTTACGAGATTGAACAATAGTTCATAAGCAACAACTACCAGGGATAAATCGTTTCTCCCTTCCACCGAATTTCGAATTAGGCTCCCAGGAATTGAACCTTCAATTGACGTAAATAGCAAGGTATCATCTCCTCTCCAGTTAAGCCGTCATCTCTCCTTATTTGCCATGACAAGAGATATTAAAAACCATCTTCTCTTCGAGGTAGCAACCGAAGTCGCCCACAAAGTGGGTGGTATTTACTCGGTACTTAAGTCCAAGGCTCCAATTACCGTGGCCGAGTACCGGGAACGGTATACGTTAATTGGTCCTTTGAATTACAATTCCGCTCAGATTGAGGTTGAGGAATTGCCGGTGAAAGACCCCAAAATCAAGCAAACTTTGGACTCCATGAGCGAACGGGGAATTAAGTGGCTTTACGGCCGTTGGTTGATCGAAGGTGCTCCTCGAGTGCTTCTCTTTGATATCCACTCGGCAGGCCACAACCTCAACGAATGGAAGTCGGACTTATGGAATCTTGCCGGCATTCCCACCCCTGACCACGACCTGGAGTCCAACGACGCCATTCTTTTAGGTTACTTGGTGGCATGGTTCTTGGGTGAATTGGTGTACCACGACCGTGAAAGGGCCGTTATTTGTCACTGTCACGAGTGGCTTGCTGGTGTTGCCTTGCCATTGTGCCGTAAGAGACGCATTGACGTAACTACCATCTTCACCACTCATGCTACTCTTTTGGGTAGATATTTGTGTGCTGGTTCCACCGATTTCTATAATAACCTCGCAAACTTTGACGTCGACGCTGAAGCCGGTAAGCGTGGTATCTACCATCGTTACTGTATCGAAAGAGCTGCCACTCATGCTGCTGACGTATTCACCACTGTGTCTCACATCACTGCTTACGAATCCGAGCATTTGTTGAAGAGAAAACCTGATGGAGTTCTTCCTAACGGTTTGAATGTGGTCAAGTTCCAAGCAGTTCATGAGTTCCAAAACTTGCATGCAATTAAGAAGGCCAAAATCAATGAGTTTGTCAAGGGCCACTTCTACGGTAACTACGATTTCGACTTGGAAAATACCTTATACTTCTTCATTGCCGGTAGATACGAGTTCAGAAACAAGGGATGTGACTTTTTCATTGAGGCTTTGGCAAGATTGAACTATCGTTTGAAGCAAGCTGGCTCCAAGATGACCGTGGTGGCATTCATTATCATGCCTGGTAAGGCTAACTCGTACACTGTTGAGACCTTGAAGGGTCAAGCTGTGGTTAAGCAATTGGAGAGCACCATTGAAGAAGTTCAAAAGAAGGTTGGCGAGCGTTTGTTCGAACACTGTGCTAGATTCCCTAATGACCATTCAATCGCTAACACGATGGGCAAAGAGGTGCCATCGATTGACGAATTAATTAAACCTGCTGACCGTGTCTTGTTGAAGAGACGTATCTTTGCCTTGAAGAGAGAAGGTCTCCCTCCAATTGTTACCCACAACATGGCAGACGATGCTAATGATCCCATCTTGAACCATATTAGAAGGGTCCAATTGTTCAACAAGCCTGAAGACAGGGTCAAGATCATTTTCCACCCTGAGTTCTTGAACGCTAATAATCCAATCTTGTCTTTAGACTACGATGAGTTTGTTAGAGGTTGTCACTTGGGTGTTTTCCCATCTTACTACGAGCCATGGGGATACACTCCTGCTGAATGTACCGTTATGGGTGTTCCTTCGATTACTACCAACTTGTCAGGATTTGGTTGCTACATGGAGGACTTGATTGAGAACACTTCTGACTACGGTATTTACATTGTGGACAGAAGAATGAAGTCAGTGGACGAGTCTATCAATCAATTGGCTGACTGCATGTATGACTTCACTACTAAGACTAGAAGACAGAGAATTAACCAACGTAACAGAACTGAGAGATTGTCTGACTTATTAGACTGGAAGAGAATGGGCTTAGAATACATTAAAGCCAGACAATTGTCGTTGAAGAGAGCTTACCCTGACAAGTTCAGTAATGGAGCTAATCCATTCAATAATACAGAGAGTCTCAAGTTGTCTAGACCTTTATCCGTCCCAGGTTCTCCTCGTGGTAAGGTTGGACTCATGACTCCTGGCGATTTGGGCTCATTACAGGAGGCTCAGCAACATTTCGATTCCGAAGATTACATTGGTTTTAAGCTAGGCGGAGACAACCTGGCTGGCGATGACGATGATGACGCCGACACTCATTACCCATTGACTTTGAGAGGCAATTCTGTTCCTCCACCTGAGAATACAGCTTAATTTTTCTAGTTTAGTTCTAATTACACACTTTTAAAAAGGTACTTTCTTTCACTTTCTGAAGTAGTTGTCAAGATAGCTATTAAAACTTTCGCAGCCAAACTGGTAGTGCGCGCACCGCACTTGAAGTCAAAATCAATTCGACATTTATGAAAAGGCATTATCGTAGATGGTATGTTATATATTTGATTGCAATGGCTAAACAATACTAACTCAGTTACCCTTATATTTGTTGACAGCTGCGAAGAACCTGGCCGTTCTAGTAGAGCTCAAAAATGGCGAGACTTTAAACGGTCAGCTCGTGAACTGTGATTCTTGGATGAACTTAACATTAAAGGACGTCATTCAAACTTCGGCCAGTGGTTCTGAATTCTTAAAGCTTCCAGAAATATATATTCGAGGTATTCATATCAAGTACTTAAGAATGCCCGATGAGGTAAGTACCACCGATCTTCAATTTTTCATTTATATCACCAGAATACTAACTCAGCTTATGGATCATGCCAAGGAACAAAACCTCATAAACATGGAACAAAGAAACAGACAACAGAAGAGAAGAGGAGGAGGTAACTTCAACAACAACAGAAGGGGACATGGACAAAATCGTAACGGAGGATACAACAATCGTCGTAACAACAACTCACAACAGACGAATTCTAATGGAGACAGAGCATAAAATAACGGTATTTTGTATAGTAAAGACTAATGTGACCAGGTTTCTTCCATTCACTTTGTATTTGTAGATTAAGCTATTTAGATAATACTTTTTCAACATCCACTTTCCAACTACGTAAATCATCTCTATACTTGAGTTCGTCGATCAACCCATTGACCGTATAGTACTCATCATCGTCTTCGTGTTCATTGTCAGACCAGCTGCCAAAGTTCTCTGAAAGGTGCTTGTTCCATCCATCTCCATTATTTTCAAAAATATCCTGAATGCACATTTCGGGGTCATATTGCAATAACTTGTGCAATTCTGGATCCCAAGTAGACTCTAAGATCTTCTTGTAAAGATTGCTAACAGTGGGGTCCATCAAAAATTCTTTGTAGTTAGCATTATGAGGAGCAACCGAATCGTCCGTTTTGGATTTGCTTTCATGTTGATGCAGTTGATCTTCTCTATCTCTCAAAAAGCCTTTACTTCTCCGGCGGCTAATCTTTTCCGGGTGCTTTTGATCAGTATCGCTATCTGCCACAGAGGAGGCATCCAGATTAGTTGACTTATTAGATGAACGCCCACTAGCATTGGCTCCCCCACCAAGAACTTCATTAAAACCACTGAAAACTTTCTTCCGTTCGAATTGAGGTATATTAAACAGTTTCGTACGTGATCTGGTTTCACTGGATTTGGTTAAATTTCTAGTTGAGCTCAGCAAAGTTGTAGATGATGGGTTATCGTTAATTTGCAATTGAGTATGGAAATCAAAATCGCTGGGGAGTTCTTTTAAATAAATGGTTAGTGTCATGATAGAGTTCACTTTAGATTTCTGAAGTAGATATTTCGAAGTGGTAGGCTCATTGAAATTAAGATACTCGGCAAGATTAAGTTCCAACCGACCTAATTCCATCGTATTGTTATGGGACGAAGTGCTCGAACCCGAATCATGGGTATCGACATAGTAAACTCTCATTGATAAAAACTTATTACCTATCATATTCTCTTTTTTATTCAAAGGAAATTTTAAATTGCATTGAAGGTTATAATTGAAAGTGCACTTGAAGTTGTGGATTTGTCGTTTAGAAGTATGGACTGATATATGATTAGAGGATACAGATGTTTGGGAACTGTCAGCTGTAGACGAGCGACTAGAGTGCTGGTTCAGAGCAGTATCTGATTCTGAAGAGTCATGTTGCTTTTTCCGGTGCAATCCATGGTGTTTATGTTTAAAAGTCGGGAAGGACTTGACTCCTGGGTTCTGTCTAATTTGCAAGTCAGCATAACAGTAGCCTCTAATCTGCGGGATATTTGTCAACTCCTTGATGTTTAAGTCAAGGCTGAACTTGGGCCCATTTGCAGAAAACATGGTCTGTTGCTGGAAGTGCAATTGACTGTTACTATTAAGCAATGGTTGAGTATGGAATTGTCTCGGTAAACTTGGTGTTTGGATGTGCTAACCAAGGCAGAGGAATAAGCTAGTCTAGATTAATAGTGGAGGCTTACGGCATTGTAGAGCAGTGAACGCATTTCTCGTAGAAACAGTGGCTGGTGAGTGGAAAGAACGCCATTTTAGTCCGTCATTGTTTGCATGAGTTGCCATTGACAAAAATGAAATGTTGTCCGACAGACAATGCAAGTGCAAAATTAATACCAAATATCCGAAATTAAGCCCTAATGCAGCATTCTTAAGTCCACGCATAACCATCTAAGATTAACTCTCTCCCGTATGTATTCCCCTCCTTACTTATCAATTATCATTTAAGGTACCACGGCTGCTTTCCCTGCACACAATAGCCCGTCAACCTCTATCACCTGACCGTTGGCAGCCGTTCGCGTTTCAAACCGCGACATTGGTGTCGCTGGCTAATGCAACTAGCAGCCGCGATACGAGTAACTATTGCAAACAAAACTTCAACGGTTTACCACAGGGCAGAAAACTGAGCGGTTATAACGCGAGAAATGACCATGGTAGAATCAGAGGTAGCGACCCGTTTTCAGTCGTTGTCACTCGGAGTTCCATTTGAATCCAGAAATTATGAGCACATTCCGTTATTCTTATCACGGGCGTTAAATCTTAGTGACAAGTTGAAGATCCTTGACGCTACTCCCAAGGCCGGCAAGCCCACCAAGATTGAAGACAACCTGAGTGGAGCTCTATTCTCGGACCTGACCGAGATCCTTCCGGATATTGCGATTGCTCCTGACTTGTGGCTTCGAGACGATATTTACATTGACGATGTCAAGGCCAAAATTCCCATTTTACAAGACATAAATAATATGCTTGAAAGCGAATATTTAAGAGCATCGCTGTCCAGCAAGGAGCAAGTTTATGCTAACGATACCGTGTTGTCGTACTACGAGAAGATCCTTATTGCTTACAACTTTTTGGAACTTCCTGAGCAACCCAAAGACAATTCACTGCTCTTTGGACCTCCCGACCACTCATTGCAAGAAGAAGACGAAGACTTTGATGAGCAGTCTACTCTAGACTCGCCGGTGTTGAGAACACGGTCTAACCAATCATCCATTCCATCGTCGCGCCAAGTAAACGTTAGCACCACCACCCCAAAACAACGCAGTCCTGCTTCTAATAGTCTTAAGCGGTTCCTGGTATTCTTAGGCAACGGCAGCTCCAATGAACCTGACAATACACCGGCAAACGTGCCTGTTCCTGTTCATGAGGAATCATCAGAAGCAGCCAAGAAACATACTTCGTCCCTCCTCGGCAAGTCCAAATTGTATAACAAGATAAAACGACACCGGGATCTGGCTAGCTCCATCTCCTCGATCATTTCGTCGCCTAATAGTTTCACCAGCAACCGTAATAGTCTTCTTAACAGCAACAGAAATAGCGTCAGCACCACCGTTACCTCACATTCCAATACATCAAGACGCCGAACCAGTACAAACTTACCCTCTACACCTATAAGTGAGAATAAAGTGTTCACGTACCATCCACCACCACCAGTGGCTGCTCCTAGCATTGTTTCGTTGGCTCAACGTCAAGAGAACCAGCGAGATAAATTTGAGTATTATACCCAAGCTTTGCGGACGAAAGATGTGGTGCAAAGCTTTATATTATTGGCCGAACAGACTGGCGATGTAACCATGTTGGTGAAGCTTCTTGAGTTCATCAAGGTATATGTATTAAGAATGATTGTGATCGATATGGCACTGATGATTACATCGTACACCCAAGTTCGGGCCCGGGCAATGATGAGAAGATAAATGATGAATTGCCGACTGCCTAATAATCCTTATGTATTATATGTACCGTTAATATCCATTAATTATCAATGTATGGTATTTTAATATTTATAAATCGTCTCTGGTATCATTTACAAGTGCTGAGCATTTGCAGAATAACGCCCAACAACTGTTCGTTTTCACATGCAGCAGCCACCCTTTCCTTGTCGTTAAGTTGCTTGTTAACCTGATTCTCGGACTGATGGCTTCCTTCTTTAATGAGAATCTTGATACGGAATCTAGGTGGTAGACTTCTTTCGAGCCTGACTCTGATTCCTAAACCGATTAAAGTAGCAAGAGAACAGTGAGTGATGGTAGGAGTAATCTTGATCAATACTTCAGCGATTTCTGACTTCGATGCTCCGTTAGTCACATAAATATCTTGAAGGTTAACCACGGCAAGTTGAGCCAACGTGAGAGGATGTTCAGGGTCAGAGATGGTGGAGATTAAGTCGAATATTTCTTGTGAATCTATTCCATCTTCGGTCATTTCATCCATGCTGGCAAGCTCATCGTCAGAAGATTCCATGTCTACATCAGAGGTCAACTCTGGAAGCGATTCGTTACTGGCATTAGATAAAGTAGCTGATAATGGGACTAGCGATAAGGAAAGAATTTTCAGGACCAACTTTTCATGGGGCTTGGTGTCATCAGCGGACTTGCCCAACCGTGTAGGAAGCTGCGACACATCCACGATCGTAGGATTTGCGTTTATGGGGTCAGACATGCTGGAAATCTTACTGGTTGATATCGTGAATTTCTCATCATTTTTACTCATCAGTACGAATCGGACATCCAGACACCTTCTGATATCAACATCCGACCCTCTAGATCCACCTAGGTAGCAGAAGGCTAAATATGGATAATTACGACGGCGTTTTTTTCAGCCAGCTAGCTCCGTATGTGTTGCTACATGCTACAGAAGAGGATGCTGTAACTAAGGCCGTGTGTGGGGGATTTTTACGACATACTTTATCTGACTCAGTATGGGACAATTCCATATTGAAGAATCGGCTACTGAATGCCAAATACATCATCCGAATGCATAAACAACCCGAAGATTTTGATCAATTCCCAGCTGAGACAGAGGGTCATTCATTAATATCACCATTTAATGCCCAATCAGATATATTCCCCAATGGTTTGCTCTCCGATCGTTGGTTTCGCAAGTACCTCTACGACTACCCATTTGCGATTATAAAAGTGCTTCTGGTTTCACCAGACCGGGGAATGGACCCCAAATTAATCAGTAAAATCGACTCATTGAAGTCACACTACCAGAATTATAGAGTCAAATTGGTAATAGTACTAGTAAGCGACAACCAATTATCTGAAGAACGAATATCATCAATTCGACAAGCGACTAATTCAAACAAATCAGATTTGATACCCTTACATCAGTCAAGTGACGTGGAGAAAGACGTCGAAAGTGTAGTTTCTTCAGTAATATCCTCTCTTAGATCGCCAGCAATCACTTTCTATTCGGGCATCAGAAACAGAATCAAACAACGAAGCAAAAAGTATTACTCGCTCTCTGAAGCTAGCCATATTCAAACCAGAGTTGCACTCACCCCAAAGTTCCTTGAAACTCGTAATTTAATTAAGGAAGCAGTGATTAGTGAGTTCATAGATCCCCATAACTTGGAACCGACATTACCAGTATTCGAAACTTCGTATCAAAACATGATTGAGATTCTTGAAGAACATTTCCCTCTTGATGTAGAACGTTCCACACTCTCGAAGCACGATATTGGATTGCAGAATCAATTGAGGACATTGATCGATTGTGTCGCGTTTCACATTGTACGAGGCTATCTATCTTTAGAGAAACCAGTAGTCGCTCTCAAAAAGCATACAGCTCATATTGTCAATGTAATGGAAGTTATTGGAAATGATCACACTCAATGGCTCTCAATTCAGTATGAATGGTTAGCTCAATTGTTACGCTCTGTACCATCATCAATAATGGCAGAATTAACTGTGAAAGCTCCTAAAAAGGCAAAAGCAAGAAACATCTCTATGGCATACTTTGGAGGCTTCCAGTTCTACGATGGAGACTACTATGAAGTTCAGTCACATCCTGGTCTTTTATTTATGAAAGCTGCCAGCATTTTGAATGGCGATGAAACCGCCAAGAAACGTATTCAACTTCTTACGGAAGCGGCAAAAAGCTTTGCCAATAAGAGCGATTCTTTGTCAAACGACCAAGACCTTGTAGAGAATCCCTCGGCGGGATTTCTTCAATATGTTAACTACAAAATAGGCTCTATTTACGAGTCTTTTGCCGATGAAGAAAGCAAGGAAAAAGCGTTGGAATATTTTCTCAAATGCATTTCCCTCAAGGATCAGACCAATGATCCAATAACATATGCCTTACGCCGCAAACTACTTGACTATTATGTTACCCAAAGTAATGTTCCAAAATTTGTGGAACAGCTTTTAAATATAGCAAAGTCTCAAGATCAACATAATGATTCGAACTTGCCACTTTCCAAATCATTATCTATCACAGATACTTCGATCGATGCTAACGTAAAGTTGCTCTCAATGGATGTTCTTTGTTATAAATCCGAAACAAGCAGGCAATTATCGTTGTACGATGACGTCTGCACTCAGCTCACCATATCATCTGACATTGACTTATCCAGAATAAAAAATCTACTTCAATTAGATCAAGACTTGTCTATCACTGTTACAAGTCTCAAAATAAAGTTCAAGAGGATTGAAGGAAAAGGCGATGGCGGCCTTAAAGACGTCGTGTTAACTAATGACGGCGCTAATAACCTGGAGGAGTTTCAATCGCCAAAGCTTAAGGAAGAGAATAACGAATTGCACGGCTCAGCTAACCTTAGACTAATCAATAAGGGTAATAGAAGTCCTTCGATGATTATTCAATTCAGTCAAACTTGCGAACGGCCGGGAACTTTTGTGGTTGAATCCATCCAAACACTCGTCCAAATTTCATCAGATGATTCTAAGTTCAAGCTTACCAACAAACAAACCATTGAACTTGGAGAGGAAAGCACTAAGAGCCTCTGGCACCACAATTGGGTCTATTACAAGCCACAAAGCGGCACGCGCATAGAGAAAGCCAAAAAAGTTCCACTTCGACTTGTAAATGAAGCCCCTCATTTAATTAGGGTTGCTCCTTTGAAGCCTCATATTTCAGTCACAATGGACTCAGTTGATCTAGAAGCAGTTGTAATTGGAGAGAGGATTTCAATTCCATACGAAATATCGCATGAGGCGATTTCATTGCATAAAGTTGACTACAATAATATATCATTGATCACTAAGATCGATGTGCTTGGGGGTGACGACGACAAGATTCAATTAACGGCTCAGTATAACTGGGATGCATTAAAAGATGACGAACCACTTTCGTTGAAAAAGCTAACTTCTGGTTCCGAAAAAGAATTGCACCATCTAAACATTGTTATACATTCTCGTCCCAGCGAAACGAAATATGACATTCCCCTTAACTGCCGACTTCGTATCAACATGCAAACTTGGGTAATTGACGATGAATCGGAAGAAGTCGTTCCTGGGTCAGAATCAAGTAAATATGAAGATATCACTGTTTATGACACTGCTTCGTTCACAATACCAGTTTTGGGTGATCCATTCAAATGCGAGTTTGGTATTAGCCCTAAATTCAGACCTGATGGCGCAAAGGATATGTGTAATCCATTTGTGATCTCGGATTCAGCCAATGAACACATTGGCATGCCGATTCCGCTGAGAATCTGGCTGGGAAACTTGAAGTTGACTGATAACTTGAAGCAACTTTCACCAGAAAAGAGCTTTGTGATAGAGGACGTGAGGTTTTCGTTGAGCAGCAAGAATTCTGAGGTTCTTGTGGAGGTGGAGGATGGAATTGACAGAGACGGATTCCAAATTTCACAAAAGTTCAGCACCCGGAGTAAAAATGGCTCCCACCGCAATGTTACAATAGCTTGTTCTGCTATTATTGATTGGAGAAGACACAATACCCATACCCAAGTTAATAGCTTCGAAACTGAAGAATGGGAGATTACAATTCCACTCTCTGATCCCAGAGTACTCTTGATTGCTGAGCAAGAATCAGACAAAGTGATGAGTCTTAAGTACATTATTGAGAACCCTACTCCTCGGATCTTCACATTTTCGACTCAATTAGAACTAGAGGGCTCAACGAGTCGGTTTACGGAGTGGAGCATCGAAGACAAGCGCAATATGTTACCATTAAAGCAAGCACCATTTCCTGTGCTACCCTTTAGCCGTCACCCAGTAGAGTACTTTGTCCACTATAAACACAGCGAGGGACAAGACCAAGAAATTGAGCTACCCAGGTTGACAGTGTATGATGTACAGTACAAGGTGTTTTTGCCGACGCTATCGGTGCAACCCAACGTAAAGCTGACCAACAAACTTCTCAAATGGGTGCCGTTACCATCTACATAAGCATTACAAATCAAAATTGATACTAAAGACGGAGTTTATATTGATATAGTATAGTGAAATATCGCAAGTGTGGACTAATTAGTTAACTTTCAACAACTCAACATCAAAAAGCAAGGTGGCATTTGGAGGAATCAAACCTGGGAAACCTCTGGAACCGTAAGCTTCGTGACCGGGAATAGTCAATTTGGCACGAGAGCCGACAGACAATTTGGGAATACCAGTGTCCCAGCCAACAATGACTTGGCCAACACCAATAACACATTGGAAAGGCTTTCCTCTGTCACGAGAAGAGTCAAACTTTTTACCGCTCTCTAAGGTTCCAGTGTAGTGAATGGTAACCATGTCACCAGCCTTAGGAAAGGTCTTTCCATCACCTTCTTGCAAAATCTCGATCTGAGTAGTTTGAGGGGCAGACATTATTCTTGTAGTAGTAAACGATCTCAATTGAGTGACCGGCAAACGTTTAAATGTACTAAACTTCAACATTTTTGGTCGCACTAGTTGCCCATTTGAAAAACGACTGGGCTGTGTGCAGGGGTTCATTGTTATAGGACTTGCTTCCAAATCACGGAGGCCGCAAGGCACTCTGCAGGAACGTTCTGTCCCAAGAGCCCTTTATTCCATAACAGTAAACCAGCTTGAATTCGATCATGGGATCAGCTTGCGATATCAAGATTGAAATAGACCGCTCCAACAACGGCAGCACATTCACCAATCATGATATAATACGGGGAACGGTAACGTTGGTGGTCACATCCTCAATTAGCGTTAATTACATCCAGGCGAAGCTCGAAGGTGTCTCCAGAACTGAACTTACCATCCCCGGAAACCAATTGAATCCCCGCAGAAGAGACAGGAAGGAACGAGATAAGTACTTGCAGGATGTGCATAAGGTGCTTTATGATACGCAAATTGTGTTCCCGCCGGACAATGTTCGCAAAGTGTCGCAAGCGAAAGAGTTCACGTTGACTCCAGGCAACTATAGGTACCCATTCGAGTTTCGGATTCCATTGAACAATGCATGCGTTAAGGTGCTGGGATTGACCAACAAGATTCAATTTAACCCTAAAAGATTCGATTTTACTGTCAATAACGGCAATTTCTCGAGAGGTGGTCTTATCAATATGGCCTCTCAATATGCCAATAAAGTGACAGGGGCTCCAGGGTCCTCAGGGGCACCTGCCCTGCCTCCACCATTCAATCAACAAGATACTTATCATGTAGTGGCCCAGCTTCCTCCTTCGCTTAGTGGCATTGGTGACTTTGCCAGTATCAAATACTTTGTTAAAGTCACATGTAAGAGATCTTCTTTGCTCAAGGCGAACTTAAGGGCCCTAGACCCTTTCATTTTTCTTCCCTTGGATCTCGATGATAAAAATCGCCCTTTAAATCAAAGCGATACTTACCAGGATTATCGAGAGGTGTTCGTTCGAAAGGAATTGATATTTAAAAACAAACTTCCGGAAGTGAACGGTGTAAAAGTTCCCCCAAACAAAAAGTTACCTCCTCCACCAAGGCAACAGTCAAAAGGGTTCTTCCTGAAGATGTTTGATAATGGAGCTTCATCCCAGTATAATCTGAACCCTAGCCCCCACTCGTTATATGAAAAAAGCCAGGGCTCTGATCTTCCCTTTTCATTTGAAGTGCGATTCAGACACCCGGCGTTTTTGATCCCTACAAAGAAACCTTCCTATAAACTCTATTTAGTGTCTCCAGTTCATCCGGACAAGTATAGACTAGGAGCCGAGGGCCATCCAGACGAATCTAATGGTTTAGGAGTTGTGTACTTACAACGGTTGGTTATTGAATTGACGTCTTCTACCAACATATCCGTTTTAGAGACAGACGGATCATATAGAAACATACATCGTTCTCGTCACGATGATGTGGTGCCCGTCTGTGACAACCATTTCCAAAATTTGAAGTTTGATCTCAGTAAATGCGTTAGGCAACTGTCTTCTTCAGCCACATCTACGTCCAAGCCATCGCATCGTGAACTTTATGAAATTGAAATTCCTCGTAAGTACTACGAAAACGCAATCCTTCCGGATCATCTCGCACCATCATTCAAGACATGCAACATTGCTCGGACATACCATCTACAGATAGCTGCTGGCTTTTCAGCCGAAAAGGTAATTAATTCTCAAGACGAGGTGGAATTTCAAAAGAAAGTTAGATTCGTCAGTCTTTCATGTAAGGACATCAAAGTACTTGGCGGCTTAGCGTTGCCGAATACTTCGAGCGCACCGGTTGCAACACCGTCAAAGCATTCGCTTCAAGAAGAGGAACCACCCAAGCCTCCCCGCCGTCCAGAGGCGCCACCATTACCTGAAAAGGCTCTGTATAGACCCGATGATGGGACCGGACTGTCGTCGCAGCAGTCACCAGTACCTTATCAAGACTCGCAGCCTTCGCCATCAATGCCGCATCTGGGACCCGATCTTCCTACATATGACGACGTGATGAACCAGCAGACTAACGACTCTTCCGAGCCTCCCCGTCGGCAATTCCAACAACACGAACAGTACTATAACAACATGGACGCTAACTAGTGTAAATATATATTATGTCATCTCTCCATGTAGCTATTTGGGATGCAGCACTTTGCTGCATTAATCTCACAGCTCGGCAAATCAGTATCAAAACATCGTGCGGCAACCATTTTGAAGAAAAATTGTGATTTGAGAGGCAAGCAGTGAACAACCACCAATAACGGACGCGCTACTACCGTTACTGCGAAACGTACGTCCATGACTGCCGACAACTTTCTTGTCAGAAACAGAACCGCTATTGCGGTGGCTACCTTGGCTGGTGTTACCGCTGCTGGTGCCTACTACTACTATAGTAGTCAGCAACCTGGATCGGTGAAAGAAACGAAAAAATCGAAAAAGAAGTCCAAGAAGAAGTCCCACGGTGAGACTGGCTCCAATGCTGCCGCTAAGGAGTCCAAACCTTCATCGAATGTTCCTAAGATTTATCCTGTGGACTCCAAAACCGGATTGCCAAATATATCCGATAAAGATGTCGAAGGCTTATCGGCAGAAGAGCGTGAAGCCTGGGCATTGGCCTTAAAGGAGGACGGTAACGCCGAGTTCAAGACCAAGAACTACGAGGAGGGTATTGCCTACTATACCGCCGCTTTACAACTCAAGACCGACCCGGTATTTTACTCTAACCGTTCCGCCTGTTACGCTGCTCTCCAAGACCACCAGAACGTCATCAAGGACACCACCGAGGCCATTAAGTTAAAGCCTGACTATACGAAGTGTGTGTTGAGAAGAGCTACCTCCTACGAGATTTTGGAAAACTATACCGACGCCATGTTTGATTTGACTGCTTTGACCATTTATGGCGGTTTTAGCAACAAGTCCGTCGAGGAAGTGTTGGAGAGAGTGTTGAATAAGCACGCCGTAAAGATTGTAGAGGAAGACTTGAAGCACAGAGTGCCTGAATTGCCATCTGCTTCCACCATCTCTTCCTTCTTTGGTGCCTTTGTACCTGAATCCAATCCTGAGGGTGTCGATGAGAACTCCACTGGTGCCGACAAGTACTTGTTTGATGCTGTGAGCCTGTTGAACTTGAATACTATTGCTGGCTACGAGACTGCCGACAGCACTATCAACCAAGCTGTGGAAGCTTACAAGGTTGACTCCTTAACTTCCAAGTCTGATAACGCTGCCAAGGCTGCTATTGCCTTGGAATACTCTGCCATCATGAAATTCTTGAAGAACGATCCTACTTCTGCCGCTGTTGATATTGGTAAGGCTATCGAGTTGAAGCCAAGATCTAGAACTTACGTCTTGAGAGCTTTGATCAGTGCTGACAAGGCTTCTTTTGCCGACGCCCTTGACGATTTTGCCAAGGCCGAGTCTTTGGACCCACAAAGTGCCGATGTCTTCTACCAATTAGGTCAATTATACTACCTTACCGGTGACTTAGAAAAGGCGGAGAAGAATTTCTTCAAGTCTGAAGAATTAAACCCTAACAATGTGTACGCTCATATTCAATTGGCCTGTATCACTTACAAGAACGGTCAAGTTAAAGAGGCGGAGGAGAAGTTCCAATCTGCCAAGTCCAAGTTCCCCACTTCCCCAGAAGTACCAAACTACTATGGTGAGATCTTGGCCGATAGAGGTGACGTAGAATCAGCTTGCAAGCAATTTGAGATCTCTGCTAGATTGCAACAAGCCTTACCAACTTATTCTGTAGGAGCTCTTCCATTAATTAACAAAGCTAGTTTGATCTCCAGAGAAAGCACTGAGAGAATGGATGAAGCTGAGCAATTGCTTGTTGAAGCCTGCGCTTTAGACCCTAAGTCTGAGTTGGCCAGAATCACTTTGGCTCAAATCAAGTTGCAAAAAGATGAAGTTGATGAGGCCATTGTCTTGTTTGAAGAGTCTTCTAAACTTTCCAGAACCATCGAAGAGAAGGTGCAAGCTACTTCTTTTGCTGAGGCCACTAAGATGCAAAAGAGAATCAAAAAAGATCCAGTGTTATCTGCTAAAATCAACGAAGTAATGAAACAGGCCATGATGCAACAGCAACTTTAGATGATGAACTGTAACTTCTAGTTGCACCAGCACTGTACGGGCTACTTCGCCTCTGTATATATCTGTTTATAGAGATGATGGTGAATCTACGTCTCAGTTTACTTTAAAATTTGTATTTGTAAAATTCCAAATTGATCGTGTTGAATTCTAGATTTGCACCCAATACTTGTTAGATTACTTATAATATGTCAAGGTTTCTAAAGCAAGCAGTTACAGTCTCGACGAAATCCTTCTATGACGTTCGAAACGGTTTGTATCTTGATTTGGCATATATATGTCCCCAGGTAATTGTATGTTCTGGTCCAGTGAGTTCGTGGTCAAAGTCATTCTACCGATTTCTGGTACAAGATTTGGTTGATTTCTTAACAACCGCTCACAGCAGTCAAGGTCAGCAGCATTGGCAAGTATGGAATTTTCGTGGAGAGGGACCTGGCTATGATTTTCAGCAATTATTGAACAGAGTAATATATCTACCATTTCCAGATCATCAGCCGCCAACCATTGACTTGATAATAACATGCGTCAAGTCAATCGACGAATGGTTGCTAAAGGATAGTGAAAATGTGGCTGTATTGCACTGTAAAGCAGGGAAAGGTAGATCGGGGACCATGTGTTGTGCATATCTACTATACAAAAGTGCCAACCAGAGGTTGTTGCAACCCCATGATGCAAACAAGGTATTCACAGAAAAGAGGATGCGGCAGCATTTTGGAGATGGAGTATCTATTCCTTCTCAATTACGTTATTTAAGATACTGGTATCGTTATCTTCGTGAGTTTGCAACCATAAAAGATGATAGAATATTATTAAATCCATTGCCTCAGAATGGAATAATCACCATTGGCGAGATCTTTGTCTTTAACCTAGCCAAGAATAGATCAAGGCCCATTAAAATTCAGTTTCAGACCTACGGTGAAATCAACAACGGTCATGGACTTGAGCTTCTCCACTTGTCACAAACTGTAATACAAGAAACATCAAGCAAAAAGGATCAAATACAAACCAGCCTAAAATTCATGCCAATTACCATACGTCTGACACAAGACTTACGAATAATCATTAATGATAACGCTTCTCTTTGGTTTAATCCGTTCTTTGAAGGCCGCTATCATCAGAATCTGTGTACCATCAAGTGGCTAGAGCTAGATGGATTCTACGGAACTCAATTACGGGGCGCCAGGTTATTTGATTCCATTCAAATACGCTGGTATCTACGTGCGGAATAAATAGACATATGGTTAATATGTATAAAATGTATAGTATATTGTGACATGCAGCGATAAATGCAGTAGATGTTTTAGCCACCACGCTTCTCACTATCAAGAGCGTTCCAAAAGTCTTTGATGGCCAATTGGACCTTCTCTAGTTCGTTCTTGAAGTTTGGCTTCAATGGAGTAATGTTGTTTTTGCCCAAGGTGAATGGCCTCGACAACCTGACTTTGTCAAGAATGATGATTCTATCGGAGTCCCAATTGACATTATCAGCACCAAAGATATCAGTCATGAATGCAAATACTCGAGCTGCTATGTTACGCTTATTTCCATTAGAGCGGACCGGCTCGTGGGTAAGTGCAGAGTTTAATGCTTTTTCCAATTCTTCAATTGGTATCTTGGACAAATGAGGCCTGGACCTTTGGGCATTGAAACCATTTTTCTTGGAGGGGAATGGTGGTAATACTTGAATAGATTTTATAAATGCTGTGTTGATGAACCGATATGTCGACTCACCATCTTTATTAGATTTGACCTTAAGGGCAATCAATTCCTGGCTGGTAGCAGTAGCATAGATAGTGCCAGAAATGGTTTGATCCAACAAGGTAGTGATCTTGACTTTCAAATTTGATGCTTGTTCGATTTTGTTCATGGATCCACTGTCATGAAAGGAGATAACGTATCTGGTTTCAATGGGGAAGTCAAAATTATAAATCAACCGTTTATCTAAGAATCTTAGTTTTCTTTTCTCATCTTTAATCTTCGAAATGTCGCGATCGTGTCGGACGAGTCAAAATTAAGGCACACACATAAGTGCTGGAGGCTATATGGGCTATACAGAAATACAGCAACAGAATATATAAGGAATCAAATTAGAGATTTGGTTAGTTAAATATGGTACATATATCTTGCTGTATTGTAAAATTTTCAACGAAAATTAGCCACTGCTATTCGTATTAAGCATCCTGCATATACAGCAAGTCTATACGTTTCTCTAGTGGGGCTACACCTATTATTCTCACCTAGGAATGACAATACAAAATGCAAGATGAATCTATTCTGATTGACCAACTAGAGGATCAGATCATTGACCATCCAGACGCTTCCACTAAGCTCCAACTCAATTCGCTGTCTTTGGATGAAACCTTCCAGAATAAACTCAATACCCGCGCAGATCAAATCGCTAATCAAAATGCCATCTTTCAAGCCCAAAATGACGGGACAGACGAACTTGAATCCAGCAGAGGCAACCATAAACCGCCAATAAAGATTAAAAATGACTTAAAATATGAGTACCATGATTTCCAGTCGCTTGAGGTTGAATTGAGTGAATGGTTTGTCAATAATGACTACCAACTTCTTGACCTTCACGGCCCCAAACCATACATTACCGAACTACAAACCGCTTCTAGCCGAAAGCGAACTTTAGAAAGTTGCTTAAATGCTATTCACAAACTGGCAGACTTCGACGGCTGGCATCTAGTCATCTACTTTGCTCTTGGAGAATATGAGACATGCACTCTGAAGCCCGAACAAGTGTCAAGAATTATAAGCAATATAGAATATTTGCATCAATTAGGAGGGTCAAAAATAGTAATTGAACAATTGTCTGGGGCATTGACCTCAGATATCGAGCTAAGCCAAGTGACGTTTCTTGAGATTCTTACTATTTTCTACTTTATTCTTTGTATTGCCTTAGAGAAGGCTAACAGTTTCCGGGAAGAGATTGCCCGATTATCAGTAGACCATAAATTATTGATTAATTGCATTAAGCGTCTAGATGATTGGCAACTGGAACCGACCGCTAAGCTTCGTGTTCGTAATATATTGCAAATTGTTTGGAAGCTTCTATTACTTGATTTAGGTGATACAAAACACTTAGAGAAAACTAGAAAGTTCCTTAATGAATTCCACGGTATAGAAGTAAAGGATGATACTGAATCCGGAAATGATCTTACATGCTCTCCGTTAGATTACTTTACCATTCGTGAGAATTTAATGGATAAGTATCCAATGTCTCCAAAGACTGACAGTAAAAATGAGGATAAGATGGAAGAAAACTATCAAACGTTCATGGCTGTGAATACGTTCTCTAATTCACTATCTAACCTTCTTGAAAACCCTCGCCCTAACCGAGCGCACACTATACAAAGTCAGTTGCCAGCTCCAACCTTGCATATCGCAACACCAATACCGTCGCCTCCATCCATGGCATCAGAGTTTATGTCTGGAGGTGAAAAAATTCGTAAGCTGTACCAAATTAATCAGGGAATGCCATTTATTTTCCCTACAGATAGCAACAGTTCAAATTTGCCGAAGGCAATAGAAGAGGCGTATGAGATTCTCGAGAAAACAGTTCATAAAAGTCTTGCAACTCAGCAACTATGGGATGAACGACAACAATTCATGGCTCAAGAACGCGGATTCTATGGCAAAGATTTTCCCACTGACAGCTCATTTGATTATGACGAAACTCTAATCGAAAAAAATCCCTTACATAAATCAGAGATCAAGTCTCTCATTCAAGTAGAGTCTTTGTACGAGAGTTGTTTACCGCAATTTTCGGGATTAATTCACATATTCATGGATATAATAAGAGCGTGCAAGATAGAATATCCGGTCAATTTTGCAGAAATGGAACTCGATTCAAGCACTTCTTATCTCAACCTAAATAATGAATCGGAAGCTTCTAAAAAGAAAGCCAAGGACTTGATATTGCAGCAGCTAGAGGTTGTTAAAATGAAAGAGATTTCATTAAAAGTTATTAGCAATATTGTCAGACATATGATAAGCTGGTTCGAAATAAGTCATATCGTCAAGTATTATTACTTTACTTCTATTCTTTACGATCAGCAATTCTTCGAAGTTATGTATGAATTTGTTGATAATTCGTTTGAAAGCGAACACTTTCGAATTGTGACTGGCCCAGAACCTCGCAACAACAATAATGAATCAACTTGGATTTATCAAAACAGATTAATGAATCCGGCAATCAATCTACCTAAATATGATTTCTACAACAATTGTCTAGGACAGGTGCCCGAAAAGATCACTTACGAGTTTGTCAATAAAACTCCTCCATCAGATTTGCCAGTTACTGAAAACGTACGCCAAATAGACACCTTCAATGAGAATTTTTGTTGTATATTACAAAACTTACTTGCAATTACAAATCATATACTCATTGAAAATGTTAGCCAGCGCATATTTGTCCTTAATGAACTAAAGCCAACAGACTTGCTAAAGGCAATCTTGGTAAATTATCCTAATAAGTGGTTAACGAACTCACTTCTACTAATCTTCAAAAAGTTGGTTCCTTACCAGGGTCGAAAATGGAAAACATTGAATATGGATATAATATCAATGATTTACCTCAACTGCAATCTCTCGTTGAAAGATGACTGGCTTAGTGGAAAAGACTTAGAAAGTGATTTCAATACCGCTTATGAGCAGGAAATTGCTCTCAGAGGGCTCTTACAATTCTATAATATGAGACACTATCCTAATGCAATGGGTCAACTAGGATACGGAATGCTCGCTGATGGAATTCACCAACTTGATATTGATATCGAAGACCCGTATATATAATACAGTCAATTAATGTATGTGCCGCGCTTTAGCAGCCATTAAGAAGTCTCACTAATTTCCTCCGGTTGCCGCTATAAGGTCGCGCACATACCAATATCAAAATTTTAGACTCGATCGACACTGTAGCAAGAAACTATTCAAGTATTTAAAAATGGTTAAGTTAACCCAAGTCGACGATGCTTCCAACAATAAGTTTGGCTCCACTGAGAAGTCAACTTTTGCTCAATTTGCCAATTTGTCCGACTCTGCTGAAAGCGACTCTGACTCTGACCTTGACGACGACTTAGACATCGAAAATGAAACTTTAGTAGACAGAATTGTGGCATTAAAAGACATCATTCCTCCTCAAAACAGAACCCAAATCGTAAATGCCAGTGAAGCCGCCAAGAGTTTCTTCTTGACTGCTTTGAATAAATCCGGAAACTTATTGTGGGGATTGACCTCATCGGCCTTGTTATTGGGTGTTCCATTATCGTTGGCCATATTGGCTGAGACTCAATTACAAGAGATGGAGAAGGAGATGAACTTGCAAAAGTCTGCCCAGGATGTGTTGGCTCCCGGTTCAGAGAATGCCTTTGGCGATGACAAGAAAGTAGCTACTGCTTAAGCAGGCTAGTCTTCATAGACTTTTAACGACAATGGTAGAGGATGCTTGTATATAAATCCTTTGATTTTTATGGCTGGGGAAATGCCTAGTATTTAAATGAATAAAAGATTTTCTTTATTAGGTATAAAAGAGTTATGCACGCTTGTGTTTAATTGACAAGGCGTAAATATCTAAAAATGTAGTGATTTCATAGATGATATCGGTGATGAACATAGAATGTACTCCCAAGGTTAAGCCAAAGCCGAGCCAGCTCACGCAGACCAACACATTATCCCGTTGGTAACCATAGATTCCAATAAGGAACTTCGAAAGCAAAAGTTGCACAACAGGTAAGAACATGGGAGGTTGGATCATAGGGAATGGCTGTAAAGTCAAGTGAGCCAAAATGATTCTGCCAACGCAGAAGGCAATCGAAAGACCAATTGAAAGAACCAATGGAATGGCGTGGACATACAATACTTCAGGGTAAGCCCACACCAATAAGACTACAGAGGCATAATAGCCAAAGAAGGGATACAAGCCTCTGAATGCTTCAAGAGTCTTTTGCTTAACCTTCTCATCGTTTTCCTTGTTCTTCTCTTGGTATTTTTTGTTTACATTGTGCATGGCAGAAACAATGTTGAAATAAAGTGAACCCAATCCAACAACCACAATGATCGAGGTACCATCAATCAAGAAACGGTCACTCAATCCAATAGAAGATAAATCTAATTCTAACAACTTTGTGTCCCAGATCTCCGGTCCGAAGACTCCGGTAAGTATGTAGACTCCGCAAATCATTAGGATGCCCTCTACCGGACCACTAAAAGAGGACAAAAACAATGTGTGAGTGTGATACTCCTCCCAAGTAGATGCGTAGAAATTACACACCGAAGCGAATTGAGTGAGGAGTAATGCTCCGCCATACCCCATTCTAAAAACTGAAGCAAACACAAGTGATCCCAAAGTCGTGTTAATAGCGTCAATGGAATGGTCGAACAATTCACCTAAGGGGCCACTCTGGCCGGTGTTTCTAGCATGACAGCCGTCACATCCATCGAAAGTTTGGTACATAAATAGCCCAAACGCGTGGAAGAAGTAGCACCATCTTGGCTGAGATTGATTGAGATATGGGTCGTAGTAAAATACAACAAAAAGATTGACAATTACAAACATTAGACCCAATAATGTGATCACATTAGGTGCCATCGATCTGGGAAAGATCTGGACAAAGTAATTCCACCATCTTTTCAACACAAGTCTCGAAATAATCGAATGGTCTTCCGATGAGTACTTGTACAATTTCAAGTTTTCAAGTTTATTTGAGGGAATGAAATAGCCCATGGTGATCCTGTAGAGATTTAATAGATTCCTCTATAACGAATCAATTGAAAGAATGAACCTGAATCACCAAGTTGGTAAGCTTTGTGGACTCTACGATTAGAAGTTTTTCAATCCACGTGCAAATCAAAGACGTCAGGAAACAGGAACAACACATCAATACACCAATCGGCTACCCTTCTTGCCGCGATTGAGCGGTAAACAGCCGCATCGGCTGACGAGGCAGGGAGACGCTGTAGTTTCTTGGCACTAATTAAGAATGTAAGTGACATGCATAGATGAAGGTTTCTGTCATTTCCGTGACTGGTTTTCTGCGGTCTAACCGTTTCAAAGAAAGTACGAACTTTAATGCCAATGACGTCATGCCATTAATGTGCGTACGGCTCTGCAACTAGGCGTAAGCTTCGAATGCTTAATGACATGGCTCGGCACCCTAACTTTCCGGTAGTTGAAACTCATGACCTTTTTATATGCATAGTTTAAGATCGGCCATAGTTAATTGAGTGTCCCCCGCATGAATGACTAAAGCACCTCGTACGGTCGTAAAAATGCTGCGTGCGCCTCGGAGGCTTGGCCACAAAGATTTCGCTATATATAGGATAAGCCAGCCGTGTGGAGATAGTATCGATATTTATTATACACTTTTTTTGTATATAACTTTGAGTCATTGATACACCGATAAAAACTCAGAGTGATAATGACTGCTGACAATCAAGATATTCATGGCTCTGCCCATTCCTCGAACTCTTTCGAGCCATCTAAGCCGATCAAGGAAGAGCCTCACATCAAACCCGAGATGGTCGTCAAAAATTTTGCCAGAGAGTATCCTACTCCCCCACAAAATACTTACCAAGGATTCATAACCACAATGGGTTCTTTATTTGGTACCTGTGGTGTTTTCTGTTGCTTGTGTTCCAATCCTTATAAGAAGGTGGATCAAGGTGAGGTTGGTCTTATCCAAACATTTGGTGCCTTGTCCCGTACCGTTGAGCCCGGTCTTTCTTACGTCAACACTTGGTCAGAGACCTTGACCAGAGTCAATGTCAAGGTTAACATTAGAGAAATTCCCGCTCAAAGTTGTTTCACCAGAGATAATGTTAGTGTGGTGGTCACCTCGGTTGTTTACTTTAACATCATTGACCCTCAAAAGGCCATTTTCTCGATTTCTAACATCAACGAAGCCATTGTTGAGCGTACCCAAACTACATTGAGAGATGTGATTGGTTGTCGTGTGTTGCAAGATGTAGTTGAAAAGAGAGAGGAGATTGCCGAAAGTATCGAACTGATCATTTCTAAGACTGCATTCGACTGGGGTGTCAACATCGAGTCCATTTTGATCAAGGATTTGACTTTGCCTGCTCAAGTGCAATCTTCATTGTCTATGGCCGCTGAAGCAAAGAGAATTGGTGAGGGTAAGATCATTAATGCTAAGGCTGAGGTTGAGAGTGCCAAGTTGATGAGAAAGGCTGCTGATATTTTGGCTTCTAAGCCTGCTATGCAAATCAGATACTTGGAGGCTATGCAAAACATGGCCAAGTCGCCCGGTACCAGAGTCATCTTTATGCCATCAGCGCAAGAAATTGAACGTATGGCTAGTTCCAACGTCAATGAAAGCTACAACGGAAGTAAAGGTGCATCTAAAATTGATGAAGAAGACCCCGAATGGGCTGGCGCCGACTTACAGACACCAATTAACACCGGTTCTGGTATGAGCAACCGTCAGATTGCCGATACTGTTGCCTTACAAGAGGCAATGTCTAGCACCAAATAGTCAGATGGCTTCAACTTAAATTTCATTCTGTGTTAATATTTCTATTATTGTATGTTAATATGCTTCATTTAATTCTACGATCATAATACCTTTTCTTGTAAGCTTCCAACATTTGTGGGGTAATCTTGGTCTTAACAAGTTCATTAAGCTTTTCGATGAGAGACGACGTTTTCGTTGACTCAATTTGGACAGAAGAGTTCTCTGCATTGACATTTTCAATGTCAACGTTGCCCCACTCATTTCGTCGATCAGTCGACGTCTGTTTAGACTTATAGCTGTCACTTTCAAATATAACAATGTTACCTTTCTGCTTTATTCGATTCTCAAGTACTTTCTGCCTCATTTCCTCCTCATCATTATCTCGTTCTTGTTTCGCTTTCAAAATACCTGCCATATATTTAGATCCACCTATTCCAGGTTTTGTTGCTTCTGGTTCCCTACGATGATGATTTGTCACTTGTATGCTCTTATCTTCAATCCATTCATTCAGTTCTTGCACAGCGGAATCTATCTTTTGCCTTTTTTTATCTATACTGGCATTCAATGTATCCTCGTCCGACTCATCAGTGCTATCATTAAATGCGCTCCCACTTTTGCTTTTAGAGGATATACCTCTCTTTGCAGCGCTATCGCCAGGCCGTTTAAATCGAAAGTTCATACTTTCACCGCAGCCAACTGCGCACCAAAATTTACGGAACTTCGCGCGAGAGTTTCGAATTAGATCGGATTGACCACCGGTGGTAAGAAGACAATCTGGACCATTATCCAGCATCATAAGCAGCATTACAGGCATTGCGCTGTCACTGTAGTCATAGACAGCCTTGCTACATTCCACAACACGCTAAACTCCGAACACATTTTTGTTGACGAATTTCGAGCGTCGTTTATAGCATACTCCTTCCACCATGAATGGTTTCGATTGGTTAAATGTGCCTAGGGCCAGTGGTGATACATCGCCGGCGCCCGCCGTATCATTTGGTGCATCGGGTTCCAGTTCACAGCTCGATCATCACCCACCGCCGACGAGAGTGCACTCTCTTTCCGTTGCCCTGGCAGATCATCTTCCATATTCTCGAGACAATGGTGACGTAAATGAGCTGGGAATCCCACTTTCACTCACAGCACAAGAGCTCACATTACAAGAATCGAAAACATACATGAGATGGTATAGCGATATACTAGCTCGAACCAATACCCGCACAATCTCCATGAACGATGTGTTTAGCTTCCTAGCCAATTTTCGCATAGCAGACGAGATTAAAGACGAGGTTAACCGAATATTCAGCAAGATACTCGTTTCCATAAACATTGGTGAGTTTTTTGCCCTTCTTAGAGTGATTTCGCATGCCCTTGGCGGGGCCAGCCCTAGTCGAAAGCTCATTAAAGTCCCTGCCAATGTGCCCACTCCTCCGTCAATCTTATCTAAAAAACGTCAGAATGACGATGATGATCTTCCTGATAAGGAAGACGAAGCTCCAGGTAAATCCAATCCTCTCGACTTGGATAGCTTTACTCAATTCATGTTGACGGGCGAAAGACCGACTAATCGAAAAATAGGATCCAAAAAGAGAAAATCAGTCAAATTCTCTGATCAAATAGTCACTGATATCCATGATTCGGCTCAAATTAATTCACCGGCTCCGTCACCTCTGCCTCAAGCATTGGATTACTCTTTGCCGATGGATCAACTCTTGAATAGCATGCAATCGGCCAAGCAAGACGAGGAGGAAGCCCAGATACTACGCGATATGGAACCACAAATGAATCATTTTCGCAATCTTCATTCAGTGGACACTGCATCGATCGATGGAGTTCCTTCGAATATCCATCCTCACCATAATAGTGACAATCTACTTAAACCTAACATGACAGGACCTGCGCAAATGGCCCAAATGTTAAGTCCTACTCCAGATCGTCACGGACCTAACTTTCTTAAACCTAACATGACTGGCCCTTCCCAGATGGCAGAGATGTTCATGCCTAAGAGTACCAGCCAAGATCAGGTTCCTAAGATATCATTGCAGTCATTTACCGACCAGATGACTGGAAATACATTAGATAACACAATTCTAAACTCTATTTCCACTAGCAGCAACAATATGGAACGGCCACTCCCGCCGCCTCCAGTACCTACAACACGCCGTGCCAGATCGTTTTCTTCGCCAATTCCTAACTGGGACGAAAAAGCGACGGCACAACAAGCACCGGGGGCTCCTCCCGTCCCTCCACGAGTCACTCAAGCTCAATCAGATGGACGTCCAATACCTCCGCCGCCACCACCATCACGAAGAAGAGCCGTGTCTCCGTCATTTTCCCAGCCACTGCCTCCTCCGCTTCCACCAAAAGTTTCACCAGACGCACCTAGCGCTCTGCCATACACACATAATGGAGAAAATAACAGTACGGCTAACATTCTTGACGATTTGAAGGCTCTCCAAGAAGAAGTTGACAAAATAAGAGACATGACCGGAGGATTTTAGGAGGTTATAGACCACACGTATTTAGGTAGTGAACCCTAATGATAGACTTGAAATTTATTCTTGCAGTGTAGAAACAATATGATAAAACATGTTAAAAAATAACTCAATTGACTTGGTGGGGAGATAAAATA
Source organism: Meyerozyma elateridarum (assembly GCA_030574335.1). NCBI lineage: Eukaryota > Fungi > Ascomycota > Pichiomycetes > Serinales > Debaryomycetaceae > Meyerozyma > Meyerozyma elateridarum. The sequence goes on from JAJMEU010000001.1 coordinate 503,533, forward strand.
TTTAGAGTATATACATTAATATCACTGAAGATTAAAAAGTTCTAAATATAATACCCCAGAACTTCAGCAATCCAGAACATTAACTTACAAAATCGATATTCGAGTTCCGATATGACAATACAGGTTCGAATTTACCTGACAACAGGAATTCGCTTCACTAGCTCAGTTGGCAGAGCGTCAGTCTCATAGCTACTTTGTTGTGTTATCTGAAGGTCGACAGTTCGAACCTGCCGTGGAGCATTTTCTTTTTTTCGATTCCTTCAAAATCAACATGCAGGATAAGCGCGTATTGGTTTTGTGTTACTTTTTTTGTTTACAAGCCCACCTTCTACTGCTAACAAACAGCTTGCAGCCGAGCATTTGTAATTAATATTGAGAATAGGACAGCAGGGTGTCACATTCATGTCCCTGCTGTATTAAGGCTACCTTGAAACAATAGCTCCAATATTTTCTAGTTGCCTATGAGATGAGTTTAGATAATATCACTCCTAGAGCACGAAAAGTGGTAGTTAAAGACAGCAAATATCCATTCCTGGATGACGATGCAACGTTTTTACCTCCAGCATTAAGCGCATACAGCATAGCATTACTCAACGAACGTTCCAAATCCAACCAAAAGTCTCTGGTGACCGGAATCTATGAGTTGGATTTCCCGCAACAAAGTGGACTTAAGAATAAACTCTCAGTGCATTTCGGACATGATCAATTGTCCTCCAATCCAAATATTCCGTCAGATACTCGCAGATCACAATCCCCACTACCATCATCTATATCTTCGAGTTTAAGAAATTCTAATAACTCCTTGTATGGCATGGATCAAATTCCAGCCTCTGCTGCCAGTAAGCAAAACTCATTCGGCGCTCATACAAGCAACAGTCTTACCGCGGACCATTCAGATTTTATGGATGAATCTGCTCAGCATTCCAAAGATAACCACTCAACCCATACCGCAACTACAACTCCTGGAGAGATAATGAAACCAACTTCACAACCACGTATATCCAAAAGAATTAGAGGCTCTCGTTCGTTTGGTCGGCAATTAGGTCCCCCCATGCGAGCGCCAAAAGTCTTTGAAGATAATGAAAATTTGCATAAGCCTTCTACTCCTAGTCCAATGGACTCAAGGCCCGATAATCGAGACTATATGAACCCTCAGGCATACTTTTCGCATCCAGGGTCCAATTTAAGCAGAATAGACAATTTTGTAAAAGAGAATGAACCAGAGTTACGATCACGAAACGAAGAACAAAAGCGACTCCTGGAATTGGAGCAGTCGTCGAAACAACGTCATAGTCAGGGATTTTATAGTGGTTATTCTAATGAAGATCCAATACCCAAATCATTGCCATCGCATCATAATTCACGCTATGGTGATAAATTGAGTGATAGTCGGTTCAGAACTCCATTGCAAGAGATTCCTCGTACTAACTTAAATATCGGCCCTCCTTCCAATGATACTTTCAGAAAGCCTCGTGCTCCAAAACTCGATTCCGTGCCCATACCTTCGGCTTCAAGTACCTCAGATGATGGTAAGAAACGTAAATACATCGTCATTAATAACACCCAGTATGAAAAGCTAGAACTAATGGGACGTGGTGGCTCGTCTAAAGTGTACAAAGTCAAGTCAATGACTAATCAACGTCTCTATGCCATAAAGAAAGTGACCTTTGATCAATTTGATGACGCTTGCGTTCAAGGATTCAAAGGTGAAATAGATCTTTTGATCAAATTAAGAGATGAACAGCGAGTGGTCAAACTTGTTGATCATGCCATTGGAGAGGGTTCTATTTATTTGGTCATGGAATGCGGTGACATTGACTTAGCGCATGTCTTGCAGAACAAATTGTCAGCGCCCCATCGTTTTGATGTTAATTTTGTCAGGTTCCATGCAATTGAGATTTTCAACTGCGTTCAAGCAGTCCACGATTCTGGAATTGTTCACAGCGATCTTAAACCGGCAAATTTCCTTTTCATCAAAGGTGTACTCAAGATCATTGACTTTGGTATAGCCAACGCTGTTCCTGATCACACAGCAAACATATATCGAGAATCTCAAATAGGAACGCCAAATTATATGGCGCCAGAAACTCTCATAGGAATCGGTCAGGCGAGCCCGGGATTTTCAAGTCCTGATAGCCAAATGAATAAGCATACATGGAAGGTTGGCAAGCCGTCAGATGTGTGGTCTTGTGGATGTATTATTTATCAAATGATATACGGGAAGCCCCCATACGGTGGCTATTCCGGTAACCAGCGTATAATGGCAATCATGAATCCCCAGATCAAAGTTCAATATCCAGCTAAGGGACTTGGAAATGCAGAAGTGCCTAAAAGTGCTATTGAACTTTTGCAAAAGTGTTTAGCCAGAGATCCAAATGAGCGTTGGACTGTCGACGAATGTTTGCGAAGTGACTTCCTTAGTCCTAAGATTGTAAGCGAAGCATTTGTTCGAGATTTAGTCCACCTGGCCGTAAACTTTGGTTACAACAGTCGTAATAATGGTACTGGGTCGATCACCTCCGATTTGTATGATCGCTTGGTAGACACTGTATTGAAGGGAATAGAGGAGTTAAATTACGGATAGCATTTATGTATAATAGAAAATACTACATTTAGAATACTCATACACTTGTTTATTGATCTACTTTTACTTCATTTTTAACGAGGACCCAACTTCTCCAATACGCGAGGGCCTTGCTCTTCCCATTCTTGTTTTGAGATCCACATGTGGTCTTTGTCAGCCATGATGTTAGCTAAGACAGCACCACCAATGAATACCATATGACGTCTTCTAGGAGGGTCTTCAATTCTGACTTTAAATTTGTCCAATCTGGAAGCATCATTATGAAGTACTCTGGTCAACCACAATTGTTTCAATTCCTTTTCTAACCGAGAAGGCAATCCTGGATACATAGAAGAACCACCTGATAACACAATAGCTTTGAAAAGAGATGATCTGACATCGACATCGGCAGATTGAATGGTGTTGAAAAGGGTCTCACCAATACCAGGTTGTTCGACATCGACTAAATGAGGCTGGAATAAACATTCAGGAGCTTCAAATCTCTCAGATCCTACTTTAATGACTCTTCCATCAGGTAATTCATAAGATTCGACCAACGTAGTGGTCTCATGAGCCAACTTGGCATCCAAATTCAAGTCGTATGATACGTAACATAACTTCTCCTTGATTTGACGAACAGTCTCAAAGTCAGCAGTTCTGTTGAAAGCGTATCCTCGGCGTAACAACAAATTGATCAAATTACGAGTGACGTCTCTACCGGCAACGTCTAATCTTCTTGTCAAATGGTTCAATACTACTGATTCGTACACGGGAACGATGTGAGTAACACCATCACCAGAGTCTACTACGACACCTGAGCTCAATCCTTGAGCATATAACGCTAACACAGCCTGGATTGCTACGTAGACGCCACCGAATTGATATTTCTCGAACATGACTTGGCACATAGTCTCTCTATTTTTTAATGGATTCATGGGTGGTTCAGTCAACAAAATCTTTTGACCTTCGGTGGAAATCTTCATTCTTTCGTAAAACGCATAGTCCCACAAGTGCTCCATGTCCTCCCAGTTTTTGATTATACCGTTCTCCATGGGATAGCTAATTTGTAACAACGATCTAACGTCGCTGGCTTCACTGCCACACATGATATCCTTGATTTCAATGTCGGAAGGAACCAACACATTTCTTTCTTCTGCTCTTAAGATCGGCCTGCCAACAATAGATGGAAAGGTATGGTCGGGAAAATTGGTCCCTGCCCGTCCTATCTTGACAAAACCAGTACCTTGATCGAGAACTGAGTTAGTATGGGTGAACAACTAGTTGAAAAATCCCATTGATGGGTAAAAGCTACATACCTATTGGGGAACTCATGCTGATTGTTATACAGTGGGTCTAATTCAATTGTGCAATTGTCGTTATCCTATTGATTGATATCAATTGTCAAACCCCTGTTCTACGCTCCTATCGAAGATGCTAAGACCAAAGTCAACTGGATTGTACATCCACACACCCAGCAATATGTAGGAGGTGCTCCGCCATGTATATGGATTAGAATGATGTAAGGTTAGACAAGAATAGGGGGTAGCTGATTCTTAGTAATTGTCAAGATCGTTTTAATTGGGCGTAAAGCTTTCGATTCGGTTTTTGAATTTGCAAAAAATCAAGTTTTGAATATTTTTCATTTTAGGTGTTGCAACCTGATTGCTAAATAGAATAAGTTATATATTAATGCAGTTTATGCCCTGCCGTCTCTATTTAATTCACATCAGGCATTTTGTATGCAAAAGTAAGGTAAGAAGTATGACTTTTAACATCTACTTCGATACGAGTGACGTCCTTCCATTCAAATTGTGCGTCTCCTTCTTTTACTCTTTGGCCTCTTCCAAATGGATTGTAACTTGGCGAGTTCGTTTGGCTCCTGTCTGGCTCCGGAGTTCCTTCAGGAGTATCTACTTGTGAAAAGTCTCTCTTTTTAGACAAAACATTGGAAGACTTTCTCTCCTCTACACCTTGCTTCTTTCGGGCTTGGACGTCTTTAATTCTCTTTACCACGTCGTCGATATCTCGAACCATTTCCTTACGAGCCTGCCAACGTCTCCCAGCTACTTCGACCATCTCAATATTTGTCCATCCATTTTCTTTGAGTGCGTCGACGGTCTTCGTTACTTGCTCCATACATGGTGAAAAGCAGCAAATGCCAACTCGGCTAGAATTGGAGATTACTTTTGGCAAGTGAGGAATGGCGTCCCAAGGCGATGGCAAGTCGAGGAATACTACATCTCCTGAAATCTGGTTCGAATTTTTAACAGTACTTATGAAATTTTGGGGAACATTATCAATCTCAAACCCATCGTTGCACACATCACGATGGGTAATGACAGTATTGGCATCGAGACCGTGGCTGGTCAATTCCTTCTTTGCTTCCAAGTAACGAGGCTCGTGGAACTCATATGTGAAAACTCTTCCTTCAAGGCCTACACTTCTAGCGAAGGCATGAGTAAACGACGCAGACCCGGTACCGGCTTCGATAATTCGAGATCCACTTTTCACGTTGAGTCTTTGAACTATGTATGACGAATCGTGGGTGTAAACAATTTGAGTACGATGCGGAAGTGACATTGTCCATAATTCTGGAGTAGGGTGAAGCAAGTGGATGAAGCCGTGACCTTTGGATCCAGGCATCTGCTCTCCATATTTCATACCAATCATCTTATCATGTTCATAATGGCCATATCTGGTATTCAAAATTGATCCTTTGGTAACATATATGGGCTTTATGGTGTTTCTGCTAATAAATGCAAGTACCAAGTCGCCCTCTTCAATTTTATCCTTATAGGCATAAAAAGTCATAATTGTAACTACTATTTTCCAGCTCATCGGGCTATTAAAGAATTGTACTGCATGTATGACAGAACTTAATGGAGAGAAGACTTTGTAAAGTGTTAGTCGAATACGAGGTTGGGGAAGCCTAAGACAAAAACAAATATTAATTTAGTTAATCTTGATCCTATTTTCTATTATAAATTCTCCAGACTTCTTCAATGGCATTGATACGCTAAATTGCTGCCTTGACAAAATTAATGATTGTAAGAAACTCAATCTAATTGTGTATTGAAAAAAAATCAAAAGAATCAGAAATATAACTGCTAAGCTTAATCTAATCCTTTATAGTAGATCCTACTAGAGCTTGTTTTGAGGCTCCAAAATATCTTTTTTTTTATTGAGCCATATTTTGCAGTCAACAGAAGGGCGTGTGGTGATCAATTTGATGAAATTATCAAACTCAGTTGATAACTCGATAAATTCATTCTTTGGACAATAAGTCTTTCCTTTATTAATTTGTGGGTTCTTTTTTTGAATCTTTTTGCTCTTAGCCTCGTTACAGTACACATTTAAAAGCAAGTTAAGACATTAATTATGGCTGAGAACGAACCCAATGTTGAAGATCTTTACTTAGAGTCGTATGCTTTCACCACAGCAGCCGCCATTGTTGGATCTGTGGATAGAAAGATATTCGTGCTCATGAGGGATGGACGGAACTTATTCGGTATATTGAGAACGTTCGATCAGTTTGCCAACTTAGTGCTTCAAGATGCCGTTGAGAGAATATATTTAAAAGACGCAGACAACGACCAAGGCTCGCCCCAGAAGTTCGGCGAAATATACAGAGGAGTGTTCATGATAAGAGGAGAGAACGTAGTGATGATGGGAGAGCTAGATATTGACATTGAGGATGACCATTTACAAAACTTGAAACAGATACCATACAAGGAAGCTGATGAAGAGTTGAAATCTCGTCAAGCAGCTAAAATCAAAAAGGAATCGGCCAAGACAAAACAATTACTCTATAAAGGTCTTGTACATGATTTTGTAAAATCTGACTTATATTGACTTCGAAGGTTAAATCCCATGTCATATGTACGGTATACTTAAATATTGTAAATATATCTCAGAGCTTGCCAAGAATTGTAGCACGGTTCGCCTGGTGTTCGTAGAACTTGTCAGCGAGATGGAAGTACTTAGCTTCAGCCCTGCCCAATTGGTTCAAATGAGACTCATCAGGGCCGTCGGCAATCTGCAAGGTTCTGTTGTGGGCGTACATTCTAGCCAATTCAGTATCTTGAGAAACACCTTCAGCACCGTACATTTGGATCGCCCAGTCGATCAACCTGACTACAGTACGAGGAGTCTCGATCTTAGCCATGGCAATCTCTCTTTGAGCTTGCTTAGCATCAGAGATATCGATCTTGTAGGCAGCATTCAACACAAGCAAACGGCATCTTTGAAGATTGATCTTGTGTTGGGCAAAGTTGGTAATGAAAGACTCTCTTTGTGCCATTGGCTTACCAAAGATAATTCTATGATTAGCTCTATGGGCAACCTTCAACAAGGCTTGCTCACCAGCACCGATGACTCTCATACAGTGGTGAATACGACCGGGGCCAAGACGAGATTGAATCAACTCGAAACCCATTCCCTCGGAAGCCAACATCGTGTTTGGCATGTCAGAGCTCTCGACTTCAAAGTCAGTGAATTGGATCTCGCAGTGGCCATGAGGAGCATCATCATAACCAAAAACGCTCAATGGACGAATAAGCTTAGCTTTACCGGAAGCTAAAGCCTTCTTAGAATCGATAACCAACACCGAGTGGTTTCTGTAGAGGTTCTTCTCATTGTTACCGGTCTTACACATCACCAACCACACGTCACAACGAGGGTCTCCGGCACCAGAAGCAAACCATTTGACGCCGTTCAACACCCAGTTACCCTTGCTGTTCTTTTTGGCAGAAACCGAGATGTTCAATGCGTTGGAAGAAGAAGTACCCTTTTCGGTCATCAAGAAGGCAGAACGGATCTTTCCGTCCAATAATGGCTTTAACCAACGCTCCTTCTGGTATTGAGTACCGTACTTGGCAAACAACTCCATGTTACCAGTGTCGGGAGCGTTAGTGTTGGTAGCTTCGGGAGCGACAAGAGAACGGCCCAAGTATCCAGCCATGAGACCGTATTCCAAGTTAGTATAGCCGGCACCTTCAGCATAGTGCTTAGACAAGAACATGTTCCAGAGGCCCAACTCTCTAGCCTTAGCCTTCAACTTTTCGGTAATCTCCGGAGTAGTGGTCCATCTTTTGGAGGGATCGGTATTGATTTGGCTCAAGTAGATGTGGTCGGCAGGAAGACAATAGTCATTGACGAAATCCTTGCACTTCTGGATGGCCTCTAAGCCGTTAGGAGAGATCTTCTCAAGGAAAATAGCAGGAATATCGTTTTTTACTGACATAGTTTACGGATATTGAAGGCAGTGGTTAACCGGGTCTTTATAAACCCCCCGCATCGGTCCCTCGGTAATGTTCCTAATATGGCAATGCTGAAAAAAAAAAGATGGGGTAAGAATGTGCCGTCCTCCATAGTGGTTCCATAAGTATTGACCCATGGGGTTTCGGAATGCAGCACATAAAGGGGTAGTTAGAAAATATGCATTGTTCAGGTAGGATCTGTTTATACATATTTGTAATTGCCGAGGGACTTGACGTTTCTGTAAGTGGGGTTCTTTGTAATTCTAAGTTCCTAAAAATACACCAACGGACGTGAGACCCTGGCACTCAGACGAGTGTGAAACGACATTGTAGAAAGATATTAAGACTTTATTCGATCAATAGTGCTAATACAAAGAGCTATTTACCATTTAATTCCGATTCTCTTGAGATTCATCAATATTTTGAAGCTACTATTTAAAAAAAAAAATAACGACATCAGCAGGATTCGAACCTGCGCGGGAAATCCCAATGCATTACCCGAAATTCGAGTGCATCGCCTTAACCACTCGGCCACAATGCCTAAATATGGCTTATGGACGCCTCCGCGATTGATCAGTCTCAACTGTTGTATATACAGTCCTTAACTCAACTTTTATTTGTCGTTGCCACTTCGAGTCGAGTATCCACCATGGAATTTGAAACAGAAGTACCCCAAATCCCGGACTATCGATTGTCGGAGATCCAATTCCTGTTGCAGCAAGAAAGCTACGATGGTACCAGAGACGATGCTTTTAAGAAACTTATCGATGAAGTGAAGGCTAATAATATGGCTCCATACTACCAATACCTCAAGGATGAAATCAGTGATTTTCCATTTGATCAACAATTGCATGACGAGCTTGCCAAGGCCAATGAAGAAGAAATTACCAAATTGAGCCAGAAAGTGAAAGAGGCCGAAGAAGAAGACGAAACGGAACTCGATGCGTTGGCTTGTCACCTTGAATTGGCCCTCTACTATGCCAAGATAGGCGGTCGTGAAAAGGCCATCGAAACATACACCAAAGCGTTGGAATTGCCACAGAGTAGTGGCTCCAAGATTGATATTTTGTTGGCAATTGTAAGAATAGAATTCTTCTACAACGACTACGCTCTGGTTGGTAAGAATCTCGAACAGGTAAAAACTCACATCGACAAGGGCGGTGACTGGGAGCGCCGGAACAGGTATAAGACATATCACGGTATATACTTGATGGCAACCCGTAAGTTCGAAGAAGCATCCAAACTCTTGATCGACTCATTGGCTACCTTCACTTCCACCGAACTCTGTAGTTACGAACAAGTGGCTCAATACGCGATTGTGTGTGGTGTAATGAGTTTAGACAGAGTTGATCTCAAAGAGAAGATCATTGATCTGCCTGAAATTCTTTCCATATACTCTAGCGCTGAGAAATTATTGGAGCCTATCGTCAGTTTGACCAACTCGTTATACACTTGCCAGTACAACTGTTTCTTGCAATATCTTTTAGAGACTCACGACAAATTGTTGTTTGGAAATAAGTATTTACACCAACATGCTGAATACTTTGTGCGTGAAATGAGATGCAAGGCGTACGGTCAATTGTTAGAGAGCTACAAAACATTGTCTATCAAGTCCATGGCCCAAAGTTTCAGCATTAGTGAGGACTTCTTGGATAGCGACCTTTGTCGGTTTATCCCCACCAAAAAACTTAATTGCACCATAGATAAGGTGAATGGCATCATCGAAACCAACCGTCCCGACAACAAAAACAACCAGTACCACTTGTTGATCAAGCAAGGTGACCAGCTCTTGACTAAATTGCAAAAATACGGCGCTGCGGTCAAGTTGAGCGGAGCGGAAAAGGTGGTGTAATCCATTCTCTATACAATAGCAAATATACGAAATTAGGCAATCCGTAATTACCTCCGGTGCGTGGGATATATGTCGTCAAATTGCGCTTTGATGTAGTTGCTGAAATAAGCTTGTGAGGCGACAGGCCAACAATTGTTGGTGCCTGGACGAGAATGTGAGTTTCATATAGTAGATGCAATCATATGCTCCAGTTTTATAGATCGAATGACGTGGAAGCTACGTACTTGTGGTCAGATTATACTCAACCGTCCTTCTGATTTGACAGAATTACGGAGAAGTTCCATGCACCACCAGAGCCACATGATATTGGCATGTGTTTCGACCGAATTATGATCCAGATCGGAATTAGAGTGGGCTAGGTGTGGCTAGGTCGTATAATTAGAAGTATTTATCGAAGTGACACGTATCTAATCAGGCCATGAGCCGTAAATATGGTTAATTCTTTGCAGCCGGTTGTGCGCCCCGATAAGCATTTCGATTGCATGTGAAAATGTAGTCATCTCCGTCTTGCATATTGCTCCGGACTAATAGGTTCACATGGCTCCGAAGTTTCACATAAATAGTAGAATAGTACCCTAGACAAATCAAGTATCAATTGCCATGACCAAGACTAGAGAAGAACTAATTGCTGAATTCCAAAATGAACATATCGAATTGTGTGCTATGTCCATTGCGGTTGACGGCCACGACGAGGAACTTTACTATTCGCAGGAAATGGACGATATGCCTCAAACGCTCCATTTCGTGTTGCCAGAAAAGTCCACTTACACGTTGACGATCAGATATAAGGCTAAGAGACCCATCAAGTCCCTCAAATACCACCAGGTTGTGAAGAGGCATGGAATTCCATTCAATGTCCGCAAGCTTCCTATTGGCGAAGACATCGACCCTAACAACGAGGAGAATCCCGTGCACGAGGTCACCTTCACTCCAGACACTTTGCCTGGAGGTGTGTTGGTCCGGGGTAAGTACCCAGCTACCTCAACTTTTATTGAGGACGGAAACCCGATCTTCAGTTGCGATTGGGTAATTGAAGTTGTCAAACAAGGCAAGAAACCAGAACGCCGTGGATACTAAGCTACATCCCACTATGCAATTATATGGCTTGAGTGATAATCTGTTGGCCACACGGCTTTAATGAAACTTAATATATAGACTACTTAATATACGACATGATAACACAATCAGTCCACCATTTGCAGCATATCCTAAATCCGGACATCGGGGCCCACCGGGTATATGCAGGTGTTCTGGCCTGCATGGGGCCTAGGGTGGCATGCCCCCTTGTGACCATTCACTAATCAGCCTACTACCCAACGTGACCAGTAATAACCACTAATAATCTTTTCCATAGCCGGAAACTTGCAAACGGGAGAGAACAGATACCCATATTCATTCCTATTGACATATCATTATCACTTGACTGATATCTAGCATTTGCTGAGTTTCCCCACCATGAGTTCTCCCAAGCGGCGTATAGAGAAAGATGTCATGGATCTTATGATGAGCGGCCACGATGTGACACTCATAAATGATTCGATCCAACAGTTCAACGTAATCTTTAAGGGCCCTTCAGATACCCCCTATTCCGGCGGAAAGTGGAAAGTTCGGGTGGAGCTTCCTGATCAGTACCCAATCAAATCTCCATCTATTGGCTTTACCAACAAAATCTTTCATCCCAATATCGACGAAAGCTCGGGATCGGTATGTCTTGATGTCATCAACCAAACATGGTCGCCGATGTTTGGTTTAGTAAATATCTTTGAGAATTTCTTACCCCACTTGCTTCGGTATGCCAACCCCAGCGATCCGTTGAACACCGAGGCTTCCACCCTTATGAACAAGGACGAAAACAAGTACAACTCAACCGTGAAGCAGTATGTACTACAATATGCCCAGAATATCACCAACGACGAAGAAGACGAACAACCTCATGAGAATGGCACTGTGGCCAATGACGACGACGACGAGTTGAGTGACGTGGGCAGTTTGTCAAGTGATGACGATGATGTTGCTGGTGACATAGAAATGTAGTTCATTGATACACATATTATACACGATTGTTAGTTTGTTGTAGGCACCTCTAATTTTCAGTAACTTCATCGGCTGTAGACACAGGCACATCGTACTTTACACTGGTAATGATGGGTTCAGCATTTGCGAGTCTTTTGCTAAGATTGTGTTGATGAATCAGCTGGTCCAAATAATCCCCAACCTTATTATGGTTCGACCCTAACTCACGATGCAATGTGGAAATTTCGTCAGTTTCGCTAGTGGGGTTATGTTCATTACCATTAATATTGCTTAAGTCATGCTTGATTTTTTCGAGGTTTACGGGCTCTCCGGTGATTCTAGTAGGAGTGAATTCTCCTTGAGGTCGCATTAGTGAATGCCGCATCAAGTCTAGGTCTTCAACCAATTGTGAAGTTTTGATCGATTTAAATGTGAGCGATACTAGTCCGCCGTCCTTTGTAACACCATTCATAATGGATTGTGGATAGTTCAATAATGCCCCTGAGGCTTCAATGTGGCCATTAGGTCTTTCTAACAGCATCGTTCTTGTTGATATCTTCTTCAACGAAACTTTTTGATGCGACAGAGCGACGTTCCTGCACATCAGTAACCACTACTTTACAAGTAATCATATTCACAGTGGTTGTTACATTGTCTATATCTAATTAAGAAGTTTCCATCAAGGATTCTTCAATACCATCAATAAGTCCATCGATGTCTTCGACCTTCAAGTTGCTGCTCAAGCTGATTAATTTCTTGTACTTGTACAACTTGGCGTCAATGCCGTAATTCTTGATTGCTGCAACCGTATCGGAAATGAGTCGAGATCGCGTATGTTGTAGACTGGCAAGCTTGAAAGCAAGCTTGACTTGGTCCTGCTCCTCGTCGGCAACGTCTCCAGCCTCAATACTGTTTTCATGATCTTGTACCTTTTGCGCAAGACGATATGCATCATTTCTCTCCAAGACGCCATGTAACGTTTGCTCTAAAGATTCAAGGTCATTCTCACTTTCCTTAATCTTCTCATCAATCAATAGACGACCCTGAGCATTGTCTTCGACATCCTCAAAGTAGTTTTTGATTAACGAGAGAATCAAACTTTCAGATTTCTCATATGAAGTCTTCTTATCGTTAATTTCAGCCTCAAGCTTCACTTTGGTTTTCGATAACCGGTTTAAGTCAGAAGTGAAAGAGTCGGAGAGAGAGTTAAGCATTCCATTGACCATCGAAGATAAGTCTTGCATTGAAAGCTTATTTTCCTTGCCGTATTTATCTACGACATTGCCTTCTTTATCCAATTTGGGTGGATGGGGAGTATATGTTTGTAATACAGCGGCCCCTAACGAAAGTTTATGATCTTCATCTTTAATTGGAGTGCTTTCAACAGTACGCTCCGATATTATTGTTAATGGTCTGCTGAGTGGTTGAGTAGCGATCTTGTCTGGGGTGGGTGTAGACATGGCATCGAATGATGATTTCATCGATTCGTCAATAAAAATGTTTTCTTTGTTCTCTCCAGCTCTAATCTTTTGGTCTTCATCAGCCTCTTCTTGTAAAGTTGTCCGTTGAGTATCTGGTGTTTCCATAACATTATATGCTGGTTGAACTGGCGTAACTAACAATTGTTGGTTTTGTTCGTCGCCAAAAATATTGTTCTTTAGTATCAAGTACTTGGCAGTCTCATTTTGCATATTGGGCAAATCATCTCTGGCACCGCTACTTAAAAGGAATCTTACTATTTTAGAAGATCCTGCGCGGGCGGCTAAATGCAAACATGTATCACGATTTACATCTTGATGATCCAAAACGTTCTTCAATAAATCCACCGAATTGTTTCCAGAGTTCAGAAGAGCTTGAAGTTTGGTTAAAATTATTCCCAAATAGTAACGGAAGCTTTCGTATTTCGAATCTACTTTAGAAAATTGGCACAAATAGTGGAGTGGGGTACGACCATTACTATCAGTGTTAATGAGACACAATTCTAATTCGTCCAACATTTTGGGGAAGTTCTTCATCTCGTAACAATTGTTGAACAGAATCAACTTAGATAAGGGATTGAGCCCAAAATTGTTAACTTCTAATGGGTTGGCACCCTTAGAAATGAGAAGATGGGTCATTTGGTAGTTTCCGATTGAAGCAGCCCAGTGAAGAGCTGTGTGACCCTCGTCGTCAATTGACTCATTAATATTGAAGTCGTAAGGAGGGTTATGAATAAAATATGGGATAGGAGCGTTCTCCTCGGTAAAGAAACGCAAGATCTGGGATGCGTAAGATTCTTGAACTTTACCCTTAATGCCGTCATTAGAAGACTCCGAAGTGTCTGGATCCTTTTGTTCGTCATAAGACCAGTTGGTTTCGTTGGTGGATTGCGACAGCGAAGCCTTGGTGTGTTGATAACTGATCTGGTTAGGATAGTAGGTTGCTCTTTGGGGCGGCTGTGAGGTTGGTGGTTGATGCTGGGCTTCCTGTTGTTGCTGCTGCTGCAAACGTTGGAATTGAAGTTGGTAGTTTTGGTACTCATTCTGAATTGACGATTGTGGCATCGTCAGCGGCATCATTCCATTCATGAAATCACCTTGGAAAGTAGGAAAACTCATAGGTTGAGGTACCGAGCCTGCGGATGCCCCCTGGCCTGATTGTGCTGCTGCCATCATTTGCATACGATACGCTTCTTGTGTAAGAGCCGGGTCGCTCATATCGGTACGAAGCTTCTTAGATGGTGTATCTTGTGGCTTGTTCTTTTTGACATATTTTCGTTTTACGGGAGTGCCATCTTTGTTAAGTTGACGAGTCTTTTTAGGTAATACGGTTGTTGGGTCCAAGTCAAGATACAATACTGGGGCCATTTCGGGAGAGAGCCCATAATTTGCTGCCAATCGTTGAGCGTCCTCAAGCGGGATCCATGTTCCTTGGAAACGGCCGTAACCACCTTGGATCTTTTCGTGTAATCCTTGTTGGACGCCCTTCTCCAAAATTTTTGTTCGTTTGGCTTTGGGGAAATTACAACACTTTAAAATCTGGGTTGCGTTGACCCAGTTATCTTTAACTCGGCGCATTATTGGCGAGTCATTGATGCAACATTCATACACATCAGTCTAAAGTTAGTAAGAGACGACGAATATTAAAAATTGTGGATGGTGACACGGGTGATGTGGTAATCATCATAATTGGCCAACATTCAACGGATTTTCTTAAACCAAAAGTCGATAGGCCTGTTCTTTACGTAGTTCCCTTTGATATCCGATGTTCATATGAGAATCGACACTAGGAAAATTTCAAATAAAAATAGCTCTTCTTGCGGTTGTTAACGAGCAAGATGACGCGGGATCTACTTTAGGCTGCGGATTCTTTCCAACTCAAACCTCGACCATTCAAAACAATTCAGATACTTACATTTGAATAAGTGGCTATGTATACCAGCGGGCTTCCCGTTGTCATGATATAATTTTTCCCACCGAGTAGATTTGACTGTTCATCAACGAAATTGGAAATTTAATAAGTTGACGCGTGTATTGTATGCAGTATCTATAGTTTTAGGCATTGCCTTATACCAGCCATTTTCGGTAATGCGAAAGACGAGACATTGGCTGTTGAATGTAGAGTAATAGCTTTTTAAATATTATAAATGCGGTAGCTGGGGCAAGGGAATTATGTTGGAAAAAGAGGACTAGAAGATATATGTCTACGTTTTTAATATAGATTTATTCGTACATACTTGGACTTATGTTTCTTCTAAACATATCCGATAACACCGTGTGTGCAATGGCTGCGAAAATTTGAAATATGGTAATAATTCAAATTATACTAAAATTTTAATACGAGTAAGTTCGTGATGCTTATCGATCTGCCAGATCACCCCTCAACACTAAAACTTGTTAAATGATCATGTCATGGTATTGTTACGTCGTTCCTACCCCATGATGAGATTGCTTCTAACAATAGAATGCATGCAGGTTACCAAATTACCATGTCAACCGCGACTACGTCATAGTTTCAGCGATCAGCGACATCGAAAGTTTAGTTAAAAAAAGTGGCTAAATACAAGCTTACAAGAAGATAATTTATAGTAAATAGAGCCATGTATCATATCTAGCTAGTCAAAATAACCACTACAAATGCCATTCTGGAAGCAAACCAACAGGGTGCTGCTTATCAGGTGGTGCCAAGATAAACAAATCAGTGCACCAACGGTATGCGGAGAACAATTCCGTGTTGTTTCGGACTGCAGTTGTTTGTTTAGTTTCGATTAGCATTTACCCCAGTTTATTTAAACCTGCGCATCGTCCGCCCCTGCCTGATCCAAACAAGTTCACCTGTCAATATGGGAGCTGCTAGATCTCGCCTAGGCATCAAGGAGCCCAGGGCTCGCCAGGTCACCGGTACCATCGTCATGCTTGATGAAGAAGACAACATCTCGGGAATCCTGGGAGATCCTTCTCGAGATTCCTTGGCATTAAAGCGGTCCGTTACCGGTATCATCTTGCATCCTCAACCACATGATAACCCCAATGATCCACTCAACTGGCCCGTATGGAAGCGGGACTTGTGTTTGCTCATCGTAGGTTTTCAAACCTTCCTCGGAGGTGGCCAATCTCCTCTTTTGGCTGCCGGCATGAACGGGCTTCATATAGAGTTCAACAAACCATTAGCCACGGTGTCCTATCTTGTTGGTGGTTTCATGTTGGCTCTTGGATGTGGCTCAGTTTTTGCTAGTCCGACTGCCATCTTGTACGGTAAGCGATTTGTCTATTTGGCTGGAATTCTTCTTTTCCTCATAGGCTCGATAATTGCCGGAGCATCTGAATCATTTGGTGTGCTTATGTTGGGAAGAGTTATTACTGGATTTGGTGCTTCTCCTACCGAATCGCTTCCTAGTGCTACCATCGCCGAAATCTATTTTGCACATGAAAGAGCTTACAGAGTCGGTATTTACACCATGCTTATGCTTGGCGGTAAAAATATCGTGCCTCTCTTATCTGGATTAGTGTTTCAACTGTTGGATCGTCATTGGCTTTTCTGGATTCTTGCCATGTTCTTGGGAATGAACTTGGTCTTAACATTCTTATTCGTTCCAGATACTTTTTGGGACCGTGATCCTACTCCGAACAAGCGTTCCTTAGAGGAAACTGAAGCAGCACATAATGTGGCTAATTATAATCCCCCAGAGCGCCGGCCTAATGCATTTGCCCTTCATCGTCGTACAACCGAGAATGTGCTTGAAGTCGAAAGTTTATCGTCATCGATCATGAATACTTCGCGAGCAGTTAACACTGTTGATCCAGCTCCTGTAGCTATAACCGAACCCACCGACCCGGAGAAAGGCATAATTCCCCCTCCAAAGAAGTCGTATTGGAAGAGTTTAGCCCTCTTTGATGGCCGTCATACTATTGACAGTTGGTGGATGGTAGCATTGAGACCATTTTACTTGTACACTTACCCTAGTGTCCTTTTTGGATCTTTTATTTACTCATTGGCTGTAGTGTGGTTAATTGTAATCTCCGAAACCATCGCTGACATTTTCCATGGACCCGCATACGGCTACTCCCAACAACACATTGGACTCTTTTACATCTCACCTTTCATTGGAGGTGTCATTGGATCATTATCTACTGGATTGATCAGTGACAGACTCAGTCGTTACTTGGTGAGCAGAAATCACGGAATTTATGAGCCTGAGTTTAGACTCATTATGTTAATTCCTGCTACTTTTTTCATTGCTTTCGGTCTTATAGGTTACGGTTGGTCTGCGCAAGTCGAAGATATGTGGGCTGGACCTGTTCTCTTCTTTGGCTGTCTTGCTTGCGGAAGTTCCATGGCATCAACCACCGCTATTACATTCACAGTTGATTCATATAAAATGTTTGCATCCGAGGCTTTAGTGTCGTTCAACTTTTTAAAGAACTTCCTCGGATTCTTATTCTCCATTTTCAATAATGACGCATACAATGCCCGAGGCGGTAAGAACACTTTTATAGCATATGGCGTGGTTCAGCTTTTCGTTAGTTTGTTTGGTATTCCCTTGTACATCTATGGCAAGAAATTGAGAAGCTGGACCGATGAGAAGGAGATCTTGAGAAACTTGTACCATGTGGATAATGCCCCTATGACCGCCAGTGCTGCTGCTTCTACGCATCATGGCGACGAATCATTGGATGACTCGAGAACTGAAGACGAAGGAGAGGATAACAAGGACAACTCTCCAGACCCTTCACCAGACTCTACAAATACCGAAAGAGTCGAGTAACATAACACTTATATCGCTAGATTTTTATATTTTATAACTTTCAATTCTAAAAGGAAGTATTTCATGCTAAATCTGATAAATATGTGAACTCGTTGATGTTGGGATTTTGTTTCATGTAATATTCGTATCGCTGATGAAGTGATTTTCCATTCCATAACTCAGGTGTACCCACTATCAATTTGGGCATTCCTAAATTCTCTATAATACATCCACTGATGAGGTTGCCGCAAATTGCAGCCCCAGACCAGTCTCCAGTTAGGCAAAATGCGGTAACAAATGCCCCACAGAACAGATTTCCCCCACCTGTCACATCAACAACATTAACTTGATCCTGATGGTAAGCTGGAAATATTTGATTTGTATTTGGAGCAAGAACGTAGCAGCCCAATGCTCCGCATCTTAGAACAACGCCTGACTTCTCATTCATATGCCGATAAAATAATTCAGCGACTTCTTTCATACCTTCAGCTGTGGTTGGAAGTTCTGAT
Source organism: Meyerozyma elateridarum (assembly GCA_030574335.1). Taxonomy (NCBI): domain Eukaryota; kingdom Fungi; phylum Ascomycota; class Pichiomycetes; order Serinales; family Debaryomycetaceae; genus Meyerozyma; species Meyerozyma elateridarum. Next base: position 521,951 of record JAJMEU010000001.1, read on the forward strand.
CGTCCCACTAAATCGCAAGCTTCGTCCAAGTTAGGCGAAAATACATCTATCTTGGGCAACAATTGTGTTAAATCACTAAAGTTCTCGGATATGCAATCGTCCGGAAGAGGTTCATAGATGAATATAGGGCTATCGCTGCGTTTTGCTCGTACATCGTGAATCAATTGATCGCAACGCTCAATTGAACAGATTAAATGCATGGATCGTGCATGCAATAACTCTTGGTGAGAAGCCACGTCGTCGGTTTCAATTCGCTTTTTGGGTGCCAAATATTCAAAATGCCTTATACCGTTCTCATCGTAGATATTAGCGCCCCTGGTAGTCAAACGAGAATTGTCCACTCTAAAAATCGAACCCGTTTTCCAGCTACGCAACTCATTCTCTACCTCTTCCGGAAAATCTGATCCTTTATCTATTATGGCACATATCAGTTGAGATCGAGTCGGTCCCGCTACTATTCGAGATCCAATCAATGCATACGGACCGGCTCCTCCAATAATATTATAGTCGTTCGGTCTCTTCAGCGACGGCGGATATCTGTTTTCATCGATGATAAACATCCCCAATGTGCCGAACAAAGCCATTACGATATGTAGAATGGCCAGTAATACGTTTGTTGAAGACTTGTCTATAAATCAATGGTTTCGATAAGGTGATAATCAAATCTATCGTCTTATACTCTAAAGCAGCATATATCCGACAAAGTGCCCGCTTGGCCAAGTGGTAAGGCGCTCCACTCGTAATGGAGCGATCGTCGGTTCGATTCCGACAGTGGGCATTTTCTTTTTTCGTGTGTGCGCTACAACGCATAGAATGTTACTGAATGCTTACAGGAAAAGATAAAGTGTTCTTTTTTTAAATTTAAGAATAACAATATCGCTTTTTTAAGGTTATAATCTTAACTGCGTGTATATTACATATGTCTTTGTGTCTTGTACTTTTTATTAATTAAACCTGCAGAGCTATTATTCGTAATATTAATACTAATTGCTAGATGTTGGTGGAGGAGGTGGTGGAGGGACTGATTCCTTAGAGGGACTTTCTACTTGAACATCACTTTCTTTAGACTTTGCGAGCTCCTCATTCATGAAGTCATTGAGATCTCCTAAAGTTGCGGGATTAGCAGGAGCATGATGCTTCTTTTTCTTTGCACCACTCCGTGGTGGTGGAGGAATAGAAGCTCCAGCATTTAGTGGAACAAAAGAGTCAGGTCCTGGTGCTGGCACTGCCACTGGTGGTGGTGGTGGGGCTGAAGCAGTATTATCGGGCGGGTTCATATTGTAGGTATAATTCTCTTTTGATTCAAAGAGTACATCATCAACAATTTGATTATTTCCAAACTTACCAATTACTTCAGGAATCCTATGGAGTAATCCGTATCCTACATCGCATCCAAGGACACCACGATTTTGTCCGCTTCCCCAGGTACGAGTCAAATTTACTGTGACTGGACGTAATACGTCGTAATCATGATTGTATACGTAGAGTGTAATTGGAACAAAGTCTTCATGGCTCTTCTGAAAATGGAAATTGTAATAGTTAAGTACTACTCTTGATAACAAGGACTCCCCGCCCTTAGTTAAGAGCCCATTATTTTCTTCGTCGTTGGGAAACGCTGAATCGCACCCAATAATGTAGTCGGAATATGGAATCAATTGAGCTTGAAAAGCTGGAGATCCAGGGTGAGTGTTTAATATTCTCCACACATGAGTGGCCGTGTTAAGATGCTGTGACTGCACCACCAAGCCTATTTCGGCAAATAAGCCGTCAAATATGTTGGTTACTCCGAATGCCTTTTCAGCAATTGAGTCTGCTGCAGGCCCAAGAGGGAGATTGACTTGGCGTACAACACCACCCTTTGCACTCCACACATCCACAATGATTTCTTTAGAGGCTTGCTTGTTTTTGCTGATGGTTGAAAGTTCCTGAATGAGAAGGTCCGAATTGATCATGCCTGCTTGTTCCGAAGTAGTATCTCCACCATAATTAATCAGACCGTCGTCATTGATATTATAGCTATAGGAAGAAATCGCTGGGTACATCATGGGAAGCTCATGCCCATTGATACGGATTATATAGTCGAACCATGTTTCTAGTCCACGCTCATGCGCAGCAGAATGAGGGATAACTTTCAATATACGAAGTCCATATCCTTTGTTGTTGATCAGCAATCCGTTCTTAAAGTAGGAACTGTCCTGAACCTCCTGGCTCTGGGTCCCTTCCAACCGGTCCACTAACTTTTTAGCAAAGGAGAACATGGAGTAGTTATGTTATGGAGAATCTTAACTTTCGCATTTTTGGCAGTTGCGTTCCTATCAATGAAATAAAACGATACATCATAAACATTATACTATACACTACATTCACTATGTGGCTAAACCAGGTTGGCAACACCTCCTGAGAAAGCTAAACTCCAAGTTCGACTTTGGCCGTCGTCCAAGTAGGAAGAGTTCCAATTGCTTGACGAGAAGAAATCGTAGGAAGTACTAGGATCCGTCAATGCCTGGTTAAGTCTTAAGATACCAGTCCAGCCGCTGTTAACATTGTTAATAAAAGTTGAAATCTGGTCAGTCCACTCCTGCTTGACGTATGTAGGTCCTCTCATAAGCGACGAAGCTGGTGTAATTGGAAGCATGTGAATACCGTGAACGTATTCTGGATGTTGGTCTGGAGATCCAAAATAGGTGGTATAGGCGACCTTATTGTCGAAGAATATACCCGAAACCTTGTTGGCCAAGATTTGAGAAGGTTCAACATCATTGTCGTCGGTGTAGTAGAAATACTTGTTCAAGGATCTGCTCATGATTGAGAGCATCAAGTCTCCACGAGCTTCCATGGAGCCATCTCCAATAACGCTACCCCACATCTTCATGCCGTAGGCAAAGTTGTAATCTTCGGAAGTCGACTCCTCATTCTTACCATCACCGGAAGCAAATAAGCCGGCGGCCCATGAGTGTCCAGCGAACCAGTCAAACATTCTAGAAACGGGGAAATACTTATCGTCAGTCGAAGGGTTGGCAACGTCTCTGACCAAGGAATTGACCCAGTCTTTGTTGTCTTCAGCCCAGGTTCCTCCGTATTTCTTATCAATGTAACCCACTACTGCCGCAGCATGTACGTAGTAACCGTAGTGAAAGTGATGGTCGTTGTAGTAAGGACCGCCGAAATCAGCTCCAGTGTCACCATTTTGAGCAGCTGTCGAAGTGACACCACCGAACTTGGTATCATACATCAATGGGTAGTATTGCTGATTTGAAGTGAAAACTTTGAAGGCATCTTGCAATTGCGAAAGGGTATCTTTAGCAACATCATCGTCACCAATAATTTCACTGACGACAAGCAAAATGTAGGCGTACTTGTCAATAAGCTTACCCGAAGAATAAGTAGAATCTACAGAAGTAATTGCATTCTTCATATCAACGGCGAGTTCACTGTTGGCAGTTTTAGCTAACAATTGAAGCTGTTCTTTAGTGTAAGAAAGTTTTTTGGTCATTTGACTAGTCCATGGAAGAAACAGGATATCACCATTCAATTTTTCGGAGAAACTCAATTCGTTAGTCAAGTATCCTGTCATTTCGCCCTTAGTAGTAGACATCATTTTGATACCTGTAGACGCTTTAGTACTGGAACTAGTAAGAGCATCAATGTGGTGTGGTAAAGCAAAAACGATAGTGTTTCCTGAGCTGGAAGAGCCGTTAGTAGCATACTTGAAAGAGTAATCAGCAGACGTTCCCAGGTTGGCAGTACCGCTGACCAGAGCGGAAGTAGCGTAAAGCCCGGCTGCCTGGTCGTAGAATCCCTCGCTACTGGTGTCATTGGGGGCAAGGGCGAGTTGCAACACAACACCGTCCACTGCTTTAGAGGCAGTAATAGTGTCTGGCGATTTTGCACTCAACTTGAAGTCATCCGTGGATGCCCCCTTAGGGAAAGTGAGATACACTAACCAATCACTTCCACTAAACAAGGTCACTCTGTACTTCAAAACATTTGATTGCAAAGCCTTGGAGGACTCTTGGGTAATTTCGTTAACAGCACTCATCGTGTTCAATTGAGGAATCAATTTACCATGGTAAATAGCAGAAACGAGACCCATACCTTGAACCAATGGAATATCAATGTAATCTGAGGAAACTGATCCATCTTCAGAAAGCTGAACCAAGACCGACATACTCTGCATGTCTGAGACCAGCATCTTATTCTTACTACTAGTGAAACTAGAAGCTGAGATTATAAGCTCTCCGTCAAGAATTGGATTAAAGTAATAAGAATCGACATCTTTGTTATTAGTATCACTTGATCCGTAGACTCTGTCACTAGCATTAGTATGCTGCACAGCAAAACCATAGTAGTCGCTATTCTTCCAGTATAAGCCGTATGGATAAGTCCACACCATATCCGTTTGGTTGTCCAAAAAGAGATTGGCATAAAACTTGTTAGTTTCAATAGGCAAACCGTTGTTGCTGACGCCAGAAGGAATTGACAATGGTAAGGCTTGTCTCTTGAAGACTGAGGGAACATCACTTTGAGAAACCGCTTGGAACAAGTCTCCGGAGAAACCATTACTGGCAGCAGCTGCGTTAGGAGCTGGCTTTGAAGGAGTAGCAATGGAAGATGAAGAAACAATGGCAGAAGCCAGAGCAGAGGAGAATAGCAACACCAGGGAGGCAGATGCAGATTCTGATGGCACAGCTTCCTCGCTACCAGTTGGACGGGTGTTGTTACTGAAGAGACGCAACCTAGTCGCAAGCGAGGTAGGAACATGCGAGCTAGAGACTCTGAGGTCGATTGTCGAGGTGGCATTGCTACGAGAAGCATTGCTGTGACCAGAGGCAGCAGCAACATCCTTAATAGTGACCGGTCCAGTAAATTGACTTTCGTCAATGGTTTTGGTTAATTTCTTCGACAGAACCTTTGCAGTGATCAAAGGATCAGGCCTAGTTTCAGTGATAGTCTCCATTGAAGTTGAAGGCTTGAATACAGTAGTAGGCGTGACGGTGGCTTTGTAAATTGTCTTAGTGGTAGTTGGTGCAGATTTAGTTATAAACGCCTGGGCATGAGAAATATCGGTCACTGTGTCATAGTCATAAATGGTAGGCCTTCCCTTAGTCTTAGGAGGATCTGCTGGAGTGTCAGTGGCCTGGTGTGTTTGAGTCTCCAAGCTGGTATAACAAATATTCTTCGCACATTTAGTGTGAGTCAAAAGATTGGTTGAAACCAGAGGATCTTCGTAAACATAATGGAAAACGATTGGAATACCAGTTTGAAGTCCTTGTGGGTTATCAGCAAGAACTGTAGCGAGCTCCAGTTTAAAACATTCTGGAGTGATGTAATTGGTTTCAGTAACAGTGAAAGTGTCTTCGGCAACGGCTGATGCTAAGCATCTTAGAAGCACTAAAGCAGATACCCAACTAGCAAGCATGTTTTCTGTGAAAGAACGACTTAAGTGAGCAAAATAATGAATGTGAAGAAGTTTGTTTTGCTTGCAAGCTGTCAGACGATTATGAACGTTCCGCAACTACTTCTAGTTATATATATATATACTACGGTACCGTTGAGGCTTGAATCTGACATGACAGATGCCCCCGTAGCGTGCATATCCAGCACGACAATGACATCATTTGAGATCGTTTAGGCAAGGAGAAACAATAAGAGGGAGCCAGCAATTACAGGCTACTCTGAATCATTAGCTGGTCACTTGATCTATCGGTTCGGGTACCTTTTTTCCATAATGAACTTTTCGCAGCCGTTGTGACTTACCAGCCATCTGGAACAATAGAACATCAGTGCACCCATATTAATAGCTTCTCGTTTAGGCAAAGCAACCAGATTAGACGGTATAGAGAGGGCCCTTGGTGAGTTGCAGGAATTCGAATTTGACACAATAGCACACTAGCACAGGTCTATGATCGTCTATCTTCATTAGCTTATAGGTTAAATATATGACGATAGTGTAGACGATGCGGGTGCGAGAGTTCGCAGTCAACTTGAACCGAGAGTGGATTTAATTTCTAAGAAGACAACTAGATCATTCTACTAATTATGATTGCAATTAACGACAGCGGGCTTAATGTAGGTACGAACTTTAATTTTCGCTAAGAAATTGTTTCGCTTAGCGGATTTAATTACATGGAGTTATTGAGCAGAAATAGTAGATACAAAATACCATATCTGCAACTACTCTCTGTAGATGTAACATGTTTGCAATTGTAATTATGATCCATAAAATCATATAAAAAGAGAGTATCAGCTTGATTTGAATGGCAATCTCTTCATTGGGGGACTTGGTCTTCCCACTAAGATAAATGTATCTGTATGCCGTACATAAAACAATCTTTATTCAAAAGGATGACATAGAGGCCCAATTTTGAAGCGATCTTCCGCTTCATGCGGTTTATTTAAAACTTATCTATTTATTGTACTACAGGCGACGCAAGTTATCAATTTTTGGGCTTAATTGGGTTGGAGCATCTTCGATACTCTGAAATGTTACAAATAGTATCACCGTTCAATTGCAAAGTATATGATTTCTATAATGCTCAAATAATGGTCCTATTTACACAATAAGTTGACGAGCAAGGAGAATATTTGCTTGCCGTATTTCTTCTGATGCTCTTTATCAGTATGAGAGGAAATAAATTCACTGGCTTTGCTTTGATGGGCTGGATACGGAGTAGGATGGTCATGATATGTGTGGGTCTTAACATTGAGATTATAACCATGCTGAGGGCTAAAGAAGCCACTTTCAGAAGGCGTCTCGGGCAAGTTCATGAGGCCTGCTAACGAGAGAATTGGTTATCTGAAGTCGCAACCATCCCACATGGGACAATCTTGACATGCCTGCAGGGAGGGTTCAAGAAGGTATATTACATAAGCAACAGAATAATCTGAAAATTTCAATAGTTTCTGACATCAAGGCATAGAAAGCTCAACGAACCAATGCAGTCCTCTTTCGTGAGGTCGTTTCATTCTACTTCGAGCGCCAGTTTAAGAAGACCATGGCAAACGTTTCGTGATGGCCAAATCTGGTATGGTTTGACCACCAGAGGTTCCAAGAGACATCCATTAACGACGAAACAAGGTAACAAGCATTATTATAAAGGTACAGGATCAAGTGGTTACGGTAAATTAAATAAAAACGGAACCTATGTGATGAACTGGTCGAAAGTCAGAACTTATGTTGTTCCTCCAGATTTGCATACTTCCGGTCTTAAACCACTTGTATCTCCGAACTCTCCTCAAATAATTCAACAGTACGTTGGTTACAGTGACGGTGCCAAGAGTCCAGAGCTCGCATGGCGAAACATCGTTGACTTCATAGAGTATGGTGAGAACTACGACTACCAGGATCTCGAAAAGAACGAATACAAGGAGACTTTTGAAAACGATATGAGCGTGGCCGATTCAGCCATTGAAGAGAAAAAGTCGGAATAAAAAGCCTGAGCCCACAGTAACCCATTCTTCTATAATAAGGTATAGTAATGCTAAATAATAATGTACATAGATGTTAACAGCACAATTTCTGAACCACAGCGTAGATTTTCATCCACATCGTCTTCAGGTGAAAAATAATTGTACTGCAGACAGACTCGCTGGGTATACGCGATTTGAACTCGACCGAACCTCGTCGCGATACTGGATTCGAATGAGTAGTCCCAGCTCCCAAATTCAGCTTAACGATACTCCCAATACCACTCCCCCAACGATGTCTGCGACTGCCACACCAATTCCTGAAAACGAGGCGCTACAGTCATCCCAAATAGAAGACCAATCCGAATCACAACCGAACCCTCAATCTGAAGAACCTGTCCCCATGGAAGTCGATGAAGAGGAGGATGACCAGGAAGAATCGCTTTCGCTCCCGCTTTCAAAAATTAAGAAGATATTCAAAATGGACCCAGATTATGTTTCAGCAAATCCAAGTGCCGTGTATGCCACCGGACTTGCAACTGAACTATTTGTTCAGTATCTCGTTGAACAGGCGTCAGTGAATGCCAAAATGGAAAAGAGGAAGAAATTGCAATACAAAGATTTCAGCTCAGCTGTTTCATCCCAAGAAACATTACACTTTTTAAATGATACGATTCCAAAGCCTCAACCTATTGGAGAACTACTTCGAAAACGGAAGATCAATGTCAATGCTGACCAGACCGATGTTCTTGGAGACGGATCTAATGCAGATGCAGACGAAGACATGGAAGATCAGCCGTCCACCACTAAGCCTCTTCCAAAGGGTCAGCAAACCTTGAACTTTATACCTCAAAAGCCGGCACCTGTAAAGAAGGCAGTAATTCATGATTTAGTCAGTGACGGACAAGATTAATTGAATGGCAAAAATTATATTATAGACAACCGCTTGCGGTTTAATACCCAGAGAATGTTCTTGACGTCTCTACTCATTGGCTGGCCGAATTTAATCCCTAAGCTTTGATAACCCTGAACCATGTTATACGATATGACGTCAGGAACAGTTCTTTCGTAAGCTTGAAGACCTCTCAAAAAGTAAGTACCAAAGAGAGCTCTAATTGCCGGGGTGTACCGACGTCGCTGATCGACGAGGTTTTCCTTTTTAGCCTTTTTGAACAATGAAGTATGCTCATTGAGATACAGCCACAGATCACTAAAACGGGAGCTGAGAAAATATGAGTTTTGTTTCTCATCTTCTTCCATCATCAAAATAAGCAATTCCAAAGCAGCTCCCGTTACAAGATTATAACCGCTATCGACAATTTCATTTTCGGCTTCCCCTCCGACAATAGCTAGTAATATCGGCCAGTGCTCGGCAACTAAGGGCATCAAAAGTGAATATTGTGTCGCAAGAAGTTTATATGATTTCTTCAATGTCTTAAGCAATTGCAACTTTAAACTTGTAGACGGATTTGTCAATAATCGAAATCCGTACATGTACATCTTTTGTATCGTAAAATAAATATTCTTTGGAATTGGAGAAGCATATGTCTGGTCCTCTTCGTGCGCATTGCTTTGCTCGGGGTCTGCTTCTTCGTCATCGGAATCTGCATCTTGCTCGGCAAATGGAGTATTTGGTTTTCGTGTAAAGTATTCCTTTGTTGGATCATACTGCTCAAAGGGATTCATAACTCTATTAGATTCATCAATTAACTCAAGTAATGAATCCATGGTGGTAAGACCCCAAGGTTTATAATTTGAAGCCATTTGAGACTCTATCGTCTTGTCATTAATATACTCAGACGAAACTTGACCAATAAGATCTTCAAATATTATGAAAAAGCTCTCAACTAAACTTGAATACCCATGATAGGTATCGATTAAAATTAACATTTGCACAAGGATATCATTAAGCTGATTCCTGACAAGAAGCTCTTTTCCTGCGATTTTGACGATTACAAGTAATATGGAGGGTACTGAAATAGTGAATGCATCAGCCAGAGACAACCTCAAACTCAACGAGTCTACCAAATAGTCTTGGTTATCCAATATCAAGTTCTCAATTGAATTGTTATAATATTTTTGGACAATCTCACCTAAAGCATTAATGGCGCTTCGCTGCACCATCTCATTTCCTTGGTACGAAGCACCTTCTAACAACAGATAAAGGTAATCCATAAGAAAGTCACCGCGGAATTCATCGAGAGTTAAGCAATCCGATAGTCTGCCAACTGAATCTAGGGCGATTGCGAAAGTCCGTTCATAGGAATTTACTACCGAATTGAACAGCATAATGTCTTCAGGTTGCCAAAGTTGTGTACTACTCTTGTCTAGAATATCTCTGGAGGATGACAATACTAAATATGATAGGTCTTTTTCATTATCATTCTCGTCTTCCTCGATGTCTAAGAATTCAGAAAAATCTACCTCAGTAGACTTCGACAGCGTTTTTAATAATTGATTGGCGACCCAAAGAGTATTTCCTAGGCTTTGATTACTTTGATTTGAACTCGAAAATAAGTCCTCAATTAAACTTGTTCTGTTTAATTCGACATCCGCTTTCAAAGAAAAAACGTACTCCACAAGCAGCGTTAGCTGAGATTCAATGTGGGAAGAAAATACGTTTGAAAAATACGCAACTTTATTGGTATCTCTGTTGAGTAATCTTGCATTGACGCTTGACCAATTTTGAGATAATGTTAACATGTTACCGGCAATATTAGCCGAAGTGGTAGCTAGATCGCCTTTTTGCTTTATCTTTATGATATTACTGGCATTAATTTGACGCCCCAACTTAATACCATCCAAAGCGTCCGAACTGTCAGGTGCTTGTATCTTTTGTGAAACGAATTCCCTTTTTGGACCAGATTTTAGAGCTGTCTTTGAGTTAATGCTGTTCAAGTTATCTCTCAAGGCGGTTGCAAAAGAGATTTGGGCTGAAGTAAGACTGTCACCGTGGCGGAACCTAGGAATAAACAGCTGCAAAAGGGAAAAGTGCAATTTTAAAGAAAGAAGGAAACCTGATATTCTGGATTCATCAGCCGAAAGCAAAACAGTTGATGAATTTTCTTGAATCAAAAGATTAAGCTTTGATTCCACGAGATCACAGAACGCTAAAGAGGCCTTGTCGTCTTGTTTAACATGACCGTATCCTATCTCAGAAACTATTTCTTTAATTTTCATATCTTGTTCGTTCGGTGAAAGTTCCACTAACAAAAAAACCAACGAATCAATGAACAAAGGAACACAATCCGCAAATAGAGTTATAAAACAATTTTCCAATATTCTGATTAGCATACCCTGGATCCTATCCACTAGCTGCATGTTCGAAGCTAACTTGTTACTTTTGTTTGGATTCTTTAGTATATCTTTAAAGAACACATTTAGGGAAATATCCAATTGTTTAGAGGTAGCATTTAGCCACGAGATATTAGAGTTCAGGTCGTCATTTACTATTTCGATTTGTTTTAAATTGTTGTGTGCTCCAGACTGCCGCTCCCATTCTCTTTTGACTTCTTCTAATCCAGACGGTTTAGAATCTCGCACTTTCAGTCCAACCACTTCATCATTGAACACTCGTGCAATTACAGTTTCAAGAACGTTGATCATGTTGATAGTGACTGATGAATGTACATTCGACGTAGAAGTTGACAATTTCACGATTCGAGAAATAATTCCAGGCAATACCTGCGAAACTTGATCGACTGTCATTCTTTTTGACAAGAGGAAATGGAGATTAAGTAGACTTGAATTGGTTAACGCTAGCTCCTCCTGACCCTTTGATATGCAACTGAGCTCCACAGATTCTAATAATGCAGATGAGGTAGCTCCTAGCCACTTAAGTCTGGGTTCTGAGTCCGAGAAGTAGCTATCTCCAACAGTGTGAAGTAAAGATTCTATGCAATTAACAACAGATGATCGGCTCTGAGATGATGATTTTATGAGATCGAATTTTTCACCGAGTACTAGTATCATGGGAAATAACTGGTCAATCATTGTGTCATTAGGATTATGAGACCATGAATATCTGATTAAAAAGTGTATAACTTCAAAAGTCTTCGTTAAGATCTCTGCGGATAAATTGTCTGACTGTTTGATCAAGGAAGTGATGGGAAAGAATATGTAGTCAGCTAATTTTGGAGAAAGAGAATAAATAGAACTTTTGTTGTATTCAACGTAATGCTTGTTTAATTGTATTATTAATTGACTCAAGAGGTCAGATATGACTGGCACTTGCAACTGAGCATTAGGTGGAAGAGTGACTTTTTCGTTTAACGCAACACATGTGGCCTTGATTTCTTGAAATAATGATTGTGATAGTTCATGGGTATTGTATACCTTCGGTATGGCTTCGTCAACCGCCTGGAGCTCCATTACCTGCTCTACTTCAACAGTGACAGTTGAATCAAGTATATCGAAGATCCGGTACATAAAAAACCCGATTCCTGCATATCGATTTCGATTCTCAAGTTTGAAAAATTTTCTCCCGTTTTCATCTTAGAAACCTACTACAGACAACTAGTAAGTACCTTTACTTTCTGTTAAGCTGTAAGCGGCGGTTCAAGAATTAGTCTACTTTGTGTTTGTTATTGATTGTCACTTTTCTAAATTAAAAGTGCCGGTCAATGGGAAGCTCCGAGAGGCTAATACCTTGGATCACATAAAAAGCTCATGAATCCTCAGCTTTGCTTGGACACTCATGTGCTCATACTAACATTCTAGCATTAGATAAACATGACCAGAACTTCTGTTTTAGCCGACGCCTTGAATGCCATTAACAACGCCGAAAAGACCGGAAAGCGTCAAGTGTTGATTCGCCCTTCTTCCAAAGTAATCATCAAATTCTTGGGTGTGATGCAAAAGCACGGTAAGTACTATTAAGTAACTCCGAACTGATAACTGGATGGATTGATCGGTGTTCAGTCCCTTTCTGTCTTTTAAGTGTTCGGAAGATCAATCGAGTGGTGTTCTTCGAGTGTTGAACTTCTTGTTCGACTCATTGAGTATCCTCACACATTTCATTTCTCTGTTTCATTTGCTAACTTCAGGTTACATTGGTGAGTTTGAGTACATCGACGACCACAGATCCGGTAAGATTGTTGTTCAAATTACTGGTAGATTGAACAAGTGTGGAGTTATTTCCCCAAGATTCAACGTCAAGATCGGTGATATCGAGAGATGGACTGATAACTTATTGCCAGCGAGACAGTTTGGTTTGGTTATCTTGACCACCTCTGCCGGTATCATGGACCACGAGGAAGCTAGAAGAAAGCACGTCTCCGGTAAGATCTTAGGATTTGTATATTAGAATATTGAATATATCATCAAAAATTGTGACGAAATCAGCTGTAACATTAATATCGCGAAATTTACAATCTTTCATTTCCTCGACTAATGGGGCTCACCGAAAGCGCTAGGTTCCTAGGATCTACATTGTCATGGACCTTGCGAGCCGGGTGTGTGGCCCATCTAATTCATGAATATGTTTATGAGTTTACGGAAACCCGAGGAGAATCCATGCTTCCTACCTTACAATCTCACCATGATTATGTCCATGCATTCAAATCATACCGATTGGGCCGTGGATTAGACATAGGAGATTGCGTCGTAGCTACTAAGCCCAGCGATCCAGATCATAGAGTATGCAAGAGAATAACAGGAATGCCCGGAGATATTATTCTTGTTGATCCTTCATCGTCGTCAGAGTTGACAAATAGTGTAAGCGACAGTGTAATTCACGATGGCTTCAACAAGTACATTCGCATACCTCAGGGCCATGTATGGGTCACTGGAGATAATTTATGTCACTCGCTAGACTCCAGGTCATATTCAGTGCTTCCCATGGCGTTAATACGAGGTAAAATCGTCGCTGCCAACTCCATGAATCAGGGTCTCACTGATTCACACGGAAAACTTTGGTTTTGGAATTTTCGACGAATTACCAACACGTTTGTAGAGAATTAATGGAAACGACAGTTACGCAATATATGTCTAATATTTCAACTAACTTTATTTATATTGATTTTGTTATTTTATTTATGACTGTTCCAACTTACGGAACAATGCCAAATCTCTAAACGTGCGAGCGCCAAAGTAGATCGAGGGACCACTTAAGATGAACACATGGAACAACGTGGAAAAGATTGAGGTTCCCAAGTAGTAGCGATAGAACACACCGATGTATCCTACCAAAGTAGTGATGAAAACAGTATGACTGATTACTCGAGTTCCAGTCAACTTGAACATATTTTTGTACATGTCTTTTCCTAAAAGAGAGATCCAGGAGCCAATCAAGGCTACAAAAAGAGTCACTGCTCCGGCAATAAAAAACAAAGGAACCACAGGATTGACCGTAGAGGCATCTCCAGCGAATTGATGGTGGATTTCTGGTTGTAATCTAAGACGCTCGGCAGGTTTGAACGAAGCTTGGGCCACACTGGTCAATTCATCGCCAATCACAACTTCCGCCAATGATTTCTTTAAATTCTTTCCATGCTTGTTAGGACCAGTGCTAGCGACAATGGCGGTCAAGAAAAGCTTGCCCTTGGATCTTAGGCTCAATGGGATTTTGGAGGCTGGGACCGACAACTTGTATACGGAGTATTCCAGCAAATAGGAGGGAACATATGAGGCTTCGAGCCCATTGCCATCACCGAGAGTCAATACGAATTGGTGAGGTTTTTTTTCTGGATCAGTGGTATCAAGTTTCAACTCAATATCTAACTTATCTTTCATGTTCTCAAGAGTGACATGCTTGATTTGCTGGGTTTCAACCTCTCCGTATTGAATGATATCCTCACCAACCCTCACAAGTCCTGAGTGGATCGAGTAGGAATACGCAACAGATGCCAATTGGCCAACTGCGCATATCAATGTACTTAACTTCATTGCCAGAGCGTGTGGTAAGATGAAGGTAACGGAGAATTAACGTGGTCGCTGTCCACAACCAAACACCAATTTTCAGTATCTGCCGTGGTTGCAAATTCCAGTTGGTTCTTAAGAAAACAGTGTACAGAGAACTTTTCCCAAAAAGAAGCAATGTAATTGTTTTTAAAAATTATTGTATTTTTACTGATAGAAATTACTTATTTTTGATTTCGACGTTCACGTTAACGGCTGGAGTAAATGTTCCCATAGTAGTCGAGGTGCAAAATGAATGGGTTCAGCCAATGCCACAGCTGAGTAAACCAAGAACGTACTTCCCATTACTATAAGCATTACGAGAATAAAAGGAAAGAGCACAACGCCTGTTTTAGAATTGCAAGCACGTAAAATAAATTTAAAACTCACTGATAATTAATAATGAAATGAAACCTAGGAGCATCATGATGTTCAAGTAAATCGAAGGTATGCCAATCATTCAAATATTGTATATTATAATTGGGTATTATACATCTTGAATAATAGAAGCTTCTCTAAATTTCTGTACCGCAAATGGATTTGTGGCTATTCCTCAACTGTTCCATCATGCTCGTTCTCTTTGGGTTCACTGACGCCGTACCACTGGTGATCTCCTATAGTTGGATGCATTTGAGTTTTAGCATAATCTGGAAGCCGTGGTATATCGTCGACTGCTTCAAATAATACTGCCCCCATTCCCGCCATTAAGTGACCCAAGTTGTGGCAATGCATTAGCCAGAGTCCTGGATTATCAGCTGTAAACCTAACAACTATATGACCCCCTGGTGGCACCCACCCAACATCGTACTTAGGAGGGGTGTCAAGATTAAGCCCTTTATAATCATTCTCGATTGCTTCTTGAACAGACTCAAATGGGAATCTCTCCTGAGTGCTGAAACTTATCTGATGGAGCGTATGGCCGTGAAGATGGAATGGATGCTGCATTGCTCGATGATTGTCGATGATGAAATCTATCGTTTCTCCATACTTGATGCTATTGGTTACTCTGAAATCCCAATCTTCTTCCCGTAACGTACCTTTATCATGACGATAGAGGAGAGGCTCAAACATATCCAATTTTCCAGGAACTCTGGCACCGTCCTTTAGCATTGTGAATTCTACGACTCCCGTCCTATGCATATAGAAGTAGAATGTTTTGTCTGCTGGGCCCGTATTTGCAAGTTGATCTTCTTTGTTAAATGGAACTGATATACGAGGCCAGGCACTTCTTGAAGTTGAATCTATGAGTTTTCCATCCAAATCTTGGAATTTATGACCATTAAAAGTAGTCCGACTTTGGAAATCCTCGAGTTCAAAATCAGAGAAAGATCCTTCTCTTCCATACACTAGCAAACCAATGCCTTCCACAATTTGGGGAGTGCCGTAGGCTGTGAACCGCATTCCAAACACATCTCCGGGATTGCCTTGATTAGTTTGTACCAAGATAGTCATTCGTGATGCAACAGGGAGTACTAGTTGTTCAACTAGCATCGGCGTAACAAATACTCCATCAACGGCAATTACCCAGAGCCGATGACCATCAATTGAAAACGCTTTAGTATACTGTCCACCGGCATTTAAAACGTTTATCATTTGCCAGCTTCTGTTTTCAGTGAATTGCATGAACTTATCCGACTTCGTAGGAATACATTTTGGCGAGAACCCGGGAACTTCCATAGCAAAATTATCTATATTCATATCCTTGTAACCGTTTGCATCCAAGTCTGGTATGCATCCCATAGAATCGAAAGCAGGTATTACTGACTTGTTTCCCTTCAATGCCATTTCAGCAAACTTAGAATAATCATGACAGTAGACTCGACCTCTGCCATTGATCAAAATGCTTTGGATACAAACAGGATCAATTCCGAAGTGGAACATTCTGGCCATGATGTCATCCATATTAAGCTTGAAAGAGTCATCACCAATTATCGAAATTGGATTTTTCTCTAACTTTTTAAATAGTTTAAGAGCTTTAGAGTCTCTCGTAATCTGCTTGTAAGGTCTTTTCCGTGCTCTACTTGGCCGGATATTAATTGGTCCATAAATACCGTCTGTTGAATAACCGCGGTAATGCGCATGGTACCATGACGCACCGTACTGTTCAGTAAATTGAAATAAATACCTGTAAGTGTCTCCACTCATTATTGGGTATTGGGTGATTCCAGGAACTCCATCTGACCATGGAGTACCTTTCTGAAGAATACCATGGAAGTGAATTGAGATTGCAACTGGAAGCATATTTTTCACAGTTAGATCAATCCAATCGCCTTCGTCCCCTTCAATCATCGGTCCTGGTGACTGTCCGTTAATCAAGAATCCGCTCTTGAACTTTCCATCCGGCGCATGGTATGTGTGTGTTAATTCAAACGTATATTCTCTTACCGTTGCACCCTTAGGTGGTAGTTGATCGCTCGCTAGACATAATGATGATAGCACTAATAATAACAATGGAGCCCAAGAGATCATCCAGTGCACTTAAAGATAGATAATACCCGATTCGTCATCTTTATCATCCATAGAGTCTAGCGTAACATTTTGCAACTGCAACCAATGCATCCTGTATACAGTACGAAAATATAGGCCGCAGACGTTCCAACTGGAAGTTCGAGAAGACCAAATTGCCATGCAATTTTTGACTTCCAAAACCCTCTTATATGCTCGAGTGATCTTCTTGATCACAATCACTTACTACTTAGTGGTAGACCCACTGAGTATCCTTGAGAGTCACATTGTGGTGCTCCTTGGACAGGCCATGGAGTTACCTATGCTTCAACCAGACTATAATAGTGCCATGTTTGGCTTGATTGCCGTATGCTTTGGAATACAAGTAATGACTGATGTGATCCCTATCTTGGCTGACAACGTGGAATTCTTTGAGACTATGGTTCCTACTAGATTGACTATCTTTTTCCTGTTGGCTGCGTACTCTTATTTTACTGAAAACGTATTGTTTGGCAATAACATCATCTTTGTATATTCCTTTTTCGAAATCTGGTTCAATTTCTTGATCTTCAACAACTTACGTGACGAAAAATACTATAGAATGAAGCATCTTGTTGAGAAGCACGGCGATCAGTTAGAAACGGACCAACCTCGGGTGGTGGAGCTTGATTAATTTATAAATTTCATGATAGTCCAATGCAAACACTCATCAATCTCGCTTAGATCGTAGAAAGTGTTCTGTAATACATTCACACCATTCAAATGATTTGTGGCATCTTCCATATTATCATATCTCAGAGCCGTAAGACGCAAAATTAAATTCACGAAGATTTCATTGGAAGTTACATCAATGGCAACATCCAAAACTTGCCCCAACTTGTTTTCACAAACAAGATGATAAGTTGTACACGGAGGTTCCACAGATTTCTGAAATGGATTATCAATTGACTTGGAGCCATTTTTAGTTAAGTTAGAATAGTTCTCTACCAGCATCGTCAGCTCAAGCTTACTTTTGAACGCTTCTATGTTGTTTTGTAGCACGTTCTTTATGGAATTCATGTTAATCTCATGACGTATGTGTCCAAGCAATGGCCGAAGTATCAACGGATGGGAGTTTTGTTGCTTCCATTTGGTCATTGCTGTAGGTACTTTTTGTTTGAGCGAAAGATTATAGCGGAAGAAGCTGCACAACATGAGATTCATATAGATTAGAATTGCTTGAGCCCTATCATTGTTTGATGATGACAAGCTGTTAGTGTTTTGATAGAGATTATTGAGGTCATTCTCATTATCTTCATCGTAAACGATATTCTCTATCTCGATGATTTCATTTTCGACTTCCATTAGGATCTTGTTGGAAATAATCAGCACGTTGTAGTTTATCAAACCCTTTGCCTCTCTGGTTAGATGGTAGAACAAGTCTTCCTCAAATACAAAAAACCTAGCTTTTTCTATTTCCCCGATAACTTCATGGCCACCCATAGTTTCGAAGGTCTTTTCAAATGTCGACAGACCAGTTAAGATATAGTCGTCTTCCATCTTAGTGAGAATTCTTACTTTAATATACATGCAATTTCTAGATCCTGCTCTTCCATTGAGGACAGGAACAAATGATATGTCACCAGTGGTTTGGTCTTTCCTTAGCAAGGCATTTCCATGATCATGGTAGCTGGATCCTGCAGCTCCATAACCGTATTTTACACCTATAGCTCTAGAATTATCTAGCGGGTCTCTCATTTTGTAAAGTACTTCATCGTGTTCTAAAACTTCGATTAATGCCGACCAGTAAGTTCGTTCTTTTAAAACCTGTTCATTAAGCTTAGTTGCAGCATTTTTGAAGGAATCAGTAATTTTCTTGAATGAAGCAAGTTTCCAACCATTTCCTAAACTGGCGACTTTACTCTGCATATCATTAGGATCATCATAGCTTGACAATCTATCGGCATTCAAAGAACCTGGAGGTACGTTTTTAAGAAGATGTGGAGACATGGTCGACTTTCCCACATTTACTTTAACCGCTGATAACATCAAAGATACGAAATCGAGTGAGAGTGATGTCTCATTAAGAGCTGAGTTCACTTGTTTGGACAATTCAACTTTGTTCTTTTGAAATTGCTCATATTCGTCTTGGTAGCCTTCATCCACAGCTTCTGTTGTGAGGGCTTCTGGTGTAGCGGTCGCCAGAGCCGACTCTGCTATTTCTTGTTCGAGACCTTTTTCACTAATATTGAGGAAAGAGTTGCGCTCTTGTAGTATTCGTGGAATCAATTCTACTACCGAAAGTTTATCTTCATCCTGTAAGAAAGGATCTGCTCGTTGGTCCCCTACAATAGAAGGATCCAATTCTAAGTGTACCATGATGAGTGAAACTCAGTTGAACAATTTCGCGATTGCGAAATAGCTTCAGTAGTTTACAACAATTTACCTATATCAAAAATGTAAGTATGGATATACTAATATCTATTATATATCTAGACACTTATTCAATCCATAAAATCGTCAAGGTCTCCCTCTTCAATTGCTTTCAAAAGATCCATTTCATCTTCTTTAGCGGCTAAGTTGTGCTTATTTGTTTCAGTGCGATTGTCTGGCGATGGATATCTCATGGACTTGACACTGTCGTTGTGTAAACTCAAGCAAAACTTGATTCTTTGATCAAAGTCATCCTGAGGTAACTTAGTTGAGTAGATATCCAACAACTCTTTACTCTTCATGTATCCCTTTTCGTGATTTATAGTAGCTTCAATTACACCATCACGAATGGCCTTCGCCACGATATATTCGGCCAGCTCTTCAGAGTCTAAAAGCAATTTGATGCAGATATCTTTCAATGAAATCTTAGAGTAGGACAATGAGATGATGCGTATACCGGTCTTGATAACGTTCTGACGCAACCTGGACACAAGAGTATAATTGTCATCAGCTTTGAACACAGGTTCGTACTTCTTGAGGACATCTTCGAATAACTTCAAGTCACCTAATCTGACGGCCTTGGTCACCATAAAGTAAGGTTCAAAGTTACCATTTTGCTTCGTGAACAATTTAAGTTCAGGAATGTCACCCATCAACAATTCAATAATGATGCTGAGTTTGGTGGCTGCTTGAATGAAACCGACTGCCAGCAGGGTCTGAGGAGCTTTTCTGGTAGCAGCAATCACATATTCATTGGCTGACGAATAGTCTAATTGAATAGCGTTAAAACGAGCAAGGTAGTAATAGTATCTCGCTACGAGTGAGTTGCCGGCATTTTCAGGGAATTCGGTCTTTTCCACGAGGTTATTAGCTTGGGTGACGTCGTGGCATAACAGGTAATTTCTGAGCAAAAGGGTGATGACTGAAGCGGCAGTTTCGGAGTCGTGACGTAAGGTGGCCGTACGAAGCGCTGCCAACAATGTGGGGCGAATAGTGTAGAGATCATCTAACAATTCCTTGGTTCTGCTGACGTAGAACCAGATTTTTGCCTGAATAAAGTCAAGTGAACGGCGGTTATAGCTTTGAACCAACCATACCACCTTGTCGTTAAATTCGTCGAGCTCTTTAAGTCTTTTGTTGTCGAGAAGGTACACTTGAACCAACAAATGGATGTACAAATCTACTTCAGGCTTCACCAGCTGCTTGTTATCTTCATCCATAGACTCTTCTTTAACTTCAATTAACTTTGTCAAGTATGCGTGCTCGTTGCTGCTACGGGGATAAGTACGATCAATTACCGTTCCGAGAGCGTCGCCATGATCCACCAACTTCTTTCTCAACGATCCCAAATCCCGGAAAACTCTGGAAATGTATCTATTATCTAAATTAGCGGCGGCTTTGTAGAGCAAGCCAAACGACAGCTCAATTTCTTCGATCAATTCATCTCGTTCATTGGTCAGCGAGTTGTCGGCGCCGGAGTCCACCATAGTTACGTTGCCACTTTTGTTGAAGCTAAAGTTGATAACTGGTGGCACTTTGTAAGTGCTTAGGTAAGAAATATATATAGGGTAGGACAGTAAATGTAGTTGCAAATAGTGGAATATTAGAAGCAATCTGAATATAATGAGGGGCATGGAGGTCCGTTTATTCCGTCAAGTCAATTTCGTTTTAATGCAAAGAATTTTCTCTCTCATGTTTACATCTTTTCGTTAATTGATTGTACACATAATGTAAGGAAATAGAATGCGTATCATTCATCCAAAGAGTATTTCAATTTATATGTCATTGCTTATTATCTCTGCTTGGTCAAGTAGTTCTCATTGTTCTTCTTTTAAGTTGATGAGTACTCTCGCCTTGTCACATTTTTGCTCACCTATTTAATCGTTTCGTATCTTTTTTATGGTAGTCTCGGATTCAAACGAAGCTACGGGGAATGCCACTCTCCCCTCTTATCGATAAAAACTGGACTAAAGTAAAGCACCGGAAGATTATTGTAGCCACATACCCATATAATTCTTTGTTTCCTAGATTTATCTCTTCTCCTCTTGATTTCTCTACAAAAAATCAAACAATATTATTATTAAAGCAGACCAAAAATCTAATTGCGTTACCAACTACAACTAAACCACAAATCTACACGAACATATATTAATGATTACAACAAATCATGACTAACAACAGCCGTTGGACTGGTTTGAAGTTAAAGATTGGCCTCTCAAGTTGACGTTGGACTTGCCACCGCTGGCACCGCCTGCGCCCCCTGCCGAAGCATTGCTGGTCATTTGAGCCTTGATTTGTCTAGCCATAGTGTAAAATGCTTGCTCAACATTGGTTGATGATAAAGCTGAAGTCTCCAAAAAGGGAATGTCCAAAGCGTCGGCAAACTCTTTGGCGACAGTGTATTCTACCTCCTTCTGCTGGGTCAAGTCGGCCTTGTTACCCACCAACAACTTCATCACACCGCCAGTACCATAACGGTCAATCTCCTGAAGCCATTGCTTAACGTTATTGAAACTGTCCTCGTCAGTTACGTCGTAAACAATAATGATACCGTGGGCGCCTCGGTAGTAGGACGAGGTGATGGTCTTGAATCTTTCTTGGCCAGCAGTATCCCAGATCTGTAACTTGATGGTTTTGCCATCCAACTCAATAGTTCTGATCTTAAAGTCAACACCAATGGTGGAGATGTAGTCAGGGGTGTAGGTATCATCTGCGAATCTCAAGAGCAAGCATGATTTACCGGTACCGGAGTCACCAATCAATAATAACTTAAAAAGGTAATCGTATTCGTTGTTCATGGCGGTAGGATCAGGAAAACTTCTATAGGTTGATAAGCCACCAAGGTCGGGAGACAAAAAATTAAGTGTTTAGTTAACAAGTGCGATCAGGACCACTCACGCAAACTTTCTAAAAAAATTGATCTTAGGTATCTCCTTAGGGTAAATATCCAAGATTATAGGTCAACCAGATTATGCTGTAAGAAGTGCCGCTGTATTGAAAAACGGATGTGCACCAATTTATGTGGTTCCCTACAAACAAAAAAACAAGATTCAGTTATTGCAGATACAATAATCGAAATCAATTGTTGCGCCACACACGACCGGCTTCGTCACTACTCTCTTGTGACAGAACAACTGTGCACCACTACAACTACTTGAATCACTAAGTTTAATAACTTATATTACAATACACGTATAGATCTCTACTCCATCTTCAGCACCTCTTTCGCAGCAGCGCGTGGTCCTCTTGCCTTCTTTATAGCAATTTGCACCATCTTCTGGAACCAGAAGATATTCAATGTGTCCAAAATGACGTTTAAGCCCAAAACGGTTACGGGTAAGAATTTGGGGTTCTCATCCCATACAGCAAACATTGCCTTGGCTACTTGGACGACAGCGTAGAGTCCCCATACAATTCTAACCGAGAAAAATACAACTAGGAGGCAAAGTCCGTTGATGATTACCACCTTGTTGCTGATAGTTCCCGCGGGAAGTCTCGAGGCAAACCAGTTAATATTAACAAATGGGGTACTAAGTTCAAAGATTAAGAATGCTGGGAGCCAAGGAAGGGCATAAGGGTAAAAACAGCACCCAAATACGTAGAATGCTGCAAAACCATGAACTAAGAACCCGATGCCGAAGAGCTTAAAGTACCACAAGCATACAGCCAAGTCCCAAAGAAAGTATCCTATAGTAATGGCACACACAAGGCCGCCAAAGGGAGTGTAACCCATAATTGAGCCTTTGGGGTCGGCGTCTCGATTAGTCCAGGTGGAATGGAACCACATAGGTAATGGTGCAGCAAGAGATATCACACATTGTACCATAGAAACTACATGGATATCAAAGTTGATTTTGGTCTTTTTGGGAAGATCAGTATAAGTTTTGCCGAACCATCTGGTCAGAAAGTATGGACTTATTAGCTGGATCACCGTGTAAAAAGTGACGGACACCAAGACCTCATGCCAATGAGCTTCATAGTAGTTTTTGGGCTCCGCTGGAAACGGACGGTACTTAGCAAAGTAGTCTTGTTCGTAATGGGCAAAATCGAACATGGTGGTGTCCCTATGCTAGGAGATGTGGGTCTAAACTCAAGCAGGTCAGTTCCCCTAATCGGTTGGGTGAGGAGTGCAGGTAGTGGTGTAAGGATTGATGGGGAATAACCGTTGAATTTCAGATGAACCGAACGGCCATGTGAACCACCGAGATATAATAGTAGAAATTTAGACGAGATGCAATAAAATATGGTTAAGTATCGCTAAATAGGCGCCTACAGAGTTTTGGGCGATTTTTCTAATTAGATCGGGATCAGGGTCCCTGTAGCTGCTAAGTATCTATGACATCAGATATCGTAGTAAACCTCGGTCAACTTTCCTCTTGTCTGGACAATGTGTGTCTAAGCACCCTCCGCCTCAACTTATAAAGCCCTACAACGATGTGGCATGCCAAACCATTCTATTATTTGGCACCATAGGAAATCCAACCACCACGTGCAGGTGAAAATTTGATTTATTCGATCTTCGTTTAGATACGATCACTACCATGTCTTACCCACTTGTATGCTTAGGAAACCCATTGTTGGACTTGCAAGCCAATGTCACCCCAGAGTACTTGCAGAAGTACGACTTGAAGGCTGACGACGCCATTCTTGTTGAAGAAAAGCACATGCCTATCTTCGACGAGGTTCTCAAGATGGATAACTTGCACATTGTTGCCGGAGGTGCCGCCCAAAACACCGCCAGAGGTGCTCAGTACATCTTAGAGCCAAAGTCGGTCGTCTACTTCGGTTCGGTTGGTAAGGATGTTTACGCCGACAAGCTCCGTGACGCCAATGCCCAATACGGTTTGAGAACTGAGTACCAAATCCAAGACGATATTCCTACTGGAAAGTGTGCTGCTCTCATCACCGGTGTCCACAGATCGTTGGCTACCGACTTGGGTGCCGCTAACCACTTCAAGGAGACCCACCTCCAAAAGCCCGAGAACTGGGCTCTTGTCGAGAACGCCAAGTTCTTCTACATTGGTGGTTTCCACTTGACTGTCAGCCCTCCTGCCATCGAGCTTTTGGGTAAGCACGCTGCTGAGACCAACAAGGTATTCGCTCTCAACTTTTCTGCTCCATTTATTCCTCAATTCTTCAAGGACCCATTGGACAGTGCCCTTCAATACGTCGACTTCGTCGTTGCCAACGAATCCGAGGCTGCCGCTTACGCTGAGTCTCACGGTTTGGCCGATGTGGCTCACGACTTGGAAGCTGTTGCCAAGCACGTTGCTAGCTTGCCAAAGGCTAACACTAAGAGACCAAGAACCGTTGTGTTCACTCACGGTTTGGAGCCTACCATCGTGGTCACCGCTGAAGGTGACAGCTACAAGATTAACAAGCACCCAGTCAGAGAGGTTACTCCCGAAAAGGTGGTCGACACCAACGGTGCTGGAGACGCTTTCGCTGCTGGTTTTATGGCTGCCTTGGTTCAAGGTAAATCGACTGACGACGCTATTGACATCGGTCAATGGGCTGCTGCCTTGTCCATTCAACAAGTTGGACCTACCTTCCCATTCCCCAAGCAATCCTACGCTTAGGTGTTTCTCCACTGTAATCATTCAACATGACTTCATGACCTCATCTCCCCTCATCTTCCTCTAATGTGTATAAGGAGCCTTTAAGCTTCGGTAATATGGTTCTGTACTCAAGTTTAGACATTATATAGACTATAATTCAACTTATTGTACAAATTTATATTGTAGCCTGGGTTGCGATGCTCATCGCACTCAAACGTCCATTTTCAAAATCCACTACCCAATGACATCTCAAGCACCGTTGGTGCTGAGGGATCATTACTATCGGTTAGCTTCGGAGGTTCCCGACGAACGTATCCAAGCAGCACTTGCGCTCATATCTGAGCTTTCAAAGGTTAATGATGACGAAGAATGGAACTACGCATTAGGACGTCTCATTAAAGGTTTAACTACTACCAGACAAAGCGCCAGATTTGGCTTCTCTATGGCTCTTACTGAGCTCTTAACTGAGCTTGTAAGCAAAAATTCAGGGCTTTTGTCAATTAGAAGTTATTGTGATAAAGTTATCAAGTCCACTGAAATCAAGTCCTCCATGAAAGGTAAAGATGAAAGAGCCGTCTTATTCGGTCGTTTATTTGGGCTCCAAGCTTTGCTCAACTCCGGTCTTTTGGACTTAAAGAGCTCTCAGAAAGAAGATAGGGCATTTTTCGTCACCAGTTTATGTGAATTATCAACGGTTAAGCCATGGCTTCGAGAGACAACTTTGTTCACTTTATGCTCATATATCAAACAGTTGGCTCAAACTTCACAACTCGAAGATACGCTCATTGAACATATCTTTGCGCAGGTAGATGTCCATGCTCTTACAACAACATCAGAAGGAGTCGCTATTTACTTGTCTGTTCCTGAAAGAAAGAGGTATTTAGCTGGCAAGGTTGTGAGAGGTAAAACTTGGAAGAATAACGATCCATTCACAAAAGGTAACCTTCCTATGTTATCTAACGCTCTCAAGGAAGTTTCTTCTATTGATCCAGAAGACAAAGGCAAGGAGGCAAAGCAAAAGAGCAACTGGACTCCAAGAATTCCTTTTGTTTGGGATTTCATCTTGGAGAATCTTGTCAATGAAGAGGACGATGATGTCGAATCAAATAAATCAAGTAAAAAGAGATCTAAAAGTTCTTCCTCTTCATCTAAGAAGCAGAAATTAAACGACTCCGTAAGTGCTGGTACTGACAAGTTATCATTAAAAGAATTCTGGAAAGTAATTGTCGACGAATCTTTCTTCTCTGAAAAAGCATCTCATGAAAGAAAGTACTGGGGTTTCGAGATATTTGGCAAATTCATCACTGTCGTAGATGCTAAGCAGTTGCCGGATCTTTTCACTACGAATATCATGCGATGCCTTATCAACCAAGCTGCTCAATCTAACAGGCTATTGCACAAAATAGCTACCAAAACGTTGGGCACCTTGGTTAACGTTGGCAAGGATAAGCTTAAAGCGCCCTTTATTTTGTCTGCACTTATTTCTGAAGACTGTGGTGGTTGTTGGAATTTTGATTTGGTCACCAAGTCAAAAACTGTTGATTCTATAATTTCAACAGTAAGAGAAAATGATGATGAAGTTTCTAGTAACTTCTTCTTCAATGAAGTAAAAAATGCGCTTATTGGTGAATTTGAAAGAACATTGAACTTGAATGACCAAGATTCTTTAAGAAGTATAGAAAGCATACAGAAATGGGCCCTCGATAAGTTATTGGCTCTTGTCAGAGGATCTAAACAATTGATTTGTTCAAATGAAAAATTGGCTGAAAGTGTATTAAAGTTTTTTATCAAGAACGGCTTTTTTGCCCACAAGGATGATCAGCAGATTTCTGACTCAGTAAGAAAGGTGTGTCAAGAAAGAATCAATTCAGTACTTTCTGAGCTATTGAGCACACCCAGAGATGATGGTAGTTGGCCATTGTTCTGTGTAAATTACATGAAGAAGTTAAAGGGTTCAAGCAAGTATCACCTCGTTTCAAACTTAGACGAGGAGTTGCTCAAGGTGGAGGATTCTTGTATTGAGAAGATTGAATCCCTTAGAGAAGATCGTAAAACTCCACAGGGGGATTGTTTAATGCTTTTATACGCTATGGTTTATCTTCAGTTAAATATGGGAGATGAGGAAGCCATTGCGACATATGAAGATCTCACCGGAAGTCTTGAGGGCAAGGAAAATGCAGACGATGAGTCTTCCTCGGCCATCATTTTGACTGAAATAGTGCTCTCATTTATTTCTCGCAAGTCATCACTTCTTAAAAAACTATCTATTTTAGTTTGGGACACTTTTCTTTGTTCTAACAATTTTGAGGGACAGCCATTGCTAAATGAGGCTTGTTTAAAACTTCTTTATGACATTTTGGTTGCAAAAGAGAACAAGGAGGGCCAAAGACAGCTTTTTGAAGGAGAAGACGAATACGCTGAGGTCGACGAAGACGGAGAAGAAGATGATGACAATGATGATAATTCCTCATCTGAGTCTGCCTCCGATGATGAGAGCAGTGACGGCTCGGAGGGTGAAGAAGAAGGTAATACTACTCAGATAGATGAAGTAGAAAAGGAAACCAATGTTAAGTTGGCTCAAGCTTTAGGTATTCCTACCGGTACCAGTGGTGAAGTTAAGTTTGAGGACCTTGATTCAGATGATGAAGATGGCGACGACTATGAGTCTGACTCAATGGACGATGAGCAAATGATGGAGATGGATGATCAATTGTCGAAAATCTTCAAAGAAAGACAAAATGCTTTAGCAAGTGTTCCTACTGGAAATAAGCGTAAGGTAGAAGTGACAGAAGCGAAAGAGCAAATGGCATTTTTTAAGAATCGGGTTTTGCAATTACTTGACACTTACTGCAGCAAGAACCCTAATTCAGCATTGAACCTAACCATGGTAGAACCAATTGTTATCTTGATTGGGTTAACTTTGGATAAGGATCTAGCATCAAAAGCTCAAAAGTTCCTTAAAAATCGTTTGAGTAAAGTCAGAGTCGAAGACTTCAGTCCTCTTGGCCATGAATCTGCAGCCATCAGCAAGGAATTGCTTAAGGTGTTGTCAAAGCTTCAAAATCAAGCTGCGAAGAGCAAGTCTCAGATACATAGTCTTACGTGCAACCTGGCATGTATAATAATCTCCAGAGCTCTTTTGACTCTCGATGAAGAGGCCAATACCGAGCCAGTGATTGACTCATATGCTTCAAGCTTAAAGTCTTGGGCAAAAAATTCTAAGGATAAAACGCAGCCAGCAATGTTCTTCGATCTTATTAACTGGTTGAATTCTAAGAGAAAATAATCTAGACTATTTATATAATAATTCTATCTCTAATGGATATCTGTAGAAGTTCCCTAGTGGGTTTTTCGCAGCCGGTCCATTCCAAATTTTACGCGACAGTGTGTCTAATGACGGATCCTACGCGTAATTATCAGAACCAATTAAACACTAGTGCGAGAAAACCGATAAAATCAAGTTTCACCGCTACCACGTATAAACCATGTCTGCCTATAAACAAGCCGGCATTTCTTTGAACAGGGCAATGGCCATTGCTGCCAGAACCGTCAGATCCTCCTTGAAGCCAGAATTCAAGGCTGCTGCCGAGAGAAGAGGTAACTCCGAGGCCAAGGTTACCAAATACGAGAATGGCACTCCATCTGAAGCCAAGCCAGTCGGTCAAAACTAAGTTAAAGCTGTCCAGCGTTGATTAGAATGTCCAGAACTATCATAGAAAAGTTTAAAATATAAAATTTCAGAGTAATTATAACTGTAAGTTTCTCTATCTTTTGTCTATTTGCACTATATACAAAATCTAATTCATCAAAGGAAGTGTTTACTCTTTTTTCTCTTCCGATTCAATTGCTTGTTGCTCTTCCTCTAATTCTTGCGTTAATTGTTGTACAAGCTCCGCTCGGGAATTGTAAGGTAAGTCGTCGATCATGGATTTCACCATCTCAATTTCACCTCGTTGAATCTGTTGACGAAGCTCGATTTCAGAAGCCTCTTTGTCAAGACGCTCCTGTTCTGGGTCTTCCTCCTCCTTACGGTGTTTTTGGAAGCTTGTCTCGTCCAAAAGCCTAGAAAGTTCTGATTCAGGATTGCTAAACAATTCCACGAATCGACCGCTTTCCACTACTTTACCGTG
Organism: Meyerozyma elateridarum; assembly: GCA_030574335.1. Lineage (NCBI taxonomy): Eukaryota > Fungi > Ascomycota > Pichiomycetes > Serinales > Debaryomycetaceae > Meyerozyma > Meyerozyma elateridarum. The sequence continues at coordinate 550,800 of JAJMEU010000001.1, forward strand.
CTTGCCTAAAACTATTACATTTTCAGATTTGGAAATAGTGGAGAGCCTATGGGCGATAGAAATAATCGTCATTTTTCCTTCAGAAGTGAGGTTTTTAAGAGTATTATTAATGAGACTCTCCAGCTTGGAATCAAGAGCTGAGGTAGCTTCATCTAAAATAAGAATTTGCGGTTTCTTAATTAACGCTCTTGCGATAGCAACCCTTTGCTTTTGTCCTCCAGAAAGAGATGCACCTCTAGAGCCTATTAGGGTATCATATCCATCTGGAAGTGACATGATGAAATCGTGGCAATTGGCTTGTTTAGCAACCTCAATAACATCATCCATAGTTAACTCTCCGATTTGCGCAGGAGTTAAACCGTATACGATATTCTCCAATATACTGCCAGATAATAATACTGGTTCTTGTTGTACTATAGCAATGAGGGATCGTCTTAAGTCTCTAACTTGGTACTGTCTGATATCTTTCCCTCCAATAAGGATTTGACCGCTGTCTATATTGTAGGACCGCAACAATAAGAGGGCAATGGTTGACTTTCCGCATCCAGATGGAGCCACAAAACAAGTACTGGAAGCAGCAGGTACGGTGAAGGAGCACTCCTGGAAGATCTTATGATGTTTTCTAGTTGGGTAACTGAACACGACATCTCGGAACTCAATTTCGTTTCCAAGTTGTGCGGGCACTCTCCTACCCTTAATGGCATCGACATCATCTTCGTGATCAATTAACTCGAAGAGTTTGACACCAGCTCCTGAACCTTTCATTAACTCCATGTATGTCGTGGTCAAACTGTAAAGGGCCATATTAAACAACTCCAGGTACATGGTAAAGGCAACGACATCACCTGTAGTCATTTGCCCGTTCAAAATTAGATACATTCCTAGGGCAATACAAGACAAGTATCCTGAGTGATACAAACTGTAAATGGAGACCAGATAATTCGACTGAGCTAACGCCTCTTTCTTGGCAATTCTGATAACATTACGAATTTGATCGGAATACTTGGTGAGTTCTTTTTGCTCACTGCTAAAAGCTTGTACCAATTTCACTGAATTCAAAGTCTCTTCACTTACTTTTGTAAGTCCGGCGGTAGCGTTTTGTAATCTTGTAGAAAGTTGACGTATTTTCTCACCGTACCAAACTGATCCAAATGTAATCGGTGGGGAAATCAATAACATTACTCCGAATAATAATGGGTTGATCGAATACATCATGTAGGAACTAATGATACCAAACAATGCATTCTTCAACCCATCGGGAAGGTTATTAGTGATAGACCTTGATACTACGTAAGCATCACTTGACAACCTAGATATCAAGTCTCCCACTTTATGTTTCTCTTGATCATAGAACTTGGCATCATGTCTTAATAAATGCTTCATCACTCTAAGTCTCAATCGGGCAACTAATCTCTCACCCAATACTTTAAGTACCCAAATTCTGGCCCAGAAACAGATAGCACTAAATACCATAAATGGTACCATGGCGGCAAAAATAGTGGAGTATTTATAACCCCAAATAAGCAAATCTCCATCTTCATCAACTATTTTGCTGTTGAAGGCATCTATAGCGGCACCCACAAGCTTAACTGAAGTTGTAGGATATAAGACGGCGAAAAGAATAAATGCTAATGCATACAAGAATAATTTCAAGTCAGGACGACCTAATTTAAGGATTCTAACTACGGTTCTTAAATTTTGCTTGAAGCTTTGTCGCTGTTTAATCTGATTCTGCTTTTCCTGTTCTTTAATATCTCGTTTTCTTATTGAGTTTAATTCGAGATGCTTCCGCAACGAATTGGAATTCTTGAGTGATTCAATTAATTCTTCATGTTCGCTTTGTGATTGATTGTAATTTCTAAATGAGTTGGAGAATGAACGGATATGTTGGTGTGGCTGTAGGGATAAAGTGTTATTGGACCAGCTTTTCCATATATTTTGTAAACCAAGTTTTTCACTTGTCGGTCTCGGAAAAGGTATTCCTGAATAAATAAATGGCGACTTCGCTACTCGGCTTAAATTTCGACTATGTGAAGCAAGCTTGAAGTGCATATTGCTGTGCCCTGACAAGAGGCCAGAGCATGGCTTTGCACGGAAACTTATGCTAAACATGTCCGTAAATCTGTTTCAGCTGCTAGTTTCTCGACCTGATCGGTATCTAGCGTTGGTGCTTGGAGGCACGATAAACTTTAGACCCTCTCAAAGAGTCACATTCATGTTATTTTCAATTTCACTATTTACCGCTCTAAACAGCTCTATCAACAAAACTAAGGATGAAACCAGTCTCGGTTTCATCGTATTCTCTCACCTCAACTTCACCATCAGCTCCCACAACAGTGTTAGCTTGGATCAATTGCTTTCTTGGAGCCTTCTTAGCGAGAACAGCATCTCTGAAGCGGGCATAATCTGGAGTCACCTCAGTTTGCTTGTGGTGGAACTCGAGTCCCTTCTTCACATTAGCAGTGCACTTGTAGACATGAAGGTTATTTAAGTAATCACCCAAAGCGTCTACGGCAACATTGTTAAGCTTGGAAGTGTCAAAGGTAAGCTTCAAGTCATCGTAAGTGTCGTTACTGTACTCAATGCGAGCAACGCCAGCTTGGTGCAAGCACTTGAATATACCGAATCTAGCTTGCATGTGAGCCTGTCCCCACTTTTTAGTGGCTGGATCCCAGAATTCAAGACCCATCAAACCTGCACGACTCATAAGCACCAAGGCGATCAATTCAACATCTTTTTGATCTTTAGCATCAGTAATGCCGAAGATAGGAAGGACCTCCAAGGGCTTTTTCAATATAAGGTAAAGAGCCACAAGCTCGGCACGACATTCTTCGAAAGAACCAGCCTCAGTGCCAAAAAGACCACCCCATGTGTCAGTGGGACCGTAGTACGAATCAACCAATTTACTGGACTTGTCGAAATTGAAATTACCTGGAGAGGTCTCTTGCAATAATTTACCAGTACCATGACCCAAAAGCTCGTGTAAACCGACTTGCACTTCGAAGGCATCATCTCTCCATTTACGGAATAAAGTTTGAATCTCTGGTTCTAAGAATGTGATGACTTCTTCCTTCTTTGGCTTCTTTGGGTTAGCTGATAAAACATTACCTAACGAAACGTTCTTGAAACCGATATTCAAACGAACGTCATCATAGTTAGGGATATTAATACCGGCTGGAATACCAGCACCTGCAAAAGTCAACACTTCCAAGGACGTAAAGTCTGGAGGAGTGAATTTGTCCTTTTCGAAGATAGGGTCCCATGGAAGATGCTTGATCAACGATGTGGCACTCTCAACTAAAGTGGAGAACTTGGCAGTTCTGTCTTGATTAACCATTGCAACCAAACCTTCCCATTCACCTCTGACACCAGATGGGTCTCGGTAAGTCTCGATGAATCCGATATTACTTTCAACAAGAGGCTTCAAGTCCTTAACCCATTGGATCTGAGAATCCTTGTGAGCGTTCATTGAACCTGTCTTGAAGGATTCGATGTAGTACCCAAGCATTTTCTTTTGGGTGTCGTTAGCGGCGTATTTAGCAGCTTCTTCTAAGCTCTCTACAATCTTTTTGAATTCAGCTTGATGGTCGCCAAATTTAAACTCGATTGTAGTTGACTCGTAAACAATTGGCTCTTTAGGGTAATAAGAGGTTTCGTTGGTGTCTACAGCACTGGCGACGTGAACTACAAATATTTTGTCAGCAAGTTTTTCTACTCTGGTGTTTTCTGGCATGATTCCATGCTTAGCCAAGGCTTCATTTACGATGTCAATGTCAGCCTTGCTTACAATCTTGCTAGGATCAGTAGTGATATTGGAACCTGGGTAATAGGCGGACATATGGCCTTGGGCGGGCCATCCCAACAAAACGATACCGCCTTCAACGCTGTAAATGGCATCGGCAACCTTCTCGTAAAGAGAAGAAACCTTGCTAGAGCCAACTGCCTTGATCAAGGAATCTAATTGAGCTCTTTCAACACGAGGAATGAATTTCTTATCACCAAAAGACTTGTAGTTACCCAAATTGGATAAGAATTGGGCGGAGTACTCAAGGTAACTTGTGATGGCAACTTTCAAGTCAAAATCTGAGTTCTTTATACGCTCAGCCCATTCCTTCTCATACGCTTCGTTTGATTGGGGAGATCCCAATGCTTCATGGACGGCAAGGATGAGATCGTAGATTGTCTCACTTTCTGGGGAAACCGACCTTAAGACAGCTCTGCTTCCGTAATGGGAAGCTCTGGAAAGATAGTGGGCATATTTTTTTTCTTTATCAGAGGGAAGTTCTTCAAAGTGCTTCTTGGCAGATAAGAGCACGATTGGCAGCTCAGCATCGGCATAAAACGCACTAGTCGACATTGAGTAATGGCAAATGGGCCTCTTATCCGAATGGGTCGCTGTTATATATAGGGGAGTGTATGCAGGCATGTGGCTTCATGTACGGCGTAGTGAGAGAATGTTTTCGACCATCAATGAACGGCACGAAGTCGTGAAATTAGATGCGCAGAAACAGAGTCACCGATAATATGTTGATTGGCTAACGGTCGGCTATTTTTAGGTCGATGGGCATAACGGAGCTTGCTTGCAATATACAGTATAGAAGTAGATCATGATGTAGGCATTAAATAATATGTAGGTGTTAGGGTGCTCTATCTCCAATATTTCAACTCAACTTCAAACGGTTTAGATTACTTAAAAGTTAATCTTTTCCTAATATCTTCCTAATTAACTTCAATATAGTAGCTATGGCGAAGATAAAAGTGGAGCGACTGCGGAAGGACGCTCAAGAACTGAAAGAACCGGAAGTTCAACCTGAACCCAATCAAGAAGAATCTGATGACGATGAAGTTGATGATGAAGATTATGATCCCCTGAAGAAACCAGACGGAGAAGAGCAAGAAGAAGACAATGATGATGACGAAGACGACGCTGCTGAAGCAGTTCCAGATTATTCTAATATTCAGGCTTCGGTGTCGTCAGTTCAAACGAGACATCAACGACAATTGGGTTTAGATGATCAAACAAAGTATGATGGCAAAGGTTTAATTAAACACAAGCAAGGTTTGGAGAGTTTTGATGTAGATTCTCTATTCGAGCAATTGAAATCGGGAAAGTCCAATCCAGAAATAGCAACCGAATGGCGAAGTACAGTGGAAGATCCCGATGCTGTTTTGGACCAGATTCTGAAACACGAGCCCGAAGAGCCCGAGGAAGATGGAGATGGAGAAAAAAAAATTAAGATACAAACATCGTACACCTTTGCTGGCAAAGTTGTCACTGAAACCAAATACGTAGAGGCCAACTCCGCTGAGGCCAAAGCATACATGAACTCCACCAGTTTCCTCTCACAAATTGGCGACGGAAAGACTCCCAAACAAAGAGCATATGTACCTGTTCTTCGCACTATTCCTGGCTCAGAAGAGCCGGTCGAACTCCGCATTAAGTTAAAACGTCCCTCTCTTATAGACAAATTTTTGGGTTCTCACGGCAAAAAGCTGAAATTATCTACATTAGAGAAATCTAGACTTGACTGGGCCAGTTTCGTTGACAAGCGAAAGCTTAAAGATGATCTTCGTATACATAACAAGGGTGGATACCTAGAGAAACAAGATTTTCTTGGCCGTTTGCAATCGAAACAAGACGATAAATATTTGGAAGCAAGAGAAGCAGATCGCCAACGGCAATGGAAAATCGACAACAACGTTCCTAGATGAGTTTATATATAGTAAGGATCGTCGGGGTATTATTAATATACATCTTTATTCAAATGGTCTGCCCATTCTCCATCAGGTGGTTTAAAGACCCAACCACCAATGACATTTTTCATAAGAAAAAAATCCAACCTAACAAACTTCAATAAATTACTCTTCAACTCTATCAATGGCTGATAATAGTTTGAAGCGAAAAAACGAGGAAGAAGAGTCCGAAGACCAGCTTCTGAAGCGTGTTGCTCTTGACACTGAAAACTTGGAGCTGCAAGACAAGATATCAGATGATGTCCAAACAGCACCAGTAATAGGCCTCGACCCTGTTTCTGCCGCTTCTACAAATAAACAAGAACCAGAAACTGAGGCCACTGACGATAAAGTTTCTGAGCACATGGTAGATGAGGCTAGCGAAGCCACTGAACCTTCTCCTCCAGTAACCTCTACTGAACCTACTGATACTTCTCCATCTATAGTCAGCCCTCCTGCTGACATTTCTAACCCTTTAACTGAACCTGCTCTATCGAAACCTATGGCGGCGCCTGCGACATCAATTCCACAAACTAATTTTGATTTCCCTGCTCCTCCAACTCAGTACGACTCTCCTATAGCGAATACTCGTTATGATGTAAATTCCTCTATCTACAATGCTTCCAATCCAATAACCAATTATGGCGGTATCGGTGCCAATCAATATAATCAAGCCAATCATTTCGACTACTCATCCAATCGTCCAACCTCTAGTCATCGCGAGAAAGAACAAGACCCCACCTATGTCGTCTTTCGTATGTATTGTCCTGTGAAAGATGCTAGTTTTGTAGTAGGCAAGAAGGGAGAAATGATCAACCATCTTCGTGAAAAGGCCAATGTGCGTATCCAAGTAAGCGAAAATATCAAAGACGTTCCCGAAAGAATTATCCTGGTCCGGGGTCCGGCAGAAAATGTTGCAAAGGCATTCGGTCTTATCACCAGAGCCATCTTGGAAGAACCCGAGGATGAACCTGCCTCGGTTATGAGTCGTCAATATAACCTAAAAGTTCTTATACCGCATCCTATGGTTGGTTATATCATAGGTAAGCTGGGAAGTAAGTTCCGAGAAATTGAGGAAAACTCGGCTGCTAAGCTCAAGGCCGCCGAACAGCCTCTCCCATATTCCACTGATCGAGTACTCTCGATCTTGGGTGTTGGTGATGCTATCCATATTGCTATTTATTACATCTCTCAAGTTATAATCGAGCATAAGGACTGTCTTAAAAAAAGCAAGATTGTTTACTACAATCCAGGAAATCACCAACACGGCGTCGGCAATACCATGAGTATTGCTGGTAACAATGTTTATAATCCTAATGGTGCTATCAACGATCCGACAGCCATGATAGGTGCTCCTTACCAACCGCAAGACCCATACGATGCTACCCATGGCATGTATTCTCAAGTGCCTCAGCATCATATGAATCAACCCGCACCTGCTGTCGTCCCCCAACTGTATACTGACGAACACGGTAATAATATGGTGGGAGATGTCATCACCAGTACGGCGACTCTTGTTGGTGGAAGCACCGACAAATACTATGAAGATATCTTTGTGGCTAACGCATCGATCGGTTCAGTCATCGGAAAAGGAGGAAACAATATCAAACAAATAAGAGAGTCTAGCGGCTGTAACTACGTCAAAATTGAGCCTGACCAGCATCAGACGATCATGTTGGGTCGCGGAAAGGGGCTCACAAGCATTCGAAAGTTAACGTTAACCGGGTCACTCGCTCTGATTCAACGAGCCATTCTTTTAATAAACCAAAGAATTAGTGCTGACAAGGAAAGAAATTCCTAATACATATAAATAGTAGCATGAACCGTCGTATAGTATTACTAACTAATACACTTGTATCTAGATTAAAAATGTTTAACACCCATGCTGGTTAACAACATCGTGAATGCACTGAACAATCCTTCTCCAAGAATAAGGCCACTACTGAAAATAATCATTCCAATTCTATTTTGTGGGCCATATTTCTTGAGCCACCAGTACGAAATTACTCCTCCGACAAACCGTGCAAGTGTGAAGTTAGGAGAATTATAAATACCAATTCCAACGGCGACACCATTGGGGAGGAATTGAAGGTATTTGTTGTACTTATGCTCTTTTGGGTAGATATTTTTGAGTATGGATATCACAGCGAAAATTGCACCAAAAACAAGGGAGAATTCAAATGCTTTAGGAGGCAAACCTTCGCCAGTAACTAATCTGGCGCAGTCTACCCAAATAACTGCTGTAGGTATCCTAAATGTATCGCTGGGAATTTTATAAACGCTGTTATAAACGCCATACATGACAGCGCTCAAAATAACAGAGTATAGTGTTCCAATAATTTGAGCAATAAATTGTGCCCTAGGAGAAGCGCCAAGCAAATGGCCAGTTTTCAAATCTTGCATCAAGTCGCCGGCCTGCTGAGCACCAGCTTCAGCAATTCCTCCTGCGATTAAGTTTATTAGCATTCTAGCAGGATGATGCCGTGGTACAACAAATGCGAAGATCAATTGGGAAAGCTTTCCAATTCCACTAACTGGGTTCAAATCTGTCTCTCCTAAGGCGCGGACACCAAGGATAGAGAAGAACAAAGCTAGAATAATAGCTACTACTGTTGTGTAAAGAGGAACTATCAGTCCAAACACCGCATGAACGGAGTAGATGCAAAATATAGATGATATGATAACGCCGATTACAGCAACTTTTGTGCTGACGAGATATCGACTATCGATGTCATTAGTTGATTGGGAAGAATTATTGCTAAGAAGTGATTCCGATTCTTGCATATCTAAGATGCTTCTTTTCTGGACGGCTTTGACGCTTCGAATTGTGGATCTGATAGTGACTACGATAAAAGATACCACGGAGTCACTGATCATTACTGCTAAACTGATCCACAATATCCAGCCTTGGCCTCCTTCAATCCAATCATCTATCTTACCTGGGGCCCAGCCCTGGTATTTAGAGAACGGAGCTAACACTGCCCATCCCAAAATGGCACCAAATAACATGTATGAAACAGTAGGCAAGCCCATAATTATACCTTGACCAATGTATGCTGGAGATGGTTTAAAGTCCCACAAATAATTATTCGATAAATTAGAACCAAAAATGGGTAATTTGTTAAGAACTGGAAAGAAAAATGATGCGACCGTAAAAATTGAAGACGTAATAAATGTCCAAAGTAAAAGATTGGAGTTCGCTTTCACATCCAACTCTTTGCCCGTTTTCGCAGAAGATACTCCTTCTGTTACTGGATCTTCATCCTGTCGTATATGGGTTTTGTGAAGCACAGAAATGAGAGTAGCAGTAGCACTTCCGGAAGGAAATGGAAGTTTCTCTCTGACTACCACTTGTTTACGAAGAGGAACGGCAAAAAATACTCCAAAGAGAGCAAGTCCAAAGGACCATATCATCAATTGACTGACTGAGAGTTTTATAGTGTGGCCCAAGCCAGTTTCTGCGGCCGTTAGGAATTTTTCAATTGCTGGAACAATACCCACCAAGCCATATGCTAAAGGACCGGTTCCAACTGCTACTGCTATGCTCTGAATATAAACATTTTCGACATCTGAAAATGTTGCTTTCCATGGTGAGGCTGCAAATATAATGTAGCCTAGTAATGCCGATGGTAATGACATCATCGAAACCCAACCAGATTGTAACCCGAATTGGAAGTTGGAGATTAAAACTACACTGCCAATAAGTAAGCCCACAATAGTCGCTCTTAGGCTAACTTGAGGCTTCTGTAGTTTTTCAATCAATGAACTGTCATCGTCGACTGGAATATGGTGATGGATCACAAGCGAAGAGTCGTGGTGCAGCAATAAACGGTCGGATGGTGAAGGGTTCATTGGATGGGGGGAAATGTCAAATAGCCGCTATAGTAAATATAGCAGTGCTACAGTTGGGCTCAAGGGAGACTTGAGTTGAAAGTGGAGGATTTACAACGAATATAAACGAATTAGTCACCGTCAAGTTAGCAAAGCTTAGTAATCGATCTTGATTAACTTTGCCAAAATAGGTGAGGATTTACCGTTGCGTGAACTACCCTGAGAAACAATGAACAAAAGTGTTCCACAGTTAATATGACGTTAAGGGATTTACAAAAGTATATAGCGTTTCGTTGTTAAAAAATATATAGCGGAAGAAGACGGTTAGTCCTCTTCGAATAAAATGTATCGGAGAATATCACTCAACGTAATCACTGAAAGAAGCTTTCCCTCATCATCAACGACAAAGAGTCGATGAAGCCTTGATTTACGTATCGTATCCATAATTGTGCTCAATCTATCATTAAGAGTACAGGTGTGTACACCCTCAAAGTCTTCTGGTCTTCGTAAAAGGGCGTCACCCACGGTGAGGTCCAAATCGGTGTACATACCTCCACCTTTCACAAGTGCCAATACGTCTACCGCTTCGTACACGTTAATAAGTTTACCAGCCTCATCAACGATAGGAATCGACGACACCGACTTATGCGAGAGAAGATGGATAACCTCAATGACCGGCGTCTTCATGGTACAAGTTGAGATTTCTTTGCTTTTGCCCAACGTCGCCAAGTTCTTGATTGGCTTAAGCAACATCTTGGTTTCTTTACAGTTAAGGGCTACGAACTTGAGGATACGGTATTGGGTCAACACTGATACTACGATTTCTCGTTGGGTCTTTTCGTCTTCGTCAATAAGCGGAATTCTTCTGGCCTTGGACTCCAACATTTTCACACACGCCTCATAAAGTGATTTGAATGGATGGATAGACATTTTCTCAATAGGATCGACTCCGATAGCCTTCTCGATTTCCCGAAGACCATCGAGTGCAAGCTGGTCCACCAAGTCGAATTTATCGGGATATTGGAAATAATATTGGATGACATTGATAAAATCGGAGGAAGTAAGAAGCCCCGCAAATCGGGAAGTTTTATTGTTCCAAAGAGGAGCGGATACGACGTTGTTTTGGAGCAAGATATTTAAAGATTTCTTTACCAAAAGTGACGTATCTAAAACAATCAACCGGTAACTCACCGGTAAAACGTCGTAGGAGGTTCTACTTTGGAGAAATAATCGTATAGCCCGTACTCCTATCTTCTGGTCATGGTCTATTTGCTCGCTGGTCAAGCTCTCGATGAAGTCATTAGGCGTTGCCGCAGTAGCAACGTCGCCCATTTTGAAGGTGGTCCCCGCAGGAAAGTTATAAAATTGCAAGGCGATTATCGACAAATGTCGCGCCAATGTCGAGACCACCTGCCCTACAAACTAAGTATAATTTTAGGTTACATTAATTAAATGTCACTATACAGTGTGTATCATATTTTTGCGTATAATAATCTATCAGTGTATACTTGTACAAGAATATATATGTCGAAGCCGATGAAGGCGGGGTTATTTATGCCCATTTACCCAACAAGGCCATTAATCCGGCACCCCAGCACATGACAAAGTAAGCAGTCAACATCTTCTTGAAACCACCGGATCCCTTAAACTCGTTCGAGTACAAAAACTCGTGGGCCATCAATTCAACTACACCAGTGTAGATCAAGATACCCGAGGAAATCGAGTCGAAACAACCATTGGTGATCAATGAACGTCTGGATCCAGGTGGGTATGAGGTTCTAACTCCCAATCCAATAGCGATGGAAATTGGGGTACACAACATGTAACTAAGGGCTAAGAAGTAAGGACTGGATCTTCTGTGACCCCAGTCGGTGGTAGCAATTCTAGTTCCCAAACCTAAACCTTCAAACATTTGATGGAACACCAACACAATGTATAAGGAAACAAATTCCTCACCAGCAACAGCCAAAGACAAACCAACAAACACCGAGTGGAACATGATACCAAATTCTAACACGAACACAGAAAGCAATTGACCGTAGTATTGTTCCTTGGAGGTGTCGTTTACAAGGGTTCCCAAAGTCTCAGGGTCTTGATGGTCGTTGGCATGGCTAAAGTGGGTTGGGTAAGGGTCTTTTTCTTGGGTTTTATCGTCTACAGGCTGCTCATCTTCGGTGTCGTCTTTCTTCACATACAAGTCCTCGTTACCAAAGTGAGAGTGAGAGTGTCCTCCTTCCTCAGAGGCTTTTTGCAGGGCAATCTTTCTGTCAATGTAGTTGAAGGCAATCAACTCGGAAAAGAACAATGCAAATAAGGTCATTAAACAGATACCAAAGGCCCATGGGTACTCCTCAAAGGTACCTCCCAAACATGGGTCACTTAAGGCCTCATTGGCGGGCTGTAACAAGTGGATAAAAGCAGTAGCGACAATAACTCCGGAACCGAAGTATTTGGCAATGAAAAATACCCACGATGGAAGACGAATGAATGAATATCTCGAGGATAACACGGGGAGGAAGGCACCGAATCCGGAGGTGAACATAATCACAAACACAGCGGATATACGTGCCCCCCAGTGCTCACCATTGTAGTCGTTGGTGGTAGGGCAGGTGTCTCTTTTGGACAAAAACTGCTCGAAAATGGAAGCGTCTGCTAGGCTCATGACGATTATTGGTGGTTATTAGTTAGTATTAATGAGCTGCCTAACAATGATGCCAAAAAAATCCGGTGTTCCCCACTTATTTAAATATTAATTAGTAACTATCTCTTTTTTTTTTTTAATTCATCGCTGTAACCACCAAGGTTTTTTTGCAGGCACCTCTGCTAAATTCCGGTCGGGGTATGCAACCATTATCTATGATTTCACGTGACTTTATCTAACAATCGCGGCCAGTTCCGGGGCACGGCCCCAGGATGCAAAAGCACTAACTACTATAGTGGAAGCTGTCTCATGCCTACTGAGGTATACTGAATGCGGGAGGGACTTAGCCGCCTGTCAATTGATGCATTTCGGGCTTAGAGTGGGAAAGTCTAATTCTTGGTTCGTTTGAGCAATCGCAAAGCCATCATTGAACTAAAAGAAGAGTGGAAGGCACGGGTATTGTAGCCTATGCGGGGATCGCCCGAATTGCTCCTTTCTCCCTGCTAATACAAGCAACTATATAGAATCTTTTTTCGCAATCGTTTTCGTAAGGGCCCCTAACAATACAATAGCAGTTATCCAAACTCCGTAAATCGACGTGCGTACCACCAGGGTTGCTGCAAGTAAACGTCTAAACCGGTGGCTCCCCGAAGATCTTGGAGATGACATCGTCTAATCCGGTGCTGTAATTAATGGTATTGGGGCTTGTATACATTCCTATTGGTGTGACTTTCTTAGTAAGTCTTATTCGGTTGGCTGTGAATATACGCCTCTTCATGCATAACGCCTATCATTGTAGTTTAAGTTCGAGGCCATCACTAGATTCGCCAATTATTGGCGAAAAATGTTGAAATAATAATGCCGATGCGAGATGCAATCTATGTCGGTGGTATTGATCTCATTATGAGTCCATTGACGATATACGAAAGTATCTATCTAAATAAAGAAGCTTAATTCGGTTTGCATTAGGAAATCTGGCGAGATTACTAAGTTAGTAGTAAAAAACTATAAAAATATACGATGATAATTGTAGATCCTAGTTACTACACGATATGAGCAATTAAACACTCTATAGCGAGCGAAATACGAAACAAGACGAATAACTACAGTCTTTGCTCGTTCCTTTTGTCTCCTCTTCTGGTTAAGACTACCGCAATTAATGCTGCTAGTTGTGCTTATGTAATTAGCAGGTAAGAATTGGTGATTCTCTAACGTGCACTTCAGCAGTCAGAGAAATCAAGCATGTCTGATAAAGAAACTGAAGAAGATATCGAACAGGTAGAGGGATTGTCGAAGGAAGAGAGACTTGAAGCCGCTCGTAAAAAGTTTGAGGATTTGAAGAAGAAGAAAAAGAAGGGAAAGAAAAAGAAGAAGGATTCTGAGAAGGAAGATGAGAAGGACACTGAAAAGGAATCCGAAAAAGAAACGTCTGTAGAGCCAACTAGTGAAGCAGTTGAGGCTGATAATGCTGAGAAGGAGACTACAGCTTCGGTAGAGAAAGAAATTGAAACTCCAAAAGAATCAGAGGATTTGAAAGATGAAGCCGAAAAGCTGGCCGCTATCACGTCTTCTGACGAGAAAGATAGTCCAGTAGAAAAAGCTTCTGGATCAGATCCAGATGAAGTAGCTAAGCTTAATAGTACAATTGAGCTGCAGCAGGCAATTATTGAAAAATTAAGAGATGAAATCACCGACTTAAAGCTTGAAAGAATGGACCTTCGAGATAAAATCAACGAACTTGAAAAGAAGCTTGCGTCTGCACCATCATCAGACGCTGTTCCTCAAGTTCCTAAGTCGGCTCCATATATCCCAGCGAAGCCTGTTATTACCATGAACACATTTGCATCGGAATCTCGCCAAGATGTCAATAATATTCAAACTGACGACTTCCGGGAGAAACTAATGGCATGGGCCGGCTGGCAAGTCGATATGTCCAAGTGGACCGGGGGCCAAAAGCTCGCATTCTAGTTTAGCGCCTACAAAGCCTACAGTTTAAAAGTCTAAAAACTATTTGTATGGTTGAACTATGTACATTATTTTATACGACAAAGAGCCGTTCCGTGTAGATGCTTTTGCGCAGCCTCCTGGATCTCTAATACTTGCTTGTCAGGAGTCCTGATGAATATACATTCAGCGGGTTGTAAAGGTTTGATGAATCTTACGGCAAGTCCCGATGCCAATGCTTTCACTTCAGTCGATGTCAAGTTTACTTTACGACTTGGTTTGGAAATTAACGAGAAATCTCTTATAACAGATTGGTTATTACGATACTTGAGACCCAACCATAATCTACGGGTTGATATGTTGTCAGGAGTGACATCTACTGGAGACTGGTCTGGACCGGTTGTGGAACCTCGATGAATAGATGATATGAAACCTTCTTTGTAAAGGCCAAGAGCGATCTGAAGATGTAATCGACTAAATGGAATCGATGTGGTGGCGGCTTGCACGTTCGTGCAATTCTTCAAATGGCTACAGAAATGTGCCAAGTGAACAAACGACATAGCTCTTGGTTCGTACGACTACTAGAAAGATTTGAAGATTTTGAAAAATTCGCGGCCGGGTAACAACAATAGATATAACTATATAACCGATAAAAGTTGATATTGGAGGGGTATTGATGACCATGTAGCCTTTAGATAGTCATTGTATTCGCTCTTACAGATCATTATTCTTTTTGTCGCCATTTTTCCTCTTTCTTCAAACGTGCCCTATTTAATGTGTGATCGCACTGCAACTAAATTTGAGATCTCCAGATTTTCTCAAACCATTCAACTATTATGTTTCGTTTTGCATCCAGAGTAGCTAGGCCAGGGCTTAGAACACCATTAGCTGCCAGATTCCCAAGGCAAGCTCCAATGCAATCTTTACGTCATTATTCTCAGCCTAGGGATGGAACTCCCAAGGTTCGGTACCTTGTCATGGTAGCCGTATTTTCCACTGGTTTCTTGTACTTTGTAGCTCAACGACTTGGCCATAAAAAGAAGACCACCTTCGAAAACGAATTGGAGTTGCGTGATTACGAGGAAGCTTCTGGTTTGAGGAGAAGGTCTAAGTTAATTGACGGTGAAAGGAAAAATCACTACTCTTTTTACGTTGTGCCTTACGTCCATCGTGATGAATCTGTAGACAAGATTGCTAAGCACCTTGGTAAATCTGGAAGAGAAGTGAGAGTTATTGACCCGGAAAAGTTAATCGAGCAAGAGATTGCTGATGAGACTAGAAAGTACTCTTTTTTGCTTCAGGACTTAAGAGCAACCAACAAGCCTCTTCCTAAAGGACTTATTACTGCATTGATCAAAGAAGATATCGAGTCCTTCTTGAACACTACCAAAGGAACCTATGACACCAACTTTTTGATCAAAAATTACCCTCAGACTACTGATGAGGCTATCAAGTTCGAAAATGATATTGTCGATGTAGAAAAGTGTGTCGTGCTTCACTACGATATGCTTAACGAGATCAGAAAGGCCAAAGATGAAGATGATGCTCGCCTGGTGGAGAACGTAGTAGGATACTTCGACACTGTTGACCGTGTCAAGACTATTACTGCTCGCCATGACGAAATGGATGAGCAATTGATGGAGATTATTCTCGAGGACTATTAGTCAATAATAGTGAAAAGTATTGATTTGGATCCCTTTGTAAATAACTAAGCTGTAAATAAATTATTTCGAATCACCTTTATACCAGAATTCTTCTGGAGTGTAGAATGTTAGGTCTATGTTCTTGGCGAACTCACGATCGCTATCCAGAAAGTCATTGGGCCGTCCTGCGGCATCGCCTACAAAGAAACTGCTCGTTTTGTCTACTTGTAAGTCCTGAGTCTCTAAATATGTGAGAAGAGCCTCCCACATACCGATTTGTGGTTTCCTCACATGTTCATGCTGGTTGGTGCTACTAGCCATTGCTGCTTTCGCTGGCTTTTTTGGGGATGCTAGAACTAAAAGCTGAAAATCCTCGTTGATTTCGCTCACTAGTGCTTCATAGATCTGATTCACTCTTCCGGTAAAGTTGATATATGATTTACTCTTTGGACCTGAAGATGCCGTGACAGCACCTTGATTGGTGAATAAAACAACTGTGAACTTGTCTTTGTCAAGTTCTCTCAATTTCTGTATCACATTAGGCTCTTTGCCCTTACTCTGAAACCATTGCCAGTCGGAAGACCCTCGAGCAAAACTCAGTCCACTCTTGGTGTTCACTAGCGTTCCGTCGAGGTCAAAACCAGCAATTTTAACTTCTTTCTTGTCGCCAGTTTGAAAAATAGTTTTTACAGGGAGCTCTAGAGGCACGTTTCTGATAATATGAGTGCCAATGGTCTTCCACTGATATGTAAATTGGGCTGGGGTATAAGGTTTGGTAACTGAAGGTTTGACGTTTGAATGAATGGCTTTTGTTACTTTTGACAGCGTGAATGTCGTTCCTTTGTTGACACGACCGAGCATAGAAAGAATGTTTTGTCTCTGCTTAGGATCTTTCTTCTCCATTACCCTATACGTCAAGAAAATCTAAGTGTAGATGTTTAGATACCAGATCGATTTCGCAACTTTTCAGATAATCGCGATGGAGTTTCGCAACCTTATTGCATCGTCCTGTTAAGACCTAGATAAAGAGAACTGTACATTAGTATTCAGTATTTGATATTGATTCACATTAAAAAAGGTTCTAAGGTAGCATTATCCTAATCAGGTACATCCGAGAAGAATCGCCACGAGTCAAAAATAACAAGTTCAAGGCAGGTACTGGAAGACTTAATGACAATCATCGATTCCATTTAAGAGCATGACAGAGGAAAATGATAAGGTGACTGTAGACCAGTATGGTCGAAAGCAATGGGATGTAGAAGCTTACGCACAAGAAGCAAAGAAAAGGCGCAAGAATCCCAACGAAATCAAATCTGAAGTTGCAATTCTCAAAGATGAAAAATCATCGACATACTTAAAGCATCGTAATGAAGTATACACTCAACTGCTTCTCTCTGTTAATAAATTCACCATCATTAATCCCTTGAACATATCATCATATGGCCGCCTGAAGAAATTCGGTTTCTTTTGTCCTATTTGTGATTTAAGTTACAGGGACAATTTAGGTCTTATTGATCACTTAAATTCCCCTCAACATGCACAAAAGGTTAGGGCTAGATCAGGTGCTAAAGATGATCCTGATGATGTTCGTCCTGAGGTCGGTGGAGTTAAGAGGGCCACTGTTGACGAGGTACGAGAAATGATTGAGCTTCTTGTAAGGAAACAGGTTGAATCTCTGAAGCCGCAAGACAGCATAGCTGACAGAATACAAAGACGAGAAGAGTTTGAAAAGAAGCAAGCAGCTAAACGACGAGATAAGAGACAGAAAAGGAAAGCAAATACAGCTGCAGAAATCAAAAGTGAGATTCATCAGTCGATGGGATTCTCTGGATTCGGTAAAGCTAAGTAATGAAAATGGAGTCAATTAAGAAGTAGCAACGTATGCCCCCTTCTGCAACAATAGCCAATTCATAGAACTATATAAACCAAGATATACTTAAGTTGTCACTGTTTGGTCGATACCTATGTTGTCAGTGGGTGTACTGATTTCCTGTAACCAGCAAAAAGTTTACAGGTTTCGCCCGCCAATAAAAATAATTTCAAAGTGAGTATTACCAACGAGACCTATATACTCGCAGCATGAGGATCACTTGGAAGTCACCCTTGGGGGCCTTGTTCAAATATAAGCCTGCTAAGTTCAACTACCAGCTTGAACAAGACATTCGTCAAAAGTTGGACTCGTTATCCTCAGTAACTAAGATCTACACCAATCCCGATGGAACACCTCGAGTACCAACCGACCAAGAATTTAAGACAATTGCCGAACTCCAAAACTTATACTACCAAAGAAACCATTCCGAGTGGAATTTTATCCTTCCAGGAATCCCTAGAGAGCAATTAAACTTGTATAAAGACAATACCCAAGACTTGGCGAACTTCCAGTTTGTTACCAAAGATTCCGGTAAAATCATCGACAAGATCCCTTATAAGGATGAGACTACAGGCGAGTTGAAGTGGAAGATAGTACGTGAAACGGAAAAGGCAGAGGGTTGGGAGTTCCCATACTTCTACTTGGTGTTACCTATTTTCGCCTACATCGCTTATGCTAAATACACTGCCCTGATGCGTAGAAGAGAGCTCGAGGGACCCGACTGGGCCGAGAAGGAGTTGCGTTTAAGAGCTATGGAGGACTACTTCCATGGAGACACCGAAAAAGCCAAGCAGTTCTTGAGTGACGAGGGTAAGTCTCAAAGAGAAATCAGAGACAGAGACGACTTGGTGGTGGCCAGAATCTTGGCTGGAGACTACGACAGATTGGCAGACTTGAAGAAGAAATTGCCTAAAGATTTAATTCCAAAGGAGGAAGTAAACCCTAATTTGAAGATTTAGATCATCGCATGTAAGATAAATGCATATCGCAACTTGAATTTGACTATGTAGAAACGGTAAATTTATTTTTATTTAATCCTTGGACTCACCACATTCCTCAATCACGATAGCAGCCTTGGTTTGGCCACTGTTGGAACCGTAGCTCTCAATCTTCTTAACTACATCGAAGCCCTCAATGACCTCACCGAAGACAACATGCTTACCATCCAACCATGGGCAAGGAACAGTAGTAATGAAGAATTGAGAGCCGTTAGTGTTAGGACCAGCATTGGCCATACTTAACAAACCAGGCTTGGTGTGGCTAACGTTGAAGTTTTCGTCAGCAAACTTGTTGCCATAAATTGACTTACCACCGTAACCCTTGCCGGTTTCAAAATCACCACCTTGCAACATGAAGCTAGGAATAACTCTGTGGAAGATAGATTTGGCGTATCCGAATCCCTTTTCACCAGTACACAAGGCTCTGAAGTTTTCAGTGGTCTTGGGGACAACATCGTCGTACAATTCGAACTTAATTGGGGATTGAATCTCGCCACCAATAGATGGGGTGATGAAAACCTTGGTACCCCAGTTTCTGGAAGTGGAAGAGAAAGTTCTAATGGCAGTTCTAGTGGGCTTAAACATGATATCAATTGAAGTTCTTTAAACTATAATAGCTGAAAAATTAACCAATTAGTTGCGATCCAATATACACGACTCCTACTTGATCAAGACAAATATCCACAAATTTTAACAACTTAGACTATATGAATATATAAGTTAGAAGCTCAATAAGTCTATCTCCCCATTACTAGATTTAGGTTGACTTTCAGGCTGGGGAGGTTTTTGGCTGGCTTGGTTGTTCGATGAAAAGTCCCCGAACAAATCGTCAGCTTGATGAGAAGCAGATTGAGCGGGTGCTTGCGACGAAGCTGGCAGTTTTTGTTCCGCCTTCGGAGCCGAAGTAGTTCTAGTTTTAGCCGACGAGAACAATGACGAAAACGCATCATTTGAAGGCTTAGGCTTCGAAATTTGAGGAGCGGTTGATGAACTGACATTATAGTTTGCAGTTGGTTGTGAAGGAACAGCAGAAGAAGTAAAGCCTCCAAAGCCACCACCGTTATTAATAGGTTGCTGTGGCTGCAGCTGATAAAGACTGGCTAAGTTTGAAAGATTTTGTTGTTTAGGTTGAGATGGAGCAGCTTGGAAATCATCAAATTCGTCGTCATCATCGGCGGCGGCAGCAGCAGAAGATGTAGTGCCAGCAGCAGCAGTAGACGATGATTGGGTAGGGCTGGAAACGAAATCGCCGAGCAAGTCAGGAGAAGGCTCCTTTGGTTGAGGCTTTGAAGTAGCATTAATCTTAGAAGCGCTGGTAGTTGGTCTACTTGAAGCGGACGAGCCACCAACTTCGTATTCTTCAAAGTTGTCATTGCTGTCTCCGTTGGAGAAGCCAGCAGCAGAATCGTCATATCTTTCACCGTAAACACCACCGTCACCGTAAACTCTGGAGGTAAAATCGTCTCCAGCACCAAACGATGGTCCCGTAGCAATTGAGGAAGCACCGCCGTAAGCAGCTGATGATACACCTCCAAACTTCTTAGCGTTAGCACGAGACTTCTTACGCTCGGCCCTGATTTGAGAGTCGTCATTCAAAAATGCTATTAAGTTTTTCGCCCGGTTACGGACGTTAATACCTTGATCTCTGCCCTTGGAATCAATATAATGGAACAGCTTAAGCATCTGGATAAGTGACAAGTTGGAACGGACATCGTCAATAAGTCTTTCCGATCCATTTTTCACCAAGTAGTCGAGTAATTGAAGCGATTTGTAAATTTGTCGCCATTCGTTGGCAGCCTTTTCGGTAAATCGGCGAAAAATAAACGAGATAATTTCTTCTCTCTCCCTATAGTTGTAGGTAGCCGAGGCAATTTGAGCCATGAGCGTTGAAGGAGCTCCCCAAGGTTCATTATTGGTAGCTTCCCGGACCTTGGCTTCCATTTCCGTCAAGTTAAGGGCCACTTCAGTTAGTATTTTGCTATTGGGGTTTCACCAAGTTGATTTGACGTCAAAATCGAATTGGAGATCTTACATACCATTCTGGGCCTTACGAACGTAGGCTTTGACCTCATACAAGTTGAGGTTTTTAGCAGCGTCTTTGAGAAGATCCATGCTTGTCCGGTTCGTATCAACAGAAGACGATTGAAATTGAGGAGACAGAGTTTTGTGCAGGAACCGGTTTGGAGATTTATTGGCCGCTTTTATTGTTAATGATAACAGAGACTACTGTATATTAGGGTTATAGGTATAAATAGTTCGGATAACCTTCGCTGAGTGATGATTTCAATAATTCGCAATAATGTAGACTTTTTGCCGTGTATTCATTTGAAGAAAGATATATCCTAATTTTTCAGTCACCAGGTTTACATTTCTGTAATTACTTCAAGATCATTTTACTTTCTTTTATAGAGCCTATATTAAAAGGTATGCATTGAAAATGACAGTATTGTAAACACCGCCTTGATACCGCTCCGATGCCTTTTTTATGCAACATGCAACGAAATCACATCATACTTTAGTTATTGTAATTTCAACCGATCACAGCACTATTTCTTTATGTTTCACCAGGAACCGACGCAGAAAGATGCCAACATGGCTTGAAGATCTCAAGCAAATGGATCCAGTTACGTATGAATAGCATATACTTACGTCGATCTCATTGAAGATATTTGATCATAAGCTGTATGGGTCGTCCCTCGTTAAATTTAATTAAGCTTAGAACTGAATTAAATGCATTCTATCAGCTGGGAAAACCTTCTAACTCAAGGAAGTATTTACACCTTGAAGAAATTTATCAGTTTCACTAATGAAGGATCCTCCTATTTTATCTGCCCCCATTTCCACTGGACTCAATCCATTAAAGACGACCCATTTTAAGTAGTGATTGGTGTAGATTTCCTGCAACACGTTTTGAAGATTGTCTACGTCTAGATCGGAAATAAGTACAAATCGAAGCCCCGTTGCCAGCTCCATGAAATGGATTCTTATCTTGCCAGCAGCAAACGACTTCATGCTATTGTGGTTGTTATCGTTTCCGCCAAGTTTGGAGGAGATGGTCTTTAACGAATATAGAATACCAAAGAGTAATTTGGCACTGTCGGAATCATTGTTCTTATTGATCGTTCCCTCTCTGTAGTCTCGGCTGTATATGCACTCGCAATGCCTATCGAATATGTAAAATGAATGAATCATGGGGTATATCACAAATACTATTAATATTTGGTGTAGTAGTAGGAAATGGGTGAGATGCAGGTGCTCACATGACTCAGTATCAGATGATTCATCCATGTCAAATTTTTCATCTCTGAGTCACGACTAATTACTCAACCCATGTGCCTTAGGTAATCTGAGACTCGGATTGCCGCATCGGCATAGGTGTCAAGACATAGCATAGCTGGAACACTATAACACAGTTGCCGAAATTACCACCACACTGGACCCTAGGTTGCAATGACCTGCAGGACCACACTTGTCTAGTCAGATCCTCACAGTCTCCACAATCGTGGGCTGACGCCACCACCACAGTGAGAGTCCACAGTGGTGGTTACGCACGTATATGCAGGTGAGTCATATGAGTCAATATTCAATATATAAATGGTGGCTGCAATCTGAATTTTCATCAACTAAATCTAATCAGCTACAACTACCTCTTGATTTTATACAAGAAGTGGTTTTTAATCATTCGAGAACAATATTTACTGTTACTGACAATCTGGTAGCTTACTAGATTCATCACATTTTTTCCGAATCGATTTTTTTGCAACTCCGAGGCCGGAGTCATCGGTTGATTTATATCAGTTAATTTATACCACACTTTTCACTAAAAACGAAAAATGTTTCAAGACTACTGTGAAGCCCATGGTAGACCGGTGGTAGAGAATTCTCTTTACTGCTGTGAAGAATGCAGAATACAAGATCAAGAGAATTCCTATCCTTCGCTGCCTATAGAACATTTCCAAGAGGACACCTTTCTTTATGAGTGCCTCTTTTGCCAAACATCCCACCGACCTTCTAGCCCTTGCACCACTGCGTATTCCTACGCTGAAGACCCTGAACCATTGCTGATAGTGTCTCAAGCAGACCAGATACCAAAGTCGTATCTGCTGCTGGGAGTTCCTAGTGAACTGCTCATTCTTGCAAACTACCAAAAGTGGCTAGCTACAGTGAGAAATTAAGCTGGTTTAGTGTTATGTGTAACGGATCATAAGGGAGGTAATTAACTTTTGGGATTATATATAGAGAATTATTTAATAAAGATTTAATAAATATTACGATGCATGAAATTAAAATTGTAACGATATTACATACTATTATACAGAGGGTGTAATGCTGGTTAGTTTTTTTTGTACTTGCTTTGCACTCTGGCTGTTAACTCCTTTAACTGTTGAAGACTCCGTGTGCTAGGTTTAGCAAATGACTTGCCTGGGCTGTTAATTGGCGTGCTTTCTTCTAAAACTCCCCTGCCAAAGCCAGACAAAAGTGACACATTGTTCATAGTTGTATTGAAACTTGAATCATATCCAATACTCTTATTGAAAGATGTACCGAAGCTCTGATTTCTAATGAACGATCTGTTAATGGGATCTCTCAAATGGGCAGATAAATAATCGTATTTTTTCGACTGAGAGGCCATTTTAATAACGCTTCTCTCTTGTTCTTTGAAAGTGTCGTTAGTGATTTGAGAACGTGCTGTAGGAACAGGTACCTTCGCTTTAGCAGCCTCGGACTTCTTTATTCCTCTGCTTGACATTTGACCGGAAAAAGACTTGGCGACTTTATCAAAACCCGCTGTCAAGATGGAATTTACATCACCATTAGGTTGACTCATGTCGCATAAAACGACATCTACTACGTTCGTGAGTTGCTTCCACTTCGTAATTTGAAGCAAACTTGTGACTGAATCAATTTCCAATCCAGTTTCACTCGCGTCCCAGAACACTATCAAGATTTGTAACTTGTAGTAGCTATATTTGTCTGCCAATTGTATTATCTTGCTGAGTACCTTGGCATCTGATTCAAGTTTCAATGACACATCTGAATCGAACCGGTTCAAATGTTCGCTAGTTACTAAACCGCACTCAAAAAGAGCGAAAGTAGTATTCTTGAAAAAATCTTTCTTCAAATGGTTGTTCGGCGGTAAACTCACGAACTTACCTGTTAGTTGCTTCGCCTTTATGTCACGTTCATACAATTGTTGTTCCTTATTCAACTTGAGTCCAAGTTTACTGTTTAACCACTTGGAGTACGGTGACAGCCAATCTTCTACTATTAATAGGAATTTGAGGCTTTGGATCTCATTTTTGTTAAATTCCAAGATACTAGCACACGTATCAATGAATTTTTGCAAATCAAGAGGCTGCCAAAGCTTCCTAATTTCTTCCCTTCGCGTGCTAATGTCAGCTACTTCCTCTTCCAAACTGGTACCATGATGACGCTTGGAAGGAGAGATGCTAGATGTACCACTAGTTGACAGTCTCCTCTTTGCGATTGGTCTATGAAAGCTGGAGTTAGTAAGTTCATCTCTATGTTTACGTTTTTCTTCGTATTTTTGAAGTGATATTTTTGCTCTTTTTATAATCAATTTGATGCCCTTTACTTTACACCTCTGAGCGTACCTATAATCAGCAAAAGATATGAGAGTTCGCTTGTAAATGGCTTCAGTCATAAACGCATCAAATAATTCTTTCAGAATTGTTTTTGTTATTTTATCATGTACTTTAGACCGGTTGTACTCTTCTAAGAGAAGAGGAAGTTTCAGAATGAGTTCATCGCTAATACAATCTTTAATGAAATCTTCGGCAACATACTTCACAGCAGCATTAAAGGATGGATTGTCCTTTAAATTGAGTGACTTTGATTCTATGCTTGACGCAACAGGCTTTAATGGTGCAATCACAGGCTTAGAAGAAAATGAAGAATCAACCATTTTGGGGCTTGCACTAGCTGAATTAAAATTTCCAAATTTTAGTGCTTCTTCAGGCTTTTTTGATGAAACCGAAGCCTTGGTAGTTGCTTCTTGCACATTTGTTGTGGGAGGATTG
This sequence comes from Meyerozyma elateridarum, assembly GCA_030574335.1. Lineage (NCBI taxonomy): Eukaryota > Fungi > Ascomycota > Pichiomycetes > Serinales > Debaryomycetaceae > Meyerozyma > Meyerozyma elateridarum. Next base: position 575,501 of record JAJMEU010000001.1, read on the forward strand.
AGAGAGAATGAAAGTGCCGGGTTGGCTGTCTCGATCTTTGGTTTAGGAAGCTCGATGGTCGTGGTTGACTTTGGAATTTCTGACGTCAGAGAAATGTTTGGTGTAAATGGCTTCAGTTCTGGCTTAGCTCCTCCAAAGGAAAATGCTGACTCGGTGTTTGTGGTCACATTTCCCTTGCTCAAGAAATCAGCTAAAGAACCAGCTTTTGGCTTCTCTTCACCACGAGCGGGAGGTGTCTTCAATTTTGTGCTTTGAGTAGCTGCCTTAAAGGTTACCATGGCCATTTTAGACGCATTTTTTAAACCTAAACATTCGTTTGGCTTCCCGGAATTAATGACTTCCTTCAAACTAACGTTTAACTTCAAATCAATTTGGGTAGAGAATGCTTGACTCTGCTTCGCTTTATCGTGAATAGAATTCAATTTGTACTTGCTCTCTATCTTTTCTCGATTGAACAAGTCGACCGCCTCTTCCTCTGGAATTATATCAATCTCAAAGTAGACGAGGAAGTTTGTGAGTCTGTCCGTTGTATCAAATCCCAAGACGTCTCTAAGTAAGTTCAAGGAATAAGGCTTACCCTTGGAGTGGAAGGCACGGGATATCGCCTTTAAGGCATAAAATCTAATCTCATTGAACTGCGTTTCCAACAAGCAAGAAACCAAGAACGGAACCTGTTGGCTGTAAACTAAACGGAAGAACTCTTGATAAAAGTTGAGAGCACCAACACTGTTTTTGTAACCCCTTTCTACCACATTTGACTGTGATATCAAATTACGGAACATCAACGCAAGTTGTACTTGATGATCCAGTAATATATGCGAAGGTAAAGCCTGGATCTCTCTATCAAGTTCAGGATCTCTAATGTGACTTAAAAGGTAATATGCACGAAATTCAGCTTCATTTGGAGCCTGGCCACCTTGACGCCTCACATCTTGATAAATCTCCATCAATGTTTGAAGTGCCTTGTTAAACTGCTCCAATTCTTGTTGTTGCGAATATTCAGCATCACTTCCTGCCATTACGTGAAGACAAACTAGGTGGGTTCTAACGATTCTTTCATGACAATCAATGGACTCAAGACCAAAATAATTTTGGTATGTAAAGTCTTGTCTGATAGATCTGGTCCTATCCCAAAGAAAAGAGTGAGCATCGGGAAGAAGAGGGATTGTAACATCTACCAAGTAGTCCAACGTGGTGACTAACACTTTTGGCGGTCTTACTTCAGATGGTAATGGTGGGGGTTGGCCGGCAGCAGGCCTAGAAAATGCCTTGACCGCTCGACTAGGAGATATTTTCTTCGTGGCAGGATCTCTCTCTAGAGCTTTCACGTTATTTTCAAGAGCACGTCTTACTCTTTCAAAAACTGGGCACATTTCCTGGCAAGTTCCGATAAAATGGATGGCATCATGAAGATCTTTTCGGGTATTTTCTGCATCTACAAGTCCGAGGTCTTCCATATGCTTCCTTTCAATCTCTCTCATCTTCTGAAATTCTTCGTAAAGTCCTTGACAGTCCGTACCATTGTTCTTACTCTCCATTTCAAGCATCTTCTGCTGGTTAGCCTTGTCCCAGTCATTCTGAGTATATGGAGGTGCAATCAACATACGAAGCTGGGGAATCAAGTATTTTGGAGTTGGTCTTGTGATTGTTTTAGGTTTGCTCGTAAATCCTAAGGAGGTCGGATCAGTAATTATAGGGCCGGTAAAATCTTTATCTGACTTTGTAAATTTCATGGACCGACCAGACTCGTTATTTTTTGGTTTATTTAGATTTGGGGCAGGAGTTATTTCTCTGTTCTGGATGTTCCTCTTTGGTCTGCCATCCTTGTTAGGATTATTCTCCTGCTTTGACAGATTATTACCACCAGTATTCCCATTATTGGTATTGTTTCGAGAGTTGGTTTTGCTATTCTCAGTCAGCTTGGGGTTGTTACTGGAGACTCGTCCTCCTGTTCGCCTCTTCTGCCGCCTTTCTCCCCCATTTTGTCGCCGATCACCTGCACTGGTAGTAGCAGGAGCAGACATTGCCTAATCAATAGGGGGTCAATGTCTCGTCCAGGTGCTCCGTTCGTGCAAAGTGGAAAGAGCGCTATCGTAAAAGGCTATTTCAATTAATTTTTCAATGCGAACTTTCAACCGTGAGGTTGCAGAGTTGAAAGGAATAACTATAAGATAGCTCAGATGGGATGAAAAGAGATAAAGTAACAACTACAAATAAAATCTACATATACCTTACTCGCTACTATTTACTTTTGTCATGATATACGTAATAAATAGAAAAGCCAGTCGTCAATGGCTTACTCAATAGTTTTGTCGGCACTGAGAACACCTTGAAATCTTGATCCAACAACTGAGTAAGAAAATCTAAAAGTATATCTTCATCCCGTAGTTGTAAACCAATAATACAAACCGAGTCTTTGCTAGAAAGATCTCTAAGAGTATTTATAAAGTGTGGAATCAAATATTCGTTGTAAATAGTGTCACTGGCTAGAATGATATCTGGGAAAAATTGTCGTCCCAAATGAATATCTAATTCCTGTTTTGCTGTGTGTTTTTCCCAGTCATATTCACAAAAGTAGATAGATCCTTTTTCAGACGCTTCTGACGGCTTAGGTTCGAAGACTATTCGGCCATGCTTATTGTATTCTATATTAATCTTCAGACGCTTTAAAAGGTGCTTTTGATGATCAGTTACGACGTAGGTAGAAGATAGTGGTCCCAAGAATGAACCACAAACTCCAGCAACTCCAGACCCTAATTCAATTATCTGAGGTGACTGATGGAAAATATGCTTAAATGGGCATTGGTTATCTCCAAGGATCCAATCGATCAAGTTGATACAAGTTTGCCAGCAAACAAACCCAGTAGATGAAGATTGCTTTGCGGAATTTAAGCCAGAAAGTGATTGCTGAATGGTCACTTCGGACCCAATGATAGGTAAGTCTATCTTGATCTCATCGCTTGTTCGATCGACATATCCTAGTTGGTGGTGTTCCGTAGGCTTACGGTTAGTGTAAAGGTCGTAGATATGGTCATACAAGTTATCTTCAACCACTTCGTCTAGTCCCAGGCAATCAATGACCATAAAGACGAAATCTACAGGTGGTGAAGTGGAAGAGGAACTTGATATAAAGTTTCAGTTATGTAATCTTTTATCAGTTACGGCTAGAGCTGCCATAATATATAACACTATTACTCTATTAAATCACATTTTTAGCGTTCAAGATCTCAGCAATCAAGATACCGGCTCCAGCAGCACCAATAACAGTGTTGTGGGACAATACGACCATCTTGAAATCGAGCACAGCATCTTCTCTGACTCTTCCAACAGTAACACCATAGCCAGCGTCTCGATTTCTGTCCAAACGAGGTTGAGGACGGTCAGGCTCTTCAAGTACATGGATAGTCTGCTTAGGGCCAGAATGGCAGCCCAACTTGGTAGCATCACACACGTAGTCAGTCATCGCCTGCTTGACTTCTTCCACGCTAGGAGCAGGTCTATTGGCAAATCTGAAAGAGATACACTCAGTGTGGCCATCAGAGACAGCCACACGATTACATTGGGCGCTCACCTTCATTTTTTCTGAAGAAATAGGCACAAAGGTCTCTCCCTTGGCATCGATACCTCCCAAGATCTTCTTAGTTTCCCATTCCATCTTATCTTCTTCTCCAGAAATGTAAGGAACGACGTTGTCCAAGATATCAATTCCTGACACACCTGGTGAAAATCCAGCACCAGAGATAGCCTGAAGTGTAGTGGCGGTCAACAAGTCGATAGGACCGAATTTGTCGACCAAGGGCTTTAATGGTGCTACCAAGCCGGCAGTAGAACAGTTGGAAATACACACAAGGAAACCTGGTTTCTTGTTGCCAGCAGCCTTTGCATCCTTAACTTTCTTTTCAACTACTGCCAAATGCTCTGGGTTCACAATTGGAACAATAAGTGGTACGTCAGGTTCACGACGGTAATTCTTTGCATTGGAGACTACTGCCAATCCAGCTTCAACGAAGGCCTTTTCGATTTCTCCAGCATAATCTGAGTCGAGACCTGAGAAAACGATGTCACAATCAGCAAAAGCATCGACTGTACACTCAGAAACAACGACCGACTTGGCGACTTCTGGCAACAAATCAGTCTGCTTCCAGGCAACAGCATCTTGATATTTCTTGCCAGCCGATCTGGCAGAGGCACCTAATGCATGGATGGTAAAGTCCGGGTGGTTAGCCAAAAGTAATATAAATCTCTGGCCCACGGAACCAGTGGCCCCTAAAACTCCAGCCTTTTTCATTATCGATAACGTTAATTTTCAAATCGATTCGGCCCTGACGTTTGAGTCATGATTAGCTGATGTAATCAAACAAACGATGAGCGTCGCAACTGCTGCTAACGTAATTTTTCACCGCTGCTTATACCATCGAAACCTCTTCTACGCGTTGAATCGTTGACAGCGTCTTTGACTGAAGTTTGCTATGCCCAACACTGACTTCGAAAAGATCTACCTCAACCAGTCCAAGCAGAGTGGTCGGATGCGTGTGGCCGACCTGGGACTTGGTTGGAAGGCTAGCGGTGAGGGCCAAGAACCATTCCTTTTGCCCATCGAGGAGATGCTCTCTACCAGTTGGTCAAGAGGAAGCAGAGGATACGAATTGAGGGTCCAAACCAAGAACAGAGGGGCAGTACTGTTGGATGGATTTGCTGTAGAAGACTTTGCCCTGTTAAAGCAAGAAATCCAACGTAATTTCCTGCTCAATTTAGACCATAAAGAACACTCGTTGCGTGGGTGGAATTGGGGTAAAACCGATTTGGCCAGAAACGAGATGGTTTTCCTGGTCAGTAACAAACCAGGCTTTGAATTGCCATACTCAGATATCAACAATGCTAATCTTACCGGTAAGAATGAGGTGGCCGTTGAATTTAATTTAGACAACGGCCGTGCCGGTGACGAATTGGTAGAAATGAGATTTTATATCCCTGGAATGGTAGAAAGTGAAGTGAAAAATGAGCAGGATGGCGAAGTTAAGGAAGAAAAGGATGAGAAGGAGGAAACTGAGACTCAAGCATCGGTATTTTATGAGCAGCTTAAAGATAAGGCCAATATTGGTCAAGTTGCTGGTGAAGCGATCGTATCTTTCTCAGATGTTCTTTTCTTGACTCCTCGTGGTCGTTACGATATCGATATGTACCCTGGTTCCTTACGATTACGGGGTAAGACTTACGATTACAAGATTCAGTACAAGCAAATCGAAAGAATCTTCTCGTTGCCCAAGCCTGATGACACTCATCAATTGATGATTCTTCAAATCGATCCACCCTTAAGACAAGGCCAAACCAGATATCCATTCTTAGTCATGCAGTTCTCTAAAGAGGAAGAAACTGAAGTGGAGTTGAACGTTTCTGATGAAGATTACGAAAAATATAAAGACAGACTCAAGCGTAGCTACGACAACCAGACATACTTGGTGATGTCTCATTGTTTCAAGGGCTTGAGTGAACGTCGTCTCATTGTACCAGGATCCTTCTCATCTCGTTTTGCTCTGCCTGGTGTTGCTTGTTCTCTTAAAGCTTCCGAAGGTATCTTGTACCCGTTGGAGCGTTGTTTCCTTTTCGTCACCAAGCCAACAATTTACATCCCATTCTCAGAAGTTCTGACTGTGTCAATGTCTAGAACTGGCACGGGAGGAGTCACTTCAAGAACCTTTGATCTTGAGGTCAAGCTCAAGGGATCAGGTCATCACGTTTTCGCCAACATTGACCGTGAAGAACAAGAAACTATAGAAAATTACTGTAAACTGAAGGGCTTAAAGGTGATTAATGAAGAGAAAGAAGCTAAGGCTATGTTAGCGAAAGCCATGAATGAGGCAGATGAAGATGTCGATATGGGTAGCGCCGACTCTGAGAGTGAGGATGACGATTTCGCAGCCGGTAGCGAAAGTGATGTTGCAGAGGAATTCGATTCTGATGTTTCCGATTCTGGTTCCGAAGGAGATAACGAACCACCAAAGAAGAAAGTGAAAGAGGAGTGAAGCAGGTATCCTCTAATTTCATGCATCTATACTTCATATAGTGAATGAATATAATTGTACACTATTAACATTTGATGCCCCAAGTAGGAATATTGTCCACTGCGACAGGCATTGTGGTGCATGTTGCTACAGGAACTATTTATACAATGTACTTAATCTACAATGTTGTCGATGGCTTGATATGTAGCTAGAAGTAACCAGCAGTTAGTGTAGTTAAACATTTCATCCTTAATTCATACTATTCCATCTCAAAAGTCCTCCTTCCAATTACATTGACGTCAAAAGGTTGCACCTTAAATTTTACTCCGCGTATTCCCCGCCATTTTCAGACAGAAGCAGCACTTCAGATTTCGCAACACGTCTGCGAAGTTACCGCTTCTATGCGTAATTGTCTACCCAACGTCGCGCAGGAGGTGAGTAGATATTTTGCTGCGGCTAATAAACTTTCCTAATCGGGTAAAGGACCAGCGATTAGCTTTCGCAAACCACGCAGACGTGCATATGAAGCTTTTATTATAATATCAATGGCTGGTATCCATCACACGTTTTTTTCTTGATTATAAGACGGTCATTTCTTGGATCCTAGGTATTTATCGGTCCTTTGAATAAATTCGTGGTTAGACCGCTCTTCGTGTTACCTCATAGGGTTCCTCGTATTGCTGCAAAAAAATCTTGCGGCCACCCATACAGTACCTGATACACTTGTCTTGCTTCACAGCTAAGCAGTTTCATATACGTTATAAAGGCCATACTACTACCAAAATGGACTTAGAAGACGTCCTTCAAGACTATATAATCTTCTCAGACGGCACGGAGTCCGAGTACTCTGCATCTCCCAGCCCAGCCCCCAGTCCTGTTATACCCCAAAGATCACCAGCTAGACTCAAAAAGAGACTTATTCCTTCTGTATACCATAATACTTCTGAGAGCGACTCATTTGACGACGCTATGTCCCTGAACCATTCGTGGAATGACAGTCCTGGCTCCGTAAATGAATCTATTTTTTCCAACCCTCCACCTAAAGATATGGTAGTACTTGATGAGTTTGGCCTCGATCTCGCTGGTATTGATGATATCGATGCCTTACTAGATGAAATAGAGATATGCCTGCCCGCAGAAAAGCTGAATATTGTTTTCCCAGTTGATGACCGAGTAACCGTTGTGGCTATGATGAGTGGAATGGTCCCCACTAAGACCTAGTTTTGCCCCACTTACAGTTACGATTTACGATCTCCTATTTCATTTACTCGAATATTTTTTGACCATTTTCGTATGTAAACCCTTTTTTTTCATGATACCCCATAATTATATTTAATTTTTGTTTAAATTGTAGAATTTTGAACTTTTTGAAAATTATAAGAAAATAATTAAGCTATAGACGATTCTCCGTAATGACAACTACAATGAAAATCAAATGAAGCAAAAAAAGACCATCATCCTACCATCAGCCCATTTACTCCTTCCTCTTCTATTATGTAGGTAGCCGCCCCATCAGATCTACTGCAACCTATGCAGAACACCCAACCATCATTTTTCACGGCTTCCTCTACCTGGTCATAAGCCGCTCACTTCCATTTATAGTCCACTGGGGTATTACATGGACGTGGTAAATATTCGGATACCCAGGTAGACTGCCAACAATGTCTATTCCATTCGGGACGGTGCTCTATGCATCGGTAAAACCGATTTTCAAGATTTATTTTATTATAGGCCTTGGATCATTTTTAGCCAAGCGGAATATTTTATCGGTGAGTACATGCCGAGACATCAGCGATGCTATTGTCACGGCAATCATGCCATGTTTAATCTTTGAGAACGTTGTTACCAACTTGAAGTCGTCCGATATAAAAAATATAGGTATCATTTTCTTCACCGCTACCTTATTATTCGCTATCGGACTTGGACTTACCGCAACCATCGCATTTCTTACCAAGTCTCCTAAACGATGGATGGGCGGTATCCTCTCCGTAGGTCTTTTCCCTAATATTTCCGATTTGCCTATAGCCTATCTCCAAACTTTGTCCAAAACTGGAACGATCTTTAGCACTCTGGAAAGCAATAAGGGCGTAGCCTATGTCATTATCTTCTTGGCAGCACAAGTGCTTTACCAGTTCTGCTTCGGTCTATACAGATTAGTCGAATGGGACTTCAGGGAAGAGCTCCAACCAAAGCACGAAGATAAAGAGAAGGAGCTCGAGTCGTCGCATGAATCACTGGCTTCAGAACTTGAGAAAGTTAATAACGATAATGACAATGAACCCCACAATGATAAAGTAATAGAAAACGCAGCCAATGATTCATCTGATAAACCAGAGTCCCTCCTGTCAATATCTATAGCAAGCTCTGTAGACTCGGAATTGGAGGGAGGCCGTTCCGTTCATTCTGCTCTTACTGCTCAACCTTACGACACTAATGCCCATTTACAAGTTCATCGCCTTTACTCTCAGGGTTCTACGTCTGGCTATTCACGCCATAGCGCCCATGGTGACAACGAGAGTGCCATAGGAAGGAGAGAACTGTTACATACAGCAGTGTCAAGAGCTACTGAATTGCGACTGCAACCCTCGCAAGGCATAGACGATGTCATTAATGAATACTCTGAATTCGAAGGTTTAAGAAGTCATGAAGTAAAACGAGTAGTTTCCTTGACCACAGACCTCGGTGCTGAGCCTATAGAACACAATGGTATAAAACAGCTCAGTCGCGGACGGAAGTTCTTAAAATGGTTGAAGAACTTCCTCGCTCCAAACTCCATATCGTTAATTGTGTCCATTGCCGTAGCTCTTTCTCCACCATTAAAGGCGCTTTTCGTGCAGACATCATTTCCCATGAAGCAAGCACCCGATCACCAACCTCCTTTGTCTTTCGTATTGGATATAACTAGCTATGTTGGTGCTGCTTCAGTTCCATTGGGTCTTTTACTTCTCGGAGCCACAATTTATAGATTGGAGGTTAAGAAGATGCCTCCAGGATTCTGGAAGACAGTGGTTAGTGTCACTGCTGCCAGACTCGTTCTTCTTCCCATAATTGGAGTTGGTATTACTACTGGCTTTTTCAAAGCAGGATGGTATGGTGACGACAAGCTCATACGGTTCGTGAGTATTTTAGAGTACGGTGTGCCAAGTGCTACTTCTTTGGTGTATTTCACTGCATTTTATACCGACCCTAACCTGCCTGACCATCTTCAAATGGACTGCTTGGCTGTTTGCCTCATTGCGCAATACTTGATATTGTTCATATCCTTACCATTCTTGGTAGTTTTCACCATTAAGGTTTCATTAAACATGTAAAGACTGTCATTTATAGAGGGCTTACACTAATTAAAGTTTGTATTTTTTTGATAAGAATATAACGTTTTGCAATTTTTGGAATTTTTGTACTTTAAAAGTAAAATTCAGAAAAAAAAAAAAAAACAAGTTAAATAAAATAGATAAGATTGCTCTGTTAAGACAACTTGAGTATCATTTCCCACATATCCCACTTCAAAAAGTAACGTGGATATGCCAAAAAAATTGCACTCTCCGTTTATATTTGCGACTCGTTGCAAATGTGGAATTTGGAATGTTTCCTGCATAATGTCAACCGTCCCTTGCAGATGATTGCTAGTCGACACCTCAAGCGATTGCTTAAGCTATTCTTACAGTAACTTTATTCGAAAAATGGCCTTATATTTCAACTTAGTGTTCGGTTTGCTCGTTGTGGAGATGGCATTCTTCACCGTGCTTTCATTGCCCTATCCTAGAAAGGTAAGAAAGACAGTTCTTAGCACTGTATCGGCTCCATTCCGAAACGAGAAGTTCCAAATTGCTATCAAATGTGTTCTAGGGTTTGTTTTAGTGTTATTTATTGACTCTGTCAACAAGGTTTGGACTGTGACTAGTGAACTTCATGCCACATCTCCCGGATCTCAAACCGGATCCATCACAGGAATCGTCAATGACAGATCTGATGTTCAGGCCAGAAGGTTCTACGCTCAAAGAAACATGTACCTCTGCGGTTTCACGTTATTTTTAACTCTTATTTTGATTAGAACTTACTCTTTGGTTACTGAATTAATTGACACCAAGGACAAGTTAGATGGTGCTAATTCGTCTGCAGCCACCAAGGCCGATTCCCCACAAGTTGAGAAACTCAAGAAGGACTTGAGCTCCAAGGATGAGGACTTGGAAATCTTGAAGGACCAAGCTGCTGCCTTGTCTAAAGAGTACAGCGAGGGCGATGTTAAAAAGAGAACTACTTAGTTTGTTGTAGTAAGAATATAACTTAAATTTATACAGGTCTACCCACTCTCTACCGAGTTACTCTTATGCTTAGGAGTGAATGTGAAATTTGGACCGGCCTTTCCTAAGAACATTTCGGTGATCTTTATCCAATCCTTGTAGTCAGTAGATCCCAACAATGTCTCAAGTTCGTTTCGTCCTTTCCATTGAGGAGGTCTTTGGTTGAGCTTGGGAGGCAACCTTTCTAAGATACCAACTGGGATGTATCTGTGAGTGAAGCTCAAGAATTCACACATGAATCTTCTGGCTAAACCAACACCGTACTCATCTGAGCCCCAGTGCTCTATGGAGAAATCAGCAAACTTTTTAAGCATATCCAATCTCTCGGTAGCCGTCTTATCGAGATACTGTTGGGCTTCGACTTCCTCAAAGATCCATGGCTTGATAAGAGCACCTCTAGCCACCATCACGGAGTCAATACCATCAGTATTAACTGCATTGTACCAGTCTTCATGAGTGTAAACATCGCCGTTACCAACAAAGTTAGTTCTCCATGTTTCACTATTCTCTTTGTCATCTTCCTTCTTATCGTTCCACTCTTGTACAACAGCACCAACCTCTTTAATGTACTCCCAGTCGGCATCTTTTGTGTACCTTTGCTGTCTGGAACGACCATGAAGAGTGATAGCAGCAACATCTCCCTCACTCAACACTCTTTGCACTAAGGACTTGGCGGTGTTCTTATTATCTTTCGTTCCTGTTCTAATTTTAACTGTAACAGGAATTTCACCCGAACTTGCATTCATACCCTTTAAAATTCGCATTAAACGAGCAGGTTGTTCCATCAATGCTGAACCTTGACCTTGCCTATAAAGTAAGTCAATAGGACACCCGCAGTTCAAGTTCAATTCAGAGATCTGGTTAGTCTCTCTAGAGATGACTTCAGCAGCTTTAGCAGCAGCCCAATGCTTGGAAGTTGCAATTTGTACACCAAAACCTGGATATTCTGAGCTATGGGCCTTAGGAAGAGCCCACTCAGAGTTGGTGGCCTGTAATAATGGTACAGCAAGAGCCATCTCGGAGTATGTCACATCAGCGCCTAATGTCTTCATGAGCCTACGATAAGGCAAGTTACCAACAGTGGTAAGTGGAGACACGATTTTGGCATTTCTTAAGTCAAGTCTTCTCTTCTCAGCAATTTTGAAAGGTGCCTCAACGTACAGAGCGTGACTATTCTTCACCTCTTCCATCTTTGCTAAGTTTTCATCACTTTGGACTTGCAGATCGAGATAAGTAATAACCTTTTCAGCCACATTGAAGACATATCTTTTCTTTTGAAGAGCGACCTTGGCATCTGTCGAGATCTTATTTATCTCTCTCTGGCCAGATTCTTCATGCCTTCTACGTTGAGCCTCATCAACGATAAGCTCTTTGGCTTCTTTGTTATAATGGGATTGGAGCCATCTACATTTCACCCCGGCAGGACAGTAACCAATAGCTTTGAAAACTGGACATACACCCTCTATATCTTCGGGCTTACTAGAAATGAACATGTCTACGTCGTGAGTGCTTCTACATTGTTCTGGTCCAAACCGACACTCTTTGGGGTTCTTAGGATCAATTAAGGTTGAGCAAAGTCTAACTTCACCATGCTGCTGACGTAAATCCCTCTTTTTGTTTTGGCCTCTCTTCTTCTTTTTTCCGTTCCCTTTATCTTCCGCTTCTCTATCTCCACCTTCGGCATCATCATCGTTAACATAATTATCATTAATAGGGACGTTTGGGTTCTCTACAATGAATTCTGGTTTAATTGGCGCAACACCCTTCTCGATATGGACACGTTTAGCCTCCCCAGAAACATCTTCAATAGGCCTTTTGGCCACTTCAGAGGTCATATTTCAACAACTGATATTTCAGATGGTTCAAATTTGGACAATTCTCGATGCGATTTGCTCATCGCGAATCAAATCCATAAAAAATTGACCTATTTAAAAATAAAAAAACCTTCAGTATATAAGAAAAGGCAATCATAGACATACATAATCCAGAACTTAATCTGCTATTCTTCTCTTCAACAATTGCTCCTTGACATCGTATCATATGGTAAAGTTGCCTACTTTCCTGCACACAAGACCTCATCGCTCTTTTTTCAGTACATCAAGTTGAAGCTAAATTAAAGCGATGAGCACCATGGATAAGAGGAGAAAGGTAGATACTCCTTCCAATGCCATAAAGAAGGTCAAAGGCTCGAAGATATTCAGCCCTTTCCGTGTTCTCGGCTACGTTTCTAACGAAATACCTTTCGCATTGGGAACTTTGGGAAGTACGTTCTACATTGTTACCTCTGTTGGAAAATCATTTCAGATATATGATGCTGCTAACCTTCACTTGCTTTTCGTTTCCCAAGTACAGACTGAATCCAAAATTACTTGTTTAGCAACCCACTTCCATTATGTCTACGCCGCTCATGGCTCTAAAGTTGGTATATTTCGTAGAGGTAGACTCGAGCACACCATTGAATGTCCCACCAAGTCCATCATACAGCAAATTCTTACATTTGGAGAGTATCTAGTAGCAGCTTCTGGCTTCGGCGAAATATTTGTTTATAAGAAAACCACCGAGAAGTATGCGACCGAATTATATGCCACTCTTACTGGAATCGATACCACTTTAGACGGTGACATCATCAGCATTGTTCATCCACCTACCTACCTAAATAAAATTGTGGTTGCCACAGCCAATCATCTACTCATTTACAACATACGTACCGGTACTTTGTTGTTCAAAACTCCCAATCAGTACTTCAAGGAAAGTATTTCATGTATCGAAACTGCGCCAGCGCTCGACATATTGGCTGTTGGCTCGGTTTTAGGTAACTTCCGTTTATTCCACTTAAAGAAAGGTAAGTTTGTAGGCCCAGATGTTACTGCAGGAGACTCTAAGATCACTTCATTGTCGTTTAGAACCGATGGATCACCGCATCTTTTAGCTGCTTTAAGCAACGGTGACTTATACTTCTATGACTTAGAGAAGAAAGCTAGAGTACACACTCTCAGAAATGCCCACAAAGAAGTACACGGTGGTGTTTCAAATGCTAAATTCTTGAATGGCCAACCGATAGTTGTTACGAACGGTGCCGATAATCAATTGAAGGAATATGTCTTCGACCCCGCTCTCTCGACATCTAATTCCGCCGTAGTCTCACCTCCCCGTCATTTGAGATCTCGTGGTGGTCATTCTGCTCCACCTATTGCTATAGAATTTCCCCAGGAAAACAAATCACATTTTGTATTAAGTGCCTCGAGAGATCGCTCATTCTGGTCCTTTTCATTGAGAAAGGATGCCCAGGCTCAAGAGTTTTCTCAAAGAGCTCCTAAAGGAGAGGCTGGAAAACGTCAAGCCGGACCAGTTTCTTCTATGAAAGAAAAGTATCCCGAAATAGTTGCTATATCATCATCCCAAGCTCGAGAAGGAGAATGGGAGAACATCATCACTGCCCATAGAGATGAGACATTCGCTCGGACTTGGGACTCGAGAAATAAGAAGGTTGGCAGACACCAGTTGAGCACTTTTGACGGAGGCTTTGTAAAATCTGTTTGCATTTCTCAATGTGGAAACTTTGGTTTAGTTGGTTCATCTCATGGAGGCATCGGCGTGTATAATTTACAGTCTGGTCTACTCCGTAAACGCTACACTTTACATCGCAACACTGCTGTAACAGGTATAGCAATTGACGGAATGAACAGAACCATGGTAAGTTGTGGTCTTGATGGTATTGTTGGGTTCTACGATTTTGCTAATCTGAAATATTTGGGAAAACTTCAACTTGAATCCTCTATTACATCCATGGTGTACCATAAGTCATCCGATTTAATTGCTTGTGCTCTTGACAACTTATCTATTGTCATTGTGGATGCTGTCACTCAGAAAGTAGTGAGAATATTATATGGTCACACCAATAGAATCACTGGACTTGATTTCTCACCTAACGGCAGATGGATCGTACTGGCTGCGCTCGACGCAACTTTGAGAACGTGGGATTTGCCGACTGGTGGATGCATCGATGGTATCAGACTTCCAAGTGTTGCTACCGCTATCAGATTTTCTCCTATCGGTGATTATATCGCTACTGCCCACGTTGCCGGAAATGGAATTGCTCTTTGGACCAACAGAGCCCAATTCAAAGCAGTTCCTGCAAGGCACATAACTGAGGAAGAATTCTCTACCATTTTGCTTCCTAATGCTTCTGGAGATGGTGGCGCTACTTTGCTTGATGGCGCCTTTGAAGTTGACACTCAACAGGAGATTAACCTCGAGTCTTACGATACTAAGCAACAAATCGAAGGATTGACGACATTATTCCATGGAGCCAGATCAAAATATAACACTATTCTTCATTTGGACGCTATTAAACAGCGCAACAAGACAAGAGAAGCTTCTGCAAAGCCTAAACTGGCTCCTTTTTTCTTATCATTATCTGGTGCCCAAGTTGGCGATCAAGCCGTTGAGAACGAGAATGGTAAGCTGGAGGAACAGAATGGCCACGCAGAGGAAGAAAATGACAGCAAGCTCTTGAAATTGAAACAAAACGGCAAGCATAACTTCGAATCCCGCTTTACTACCTTGTTAAGAGAAGGTTCCAAGACTGGAAATTACTCTGAATTTATCTCTTTCCTCGTCAATTCATCGCCTGCTTCCATTGATATCGAAGTGCGTTCATTAAGCACGTTTGAACCATTCACAGAAATCACTTCGTTCATTACTGCCATGTGCACCGCATTAGAGTCAAAATCTAATTTTGACTTGATAGAGACCATTTTCTCTTTATTTTTGAGAGTCCATGCCGACGTCTTGGTTAACAATAAAGACGAAGAGCATCTTCAACAAGCACTAGACCACTGGACTGAGCTCAACGAGTCCGTTGGTGGTTCCATCGATTCAAGAATCAAATACTGCTCTGGAGTCATAAACTTCTTAACTACTATATAGAAATGCATGGGAAATAAATTGTACACATTTTATGCTGGAAGCCGTTATGTCTTGCAGCCGATTGTTGTCTGCAGGTCGCATACTAATCTAGTGAGAATCTATCTGCAGCTATCACCATTATGAATATCAATGTCGTAGTCCCCAGGAGCATTATCCTGCTACCTCCTGGGGCTGTAGTGACTACACTGACCTACTTTGGAGGAGAGCTTTTTGTCGGTCTATCCAATGGAAATTTAAGCATTTATAAAGTCCACAAATTAGGTCCCTTAAAGCAGTCATCGATAATAGACATGTCTATCCCCAAGTTGAGATCGTTTAATGAAGTTAAAGAACTTTTCTCCACAGACCAAGACCAATTGAATCTAGAATTCCAAACCACATTCCGAAATGCTACCGGAGAGAACCGACCTATAGAACAAATTGAATGCGCTCGACTAATGCCGTCTGAGCGTACGATTGTCTTCGTTTCGAAATCTGAAGGACTTCGTATTTTTGAACTCGTTGGCACTCATTTGAACCTAGTCAAGTACATCGACGAGGCTAATCAATGCTCTGATTATAAATGTTTCACGAAAAAAGACAAACTATACTTGACAATTGCCGTTAAGAAGAAAGTGCTCGTGTATGAAATTAGTGAGAATTCACATCAAGCTATCCAGCTTCTCAAGCATCGAGAAATTGCATTCAAAGATAAGATAAAGAACTTATCCGTAGTAGGTTCAACCCGTGATTTACTTGTAGAGTTGATAAACGATTATATGCTCGTTAATGACAACTTCGAAGTGGAAGCTTTACCAATTGACGAAGTGGGTCTTTCAAATTTCGCTCATTCTGCATCTTTCAGTTACTTCAGTCTCAATACTTCTGGCCAGCAATCATTCATTGTACCATTGAATAATAGCAAAATGCTTCTAGTGAAACAATCGCTGACAGCGATTCTTAATCTCGAATCTAACACGTTAGGCGTGACTCCCGTAAAAACTACGCTGATGCCAATTAATGTGGCATACATAGCACCAGCATATATTCTATTCATGTATAACAAGCGGATAGACGTCATAGACATAAAATCGGGTGACGTTATCCAGACTTTCAACCATAACATCAATTTAACCATAACCTCGTGCTCGATCACTGAAGATTCACTTATAATAGCTGCTGGAGGGAGTATCTTGTCCTTTCAAATCGCCGAAATAGAAGCGCAATTGAAGCAGTATAGGAGCATTTCCCAGTCTAGACCGGGCCCTTCAAAATTAGACATGAAAACTGATCCCAGACTTATAAGCATCTCCAGAGCAACCAACTTGTTGGAGGCAGAGAAAGAGTCGAAAAAAGAAGCAAAATACGACAAAATTGAAACTAAGAAACTTCTTTTACAAATTCGAGATTTGTATACTTTGCGGGCTCGAATTGTCTTTAATCTGTATCATCGATTCCATGAGTCACTCGTAGATATTGGGTCTGAGTGGTTGATAAACTACAAAGTTGTGCTTTCAATGTTTCCTCTTTTCTTGAATGGTTATCGCTCAAGCTATCATGGAGATCCAGACGAAGAGAGTGAGAAGAATTCTGTAAATCAGTTGACAGAGGATGAGGTAGTTAAATTGAAGGAAATAGGCAATCTGACTATCGATTCGGGAACAGAAACAGATGGGGCTAACAACGAAAGCCAAAAGCGCATTCCTCCTATTTTTCACAAATTCTCAAAGGCCGTCAATAATTTAATTATCTTTATGACGGATCAGAGAAGAATTCTATCATCATTCTTAAATGAAAATAGTTCGCATATTGAGTGGAAAGGCATCCAGTTGGATCCCGTTGATGTATTTGGAGCAAGCGACTTCAGAGAGCTTCAGAAAGTGGCCGTCTACATTGATACGACGTTATTTTTATGTTACTTTTACCTGAAGCCAATGCTTTTAGGTCCTCTTTTAAGACTACCTAATAACTACTGTGACGCTGATGTCGTCAATACGTGTTTACTAAAGGACTTGCATTTGCATGGCAACCAGCCTATCTTCATTAAAGAATTACTTGATTTCTACTTTACTAGACATTTACATCAGGAGGCATTGCAAATGCTTTATGAGCTTGCACATCAAAAGGGAATTGATCACGCCGACAGGCTTGATGATTTTTTAAGCGGGCCATCTCTAACGATCCAATATCTTCAGAAACTTTCCAATGAAAACATTCGACTTATATTTGAGTATTCTACCTGGATCTTGAATGAAGACAAGAAGAGTGCAATTTCCAATGGAAGAGAGATATTTATGAATGATTCGTTTGAATGTGAAAGCTACGACAGCTTTGCTGTGCTTAATTTTCTTTCCGGCGAATCTCATCAGTACAAGAATGAGCTATTGGCTATTACTTATTTGGAGTGGTTACTCAACGATAATGAAATCATTGACAATAAAGAAGATATCAAAGATTCGATCTTCAAACTCCATACTAAGCTTTGCTTGCTATACTTGAGTGTCTTAAAGGACGCATTCGATCCCGACGTGTACCGTAAGCTTTCTGAGTTCCTTTATTCGTCAAACCTTTATGAACCCTGGACGGTTCTCAAAAATATCGATGTTTCAGATGATCGTTTTTTAAGATTGACGGTTGGCGTGTTCAGAAGACTCGGGGAGCATGAAAAAGCACTAGATGTATTATTTGGTCAACTTAACGACTTTGAAGCAGCTATGGATTATTGTGCTTCATTTTTCTCTGAAGAGATCCAGGGTAGGACCCATACTCAAGCCAATCATCAGGAAGTAGGTACTGAGCTTTTAATGAAGCTTTTAGAAGATCTTTTGATGAAATATGAAGTGAACTTGGATAAAATAGAGCGACTTTTAGTGGTACATGGTCCCAAAATGCCTACCCTTCAGATATTAACATCATTACCGCCTAAATTCCCGCTACAAAGACTCTCTCAGTTCCTTACATCACAACTATTATCTACTAGCCGTGCTAGTCAAGACGCAAAAGTAATCAGCCAGCTATATAAAGTGGGCATGGTAAAAGTGCAGTACGGGTTAGCCATGGTTGAGAGTGAAGAAGTGAAAGTTGACTCATCTAAACAACTTTGCGCAGAATGCAAAAAGAGATTAGGGTACGGGGTATTTTCCGTGAATACTAGTGGTGACGTAATTCACTATGGATGCCTTAAATAACTGATAAATATTGTGTATATAGCACACACGTACATTCATCACCACCAGCCGTCCTGTAGGTAAAACGAATTGAAGGCTCCTGCATAAACCATCAATCGAACCAATTCTTAAGCTTTTAAACTATTGTTATTAGCATCTAGCCATGGACGAAGGATCAGATCGTAATCTTTCCAACAACTCTGGAATACGTCTCCCTCCAATTTCCGCATTCTCTGGACACAGCAATGCCGGTTCTAACCCTTCCAGTGCGTCACCACCTCAAAAAGTTAACATTCCTGGCGAAACCGAGCCGTTAGAACCCAATAAAAGACCACATTATGGGCCCGAATCGTCTGGCTCTGGTGGATCTAGGGACTCAATTTTGAATCCATCGAATGATGCTCCAGGTAATATTCCCGGAGCACCTGGCTTTCTTGCTCATAAGGAACATTCGCCCAACGATGAGCACCAACACAGTCCTCACCACCATCACCATCATCATCACCACCACCACCACCAGCATTCACACCAGAGTCAACCGCAACATGAACATAGTCCTCCTCAAGAAATGAAAATAGAGACCGAACCTTCTCAGGATTCAGCGATTCGTTCCAATCCTGCTACTTTTGCGAGCCAAACGTTGCCAGAAGCTGAAAGCAAACGCAACTCCGAATCAACAAAAGAAGCGGCTCCAAGAAGTACAGATATTGCCAGCTCGGGTCAGAATATGGCGGCTTCTCAAGAAAAAGAATCCATTGACTCAAAACAAAAAGACACTGTTACCAAGTACGCACCTTTCCAGAAAAAGAGGTTCCATGTCGATACTGAAGCTCTTCAGAAGTCTTTGGCGGAATTGTACCCGGTAAGGAAAACCATGGGTACTATAATATATAATCCCACAACCACTTGGGAAACCCTTCAGACGGCCCAATTGACGGGACTTAAGCCCGAACACTACGAAGAGTTTGAAGAGTTGCGTATGCGCTACATTGAAAGATGTAAAGAAGACAAGTACTTTCAGGAAAACGTATCGTATATTCCCATGATCCCACCATTTCTGGCCGAGTATGTTAACCATTTACTTGACATCAAGGTGCCTTATAGATACGTACACTCCTTTGTGCAAGATCTCCGAGACGGGTTTGCAGCCGAAGAGCGTAAGCTTTGGGGAGGTATAGGCGGCATCTATACTGACGATTCTGATATATTATTTGTGCTAGCGCATATGGGACTATTTAATGGCACCATTGACTTAACGCAGTGGAATAGTAAATGGACCTCGGTAATCTCCCCTTCAAGTTCTGATAAACAATTTGAGGGCGACCTTACAGTTACGGTTTTGTTGCTCCCCCAGTTACCACAGTATCAGGGTTTTGTTGCCAACGACATCTACTCTCGTTCTTGGGTCGGTCCTGATGCCCACAGTGGCTTATCGATTGCTGTGTTCAACGTGAAGTGGGAAGCCAGCGGAACATCATTGATGGACCGCAGCACTTTTAAACAGTACCAAAAAGAGAAAGCTCGAGATATTGATTCGGTTCGGAAAAGGTACGACAATGACGATGGATGGAAATTTGACTACAAACTCTACAAAAAATTGGCTCTTCAGCATCAGCAGCAACAAGTTGAGGAAGCAAAACAGAGCACTGAAAAGCCATAAATAATGTAATATAATCTAGCTATTTTTGTAAAAAATAATGTTAAGCATCGAAGTATGTCCAAAGCTTCCTTGTCTTATCGTTTAATCGCAGCCGGTGCGACCGCAGCCAGCGTAATACGGGCCAGAATATTTTGACGTGAGATCTTCGTTAAGTGGGTGCAGCTGCATTACATAATATAAATTAGCGGCCATGGCGCAATCGCTTGTTCCTAATATCATTTAGTACTTAGTGCCCTCCATCAGTTCAACCTTTGGAGGTATCTAGTTCGTGAATGTGGTAAATCTAGTTGCGTTGGAGTTTTTATCGGTCCATAAAATCTGATTTCGGCCCCAAATTTTCCTCAAAGTTCGTTTTTAAGAAATTTCCAATTTTTTTTTTTTTAGAAGCTCCTCAAAAATCTATTCTTTTTGAATGTTCGGACAAGCTCATCCATCACAACCTCGCCTGAAAAGTCAAGTAGAGGACACTGATAAATTTCGAAAACAAAAGAAACGGAAATTCAACTCAGTTTTTCGGCGTGCAACATCCGAGTGGAACCATTTTTGGATAAGATTGCGATCATTATCGGACGAAGTTTTCTCTACGGACGAGAACGTAAAAGAGCTCTTCCAGTCTTCAGATCTGGACAGGACAATCGATCGACTTGAAAAATCGAATAGGGGGTATATGTCTGCAGAAGAAGACTTTCTCCAGGCATATTCAAAGCATAAGAGTTTAGAAAAGATGCATGAGTTGCATCAGAACCAAGTAGCGACCGACGAGCTCAAGTCCTCCACCACAGTGACCTCAGAAACTGGCGACAATAATAACCGGGAAGAGGTTACTGAAGATACCGAAGCAACCGAGGGCTTTAGCTTCGCTATTGATAGTAACGAGGAGTTCGATGTAACGAAGCTTAGAAAGCAAATGGAACTTCAAGCGTCGAATGCTGGAGTGTCGAAAGACGTCAATATCGGCGAAAAACTCTGGGATTACAGGCGAGATTTATGGCTCGTCTCTAAGTATCGGGACGATGAGATCAAAGATCGTATTGCTACCCAGTCTCTTGACCACATACCACGGGAATCCTTTGCCAAATTATATACTCAGTTGGTCGACAAGGGAAGATCGTTCAAAAAGGATAAGCATATCAACTTAGCGGACCTCACCAAGATCATCAACGCCGGCTGGATTGCAGAGGAGAAATGGGAGCGTGCTTCTAGAGGATTACCATAATATTCCAATTCATTTCGCCTCATCGGCACAAAATCAGCATATCAACAACAACATTAAACATAAACATAATCATAGCATGTATACATTTTAGTTCATTTTTAATTCTATAAATCCTAGTTTTATTCATTATGCACTTGCTTAGCCGTCATCTCCAAGATTCTAATCTCTTGATCTATTAACTCCGCTCTCCTTTGCATCTCATCTACTACAGTCTGAGTGTCATTAAATTGCAACTTTTTGTTGGAACGATCGATAAGCCGTCGTAATTTATTCTTAAGGTCCATAAGTTTTTCAAAGTTCTCAGCAATATCATAGTTGATTTGACGTTCAATCTCAGCATCAAGCTCATGGATAGTTGTGATTTTATCAAGTAGTGGTGGAGCGTTTGAGCTGGTTGAATTAGAATTGGAGCTTACAATGGCTTGGAGTGCTCGGATAAGTTGATGGACGATCTTGTTCGATTCCTGTCCGTGATCTCTTTGCTTCTGCTTTGCAATCTGGATTAACTCCAGATGCAGAAGTTGGCTGTCACTCATGGATGAGTAAGGATATGATAGATATGCAAATCTTGCACGATGTGAGTAATAAATAATACTTTAACTTGGACTAAACAACTCCAATCCTATAAAACCATCGATCTTAAGCTTATAGTTATTGGACTCTGAGGCTCATTGATACGAGTGATGGTTGGATGTACCTGATAAATAAGATCAAACGGTTTCGATTGTTATCACCTTTCCCAACATGGAAGCCCAATATCTACGACAGGAAGAGCTCTTCGCTATCAAACCTCCATCGACGGATACACCTATTACTCTAGAGGACTTTTGTAATGACATTGAGGCTGGTAAACCGTATTCGACCTTGATCGATAAGACTTATCATCTAATTCGGACCCAAGATCTCTCGGCACAATCACTATTAAAGTTGTGGAAACTACGACTATCATTGCTTTTGTTCAATAATCAACTTCAAGTGGCTAAAAGAGAAGCAATCAGTCTAAATAATTGCTTATTTGAACTAGAAAATAACGAATTGGCTTCATCTCGGTCTAATACAGACGCACCTCAATCACAACCGATAAGAGTGCATCCTTTGCCTAAGAATAATGACCGCTTGATAGACCATGATCTTTTGATATTGATCCTAAGGCTTAAATCTGTGCCCAATATGGTATTGGTGAATGAACTTTATAAACTTTGCTACCAATTGAGATTAAGATCCAATAATGATGATAGGCAATTGCTTTCCCGGAGACTAATTAACTTAAGTTTTGACGTGATGGCAGTATTGAATGTCTTAAAGTCATTCTCTACATTAGTGAGTCTCTTGGAATCAATGAAAAGTGATATCGTTGTAATTAAGCCAAGAGCAGATGATGGCGACGCATTAAATATTTACTCACACCTTACTCTACTTTCAATTGTCGTCAAAATTATCGTGAAAAACTCCACAAATCAGTATAATGTAGATGAACTAACTGCTGATGTCAATGAAGAATTCAAAGTTGAATTCAACCAGCTACATGAATCATCCAAAGACGCTCTTTCTAATGTCCTTTCCACAATTGCACCCAATATAAGTCAAGATACGAAACCATCGTTAGAGGATGAAGACATAACTTTAGAGAAGTTAACGCAATTGATTTTTGAAGGAAGAGTCTCTGGCCGTATCTTCTGTTCATTAATCGGGCAATGGGATCTACAGAATTGCTACAATTTTCGTCTTGAAAACAAAAGGCTAGTAAGTGAAGAGGTTACAAATAATGGCGACATTTCGACGGCTGAACGGTTGGTGGAGTCGTACTGGCGGTCTAATTACAATAAAGTATATGGCCTAGAGTAACCAGTATGCTCCTGCAGGTAGGTAGATATATCGAGGGCTGTGCCCTAAAAGAATCCCCGTGACTGAAAAACTGTAGCGCTTCTGGTGTTGACACGCCTGCGATTGAGAGAGAAAAAATTGAAAAATTGGCCTACGCAAGAGACAAATACATTAGACAAGATGGCTTTGCAGGACACCGTTACTCGTGAATACACCATTAACTTGCACAAGAGAGTATGTATCGTCAACCTTTATGAACCAGAGAGCAATGTTGTCGAATTTTCCCCGTTTTAAAGTGTCCTCGTACACTCATCATCTCGATATATTACGTTTCAAGGTATAAGCTTGTAGATTATGTACCTTGAAAAATGGTATTAAAAACAGGGAACATTACAGTAGAAACACTTGGCTTTCATATTTTGATCAAAACCAATATACTAACTTCAGTTACACGGTGCTCACTTCAAGAAGAGAGCCCCTAAGGCTGTCAAGGAAATCAAGAAGTTCGCTACCTTGCACATGAAGACCACCGATGTCAGATTAGACCCTAAATTGAACGTCGCTTTGTGGAAGAGAGGTGTCCAAGGTGTCCCATACAGAATGAGATTGAGAATCTCTAGAAAGAGAAACGACGAGGAGGACGCCAAGGAGAAGATGTTTGCTCTTGTTGAACCAGTCAATGTCGCCTCTGCTAAGGGTCTTGTCACCACTGTTGTGGAGGACGAGGAGTAAATGTGCGGTGTACGAGTATAATTAGCAATACATATATAATAGCTGGATCCTTGTAGAATGTAGAGAGAATGGCGAAAGTAGGCGATGACGTTGAGAGAGTATAAGACGAAATTATGGTCTGAGAGAAAGACGAATATTCCGGTAAAAAAAAGCAAATGTGAATGAAATTAAAGAGCTAAGAGTATCATTCTTTCGAAGGAAGATCAGGAGAGATTCAGGGCAAATATATAATGTTAATCATTAGACTATCATAATTCTTTGGTTAGTATTCAATCAGTGTAACTATGACAAATATACCGGTCATTACCCAAACACAAAGTCAAGACGACAATGCACTATATCAGGCTCACTATGGTATTAAATTAGCTTTTCATCAGCAAGAATACATACGGTTTGTAGTATTGAAAAGAAATTAACTAGTACCACTTGGTAATTCATTTTTTTCAGAACGTGCGGGTAACGATTTTGCCAGTCTGCCTCAGTGTAAGAGCCAACGGCTGCAAATATTGAAAACAGGATACTCTAAGCTAGAAAAAGAGACCATTTACCTACGTGAAGGCGATATTGTAAAATTTTATGCTAAGAGAGAGCGCAGCCCTTGTTTCCTTGAAAAATTTTTGGCCAAACTTTACGTGGATTATTACATCTTTCCCATCAATATTCCTGTTGAGAATGAAATTTCGACAAGAGTACACAATATCGCAATTGCACTTCAGGAGTATATTCGAACATACTCCTTTGTCAAACTTAATGTCTATATTTCCAGGCAGTCAATTTGAAAATGACCAACTTTCATGAGGTTGTCTAATACCTGCATACAATACACTTCCCCACAATTACCGAGGTCAAGACAGAGGTCAACTGTACTGGCTCATTCTTCCAATTTTCAATGCCAACTGCTACTAACGAAAAGAAGATGCGACCAGATACTCAAAAGTCGTTGTCAAGCACTGCAAATGTGCATTTCTTGAATGATCCGACGCTCAATCAATATGATTCATTGAACATATCGTTCGAACTTTTCGACCGACTCTTCCCAGGAAGTTCCCCACAAGATGCCGATTCTGTTCAGTCGAAGTTTGTGTTGGTGAAATTCTTAGGTTCGCCGGATGTATTTAACGAATACAATATCTACAGGATTCATGCTGTGATGAACGAAGCTCCTACATCCAATTCGGTGATTTTTATCAATAATTCCACTTTGGCTCGTTTCAACAGTCAAATAACCATATCCACATGCATCATTCAGTCAATATCCGAGTCAGATATCCCTATTTTATCATCTGCTTTTATATCAGTTCCACCAGAAGCATACAGTATTCTTTCAAACATGTCTACGTCGCTGCTCAAGACGAAGTTTGTCACCGAATTTTTGGATTCTAGCTTGGGTGTAGTTAACCAAGGCGAAGAGGTAAGACAAATTAACGGTAAGGTTCTTCTCGCGGAACCAGTACCGCGCGGTAAAGTCACTGGCTCTACTAAGATTATTCTTGTAAATCAAATAACTGAAGGTGAAACATATGATATCGAGAGTTCAATACAGACTACTGGCAATTACGATGAACTGGACTTAAGTGGAGAATTCTCAGGAGATCTCGATTTGTCTACTTACCTCACAACATCGATGCATTTAGACAGTTTTGCTCCAGTGAGCCCTAAATTCACCGTTAACGCCTTACCTACTCAGATACAGGGTCTGTTGTGGAACAAAGAGGATCCAGAACTCAATGTATACATTACTGCAAGCTCAATGGCTAACTTAGGTTTCCCAGTATTTAATGGTGATATCGTCAAGTTGAACTGCCAGAATGAACGGTTGACTTCATTGATTGTTAGAGTCCATGCATTTACCGAACCAAATGCCTTCGAATCTGATAAAATCTACTTGTCTCCTGTTCTCATCATAAATGGAAACATCGATGAGGATACTGAAGTGCAATTAGAAGGTCTCTACGATCCAGGAATGGCCCAGCTATTCCTGAACGTAGCTCCTGTAGCAAAATCAGTTACTATTTCTCGAGTCTTGTCTCCAATTACGATGGACAAGACATATCAAGCAGCATTCTTCGGAGCCTTGAAAACGCTCTTCCATGATAATGTTAAATGCATGAGGCAAGGCGACTACGTGCCAGTATTTATTGATACTGTTCTTGCCAAAACCATGTTTGATGCTGCCAATAATGGTAAGCTGGCGGACGACCAACGAGACGCAAACGACGAATCATCTGTTATTCCAACTGGAGACGCTGATGCGGTTGCCTGGTTCAAGATAGTAGAGATCGAGGGAGATGAAAGTTCCACTGGACAGTATATCATTGACCCCACAAAGACCAGATTGATTTCTTCCGGTATCGAGCATGTTGGACCTCCTACGAATAACTTCAGTAAATGGCACAATTACTTCAACTTGCCGCCCATCTTTGATTATAGTAAAGCTATACAGAATAACCCTTCTGCGTTCAAATTTGCAGCTGAATTCAAAAAGATATTAACAACGTGTGTTGAGTCACAATCAAAGATTAATCTCAAAACGACCATCTTGCTTAATTCTATGACCAGAGGGTTAGGAAAAGCTACCTTGGTCAGAAGCCTTTGTCTTGATATGGGTATCAACTTGATAGAACTTGATTGCTTAGATTTGATCAACCCTGGCGCAGAATTAAAGACAATTGGATTATTATCAGGTAAAATTGATAAGTCGTTAGTAAAGGACGACGGTGATGAAAGCTTCCATGTCCTCTTTTTGAGACATATCGAAACCTTGTGCGTTCAATCTAACCCAAACGAACAAGGTTCTAGCACAGCCACATCTCTTTCATTAAAGGTTGTTAATACTTTGAATGAATACTCCGATCAGCATAAGAATTTGATTATTGTTATGAGCTGTAACGACATTGACAAATTGAATGACAGTTTAAGGCTGACAGTTAAGTTTCAAATCGACTTAGGAGTTCCAAGTGAGGCAGAGAGATTAGAAATCTTTCAATATTTAATCAAAAATGAATCCGAAAACATCCTGGAAGCAATTCCTGAACCATTTGAAGTAAAAGAAGAATTTATCGATGACATGGACTTTAGCAATGTCAGATTCAGAAAGCGGAATGATGTTAAATTCCAGTCTTTGGCATTACTGTCAGCTGGTCTTACTCCAAGAGATTTAATATCGATTATTAAAAAGTCTAAACTGATGGCCATTAAGCGTCTTAGATCGCTAGCAAAAGAATTGCATATTCCTATTCAGCAATTAATTCGTATTGGATCTGGAGGAGTAATTGAGTGGATTCCGGACGATTTCAATAAGGCCATTAATGCAGCCAGAAACGAATTCAGTGATTCTATCGGTGCTCCAAGAATTCCTGATGTCAAGTGGGAAGATATCGGTGGGTTAGATGTAGTAAAAGATGAAATCTTGGATACTATCGACATGCCACTAAAACATCCTGAACTCTTCAGTAATGGAGTAAAGAAAAGAAGTGGTATTCTTTTCTACGGACCCCCAGGAACTGGTAAGACACTTTTGGCTAAGGCAATTGCAACAAACTTCTCGCTTAATTTTTTCAGTGTTAAGGGTCCTGAATTATTGAATATGTACATTGGTGAATCCGAAGCCAATGTACGTAGGGTATTCCAAAAAGCTCGTGATGCCAAACCATGTGTAATCTTTTTTGATGAATTGGACTCTGTTGCACCGAAACGTGGAAATCAAGGTGATTCTGGTGGTGTCATGGACAGAATCGTTTCTCAATTGTTAGCTGAGCTTGATGGTATGAGTGGTAGTGAGGGAGGAGGCGATGGAGTGTTTGTTGTCGGAGCAACTAATAGACCAGATTTACTAGATGAAGCCCTTTTGCGTCCTGGACGTTTCGACAAAATGTTATACTTGGGTATATCAGATACCGACGATAAACAGGCTAAGATTATGGAAGCTCTTACGAGAAAGTTCACCTTGGCAGACGATGTGAATTTGCACAAGATTGCCGAGAAATGTTCTTTCACTTACACCGGTGCTGACTTCTATGCCTTATGTTCAGACGCAATGTTGAATGCGATGACAAGAATAGCTGGAGAGGTCGATATTAAGATCAAGAAATTGAATGAAAACCGTAAAGAGAAAGGAGAAGAGGAAGTATCTACGAGATGGTGGTTTGACAATGTGGCAACCGCTCAAGACACTGTCGTAGAAGTAAAGATGGAGGATTTCGTGAAATCTCAACAAGACTTGTCTCCGTCGGTCAGTGCTGAGGAGTTGCAACATTATCTCCGGGTGAGACAAAACTTTGAAGGTGGCAAAGAAAAGGCTAAGGAAGCCGTACAAAATGGTACAATGAATGGACATTAATTACAATGTTCGTAGTCGTAAAAGTCTATAAATAATAGAGCGTATCTCATTAAATAATTAACGTCTAAACAAGTAGCTATCTTCAAGAATTTGTTTGGCCTGGTTGATCTTCTGCGACATATACTTGCTACCCTGTTTATCAGGATGATTCACTACCATAAGCTTCCTATATTTTTCCTTAAGCATGTCTTTATTAAAGTTTACAATATCATCGCCCTCTATTCCCAATATCATTAATGCTTCTCTCTCGGTCATTTTCTCATCAAAACTACTTCGTGGGTATCGTTGTCGTAAAAATTGGTGCATCGCTTCATGAGGGTGGACTTTGCCATTATATTTTGTGGGGACGTTATTGGATGTGAGTGCTATGTTATTAAGCGACGCTATCATCGCCGGCGTTAAATGAACAAACTTTCTATATGCCGATGCAGTTGACTTCGTAACAAGAGCTACCACAGTCAAACCAACTCCTACAACTATGGGTAGCACCATGAAGCATTGATTTTATTGATGAGATGAAGTTAAGTTAGCTGAGAAAGCTTGAAGATCTTTGGATGTGGATCATTGGTGTGCTGGATGGGATACATAGCAAATCTCGAAATTTTGATGTTGGATTTACGATGAAAAGAAAGTCATCGAGAGAAGCAATTGAGTCTTCTGAAGGGACCAAAATGAAACTAGTCCGCTTGTCATATCGAATCACTATTTTTTCAGGGCAAAAATTGCTGTCTACATTTTACCCCTCTTTTGGTACCCTTATCGAAGTCCGACACCGAGAGCGCGCGCGTGGGTCCTTCGGCTAGAGAGAAAAGTTGCCGAATATAAAAAAGCTAATGGAATTTATAGGAAAATGTAGCAATATATAGGTTAAGGATCGCCAAATCGGAAAGCTTCTGTCCTCGTTGCGTCATAAATCAACAAAATAGCCGCTTTTTTCATCACCCAATCTGTCCGGCTTGTGGACGTCCGTTGGTATGCCCACGACTTGTCTGCGCAGGAGTCAAAACCCGATGGGACTAATTTTTGTCGTTTTTTTCAACTAACTACCCTGGTTTAATTCTACAATGTCCCACGCTGCTTTATCCTGGCTTACCAAACTTAACACCACCGACACCCCGGACAAGGTTCTCCGTAGATCTTCCATCATTGGAACCATTGGTCCCAAAACCAACTCCGCTGAGGTGATGGTCAAATTGAGAAAGGCAGGTCTTAACATTGTCAGAATGAACTTTTCTCATGGTTCTTACGAGTACCATCAGCTGGTTATTGACAATGCCAGAAAGTCTGAGGAAATGTACCCTGGTAGACCCTTGGCCATTGCTTTGGACACCAAGGGTCCTGAAATCCGTACTGGTACCACCGTGAACTCCAAAGACTTCCCCATCTCTGCCAACCACAAGATGATCTTCACTACCGACGACAAGTACTTGAAGCAATCTGACGACAAGATCATGTACATTGACTACAAGAACATTACCAAGGTCATTGAGGTCGGTAAGATCATATATGTTGACGATGGTGTTCTTTCGTTTGAGGTTATTGAGATCGTTGATGACCACACTTTGAAGGTCAAATCGGTCAATTCCGGTAACATCTCTTCCCACAAGGGTGTCAACCTTCCTGGCACTGATGTCGACCTCCCAGCTCTTTCTGAGAAGGACAAGGCCGATATTCGTTTCGGTGTTAAGAACGGTGTCCACATGCTCTTTGCCTCATTCATTCGTTCTGGCCAAGATATCAAGGACATCCGTGAAGTTCTTGGTGAGGATGGTAAAGACATTCAAATCATTGCCAAGATTGAGAACCAACAAGGTGTGAACAACTTTGACGACATTCTCGCTGAAACTGATGGTGTCATGGTTGCCAGAGGTGACTTGGGTATTGAGATCCCAGCTCCTCAAGTATTTGTGGTACAGAAGCAATTGATTGCTAAATGTAACTTGGCTGCTAAGCCCGTTATCTGTGCCACCCAAATGTTGGAGTCTATGACTTTCAACCCAAGACCAACCAGAGCCGAGGTCAGTGACGTCGGTAACGCTATCTTGGATGGTGCTGACTGTGTCATGTTGTCTGGTGAAACTGCCAAGGGTAACTACCCATTCGAGGCTGTATCCATGATGCACAACACTGCCATCATTGCTGAGAAGGCTATTGCCTACCAACCATTGCACAACGAGATCAGAGCTTTGGCCAAGAGACCAACTCCAACTACTGAGACCTGTGCCATGGCTGCTGTATCTGCCGCTTACGAGCAAGATGCCAAGGCCATCGTTGTGTTGTCTACCTCTGGTTTGACCTCCAGACTTGTTTCTAAGTACAAGCCTAATGTTCCAATTATGATGGTCACCAGAAACGAAAGAGCCGCCAGATACTGTCACTTGTACAGAGGTGTGTACCCCTTCGTTTACTCCAAGAGCAAGGTGGACAACTGGCAAGAGGATGTAGAGAATAGATTGAGATGGGCCGTTGTTGAGGCCATTGAGTTGGGTATCATAAAGAAGGGTGACTCCATTGTTACCATTCAAGGTTGGACTAGAGGTTCTGGTCACTCCAACACTGTCAGAGTTGTCCAAGCTTAAAAACAGTAAACTTTTACGCTATATTTTTTTTCAAATTATTTAACGTTTGATATTACAATCTGGAATAGTTCTTATATATTCAGCCTTAATTATGTAAGCCGACCGCTGTAGAAATATTCAGCTGCGCTTGCTGAACGAGTCCAGCAGGTAAATGTCAGTTATAAGAGGGGCTTTCAGCGCCTGTCGTGTGTCACCGACACTCCTTATGACCACTAGAGCACTTTCCAGCTCAAGCGTTTTGAGCAACAAGGAAACCACTCATTTCGGATTCCAGACAGTGGACAAAGACGAGAAAGAAAAAATGGTGAGACATGTATTCTCATCGGTAGCCTCAAAGTATGACGTGATGAACGACGCAATGTCCCTTGGAATCCACAGATTATGGAAGGACCACTTCATTAACCGCATTGATGCTGGTATGAGACCGGGTTCTAGTAGACCTCTTGACTTCCTCGACGTTGCTGGAGGAACTGGTGATATCGCTTTCGGTCTTTTGGATCATGCTAAGAGAGCCCACAATGATGTTCAGTCATCTATGACTGTGGCTGATATCAACCCAGAGATGCTTGCTGAGGGTGAATTGAGATTCCAAAAATCTGAATGGAACGATGGCAGTGACAGAGTTAACTTTTTGGTGCAAAATGGTGAAACCATGGAGGATATTCCTGATAACTCCAAAGATGTATACACAATTGCTTTCGGAATTAGAAATTTCACCGATATCCAAGCAGGACTTAATACTGCTTACAGGGTGTTGAGACCAGGAGGAATCTTTGCCTGTTTAGAGTTCTCTCAAGTAGACAACCCTATGTTAGACTACATTTACCAGGCCTATTCTTTCTCAATAATACCTCTTGTGGGTCAACTTATTGCCAATGATAGAGACTCGTACCAGTACTTGGTAGAAAGTATTAGAAGATTTCCTAAGCAAGAAGAATTCAAGAGTATGATTGAATCGGCCGGGTTCTACGTTCCAGAACAGGGCTATGAAAATTTGACCTTCGGTGTAGCTGCTATCCATATTGGTGTCAAACTCTAAACTGTAAATAAGAATAAGTTATAGTGTCTATTTTTAAAAACTAATTCGTGAGTCGTTAATTATGCAATCAAGTAGATTAAACTTTTTTGAATGTCTTCAGAAATGTTTAATACCTGGAGAAACTTGTCTAACTTGCTATCGTCCACATCCATTCCATCATCCTCAGTAAGTCTTTTTGCTACACCATTGGATATCCTAAAGGAATGCTGCAAGCTCGATGCAGTTCTGTCTGCCGCTCCAGAGATGATTATGTGATATTCTAAAGTGGCCAAATTCAAATCTTCAACTACTACGTTGAATCCCGGCTCCACTTCTGCTGGTGTATTTTCATCACCAGCCATTGTTGAATCCAAATCAAGGATTTCAGAGTTAGGCTGCTTTAATTGATGGAAAACATCATTGTCTGTTGTGGCACTCAATCCGAAGAGCTCTTCATCAGTAATGTCCTGAGGCAATTGAAGAGTGTCTTTTAACTTCTGTTTGGCCTCTTCAGATATTTCTCCGACTTTGGAATCATTAGATGCTGATCTAGCACCCGATTTCCCATCCACAAGCAAATTACTTAATATGTTGATGAGAAATAAGGTAGACCGTAATAACACAATTAGTCTAGGGATCTGATGTAATGAAGTAATAGACATTCGTTTCATAGGTACGAATTGTTGTGTGAGTTCACAGGATGTCGTGACATCTACACTAGAATCATTTGCAACAATTTTACTTGAGATCTGTTCTTGACAGTTTAAGATATTGAAAAGCGATTCTTTCGAATCGAGTGAATCTTCCAATGCAAACAAAGAAACATTGAGAACGTCAGCCAACTGCTTTGGAAAAACTATTGGCTCGTTTAATTCAAGAGCAAGGATCCATTCACCAGTCTCAATTGTCAGATCCAAGTCATTCTGAGGTATAGCGAAATTGTACTCATTACCATCGACTAACTTCCAATTCTGCTTCATGCTATGAGAAATATAATCTGTCGCACTTGAAAACGGCTGAAGAGAGAGCAAAAGGCTGTAATTATTTCCGAAGCTCCTTTCTAACTTATTCACTTGTTGGCGATGATTTAAATACCTCCAATCTTGCCAAAAATTAAGAAAAATTCCTAGCTGGTTGGTAACCTCGTTATTCAAAGAAACCCGACCAATTGTATTAGAGTATCCGTCTTTAACTAACCAGTCATCCAGCGAGTTGTTCTCTATATCGTTGATTGCACTCAAGTACAACGCCAACTTATCAAAGTAAAGAAAAAGATCAGTACCTGAAGCTGATGCTCGATCTAACTCAGCTAAGTAAGACAACGACAGAGGAAACAGGCCCAACTTACCTCCATTGAAACACCTTAGCAATAATTCTTCAGGATTAGCGTCCTTGTTTAGAAAGGAAGTCGATTGTTTATGGAAATTGATTTCGACCAGGCGAACACCAGCATCCGATGGCTCTTGAAGATTAACGTAGTCGCCGAATTTAGCCAGCGGTTCATGGTTTGCCAGTGACAAAGATACTCTTAGTATTTCATTATTTGATAGGAAGTCGATATCGAGTAAAACCAAAGAACCAGCAATAGATAATCGTTGAAACTTAGCATTAGGTTTATCTTTGAATTCTTCACTTGGTATATGAGTATACGCATCTTTATCGAGGAAGGTGTCAAAACGAAGCTTTTGCGCCAATTGCGTGATTGTAGCAATAGACACGTTAAAGTTATCCGACGAATCATAGAGATACGTCAAACATGTCTCCAAACTATCATTGAAGTCTTTCATTGCCCAATGATAAATACTCCAAAATCGCTATTTAGCGGCATAAATTATGTACAGGAAACATCTCACCTTTTTTTTCAATTTCCTACTTTTTAACGTTATCAAAGACCAGAGCATCATGTCTAGTAGTGAAGTAGTTATTGGGCCTGAAATCACGAAGTTGTTAGACCCGTTTGTTTCCCAGCTCAAGAGACATCAAATTACGGGTGATAAGGAGATCGCCTTGGAGGTTTCCCAATTATTGATGCGAGTCATATCTGCTGCCAGATGGTCCAACTCCTACGATTTGATACAATTGATACGCAAGGTTGGCAGCATCATAATAGCCGCTCGTCCTAGAGAAGTGGTGACCGGAAATATAATAAGAAGGGTGTTGGCATTAATCAGAGATGAAATCGAAACTGATAATACCGAGAGCACCCCAATGATTAGTTCTATGTTCAGTTTGTTGTCCACCAACCAAAACAAGAAGTTGGGAAAAGCTCAGGCACAACTGAAGAAGCAAACCAGCGACTTAAGATCGATTATCATACACGGCATTCGAGATCTCGTAGATGAAATTTCTACGGTTAATGAAAACCTTGAGACGATGGCTTGGGATTTGATCCACGACAACGAAATATTGCTTACCCCTACCCCAACTTCGGAAACTGTATTGGAGTTTCTTATAAAAGCTAGAGCTAAGAGAAAGTTTACTGTGCTTGTTACTGAAAATTACCCTAATGATACCAAGAAAGCCCATTTGTTTGTAAAGAAATTGGCTGAAAATAAGATAGATACTATTTTGATCCCCGATGCAACCACATTCGCTGTCATGTCTAGAGTGGGTAAGGTAATTGTGGGATCAAAGTCAGTGTTTGCTAACGGTGGATGTATGTCTAACTCAGGCGTGGCTAATGTAGTAGAGTGCGCTAAGGAACATAGAACACCAGTATTTGCCGTTGCCGGGTTGTACAAATTATCTCCTCTTTACCCATTTAGCAGGGACGACTTGATTCAAGTAGGTAATTCTGGTCAAGTTCTTAATTATGACGATTTTCAACTCATAGACAATGTCGACATGGTAACTAATCAATCGGATGATTATATTCCTCCCGAGAATATCGATATCTTCATAACCAATATTGGTGGTTTTGCACCCTCGTTCATTTACAGAATTGTTCTCGACAACTACAAAACCGAAGACAATAATCTCGATTAGATCCCATATATCACTATATACTCAAAGCATTCACCATCAGATTAATAGAAAATATTCTGTATTCATTAAACTATCCTTTCACGTAAGTAGCATCAATTTTAGTGAGAGATTCTCCCAAATGAAGACGAAGCTTTCTTCTGTAGGCAGTTGGGTTTTGAAGCTGCAAAGGATTGCCCTCAAAATAAACAGTATCCAATTCAGGAAGAGAGCCTAATTGCTTTCTAACCTGGTCGAAGTCTGATACCTGATTGTAAGAACACCAGAAGTCAGTGAGCTTCTTAAGGTGACTCAAGTTGTCAAGACTGGTTAATTTATTAGATGTAATATCAAGCACTTGAAGGTTCTTGTTGTTGTCCAAGTTCTCGATCTTTTCGATTCCATTATGTGATAAGTAAAGTTCTTCTAAGTTTTCCAACTCTTCCAAGCCTTCAATTTTTGTAATTCGATTAGACTGTATTGACAAGACTCTCAAGTTCTTAAGGCTGGATAAGTTTTCGAGCTTCAGAATGCGATTCTTACCCAACCATAATTGAGTGATATTAGGAAGCAGATGCATCGTTTCTGAAATTACTTCAATCTTGTTGCCTCCAAGCTCTAAGTTCTTCAAATTGGTTAACTTCTCTAAGTTTTTAATTTCACGTATTCTGTTCTGGACAAAATATAAGTTTTCAAGTTCAGTCAAGGTTTCAAGATGCTTGATATTTTTGATCTTATTGAATGAGAGATCAAGATTCTTAAGCTTAACTAGCTTAGAGATGCTACTGGAAATATGATTGATACGATTGTCATAGAAGTCTAATTCTTCAAGCGTTTCAGGTAAGTCCTTCACGCCAACCATTGAGGTCAATAAGTTTTGCCTTAAGCACAATGATTCCAACCTAGTGAATCGCGATAAGTTCAAGTCTTCAAGAGACAGAATCTTCAAATGAATGAGGTCTACATATTCTGTGTCTGAAGGGTATTCTTGCGCCAAATCGTAATCAGCATCAATCTCTTGAACATTGTTGTCAGGAATTACGGTTCCAGGGTATTCTACGGGGGCGGCATCATTGTCATCGTCTTCTTGATCGTTATCGTCGTCATCGTTGTCGTCATCATCAGTTCCCGATTCGATAGCAGCCTTCTCCACATCCTGCCTGGCCTTCTCGACATCATGAGCCAAAGAGTCTTCTGGGGCCAATGCCATGGTAATTGCGTGAGTTTGTAGGAGTAATCAACCGATTAGAGGTGATTCGAAGCGGCATCACGTGAATGAGTGGAGATGGAGATGAAGAGACGAAGTAAAGAAAACCAGGAGGATAATGACAGGGAGGAAATTTCTAGGCTACATTGCCTTCAATAATTATTTAGAGTCCTCGACTCTCTCAAAGAAGATCATTCTCTATTACAGCTTTCCTGCTTTTATACAATTTCTCATCGTCTTGCAAGGCATATTCCATTTTACTGGATTTTGGACTAATCCATTACATCTACAATTCCTACAGTTTACTTCTTTAATAGTGTGCTTCACTTACTTATATACATAACTATAACTTTTGTTCCTCCTCAAAGATGTAATTGACGGCCTCACCGACGGTCTTGATTTCGTCAGAAATCTTGTCGGGGATCTCCAAGTCGAATTCTTCTTCCAAGGCAACCAAAGCCTCAACAGTGTCTAAGGAATCTAAGCCCAAGTCCTTCTGGAAGGATGCATCCAAGCTGAGCTTAGATTCTTGTAAAGCAGCGACGGTCTTCAAGGCCTCAAAAGCACGGGAGGTAACCTCCTCCTTGGAGATGGGAGGAGCAGCGTAGAAACGCACGGGAGTGAAGGCTCTAGCGACAACTGGTGCCCTGGCGGACATAACACGGCTACTGCGGAGGACGTTTCTAAACATGATTGTCTTGTGGCGTGAATAGAGATTTGTCCAGTTATTTCAAATTGAATCTTGTAATTTATTGGTGTGCGCACGAGCTATTCAATTTTTCTATTACTGCATAGACTATTGGTTGGGTGCAAAATCTCTACCTACGTCCGGTTCACCATATTTCTCCAGTTTAAGGCTGTACGCTTACTTCTGCCAAAACTGAACCCACTGATGGAAGAGTTGTTGGTGGTGGATACCTTGTCTGAAGATAAGCCAGAATAACCAGAGGCTGACGAATTGGAAGATGTTCTACTGGTGGTCCTGGTTAAGCGAGGGCCGGTAGGTTGTGCAAAACCACTAACACTAGACAGCGATCTCTTCTCAGCTAATGACTGAGTAGTAATCGATTGTTGGTAAATAGAATTGTGGCTGCTTTGAATAACTTCGGCCTCGGGGTTCAATTTCAAGGCTGCAATCTCTTCCTTGAAGTTCTTTTTAAACAAATCAACCAATGCGTCATGAGAAGCCTTCAAAGTAGGCGAGATAAGCTTGCCATGCAAGTTCAAGCATCTGGATAAGATCATACTCAAATCGTTGAAGGCGTTCTTCAACAATCTAATCTTCTCCTTTTGATCTTCCTTGTCGAAACTTGGGTCGATGAAAAAAGCTCTGTATTGGCCCACTCCACCGTTGACAGGAGAATCGACAGTTCCAGATAATTGTCTGGACAAGTCATTGAGCAAAGAGTTGATTTCAGCCTTCTCTTTAAATGCAATTCGAATAATACTCTCTAATTGCACCAAGTCATTATTCTTGTTAACAATTGTTCTGATGGCATTGTCCAAAGGAGATAATTTGACCACCTTCGTTTCCTTGATATCACTTCTGTTCATCAACGTAGGGAATGAGAGGTAAGTCTCGTAGGTATTCTCTTCTGTCCACATGTCGAATATAGAAGTAGATCCAGCAATCTTCTTCATAGTCGTGAAGAATCTCAAGTCCTTGTTTCTTGCGTATTGACGAACACCAATAGATGTGTTGAACAATTTTTCAGAAATCTCAGCAACTGGCTCAACAGTACTTACATGCAAAAAACGACCCGTTTGTACCTTCTCCTTGAGCTTGAGAGCCTCAGCATCATCGGAGATAATACGAGCACCAGGGTAAAGTCTAAGAAGTCTTTCATGAATCGAAGTAATATGCTCAAATGGCAAA
Organism: Meyerozyma elateridarum; assembly: GCA_030574335.1. Lineage (NCBI taxonomy): Eukaryota > Fungi > Ascomycota > Pichiomycetes > Serinales > Debaryomycetaceae > Meyerozyma > Meyerozyma elateridarum. The sequence continues at coordinate 613,291 of JAJMEU010000001.1, forward strand.
CCTTCGTAAATTTGTTCCTTACCTCTAATGTTGGTTGGGAAACCAGCACCAATGAAAGCCACTCTGAAGAAAGCAGGGCTTAACTTATCGGATGATTCCAAATCCAAGTATAACTTAGCCAACTTATTATGGACGTAAGCAAAACTCTTTAAGTCGTAAGTGTGAGCATTGTAAGAATCCAACAACTCATTGTAAGTATCAGTAGCTCTCTCTAAACTGTTACCTTTGATATAATTGGTGGCGATCATTTTATACAACATCTCTTTTCTTTCAAAAGAAGATTGTTCGGGGAATTTAGGACGGAAACTTGCAGGCAAAATAACACTGTGGTCCCATGTGAAGGTGGAAGCGTAAAGCTCCAAACTCAAGGCCGCTTGAATATAATCTCCCTTACTCAAGTGCTCCTCGTACATGCTGTGGATAAATGAATTGAACAACTCAGGCTTGTTTGCATTCTTCAAGTAAGCATTGATGTTGAGTCTGTGGAAAGTTCTGTCACCATCGAACTCAGGACCAACAGGAACACTGTTCAAGTCATTCAATACAACCAAGAAGCCCGCCAAACTTAAAATAAAGTTATAGAAGAGTGAGAACGCTTCATCTTCTCTGTCTAATCTAATAGTTCTTTTCAACAACTCAATAAGACTTTCTTGTTCTTCGAGACTTGGCTTGTACGCATTTCTGTTATAAATGTCATGTAAACCAACGAGACACTCTCTTTCAATATCAACGATAGAGTCACTCAAAATGTACTCAGAAACAAGGATAGACCAAATAATTTTAACACTGACTCTTTGGCAGTCTACATTCTTTTGAAGACCAAAAAGCATTAAGTCTTGCAAAATGCCGTAATCGTTGCTGATAAATTCGACTTGGTAACCTCCAAACTTCGTCAAGTTAAATCTCAACTTATCTTCTTCAACTGCTTCCCAAGCAAGAGCGTCCCAAGCCTCGTTTATCAAGAACGCACACCTTTCACGAACAGTGCCTGTAATTTGGATACAAGCCTTCTTGGGCACTTCAGACAAGTGTTCCACAGAAACAGGAGCCAAAACCCCAAGTTTTAATAATGACTTCAAATAATTACCCCAGATAACTCTATCAAACTGTTCAGAGTCTTCCATCGGAGGGATGTAATGAGTTAAAAGAAGTGGTCTCACAAGCTCCATAGCAACTAAAGATCCCTCAACGAAAATGGCATACATCGAGAGCCATTTGTCTTCAGGGAAAAACTTACCCTGCCTGATAAGTTTAACTCCGGAAATGAGAGTGATGATATCTTCACCCTTGAAGTCCTTTGCAAGATATTTTTCTGGGTCAAAAAAATCGTCAGGAATCTCAGTGTTTAAGATCTTCAAGTAACCTTCGTTGCCCGCTGCAGTTTTACCAATTTTAGCCATGAAGCAGAATACAGTGGACAATTCAACCAAGATTTCCACCAATACCTCATCGTTCACAACGGTATCGAGAGACAGCTCGGTGAATGGATAAGTTGATTGGAACAAGTAAGTAAATGTTCTCTTGTGTTTGAAGTAATCATTGCCTCTGGTAAACTTATTGTACTTGATTAAGGTACGAGATATAGCTGGCAACAATTTGGTAAAGGAGAAGCACAAATTAGTTATTTCCTCATCTTCATCCTCAATGTGATTCCAAAGAACAGTACAGATGGAATTCAAAATCGTACAAGCGAGTCTGGATGCTTCAATGTCAAGAGGTCCTAACAAGACTTCCATGGCCCACACGGCAGATTTAGAAATCAATTCTTTCCTAGTGATAGAGTTCTTGACCATCGAAGTCAGGAACAACCGGTTGATTAGCAAAAGCTTACTGATAATGATCTTATGATCCTTCGCGCCGTTTGTAGTCTTCTTGTGGTTGAATGCATCCTCATCAGCTCCTAACCCTCTAATACCGATGTAGTCAATCAAATTAACAACGATACCAAGAATAGTAACTTCGTCTAAATGACTTTCAAAGGTCAAGACATAATCAATAATGTCTAAAATCAAGACTTGATCGTTGATCAAAGTTGGTGACAGCAAGGAAAGAAAATAGGCCACTGACTTGAACATACGGTTAATGCTTTGTTTGTAAGGGTCCAAATCAGTTACATTTTGAACAGAAACAATAGCTAATTTCAAAAGCAAAGATACAACTCTGCACATAGATCTAGAAGCAGTGTTCCAGTTTGCATCAGCTCTCGAAAATACTTCAGCCATTTTGCTCAAAATAAATGGTCCGATTGGAGGGATAAGCTTGTACTTCGAGAAATACCTGGTCATCAAGTACATGTACTGATCCTGCTTTCCAAAAATAGTGTCGAGCAAATGCACGACAGCCTTGAAACAATTGTCAAGTAAGATCTCAGTGCCAGGAGTGCTTGGTTGACTTTGGGCAAGGTCAATGATGGTGAAGAGAGATGTGGCTAACTCAGGGAAATACTTAAGCAATTGAGAGAGATCCAATTTTGAAAATGATACAAGAGCGGAAGACAACTCCTCGATCCCTTTAGGTGCATTCTTAAAGTACCTTTCATACAGAAAAACGGCATCAATGGAAGCATCTGAGTTGTAAACTTTTCCAATGTATTCGGTAGAAATCTCCACTTGGGCCATTGGCAAGTTGTAAGTAGAAATGATCTCTATAGTGTGACTCTTCTTCTTGTTGAACTCGACCAATCTGTTACCAGATTTGTAAAGCAATTTACCTTCACCAGAAAGTACTCCATTGACGTACAAGGAGAGAATAATGTAATCATCCTTAGGCAACTTCTTGTTAGGAGACTTCAAAGAAACACCATTCACTTTAACAATCTCTCCAACGGATTCGTTAGGAAAAACGGAAACAAATTGCCATGAACGCTTCTCCTGTTGGTTAGATGCTTTGGCAAAGTCGATCATATCATTATTTGGAGTACTGACTTCGAATGTAAGCAAATCATCTTTGGTAATGCTGCTAAGCAATGAGACTTTACCAATTTTCAAGTAGATTCTCTCGTAATTCTCCGCTAATGGATCGTAAAAGATAGGCTTAATACGAGCAATCGGAGTAGCAGAACTCACTGGATCATAATTAGAGCCTTGGAATTGATGCTTGAATTCCTTAACGGAAACAACTAAACGCTCAGCTCTGGGGTTCACAGCAATACCGTGGTTAGAACCGGCAATAATTCTATCAACTGCTTCACCCCAACCGTTGTTGACCACATTCTCAATTTCTGACTTGCCATTAGCCTTACGTTGATTCATATATGAACCAAATAATTTAATGGTAAACTGATGTGCCTCCCCAGAGGCAAGAGAACCCAGATTACGAGAAAAGATTCTGGTTATATCAGTAACACCAGCTGCAACACCCTTCTTAACTCTCTTAACTTGAGGCATGTTGTTACTCTCTTTGATATTTAAGTCAATCTCCTCGGTCAAAACTGCCACCAAGTACACTCTACCGCTTTCAATCTCGTTGGCAGGAATGTTACGGAATAAAGCAGCCGAGATTTTCTCAACATGTACTAAGTCATCCACGGAATCTGTATGCACAGCAAACGCTTCTGTCAATCTCTTCTTGGTGTTACGAATATACATATAAGCGATCATACCGGCAAAGCCTGGGGGTTGGTAAGCAGAAGAACCCGACACAGACTTGAAATCAACCAAAATATGAGAAGGTGGATCGGTTTTCAACATTTTATTTGAAGGTGGATCAAGAGTATATTGATTAAGATGATGGTGAGCGTTGATAGGGAAGTTACCAGCAAGAGCACATAACACTTGATTTAAAGCAATTCTTGAAGGAGTAGCATTCTCATTGGACAACAAGTCACCGGTTGTGGTGTCTCTGGACAAAATGGCTTTGTAACCAGATATATCGGTGTTCTGGTTGTCTAAATCGTAAGATACAGCGTTCAATCTTGCAGATCTAGAAGCCAATTTCTTTGGCACTTTGTCTAAAAGGAAAGTGGCAGTCTCTTTAGCGACTTGAGCTTCGTTCTCAGTCAACATGCCATTGGTGAGCTTCAATCTGGTTTGATCTAAGCTGTGGTAAATGGTAGACAACTTGTTGAACAATCTAAATTCACCAATTGAGTATAACGCAAAGATATGAGAAGAAAGTAATACCAAGGCATACTTGATTTCGCCAATCAATCCCTGCTTACCATTTTCAGTACCCAAATGGTAGACCGGCAACGATGGTACGGTAGCCTTCTGGTTTGGTTTGGCAATATCAACCGTACCGTCCAAAGCCAGGTCACGGTTAATTTCAAAGTCCTTGATCGTTGGCATATGATCTTGGTCACCAATGTTGTTGTAGCCCTTGTTCACCTCAACCGAAGTAATTGGAAGTGTCTCAACTACACTAACATATTTCAATGGAAACACAACAATCTGGGCATCCAAACCAGGCAATTCGTCTAAGTTAACTGAAGTGATGGTGAAATTGTTAGGAAATGGTTTGGTCAAGGTATATCCACGAGCCCATCTTTGATTTTTGGTCTCGAAAATGTATACCTCGTCTCCAGGATATAAATTTTTCAACTGATCGGTGCTCAATTTAGGGTGCTTATCCAAGGGAAGGAAAGGTTTGATTACCTTTCCCCTCAAGAACTTCTCAGTAGGGGTCCAAGTCATCTTATCTTCTCCTGAAGAAATAATTCCTAATGAAATTTAATGCTTCAAGCGTCAAACTGCCTCGTTGGGATTGATTCGTCTACCGACCGGAACGCACCTTAAGCGGTAAAAAGCACGTGACATTCACCACTGTTTCACTGCAAGGCCAAATACTTCCGAGGGCGCGACGTCCGATTTAGGATATATTATGTGCATAATGTATATAATAATGTTGCAACTTATAATGCTAATGTAGAATAAGGACTATTGCAATAGGTTTATATAATAGTAGTTTAGACCAAGAAGCCGACCCATTTGCGGACGACATGCTTGAAGTTCTTAAGGTTGTAGTCTCTTCCACCGTCCCAAATATATCTATCCATTTCTGTTCTTCCAGTATCGAAATCCAATTGTTCAAGGCTGGGCAACGACAGACCTTTTATAATTTTGTAGCCAAAGTAAAGTACTACAAAGACCATTAATGTGCCATAACTCGAAAAGAAGAACCAGGTATTCCATTCTCCTTTCATAAACACTACAAAACCCATTGCCAAAATGATAAATCCACTTCCAAATGCTCCCCAGAAAGCTGTGTAAGGTTGGAAAACGGACTTGTAGGGGTACGACTTATCATCACGGCTAATAATATCGGGTCTTTTCTTTAAACCATAGTAAAACCTAATGTATGACAAGCACATAGCAAACCACACCATGATCCCTGATGACGAAATTATACTGGTTAAGTTTTGGAATACTAGAGTAGCCTTTTGAGACACACAAATAAATGACAAGAGTCCAAAACTCGCAGAGATTAAGACAGCATTGTATGGAATACCGAATCGGTTACAGTTGGCCATGAACTTTGGAGCCTTACCTTGAAGGGCCATCAGATAAATAGTTCTCGAACTCACATAAAGTTGTGCGTTACCGCAACTTATAGCAAAAAAGACGAAAAAACCATTCACAATTGAACTCAATTTACACAAGCTCGCTGATTGAAGAGCTACGATCCAAGGACTCTGAGCACCACTCCCGAAGCCAGCATACACTTCAGATTGAACGTTACAATGTGCACCACCAACATACTTGATTGCAAAATTAGAATGAAACTCACTGGCAGACACTCCAGTTGTTCCCAGAGAGTATCGTAACATTCTTGGGTCACCAGCGTAGATGTTGATACTTACTAATAAAGCAGCCAAACAGTAAAAGATGATAACTCTCCATAAAACTCTCCTAGTCGCCGAAGGTAAGGCTTTACGAGGATTCTTAGCTTCACAAGCAGCAACACAGACAATCTCTGTACCACTATAAGCATATGTGACAACTAACGTTGCGGTTAATAATGACAAAAACCTACCTTTGTCACCCCCGATCCCGTCAGAAGCACTTGAAGTGCCGCTGTCATGCAAGTTATAAGCCGGTCTGAAAAGCCCGAATATCAAATTATGTTCAAAATCAGACTTCAGATGATCCCAGTATTTGAAACCAAGCGGAGTATTGCCAAAGCCTCCCGTGTTTAGCACTATCATAACAATAAGTAGTCCCAGTAAAAAGATAAGCTTGATGAGACTGCTGACATATTCCACCTCTCCAAACACTCTTATATCAATCAAGTTACTCAATAGAATAACACCTAGAAAAAGTATCACAAACCCAGCAGAAGTTGCTTTATTATCGACGACATTAATCAGCGGGTAATATGAAAGCATAATCACGCTGGCGACGATTTCTCCCGTCAAGCCGAAGGCAAAACTGGCAAAGTACATCCACCCAACAGCAAAGCCAAAGGCATCTTCTACAAACCGAGAACTCAAGCCAGAGACTCCATCTACTACCGATATAAAGGTCACCATTTCACAAAACGATACGATGGTCGCCAATATAATAGAACCGCAAATGGTGAATGCTAGAAGAGTTCCGAACCCACCTGCTAAAGTGAATGCTTTACCGCTGTTCAAAAATAGTCCTACACCGATGGTTCCTCCAAATGAAATCATTTGCAAGTGCCTCATCTTCAATTTTCTCTGTAAGTACTTCTTTGGAGGTCCCGCCTCCTCTGTCTCCAGGGAACTAGGTGACGCCAGTTGCATTTCGTCTACGTATTCACCAGGCAGCTCTTTTTTGAAAGGTTTTGGATGCCATGCAATGCTAGGTCGTTTTATCGTATTAGGCTTTTTAGTAAAAGTTTTATCATTAGTAAAGAACTTTTCAGTCAAAACTTCTGGTTTCACTACATTTAGTACTCCTGGGGTAGTTTTACTGGCTGAGTTTTTTATTTGCAGCCTTATTTCTTCTTCTAATCTTGTTTCTTTGACATATTTGTCGTAGTCAGGTAATGTAGAAAGATTGAAGATTGATGACTGAGAACTTTGATGATGCTTTTTAATATTTTCGTAAGCTTTGAGATACCTGAACTGTCCAGAGTTTCCAACTTCAAATGGATTATTTGCTATTTCCCCTATAACGGAAGAATCAAACGATGCCCTACTTGACGTATGTACACTCTTCTCGTCGGAAGACTCTTCTGTTTCTATTGCTTCCCATTCAGATGACGGATCAACTCGAGTACCAGGATTGGTATTCATGAATAGATTTCTCAAATTCAGCACTGATGAATCTACTGATGATGTCTCTACAGATATTCGACTATCATTTCGCTTATTCTGAGGTTCATTTATGCGTGGGAACAAGTTGTATGATAACTCGCTATTAGCGGATGATTCTTCATCCATGACTGTTTTACGTTTTGATATTAATGACTCACTTCCTTGGATTGTTCGTATGCTTAATAGGATTCTCGGTTAAAAATGTTATTGGTTGGTACGCCCTTATGTCTGTCAGGAGGCCAGCTTCTGAAAGATTTTAATAAGATAATGCTTATCTACAAACCAAATGGCATCTAGAGATTGTTTTACGATCTGGTGCATGGGTGTATCATATGCACCCCAGGTATTCTCTACGGCAGTTTGGGCTGCAAAAAAAACCAAATCATGTATTTTATAACTAAATTTCTTGGATGTCGGAATTATCGGTGTACTTAGCTTGTCCGATTGAGATTTCTTTGTCCTCAATATTGTAAACAACGTAAGCGCTTCTCAAAAAGTTATCACCTAGGATGGTGAAAGGGTATCTGTCTTGTCCTCTGAATAAAGTCAAGTAGCAACGGTTTTCAACTGTCCCATCAGCGTCAATGTATGGTGCAGTCATATCGTTATAAGGCACTACAACCCTAGCGTTCTGGTCAAATTGGAATTCAAAATCTTTACCGCCAGTACATGGAGCCTTAAAAGCATCTTGGCTTTGGTCATATTCGAAGCCTAAATCTTTCAAGCTTTCAAAGTTATCTGAAGCCAAATACGAATAAGTATTTCCCGAGTCTAAGTTTGCTAATTTGCTATCAGTTATCTTTAGGGCCTTTCCATTATAGCTGATTTGATCGAGGTCGATATCCAATCTATTATTGTCGGCGATAGGCAAGGTGGTTAATTTACCATCATATTTGGCGTTGTCAATTCCACCAAAAAGGATAGAACCTGTCTCATCTCTCTTGTTTAAATACAAAGAATAGCCAACCTTGTTAATGTAGCCTTGATTTTTCATTTCTTCAACCACAGTAGGATATTCATTTTGGGTCTGTTCAATGCCTCTCATACCGATTCCGAAATAGCCTTCGCCTTGGCTTGTTTTATCTACATCAATGAATTTGATGTTCTTGAGTACCGTGTCGGTATCGGCGATGGCAATAGTGTCTTGAACAAGTGTTCCCGATGCATCACCAATACCATATACCAACAGCACCTGTTGGTTCAATGACGTAAATGTAGACGATTGAGAGCTGTCGAAAGTACCGTATCCAGTACACGGAAGTTTCTGACAGCTGATGTCCTTGTCTGCTATCCAGATATCGGAAGAACCAGTATCCAACAGAAGCTCAACTTTTTGCTTATTAGAGCCAACCTGTATCTTAATATTGTAGAACGTGTTGTTCAAGTTAGCCAACGACACAGAAAAGTCGCTTCCTCTCTTTCCGAGAGTGGCAGTCTCTTTTTGTTTCCGTTCAAGGTCTAGATGAACTACTTTTGGCTTACTGCCAGGAATAGCCATTCCTAACACAGGTGATGCCAATAACAAACTGAGAAATGTGGAAGAAATAGTTTTACAAAGCATGCTTGATATAATTCTGTATGGCTAGAATACTTACGGCCCTATTTATATATTTTGCATCCACCGGCAACACATGGAAGCTTTAATTGCATGCGACAATTTCCCGAGGAAGTTGTTGTTAGTTTCTAGGCATCTTGCGGCTTAATCGAAGCCATCGTGTCATTCATGTATGCACAAATGTTCTTCAAGCGCAAGAAATTAACCTTCTGCTTATTGTTTATGCATCAAATAGAAGTATCATTCCATTTGAAATTCCGAGGTAAATTAAATTTAGAAATACGTCCCCGGAATTTCTCTTGAGTTGACGCAACTTCGACCGGCCTGGTGCTCATATTTGAACAAACCTTGCTTTCCAAGACGTCGTTTTCAGGTTTTAAGGAGGGTTTAAAGAGTAGCCTCCCAACAACAAGAAGCTATTCAAGAGAACAATAAACAGGGATCACTTCGAGTTAGCACACTTCTTATACAATATTGTTAGTACAATTTGCAGCGGCCTCGTTTCTTCATCGGCATAAAAGGAAAAGCCGCTATCGAACAAACGGCGTAAGACTATGGTTGTCAGCCCTGCGTCTGATAAGAATGCTTCTCTCCATGTGAATAGCCCGCGGAACGGAATTATCTATTATTCTCGAACCCACCGCGATGAGCCAGAGCTCAAACCGTTAAGTGTCATAAGACCGGTTGACACAACAGGCTCGGAAACGCACATCCCGAAGGGGGAATTAAAGAATTATGTGAATAATCATCTACAATCTAATTTCAATTCATTATTGGGCCATAATCTTTATAAAAATGACTGAGAAATTACCTATACACAACTCTTCAAAACATCCATACGTCCTCGCATGGATACCTTGAGGGGTTGCGTCAGAAGCCAACTAGTGCAATAGCAACGACACTGTGCCAGCGGGTGTGAGCAAGCCCATCGATCCCACCGACGATATTCCAAAAATATTGTGATAAATATAAGTCGTCAATGACGACATTTCAGCTGTTACGCTGAAAAGAACAGATACTACACTTGATCTAAGCCAAAAGGCAAAGAGATTTGAGGAACAAACTTCGGGGTCGCGGTCTCTTTATATAGTCAGGAACCAAAGGCGGGTAACCCTTTTACATGGCCCGGCACGAATTATGCAAGCAAATGCAGAACGTAAAAGCTTTGGTTGCATCTCAAGTGATGTCAGGTGATGGTGACACCTAGAAGGTTGTTCATACAGATTTGCCACCTCTGCTACTATTTCAACAAATAAGAATTAACGGCTAACTCTCTGGAAGGTTCTACACCGTCCATTGCTGGCTGCAGCTCATTACTTATCTATATGCAGAAATGCAGGAATTTTCGCGATGGGCATCGCGTTAATCTCACACGCCACTTCAAATAGAAAGAAATTGTCCATACTTTCAAAAAACTTTAATTCACAACATGGCAACTTTTAGACTGAAAAATAGACACGGCAAGTATGCCTCCCACAGCCGTAACAAGAAGTACTTTGTTACCGAGCCCTCCAGTAAGAGAAGAAGAAGTTATAGAAACTATTATGAGCAACAGCCCTCCAGAATGGTCTATGTCGAGGAACCAGAAAGTGAGTCTGAGACTAGTTACTCCGAAGAAACTGACAGTTCAGATGAGGAAATAATCAACGATACATCCAGTGACAGTGAATCTACTGATTCTTCTGATTTATCTGACTCTTCTGACTCTTCATCTGACTCTTCATCTGACTCAAGCTCTAGCTCTGAATCTGAGTCCGACTCTGACAGCTCCATAATCATTCTCGGTAACGAAAGTGAGCTCGACAGTTCTGAGAGCTCTGAATCCAGTGACAGCGATTCTCTGTCGTCGTCGTCTGAACAAGAGGAAGAGATTTATGAGTTTGACTTGGTGTCCGATTCCGACGATGAATACAACTACATTGACTTGAACGATGAGTTGGAAAATGAGGCTGTCGACAGTCTTGACAGCTCCGATGTGTACGACTTGAATGATGAACTCCTCCGTTACTACGACTCCGACTCCGACGAGTCTGACCCCGAGGACATTCTCGACATTGTGGACTTAAATGATCAATTACAAGCTGAGGCCATGAGACAAATTGCTGCTGAGGAAATGTCTGACGACTCATCAGTAACCGACTTGGACATCTCTTATTCTTCTGATGAGGACCACTTAAATGACCAATTACGCCTTGAAAACGTGAGACAAGATTTTGCTGACGCTATCGCCAGCGATGATGAACTCTCCATCTCTGACTCAGATTCTGAGGTTGAATATCTTCAGTTGGAATCTGATATCGAATTGGAGTCAGAGAGCTCTGATGAGGGTGTCACCATCTACTCCGACTCTGACTTCTCCGACAGTTCCAGCAGCGACTCTGACGAGGGAATCACCATCTACAAGCACAGATTCGACTTGCCAGAACATGACTCTAGCGATGAGTATTCAACTGATGACGAGTTGGCTTACGACTCGAACGACGATGAGTTGCGTGCTCAAGATTCCGACGACGAAATCGAAGTCATTGACTTATCCAAGGATTTGCAAGACTCCAAAGACTGCGAATTGGAAGACATTGACGATAAAACTTACAAATTGACTTTGCGTTTCCCTGCTTTGATCCGCGAGGAGTTAGATGTCAAGTTTTTGAAGCAGCAAAATGAATTGGTCATTAGTGGAAAATTTGACATACATGACAGCGACAGCGAAAGCGAAGATGAAGAGACCGAAATGGAAGTTGACTTAATCGAAGAGGAGGACAACAACGACTCCGATTCTTCTGACTCGTCCTCTAGCTCATCTTCCTCTGCATCTTCCTCATCTTCTTCATCGTCATCTTCTTCATCTTCTTCTTCTTCATCTTCATCGTCTTCTTCCACTTCTTCTTCTTCTTCAGAGTCTTCTTCTAGCGAGTCCGAATCCTCAGACTCTGAAGACGAATCTGAGATTGAAATGCAAGAGGATGCAGAATCTTTTATCAAAGACTTTGCGAATCAAGAGATCAAATTTGAGAAGCATTTTCAATTCGAAAAGCAAATCAAATTCGAAGAGATAAAAGCGAAGTTTTTGAAGAATGGTGAATTAGAGTTGATCATTCCAAATGAGGGCGTCAAGATTGTTCCTGAGGAAAATTTAATTACAATTGCCGTGGAACAGGAAGACCTTCTGGAAGATGACCAAGAAAATGAAAATTAAATACGTATTTATAGATGATTTTAAAGAAATAATGTTTATTTGATTTAGTTACATTAATTTGAAATGAAGATAGCCTATGGTCACTTCCGAAAAGTAATAAATATACCTAAAGCGACTTATTAGAAGAGTGTACTTGAACTTCCAGTTCCACTTTTTTGGGCATGTCGTTAGAAGAATCGCTCTCGACATCTTCAACAACACCAAGGTCACCCATTTGTCTGGTGTCGTAGCCGTTATCATGCAAGTATTGAATGAAGTCTTGATCCTCTTGTTCAATACAGTCTTGACTCACTGAAGGACAGAAGAACAAAGCCAAAGCGGCAGAGAAGAAACACAAGGCAGAAGAGATATAGACAGGACCCTTGAATTGACCAAGTTTGGCCTCAATAGTTGGGAATACTTTGGTACCGACGAAAGCACCAATCTTACCGATGGCAGCAGCAATACCGTAGTATTGACCACGAATTGGAGTAGCGGAAGTCTTGGCGGCCAAAAGACCGATGTTATCACCTGGACCAAACTCACCAAAAGCAAGGAACACACCATACAACACAACAAAACCACCAACATGCTTCTTAACAGTGTCGAAGCAACCAGCCATAACGAAACCGATAAGTCCTTGAATGGCGACACCTAAAGTAATGGTCAAACGAGGGCCAATGAAATCAGCGGAATAAGCTCCAAGCAAAGCACCAGGCATGTAGAAAAGATTAATCACCACGTTCCATCCAAAACTTTGGTACAAGTTGTCTTTAGTCACAAGTTGATTAAGAATGTAGGTGGAATAAGTACCAAAGGAATAGGTTGAGAAATCGTAGATGAACCAGATGAGGGAAACAATCGAAAGTCTAAACCAGTAAAACTTGAAGATAAGGAAGTATGGGTACCGATTGACTTTCTTCATGTTAGTCTTGGTAAATGCTTCTCCTTCCTTAAGCTTCAATCTGAAGTAGAACAAGGACAAAGGAGGGATACATCCCAAACCTAATGTCAATCTCCAAACGGCGCTCAAGTGGTTAGTACCAAAAATCCAAAGCAAGACTAAAGGCACAAAGGCACTGACAACATAACCGAAGTCAATCATACCGTTTGTGAACCAACAAAACCATCTGTTTCTGGTACCAGCAGGCAATTGGTTTGCAAATTCCGAGGCAATGACCGAGGAAGTTGGGTATTCAGCACCGATAGCGATACCCAAGAAGAATCTGAAGGTGGTAAGGGCAGCAAACAAACCATATGGACTTCCGCCAGCACCCCAGGTACCAACGGCACACATTAAGGAAAAGAAAATCAACATCACAGTAGCAGTCAACATACCTCCCTTTCTGGCGATACGGTCAGAAATGTAACCGAAACTCAACTGACCCACAACGGTACCTACAAATGCAATAGAGGACACATTAGAGATAGCACTTGAGTTGGTATACTCTTCGGCATACAATGTAGAAAGACAGGCATTGACGGCAGAAATACCGTTGTTGATGTAACCATCAGAGAACAAACCGGCACCAGAAGTGAAGGCAGGCCATAAATTTTTCATTTTAAGTTTCTCAGCTTCCTCGTACGTTACCATCTTCTCAGACGAATCATCCTCGGCAATCTGCTGCTCGTGAAGTTGGCGGTCCTTCTCGACTTTTTCGGCGTGCAGTCTCTTGTAGGCATTGGTGAAGATTATTTCCTTTCTCATATGTTTTTGCCAGCCGAAGGCCATTTCGGAAAACGACTTAGGAAGATCTCTAGAAGACATAGTGGGGTAATTATTATGGTTCCGTTTCGATGAAAATTTTTGAAAATATCAGAAGATACTTAGTTTAATATCGATATAGTTCCTAACACTAATGTAAGTACCTTTAGAACTTTTCTTTCGGAGAAAAAAGTTAAATGTAACTTATATTTTTCAGGTTAAAGATCTGTGAGAACAATAGTAAGTCTGAAGATTCTGTGAGGTTCCGCGCACCTATATATACTTTTCGGTTTAGGCAAGAAATAGATAAGAGAAACGTGGGTTGATGCAGGACTGCAAGCATGTACCCGGCAGGCACCTCCTTCGGGGATAGATCCAATGCAGCAATAACTGCCCGATATATGCATAGATTTACAACTATAGAACAAAGCTAGCGAATGACAAAAGTGACGTGACGTATAACTGACACTTTGTTTGAAGGCTTTCAACCTTGACACCCATATTTCAAGTTCTGTGCGCAGTCCCCGCAATAGTAGCTAGATGGCCCGTTAATTGGCGCTGAGAGTTGCTTTGAAAAAAAACCCCGGAATCTCAACGCTTGCGTCTGATTATTAAAGGAACTACTCGATTAGTACTTCGATATACTGAGGTTACTAAATAATTACTTTCTTTTCCAAGGATTCCGTGACCAAAAACAGAAGTATGCCGAAAATCTAACTTCTTCGATTACCCCAATTTTACTGGTAGGCACACGTCTCATGCACGGCGCCCTCACCGTCGTAAACCAACGATCTAACGTAATTGGGACCGAGCTACAGGCACGGCTCCCCTCTGCGTCGTGTAGGCATTTTGATGCAAGTTTAGCATCTGCACAATTTATTGTGCATATTAACAAAAACTTTTTCACCACGTTTATAAATTATTTAGTTAATCACTTTCCACGTGGGTGTTTGACATAGCCCGTCAAACCTTTCACTTCCACTCAACCGTCCACTCTAGTTCCGCCCCTGCCAAAAATGGCACCACATCTAACCCGTTAGATCCAATAACCTGCGGCACTACATTCTGTCTCTTGACCAATATACACTTGTCTTGGTTCACCACCTTGTCATCAGCAATGCCGTAAAACCGTTTACCATTGTCTGCGACAAACGGCTTTAGTTTATTTAATGCACCCTGCTGATCAAAAACCTGCGCTACGTAAGCGATGGCGTGCGATTGGGTATATACCCCGGCGCATACACCGACATGACGGGCCTTTGTTTCAATCGGATGAGGTGCAGAATCTGATCCGAAGAAAAAGTACGGTTTACCGGAGATGGCGGCTGCAACAAGTGCCCTCCTGTCATCAGGCAACTTAGCCACTGGCTTACAGTAATTAATGGGGTTGCCTGCCCAATTGTCTATTGTGAGCAGCAAGTGGTGTGCCGTAATGGTTGCTGCAACATAAACGGGATCGCCGTCGCGGTGGTTACGGTTGATCTCTTCAACCGCCTCAATGGCCGCCCGGGTGGTGCAATGCTCTAGAATAATTTTGAGTTTAGGGAAATCATGATGCAACTTTTTAAGTGCTGGAAGGAAAAGTGGTTCAGCATTTAACACATGAATATCTTCTTCGCTGCTCTTACTAGGTGGTTTCTCTCCATGAAGGTTCAAGACTAAGCCCTCTTCCTCAAGTGCCTCAAATATGGGGTAAAACGGCGTGAAATCATTAGGGTCTACCCCGGCAGCAGAGTTCGTGGTAACGCCGGCAGGATAACATTTTACTCCATGAATCGCCCCCTGCTTGGCTGCCTGGTGTATTAATTCGGGGCTAAGCTCTTTGCTGAGATAAAATGACATAAGAAACGTGGTCTTAGGAGCCAATTCTGTCAATTTCTGTCTATACTCAACTACCTGTTTCAAGGTGGTGATAGGAGGAACCAAATTGGGCATCACATACGCTACTGAAACTCCTCCTTCTCTCACAGTAGGTGCGATAAGCTCCATCATGCTACCATCCCTCAAGTGGACATGCATGTCCGCAGTAATACCCAACTCAATCTCAGTACTCATTGATGTCGATAAGTCGATGTGAAAAATTGCCGGTATCAGTTGAAAAATGGCCGACTCCTGCATACGTTCCTGTGAAGCGTCTGTGATAAAAGGTTATTTTAGGTACGAGAGTTAGAAGGAAATATTATCCTTTTAAGTCGTAAAGAAGATAAACTATGATTGCTATATGCTAATTAAGAACCCGACAATCTTGTGTAAGATTATCGGTGTAGACGGCAGAAATATCTGGCGTTGGTGAGATGGCATCGACTGCTGCTTTCAACTCCTCTGGGGACGTGCTTTCGTCTTTCGATAAAATCCACATTACGATAATACAATAGTCATTCTTTTTCTTAATGCTCACACCAGCAACATTGACTGTGTTAGAATAGGCTAGATAGAATAAACAAACAAAGTCAAAAATAAAATAACTTACTGCTTCCACTCATTACACTGAATGACAACTTCTCAAAAATTTCCCAGTCTTCAGAAGCTACCTGGAATTCAACAGTTGCCCCTTTAATTAAAAACTTATCATTACGTTTTGGGGTAAAGCCACTTCTCATGAGATGGACTTGACTCACAAACTTACTAGTGGTCCACTTTTTGTGGATCTCCTTGAATCCATGCAAACTGTCAAACTTGCTGGCAAAGACTCTTTCAAAGTCGGTCATCTTGTTCTCTGATTCAATAAGCTTCGTAATGTAAACCACCCATTTGTGACTGAATGGATAATCTTGGCCATTTCTAAGAACTGCTATCTGAACATTGAATATAGCACGTTGTTCTGGACTAAGGAGAGGAAGATTTGTAACCAGAAAAGGCAAAGGAGAGTTTGAGGACTCCAATAAATGAGACCCTTGATCACTTTCTTGAGATGTAATGTCGTTGGTAAATAACATGACGTTCGATTGGAAAGATGGGTGCAAAAACAAGTGGATGCAAAACGACTGGAACCGTTGGTAAACACACGACTCATCTACAAGCTACTCGATAGGGTGGAGGAGAGGACACTAGAAGCAATGGGATCTGTATTTCTTCCTCATTTACATACTGGATGGCATGTTGACCAAGCCATATTATCCGAAGATGAGAGACTTGTCATAATCCGTTTCGGCAATGACGACGATAAAGAATGCATGATAATGGATGAATTACTCTATGGGGTAGCAGAGAAAGTGAAGAACTTTGCTGCGATATATTTATGCAACATCGAAGAAGTGCCCGATTTCAACAGCATGTATGAGCTATATGACCCGTGTACGGTGATGTTCTTTTATCGAAATAAGCATATGATGTGTGACTTCGGCACTGGTAATAATAACAAGTTGAATTTCCGACTAGGAGACAAGCAAGAATTAATCGATATTATAGAGACTATATATAGGGGAGCACATAAGGGAAAAGGTTTAGTGGTAAGTCCACGAGATTACAGCAGACAGCGACGCAGCTGAACATCATAATTATAATCAGAGGATAATATACGTATATTGTACTTATTGCTTCTCATTTTGAGCATAAAAGAAGTTGACGCCTAACAATTGCAGCTTACCGCCATGCTTCTTAATCCAGTCCCTCACTCCTGAGCTGGGGACACCAGTTCCCCAATTGGGTCGGTCAGAAGGAGCAGGAAGCAGCACCGATGGGTCTTGCTTGTAAAGCAAGAACACGTAACGGTGCTTTCCGGTGGACTCCGGGGGCCCAGGGCCCACATACGACAAGAGCTCTTTACCCTTTGAGTAATCTAAAATGGTGCTAAGAGACTCAGCATCCTTACCAGTGGTGTTCAATGGCAAGTCAGTTACAATCCAGTGAGCATACTCAGACCATTTGTGGTCAGAATTAGATGGTGCATCGGGATCGGTTAACACAAGCGTGAACCGATCAGCCGAGCTCACCTGAAGCTCGCCATCTTGGCCCAGAGAATTCAAAGTAAATTGGATCTGAGGAGCCTCCTGAGTCTCGGCGACCTTTAAGGTGTTGCCCAAGGCCACTTGGTCTTTACCGTTGTACTCAATGGTTAACAATCCCTGAGTTGCGAATTTATCAACCACATCAGGGATGATTTTGTGCTTCTCGTAGGACTCGTCCAACGATTGGGAAATGGTCACTAATGGCATTGCTGATATTCTAATGATACGGGGAACAGTGGCGGCTAGTCCTAATTTAGAAATTGGTCGAAAATTGCTGGTTCTAATTTGCTTGGTAAACCCGGTTCTCAAGCAATTGAGCATGCTATTTCAGCCAATTTATAATCAACCCCAGAAATTATGCGATTTATATCATTCGTCGCCGGTAGCAACAGATTACCTGCAGGATGCCCGTATCGGCCCTCCGTCGGATCCACAGTTATTCTACGGGGTACCACACTCCAACGCAGGGTGTATGGTATCAATTGAGAGTAACGAGCCAATTCTATAGCTTGGTTCAGGCCATTCTAGATGTCCTCAAGTAATGTTCGTCTTTGTTTTTCATTAGAGCTTTAGTGGTTGTAGTCTACATCCTTACACCAGTAATAAGCAGTTAATATTCACCACCATATGATTGGGAGTGGTATCCCTGGAAGTTAGGGTGGTTAGCCTGAATTTCGGAGTCTTTTGAAGGCAGCGGTTGCAGCTGACCATTTGAGCTTACTTCTACGTCAGCCTGATGTGGTAACGGTTCAGACTTGGGACCGTGATGGGCAAAACCAGGTGTAGATGACGGAATATGGGGACTATCTGGTTTGGAGATAACACTGGAAGGATCTGATTGGGTTATATTGCCAGCATCTTGTTGGTAGTGGGCATAGTTGGGAGCATAAGTTGGACGAGAAAGGGCTGGGCCAACATAAGCAGCCTTTTTGGGTTTCTCTTCCTCTCGAGGAACCACATCGATCAAGAAATCAAACATATCACTTTTCGATAAGGCAGCTGCTATGTCTGACTTCTGAAGAGTTCGTCTCTTGTTTTCTTCAGCATGAATCCAGGCTCTCATAGTCAACTCAGTAATGAAAACATCACAGCCTTTGGCAAACAAAATAGGGGCCTCAGCGCTGATCATTCTGACATCCTCGTCTGTTTTCATCACTTTCTTTATTCTGGCAAGGGGGAGCTGGTGGTTTTTGAAGTCATGGTCGTCATGTTCTATAGAGTTGATGGTTTCTTGCCAGTATTGCATCATCATTTCGCGATATTTTCCAGTTAATCCTTGACCTACATTGTGAAATGCACCACCTGGTTGTTGCAGTTGTTGCTCTGCTGCAGCCTCGGCAGCTGCCTGGGCAGCCAAAAGCTCAGCATCATCAACGATGTTTTGTGATGGTCGTGGTGACTCTGCCTGATGTCGTTCTTGATGCATCGCTAGCTCGTCCTGTTCTGGGAGGTATCCATCGTCGTAGCGCTCCATATTAGATGTTACTCGTGGTCAATAGTTCGTATAGAATTTATCTGGAAAGAAAGTTGGGTTCCATGTACTTAAGGAAAGTTGTAGTGAAGTTCTTGAGAACGATGAAAACGATAAAATCGAGGGTTTTGCGAATTTTTCTAATGCGACTCGGACCGAGGTATGCAGGTCTGGCCTAACGGTACTACAACGATGGAACTTAAATAGGTCTATTTATTAAATCATCCAACTATCCAACACCTTGAGGTGTCTATAGTTGAATGCTGGTCCTTCCATTCCTAGGGCCAAATCTTTTAAGTAGTAGAACGTGCCACCAATAATAATATACGAACTAATGTAAATGATAATCATAATCGCACGATGGAAATGACGGTATACTATACGTTCCATGACAAATCCATTCACAATTATGGCGAAGTATAATGCTGGTGCGTAGTGGTGTAAATATGTCACCCTTGCCATTATTACGAACGGCAAGTAATGAAGCACCCAGCCCAAGAATGGTAGGATACCTTGGATGATAAGTTCATCAAGTTGAACGCTGAATACATTGTTGGGGTAAGGATCCTTTTGTCTTCTCCAACGCCACAACTTAACGATCATATAAACTAGGGACACTCCAAGGGTAGCGGTGGTAGCCCAGTTAACAGCAGGATTGCCGATCAAAAAGTATTTTGTTTCTCCCATACCCCAGCCACACATTCTGAGTCCAGTCTTGACGATCGGCCACTCCCACCATTCCGAAGACAATTTGTCAAACTTGTCAGGATCGGGAACAAGAGCGTTATTTGATGCCATCATTCCGTAGTTAAGAAGAACGAATTCTTTCCAAAACTTGGGTTTTGGAGGGACAAATTCAGCCTCTGGCTGTGGAAGCGCATCGTTGACGTGGTCTTCGACATTCCACCATGTGCTCTTGTCATGATTGAATACAGAGTTCTTACATACTACTTCACCCTGTTGGTAACCCCATGGTGGGTAGGCATAACCTGTTGTAGCTAAGTAACATCCTAACTCCTTGTGTCTTAATCTGAAGTTAGTTGTTATAGGATGGACTTCAGCTTTGTCTTCATTTTGATACTCTGGTGAACGAGGTATATCTTGAGTCTTAATTTCAATCACCCACTCATCCTTAAGGTCGCTTTCTTCGAGGTTCGCGTAGCAAGAAACTTCCCTTTGACTAGTCAGGATAAAAGCAGGAATCATATGAGAATGTAACAAACATCCAGTAATTTTATGGAGTAAACGAATGGTATCTCCATCTTTCACTGTTTGGGATAACAGATACGTCTGATTTTCGAGGGGTTCCATCGAAGCATATTCTCCCCTCTGGCCTCTTTCCCAATCAAATTCAATAATAAACTGATTGTTGTCGTCTTTGAATCCGTAAGTCGTAATCTGTTGTTGTTGAGAACCTTCAGGGTATAAATGTGCATGGGAGTGAAGTAAATTAGGGGATAATCCTTGCGAGCGTAAAGTTACTAGAGACCCGTAAGCGACTGACCGTGGACCAATAGTAATGGTGTTGCCCTCCAATGACGACTGAAGTAATGTTGAAACGGAGCCATCACCTGTACCTGACTTGGAAAGCATAAGAAAATGAACTTTGAAGCACGCCAAATATATCAAGAACGGCACTAAGATGAGCGTTACTATTCTCACAAGCCAATGCGCCAAGTATTCAGAAACCGACATATGATATGATTTGCTAGTAACTTGGTAGAACTTGATCATCAAGTCATAGACAATGTAGAGTCCAGCAAGCACAGTGACAAATAATCCTACCCATTTAACCGAGCAGACGCATCCAATTGACATACCCGTATACACGAACCACTTGTACCCTTCTTTAGACAAAAGTTTGTCTTGTCGTCTAAGAACGTGAATTCTAACGACACAGTAGTAACACAAGACGGTAAAGAAAAGAAGCATTGAATCCAACAATATAAATTTCGAAAGGGTTAATGATATCATTTCAAATACTACCATCAAAGTGATGAGCCATACGGTCCACTGGCTGAATCCAGAAAGAACGGCAGTCTTGTAGGCCAATGGGGTGCACAAAATACCAAACATACAGTTGAACAATCTCATAACTTGGTAGTCACAGTTGTCTGGAAACTCCTTGCCACTTTCAAACAGAAAATAGCCGTCATATCCCGCAAGAAAGCCCGAGAATGCAACGAGTAATTTTCCAAGTGGAGGATGGACATCAAAATAAAATTCATGTCTTAAATAATATGAACCGAATTTTCCGAAGTGAGCTTCATCCCATACTACTGAATTGGACGCACTGATCCGATAAAGACGGACAACCGCCGACAAGGAAGTCAAGATGACTATGGCCCAGTATTTTTCAATTATCGACTTAGCGACAGACCACTTAGTTTTTTGGTCGATTCGAAGACTAGATGTCTTTTTCGTTATATCTTCAATGCCTTCATCTGTTGTGTTGTATCGACGCCGTTTTAAATTACCGCTGTTGCTAGCATAATCTGCTCCTGAAGTATGGACCAGGGCCATATCAGTATCGCAAAGTGGTCTGTAGTTTAGCCTGAAAAAGAGGTTCACGCACGTGATACTTTCGTACGAATGTCATAGTGAGAGAGAGGCATAAGAGGGAGACATGGAGACCGCGATAATAGAAGAGGAGCCAATTAAGTTGGTTGATCTAATTACTCTTCAGCACATTCAGTGTTGTGGAAAATTTCTCGGAATACCAAATTTTCAGGAAATTGCTCGGAAGAGAAGTAGTTCAAGGAGAGTCTAGTGAAAGTTACTATTTCAGACGCCAATCAAATTGAAATCAAATAAGTAGTTGACGTATAAGATACTATTCTAGGAAGCAATAACCTGGTAACAAAAAAGCGAACTGCTATTATCAGCCATGCATTATTTTGGCGTAACTTGTTATTCATATGTGAGTTGCAGATGCAGGAGTCTCCTACAAGTAATTGCGGCATGTACTCCAAGGGGTTTTTCCGAGTAAGACAGCCATTAATAAGCGTTTGATTATTTTTCAGGGTCTCAAACCCCCTCTCTTCGCTTATTCTGCCGTCTGATAGCGAGATTTAGCGTGGATTTGAAAATGCAAGCCGAAACTGACTCACATACCCTTGCAGAAGCCTCTTTCGCCCATCATGAGCTCAACTCATCGCAAGAGCTGATTATGAATGAACCAGTTGAAGAATTCATGGGAATCGATAGGACAAACGAGACTCCCAGCAACGGCGATGAAGATAAACAACTTTCTAGGCTATCTTCAATAATCGAAAGAGTGCAGTCTCGGTATTCTTTCTTCAACTCATCGTTAAAAGCCGAAAGATACCGCTTGCTAACGAAATTCATCTTGACATACTTGTTAATGGGAACCTTAACCCTTGCCCTTTTCTCTATTTATTGGGGTTCCACTTACAGACGGTTTGAAAAAGTCAGGAATTTTGAAATGTTGGTTGTAATTGGAGACGACCAAACCATTGATGGTGTTGAGCCGGTGATTGGAAACGAGATAAAGCAGATTCTTGGAACTGACGCTGCTAAGGCTTTGGGTACCTGGGACATTATACCCTTCAGTGAGATGCAGAGAGCAGCACAAAAAAACAATAATAATTCAGTGGAACAGCAAATCATGTTCAAGATTCATCATCAAGATTACTGGTCCTCTCTCTATGTTAAGCCCAATGCATCCTATAACTTATTCCAGGCTATTTCTCAAGGAGACGACTCATATAATGTCACCAATAGCTCGGTAGTTCTGATTTATGAAACAGGAAGGGACTTTATCAACATTCCGTCATACGTACAGCCTAGTATTGCTGCTATCGAGCAACTCTGGCTCAACAAACTGCCAGGTGTAGTTACTCTGTTGATAGATAAGATGAAAAATAAGACCGAAGTGTTGGCTGATCTGGGAGCATTAACATTGCTTACTACTCCGTTCATCTTCAGATACTTCGATATGATCCCCTGGACTAATCCCGTCTTCCTTGCTCCGAACCAAGTCGGGCTTATTTATATGATCATTCTTACTTTTTTTCAAGTAGGATTCTTTGGAGAGGTACATACTGTAGTTGAAGGCTTCAAGTTAAAGGAGCGCCATTACTATTTCTACCGATTACTTTCGTCCGCCTTATCATACTTCGTGCTCTCGTTGTTCTTCTCACTTGTTTCCCTTGCTATGCAAATCAACTTCAAAGCTGCTTTTGGTAATTCTGGGTTCTTGGTATACTGGATGTTGAATTTCCTTACTTTCAATGCCGTCGGCCTTGCTAATGAAATCATGTTTATGATCTTGGTGGTGATATACCCACCTCTCGTTGGATTCTGGCTTATTTTCTGGGTTCTCATGAACATTTCTCCAACATTTGCCCCCATGCAACTTAGCCCTCATCTTTTCAAATTTGGTTATGCCATGCCCATTCATGCTGCGTCTGAAGTCACAAAGGTGATTTTATTTGACACCTGGAAAGGTAAGATGGGCTACAATTTTGCCATTCTTGTAGCTTGGGTTATATGCCAATACATCGCATTGCCATTTTGCATTATGTGGTTTAGACGCCAAATTGGCAAGAAAAAAGCCAAAATAGTGGCTGCTCAGCAGACTGCTAACAAGAACAGCGCTGCCTAAGATATACTGGACACACACAGTTGCAGCCGCTTGGTAGTTTTGCGCACCACACGACTGTTTATAGTTGTAGATCAGATCAAAATACATCGCATATAAAGCTAGTTATATTTACACCCTTTCAACCTGCTAATATTATTTGGCAAGGGTCGCATTTTATTTTATTGCTTTGATATACCCAATTTGATCCTCGATCCTGTTTCTTTGTCGAAGCTAGAGTTTGATCATGTCGAAAAATCCTAAGGATGACATCAGGGGACAATTGTCAGATATCCAACTGCGACTTTTCCGGAAAACTGACTCCTCCAAGAAAGAACCCTTGAAAAATCAAGAAAATGTGTTCAGAACAGAACAATCAAGTAAGCAACCCCCCAAATGTTCGTCAACTACTGTGTCCAGGGCACCTGGAACCTCTGGGACTTTGGGCCCTGAAACGAAAGGTAATGACATGAATTTCGTAGTTGGCTTAAGTGAAAATTTGTTGGGAGAATGTAGAAGGCTCACCGCTGAAAGTCGAAAATATAAAGCCAAATTGAAGGCAGCTATGGAGGAAGTGGTTGTTTTAAAAGATAAGAATACCCGATTGCAAGCGGCTAGAGAAAATCAGAATTCCCAGGAAGTAGCATTGAAAGATAAAAATTGGGAATTGGAGTCTCAAATTGCCAGTTTGAAAGAACAAAATAATTTATTGAGCACTTCCAAAGCTAAGTTGAACCAAGAAACTAACTCACACCTTGATAATTTGGAGTCCATCCAAAAAGAATTTGAAGACTTAAAATTAAAGGAAACCGTCACGAGGCAAGAATTCGAGTCATTAAGAATGTCATCAAAGAAAGAGATAAATGAACTCAACGACCGCATCCAATCATTAAATGATGAAAATGACAATTTGCATATTCAATTGACCCAAAAATTGGATAAGAAGTTGGTAGAACCGTTCGAACAAGTACCTACTTTAGCTAGAACTGAGTCATCTGAGAGCCTTGAATTGGATGACATATTGGCCAGTACTGAAGAACCGGTCAAAATTCCAGTGTTTTCTGAGTCTCAAGAACCAAGCCTACAGGTTGAAACTTTGAAGGCGAACTTGAATCATGCCAACAGAACAATTGCTAAACTCAGATCTCTCGCCTTAAAGTACAGGTTTGATAAATCTGAAACTAGTCTCATTGCTACTCCATCTGCATCAAAAGTGAAGGCTAAGGCCGAATCCGCCAAGAGAAATTCCTTGATTTCACCTTCAAAACGTAATTCTAAGTTCCTTGTGGTTGACGAATCAACCCAAAATATGGACGACTGGGAGGATTTCATGGACGGTATTGACGAGGCTAGCCCTTCAAAGCCTCGGACGACTGATAGAAAGCCTGTAAATGCCCCAGGAAGCATTCCTCCATTAGATTCAGACTCAGATTCAGAAGCTGAAGTCACCAAGGATGAACGTACAAAGAACCTTCTTTCTCACATAGAAAAGATACCCCCAAGCAAGGAGGAACTTGAACTGTTTGCCAACGCTAATGACTTAGTTCTCGTACCTAAGGAACGATACCAAAAGCTCAGTCAAAGCGACTTCCATACGGCCCTGGAACAGCAGTTAACTACAGAATTGCATGCTCGTGGCTTCGAAATTTTATCTAAAAGGGACTACTTGCTCATGCTTGATGAGGAAGAAATGCAACGGAAGCTAAAGAATAAGGGTCTTGTCACCATTCCGGAAGGCACCCACGAGGAACTATTAAAATCCCAAAAATCCTTTGAATCTCCCTCAGATGAATACATAGCTCAAAAGGCATTGGCAATGAATAACGTAATAATACCAAAGGAGGAATATTTATCTTTGCAGGAATCAAAAGCAAAGCTTGAACTGCCAGGTAATGCCTACATTGAATCTGAAGCACATAAGCTAGGGCTCACTGTCCTCAGTTCAAAGGAATACGAAGAATCCAGGAATTCCGTGGAGATAATGCGCCGTAAAATCGAAGAACCATCTATTGATGAAGTGAGCAGTGCTGCCACATCATTAGACCTAGTAGTATTGAAAACAGATGACCATAAGAAATTAATTAATCCCGACGAACAAGCTATTAAAACCGCAGCACATAAAATAAATATGAAGGTGGTACCACATGCGGAATTTGAACAACTCAAGAACCCGAACCATGAAAGCATTGCCAAGTCGGCCAAGAAACTAGATTTAGTCGTCTTGGGCCATGAAGAACATTTAACTTTAGATGCTTTGGCGCACAACCCACCTATTGAACATATTAAAGAGAAGGCTGGCATTAATGACCATGCAATTCTCACTAACAAAGAACATGAAACTTTGTTGAATGCGGTAAACAATATGACAATTGACGAGTTACGAACAAAGATTGAAGAGAAAGGTTTTATTGTTTCCGAGAAGAGCAAATTCGAAGAATTAAAAAATATGGCTGAAATCCCAACTTTAAATCATGTTAAGACTTGCGCTGAAAGATATCACCTTGTTACTCTTGATAATGAGGAATACACCAGATTATACAAGTTGGCAAATGAACCAACCTTGGATCAGGTGAAAGATTCAGCCAAGGCTAAAGACCATACCGTTCTTTCAAATTCAGAATTTTCTGCCTTGAAAGCGCTTGTTGAGACTCCTGATATTAATCACATCAAATCGAAGGCATCTGCTCACAGGTATGTCGTGCTCAAAGAGGAAGAACACAACGAATTAAATAAGCAGATCGCAGATCCTTCGATAGATTATTTAAAGGAAAAGGCCAAAGCACACAAGTCTAATATTATTGATGATCGTGAACTCAAAGAGCTATCTGAATTAGCATATGATCCTCCAAAAGTTCATTTGGAAAGTATTGTATCGAAGCATGAATCATCTATTATTCCTAACAATGAATTAGGTGAGCTCAAACAACTTGCTCATGAGCCATCGAAGGACCATATGGATAATAAATTGAAGGCTCTTGGATTTGAACTGATTGCTTCTGATGATCTCAAGAGCTTAAACGAGTCGGCTGAAAGGCCATCAATGGAAAAAATGACAGTTACGGCAGCAGGATTAGGATATTCGTTACTAACTAAAGACGAGCTTGAGTCACTCCGTAGGGATTCCGATGAGCTTGTTAGCAAGGAGCGCCAATTGACTGAATTGAAGGAATCATCCGAGCAAATGCAATCGTCACTCCAGAATGCAAGACATGACTCAGGAAAAATACAGGAACAGAAGGATTCTTTAATTGCTAAGGTGAAGGAACTAGGTACTCAGATATCTGATTTAGAGCGCCAGATTCAATCACCTACAAAGGAGTACTTAGTCGCCGGTGCTGCCGCAGCAGGCCTCATCACACTTCCTCTCTCTGAACATGAAGCTCTCAACAAGTTAATAGAATCGCCTTCTTTGGACTACATTTCAGAAAAGGCCAAAGTACTCGGTCATACTATCATTTTGAACCAGGAGTACGAGTCTTTGAAACACGAAGCAGACAACCCTACGATTGAAGCAATGGAGCCTAAGTTATTGAGTTTAGGACACCTTGCTATATCAAGAACAGAATACGATCAACTTAATGACCAGGCTTCCAAGCCGTCAAGAGAGCATCTTGAAGAGAAAGCGAAGATTTATGAAACTTCTCTTGTTGAAAACTTCAAACTTCAGCAATTGGAGAAGACTTCGCAAGATGTGGACAACAAAGATTTCCTTACGGAGAAGCTTCAGAATCTCGGAGCTGTGGTTATCAGCAATGATATTTATTCGGAGTTGAAGAGAAAATCAGAGAACCCTACTCTAGATGAAATCGTGGCATTCGCAAGAGCAAATGATAGTGAAGTTATTAAACAAGACGACCTCAAAGCTTTAAAAACGACGGTAGAATCCCCATCAGTCGATTTCTTGCTGCAACAGGCGGAAAAGTCTGGCCACGTTCTTGCAACAAAAGCTGAGTATGATACTTTGCATTCTTTAGCCCATGAGCCCACAACTGATCGTTTAAGAGAATTGTCAATGCTTGTTGGTTTCGTTTTAGTACAAGAGAAACAACATAAGAGAATGCTCAGCGAGCAACAGAATCCATCCATCGAATACCTAGAACTGAAAGCGAAAGCCAATAAGTATGCTTTAATTAAAGACGATGACTTGGCCAAGTTGAATACTCTTGCTTATAAACCAGACTTGGATCATGTCAAGGCCACTGCCTCCGACTTAGGATATACTTGTGTAGCTCTTTCTGAATACGAAGAGCTTGAGAGTTTGGCCTATAAACCTGGGCTCGATCAACTACAGAAGCACTTGCAACTGCATGGTCATACTGCTATCTCAGATGATGAACTTAAGTCATTGAGAGAACCCTCGCTAGAACAGATTAGCATGCATGCGAAGTCTATGGGGCAGACACTCATCGATAACGATACTCATGACCGTCTTGTAAAAACCAGCACTAGCCCGGACCTTGAACAGGTTACTCAGTTTGCTAAGACCTTAGGTATGGCCATTTTGTCGATTGAAGTGTTGTCAAACCTTGAACGCAATGCCAACGAACCATCTCTTGCTCATTTGAAGTCAATATGCGCAGATAGAGAGTTAACGATATTAACCAACTCGGAATATGAGGATCTCCAAAGCCATTTCAATTCTCCAAGTCTTGATTTTATCGTAAAGAATGCTGGTGCCCTAGGTCTTGAAACCATGACAACTGAGGAATACAAAAAACTTCACAAAAATGCATATAATCCTACATTGGATGATTTGGCTTCTATGTCCAAGAAACATTCTCACGAAGTTGTGCTTTCTTCTGAATTTCGGAACCTTGTACAGAGAGCTGAGAGTCCCACAACGGATCAAATCATTGAGTCGGCTAAGAAGCATAATCTTAAGGTTTTGAACGACGTTGAATGGAGAGACTTGTGGCGAAAAGCGTCTGAGCCAACCGTGGAAGAATTATCAGAGCATTCGAAGAAGTTAAACCAGATTCTCTTAACCACTGAAGCATACAATTCTTTAACTCATCCTACTACAAAATGGTTGGAAGAAATGGCTGCTCAACTGGGATACGCAGTAGTTGAGATGGAAGAACTAGCAAAGCTCAAGCAGATTGCTTCAAATCCTTCTTCTACTTACTTGAATGAGCATGCAAAGAAAAACGACTTCAAGCTTATTGAGATAGGTGACTACAATGAGCTTTTGCGTAAGTTAGATGATCCATCTGAAGACTATATTCTTCAGCACTCTCATCGCTTAGGATTCAAGCAAGTTTTAATGGCGGAGTATTTGGACTTAAAGGCAATGGCCGATAATCCTTCTATAGATCATTTGAAGACTAAGGCTTCACAGTTTGACCATAGTCTTGTGTCGAATTCCGATTACGATTTATTAAAGAGCGAAGCGTCTAAATCAGTTGAAGATCGAGCTAGGGAGAGTAATTTAGTATTACTTTCTCCAACTGACTACCAGAAGATCAAAGATGAGGCAGAGTCCCCAACATTGAGCCTGCTTGCTGCAAAGTTGAAAGCTCTTGGCCAACAAGCTATTTCGACAGATGAATATGAAGCACTCACAAAGAAGGCAAATAAGTCGTTACAGGAGCATGCATCGGAACAAAACATGGCTATTATTGATCCCACCGATCTCAAGGGTAACGAGGAAAAGTATCGTTTGTCAAGAGAACATGCTGCAACTTTGACAACAAAGGTAGCTGTTCTTGACGGCATTATTTCTTCTTTGAAAGGCCAAATATCTGAGAGAGAAACCTCAGTATCGGACAAAACCGCCGAAATAAAGAAGCTAGAAAAAGATTTACAAAAAGCTTCAAATATTATTGGTTCTTTACAAACTGAGATACTGAAACCGTCAGTGGATTATTTAATTGAACATTCTGTCAAGAGCGGGGGAGTTTATCTCACTGCTGCAGACCATGACAGTTTAGTGAAAAGATCTACCAAGACACTTGATGATATGGCTGTAGAATCCAACAAATTGGTGATGGATCCTGCTGAACATGAAGAACTTACCAGAAAGGCTAATTCGCCTCTGATGGAAGAGGTAATTATCTCTGCAAAGCTACATGATTTAGTCGCAGTACCTGAGAAAGACTTTTTGCATTACAAGGAAAATAGTGAGTCTCCAAGCCTTGAGATGATTAAGTCGAAGGCTGGGGCGCATGAACATACTGTAGTGACAAGGAAAGAATATGATGATCTTGTTAAAGATAAAGAAGAATCCATCGAGTCAAAGGCAAGCGCATCAGGAAAAGTATTAATTGATAAAGCATCTTATGATGAACTTCTCAGGAAAGCTACCGAACCGTCTGTTGAAGACCTTGTTACTTTCGGGAGATCTCGTGAACTTGCGGTCATTTCAAAGAAAGAACTAAGTGCACTTGAGGCCTCGAACAAGGAGTCACTTGAGGCCAAAGCATCTCGAGAAAGCAAAGTTGTGGTGGATGAGAAAGAGTACAATGCACTCCAGCAGACTAATACCAACCCGCTGTTGTTGTTCCTAAAGGACAAGGCTTCGTCGTTCGAACACTATGTCTTACCTGTAGCAGATGTGGATGCATTACATGAAAGGTTTAAAAATCCTCCTAGGGAAAACATAGAGACGTGGGCCAAGAATTTGAACCTTGTTCTTATTGATTCGGACGAATTGAAGGAAATTCAAATCAGAGCGAATGAAACAGTCGAGTCAAAAATTCAGAAGTTGGGAATGACTATGATTCCAGTATCTGAACATAATGCGAATGTTATCAAAGCCAATCGTACCTTGGAAGAACATGCAAGTGAACATGGAAAAGCGATAATTGATTCTATTGAACTTGATGACTTGAAGCACAACGCAACTAATCCTTCGTTTGAATTGATGGTACCCTTGTTGTCGACCATGGGTTACCTGGCAATTCACAAGAATGATCTAGAAGACCTCCAAAAAAGCGCTAACGAACCCGTTGAGCTGAAAGCTTCTTCAGCAGGGCTAACCGTAATAGATCCAAAAGAGCTCTCCAGAATTCAGAGTCTTATCGAATCTCCAGATATTGAATATCTCAACGAAAAGGCCAGTATGCTTAATCGTCAATTAATTGACGACGATGAAATCAATG
The DNA here is from genome assembly GCA_030574335.1 of Meyerozyma elateridarum. NCBI lineage: Eukaryota > Fungi > Ascomycota > Pichiomycetes > Serinales > Debaryomycetaceae > Meyerozyma > Meyerozyma elateridarum. The sequence goes on from JAJMEU010000001.1 coordinate 644,066, forward strand.
CTTTACGCGCAGCAGCCGCTGAATCTTTAGAAGAGAAGGCAAGTAAACAGGGATTGCAAATAATCAAACCGGAAGAATACGAACAGTTATCCCACCCATCTGTAACGCAATTAAGTAAACTCGCGCAAGAAATGGAACACTCTATTATACCACAGTCAGAATTAGAGCAACTAAAGAAGAAAGCAGGAAAGACTTTAGAAGAGCGTGTTAGGGAAGAGGAAATGATTTTATTATCACCAGAAGAGCATGCAACGCTGAAGAATGCTTTTGCTGAATTGGAGCAAAAATATAATAATCCTTCATTAGATTACTTGTTAGACCAGGCTAAGACGCATGAGTATGCCTTGATCACGAATTCTGATTTGAACCATTTGAAGTCAGCTGCAAATGAGCCCTTGAAACTGAGAGCTGAAAGAGAAGGAAAACACTTAATGGGTGTTCAGGAATATGATGAACTTCTCTTAAAGGCAAACAAACCAACAATTGACATTATCAAAGCTCAGGCAGAATTGAACGGACTCTCTGCCATTCCTCGAGAGGAACACGAACGCCTTATAACTGCCCTGGAAGAACCATTAGAAAGCAAAGCAGGAGCTCAGGGATTGACTGTCGTACCTCTTGCTGAACTCGATGAGCTTAAGAAGAACTATGAGAAGCCATCATTATCCTACTTGTCCGATAAGGCAGCTACGAAGAACTCTACGGTGATTGGCAACTATGAACTTGAGAAAATGCAGCAGCAAATTGACAACCCCAGTGTGTCTTCGTTACGAGAGAAGTCCCAGAACCAAGGTTTTGAGTTGATTGTTCTTGAAGAATTGCAGTCTTTGAAACAACAAACCGAGTCACCTTCAGTATCTGTGTTAGAAGAAAAAGCCCAGTCTAATGGATATAAGCTTATTAGTAATGAGGAATTTAACCGTCTCGAAAATCAAATAAGCAAACCAAACCTTGCATTTTTGACTGGAAAGGCTGGCAATTTCGGACACATAGTGATCCCAGAGAGCGAAATCTTAGATCTTAAAAGAGAGCATGAACATCCAAGCGTGGAGTATTTGAATGGCAAGGCGGCATCATATGACATGTCAGTAGTAAAAAATGCTGAATTCAATAATCTTAAGGATCAGATTGAGCGGCCTGACATAAAGTTCTTGACCGAAAAGGCACTTGCTGTTGGCGGCGTTGTCTTATCTGCCTCTGACCATCAACACCTTCTTAATAAAATACAAAATCCGGACATCGAGTTCTTAAATGATAAAGTTGGAGCAAATGGATATGAAATGATTGCTAACGATGAAGTGGAGAATATGAGGTCCTTGGCTTCAGAGACCATTGAAGACAAGGCCAGTAAAATGGGTGTTTCTATTGTTGACAAAGATGAGTACGCGTCATTGAAACAAGCCAATAAGGAGCTTGAGCAATTGAGAACTAAGAGCATCAATCCGGAAGAATTGAAGTCTGCTTTGGAAGGAATGGGATATGCTGTTTTCAGAACAGGAGAAGAGTCTAAGATAATCTCTAATTTCGGCTCTGACGTTTTGAGAGATGAAGGCACTAAACGTGGATTTATGATATTGTCTGATACCGATCCAACTGATGAGGAAGTCTCTAATGTCAAGTCATGGCTTCAAGCCAAGAGTCCTCAAACATTACTTGAACTAAGAAGAGTTTCTACTGTTTCTACCATTAGTAACGACAATTTCGCTGATGCAGAAGAGTCCTTCGTTTTGAATGAAGAAGAGTTAAGATTCAGCGCCAATGCTTTAGGCTTTGATTTAGTCAAGCAGGGACAAGATAATGACGTCACTGAAGTAGAAACTTTGCAGCTGCATGAGGGACTCGAGCCTATTGAGGAAGAAGACAGACATATTGACGAAGATGACTTGCTAGACTTTGCTAAATCGAAGGGCCTCTTGATGGTTCCTAAAACGTCATTTATTGCTACTACGGTTTCTCAAGAACCAGATGTTGAGAATGTTACTGTTGTTCCTACAACTTACTACAGTAAGTTAGTCAGCAGTGGTGATATGAATATCACCAAGGTGAACGACGATGTTTTCCATCAGCATGCTACAACTAGAGGCTACACACGCAACAGTGAAATCTCTACTCCTCCCGTGACACATGACGAAGAATTCTTATCCACCCCACCTGTTATCACCTCGCCCAACAAGTTTACACCTCCTTCTACTAGCCGTTACTCTAAAGGGACCAACAAGGAATCTCCCGGATTATCGACTCACCACTCGTTGAGGTCCGAATTGTCGTTGAATTCAGTAGCCCAAAGTGTTGCTGCATCTTTGCAAACAGCGGGACTTTTCTCCATGGCTACAAATGTATCTCTTACTGACACTAGCATGATTCCTGCAATCACACAAGTCGTTATTGGAGAGTATTTATTCAAATACTACAGAAAGTTAGGACCATTGAGTTCAATTTCTGAAACTAGACACGAGAGATACTTCTGGGTCCATCCTTACACTTTAACCCTTTACTGGTCTACATCTAATCCAGTTCTTGGTAACCCAGCCGATGTCAAAACCAGAGCGGCTGCAATTGTAAGCGTAGAGAGTGTAGACGATAACAACCCATTGCCGACCGGGCTCTACCATAAGAGTATAATTGTACACTCTCAGAACCGGTCAATCAAGATTACTTGTCCTTCAAGAAAGAGACACAATATCTGGTACAATGCATTGCGATACTTGATTCACCGTAATATGAACGAGATCACCATGGATAACGAAGACACGGAAATCATGGAACAAGTATCAGTGAAGTCTGCTGGTGCTAGTGCACCAGTATTTGACACAGGAGACCGGCACGCATATCCCCGGATGCATCTGTCAGCTAGCTCTCAAATGATCAGGAGTCCTTCTAAATTGGGACGGTTGAGTACCTTAAGAAGAAACTGAGCAGCACCTGATCCTGTATATAAATATGGAGTCATTAAATTGAAAATTCACAATTAATAATTATCTTTTATACATAAAGGTTTATCGTTAATTCGAGTATATCTTGGTGTTATTTTGGGCCGTCCTTGCGTACACTTATCATAAGCTAACGTAGTATACATCGCAGCATGAGTGCCACCGCCAGTTCAAATTCACAAGAACCCTTTACTGGGCCAAACTTGAATGTTACCCTTTCCTGCCCCGACTGCAAGACCTTCCCTCCCGATTTGATTGAACGATTCAGCGAGGGTGATATTGTGTGCGGGAGCTGTGGACTTGTATTAAGTGATCGTGTTGTGGACACCAGATCCGAGTGGAGAACCTTCAGTAACGACGATCGGAATGGTGAAGATCCCAACCGTGTAGGTGATGCCAGTAATCCGTTATTAGATAGTGAAGATTTGTCAACCATGATCTCTTACGTACCGAACGACGGAAGAGCTGGACGAGACTTGAGTCGAGCCCAGCTGAAGTCGGCGATCGATCGTAAGGACCACTCGTTGGTGGCCGCCTACTCGAAGATTTCCCATATGTGCGAAGGATACCAACTTCCACGAGTAGTTCAAGATGCATCTAAAGAAGTGTATAAGCTAGTGCACGATGAAAAGAGACTTCGAGGTAAGTCTCAAGACTCTATCATGGCAGCATCCATTTCTTTAGGCTGTCGTAAGGCTAATGTAGGTCGGTCATTTCTTGAAATCGCAGCTTTGACAAATGTTCCTCGTAAAGAATTGGGAAGGGTTTACAAGATCATGATCCAAATTCTTCAGGAGAAGCATGCCAACAACCCAGATATTATCAGCATGACCCAACAACCTGTAAGCACTACCTCAGCCGAGGACTTGATCAGACGGTTCTGTTCTCATTTGGGTTTGTCGACTCAAATTTCCAATGCGGCCGAGTATATTGCTCGTAGATGCAAAGAGGAGCAGATCTTATCTGGTAGATCTCCCATTACGGTTGCTGCTACTGTGATCTATATGGCAGCGCAGGTCTTTAATGTGGATTTGTCTCCCGCTAAAATTGCCGACAAAGCTGGTGTCAGTGATGGAACCATTAAAACCTCATATAAAGTATTGTTTGAAGAGAAAGACAAGCTTCTTGATCCTTCATGGAAGGCCGAAAATAGAGTGCAGTTGGAATAGATAGGTAATGATAGATTTCACGTATGGGTACGGTTGGGAATGATATTTTTATAGTCTGTATTGTTTCTACCTTAAATAACTTTTTAATTTAACAACAGGGTCCAAAAGTATGGGTGTAAGTATGTAGACCATGTTTCTAGACCAGATCGCGATTTTTTATGAAAATTGAGCCACTTTTGGTAAGTAAGCCATTCTTTCATTCACTTAAGTTATGGGGAACGAAACCAAAGTTTTATCAGTCGCTCAGATCAAGAATCACATAGCTAATGGGAAAGCTATCGTTATATACAAACAAAATGTGTTAAACCTTACAGCCTGGCTTCCTCGGCATCCAGGTGGAGAAAAAGCCGTGCATCATATGATCGGAAGGGATGCCAGTGACGAGATGGATGCCTATCATAGCGAAGAAACTGCGGCAACTTTCCTTAAGTGGAGAATTGGAATAATTGACCATGTATGGCAGAATCTTCCAGCTCCGATCACTGGTGTCAAACACCCCATTTCCATTTCTAATCACGTTCCAACCTCTCTCGACAAAAAACTTGATGATTACGATACCAGCACGTCCGAAGATATTGACTTAGTGTCCACTGCTAGCTCGGAATACAGTGAAGACGTAGATGCCTACATGAAAAAAGGTTTGGGATTCCCTGAAGGTAAAGTTATTCCCAAAGTACCACTGGATGTTGCAGTAATCGATCAAAGTAACATGGAAACTGTATTTCCAATCCACAATGCCGATGTTATTGTAGACCCACAATTAATTCTCGACAATTATGATAATGACCTCACTCGAAAAGAAATAGACTCCATTCCTTCGTTGGATTATGAAACTCAGCAGTATTTGCGAGACAAGTACCACGAATTGCACGCAATTGTTATTCGTAATGGGTTTTACCAGTGTGACTACTGGGCATACGTAAGGGAATTAGTCAAGATTTTCAGTCTTATGCTTTACGCATTTTCATTTTTCAAAATTGGGTGGTTGAAAACCAGTGCCCTCTTCATTGGTGCTTCATGGCACCAAATGACATTCATTGCTCATGATGCTGGCCATATTTCTATCACTCACAACTATCAGTTTGATAACTGGTTCGGTATGTCAGTTGCATCATGGTTTGGTGGTCTCAGTTTAGGGTGGTGGAAGCGTAATCATAACGTGCACCATCTTGTAACAAATGACCCTGTCCATGATCCCGATATTCAACACTTGCCTTTCTTTGCCGTCAGTGTTCGTTTACTTACCGATGTCTACTCCACATTCTACGAGAAATACCTTTATCTTGACGCCGTAGCCAAGAAAATGATTCTAATTCAGGATTATTTATACTACCCCATTCTTTGTTTCGGAAGATTCAATTTATATCGCCTCTCATGGGGCTATGTCCTTTTTGGATTGGGTCCTAGGCGCGGAAAGGCTGCCTGGTTTAGATACTACGAGTTAGCCGGCCTTTCATTCTTCTTTTACTGGTATTTCTACTTGACCGTTTATAAGTCGATCCCTAACGGGTGGGACCGCTTTAACTTTGTGATGATAAGTCATATTGCAACCATGCTTGTTCATGTACAAATCACGTTATCCCACTTTGCCATGTCTACGTCTGACTTGGGGCTCAGTGAGTCATTCCCTCTGCGTCAATTGCGTACCACTATGGACGTCGACTGCCCCGAATGGTTCGACTTCTTCCATGGAGGATTACAGTTCCAGGCTATTCATCATTTATTTCCTCGCTTACCTCGTCACAACTTTCGTAGAGTGCAGCCATTCGTTATTTCCTTCTGCAAAGAAGTTGGATTACAGTATTCGATCTACGGATTCGGTAAAGGTAACGCCAAAGTTATTTCAAAATTAGGTGAAATTGCTAAACAATGTAGTATCATGCTCGAAGCTACAAAAAAATTAAAAGAACACGACCACTGAGTAGTGGAAGTGTAACATGCGATTATCTAGAAGTGTAGAACTTATTTATATACGTGCTTACTTTTCATTATTAGTGACATTATGATCAATGACTGATCTCTCTTGAAGGAAGTTAATGAAGTCCAATATTCGGTCATTTTCATTCTCAAAATGGTCTTTTTGGACTAACTTACGGAATAATGACTGGTTATTATGACTGTTGCCAACATCATTCTTGAATCGTTGAGGGATAGTCACAGGAATATTGTTTATTAATTTGACGTTACCCAGAGTGGGTCGTTTGGATGCTTGTGGATTATTAGACGTCTCATGAATATTCTTACAATTTTTGCCGAATTTACATCTACCATGAGCTTGGAAAAAACGACATATGTTTTTAGCTCTCTTAGCGGGAACAGACTCGGATGATGTTTCAGCTGCTGGCGCCTTTCTTTTCTTGGCTTCTACGTTGGATTTGGATGGCCAATTCTTTTTCCGCTCTTTAATCCAATTGGCAATATCTTCCTCTGATTCTAAGGTGATTTTAGTTCCTGGGATGAAGACCGGCTTTTTAGAAGATTGATTCAAACCCTGTTTACTTTCCTCATCAGTTGCATCTGGAGCTTCTACAGGAAATGCCTGTGGTATCGGAGTTGTATTTGGAAGATGAGTGGGTAGCCCACCAAATTCATTCATGGATTTGCAATCAATAGTCGATCCAAAGATATTTCAACTAGCTAACCTGTACACCAGGACACCCGATGACCTTCATTAAATTTCGATGCATGGATCTTTGACCACGCATAGCCTTGGCGGTACCTGCAGGGAAACGGCTGTAACACTTACCTGCCGAAGCTTAAACTTCATGAGGTTAAAAGTGTAACTCGTAGTCATATATATCTCGGTGCTTCAAGCGCTGTTACCATATTTAGTCACAATATCTAAGCCTAGCTGGTTATCGGGTATTTCAGAGCTAGAAAACAATAACCCATTTCAGGCAGTTCCACCATGCGTGCGCCCACCATGACTCGGCGTGTCAAAACATAGCCTGAGTTGACAGCACTATTAATTAGCAACTACCATGGTATGTAACGTTTGCGATAAAATATTCGAGGATTAAGCTTCAATGAGAGCGCGGCGCCATGTGGCACAAGTACTGTTGAGCATATACTGTTCTGTGACTTAGATCGCGAGGAATTTTTGTGAAGTCGTTCGTCTTATCAGAGACGATGATAGTAATTTCACATGGTATACCCCAGTTGTTGTAACTTACAAACTCTTCTACAGATTATCCAGTACTAACCCAGTCTTACTACCAACAAGGACCCCCTCCTCAACAACAAGGTTACTACCAACAAGGACCACCTCAGGGCTACTACCAACAACAGCAACCCATGTACGTCCAACAACAACCACAACAAAGAGGTGGAGGATGTTGCAGTACTTTCTGTGGATGCTGTGCCGCCCTTATCTGTTGTTGTTGCGCTGAAGATGTTTTGGCTAACTGTTAGATAATTGAATATTTAATGAATAAAAGTCAATCGAGCGTTTCAGATCTTGTAGAAGTAGACGGTGATTTCGTGATGATGAGGATGTTTTCTCAATCAATTGTGTGGCAGCCGGTTACCATGGAATGTATGAAAGGTATGGGCGGACTCTGTATCACATTCTTGTATAGATCATAGTTGGAACATATGGAATCAAGGATCAGGGTCCATGTGATGAGGGGTGAATTCGGGGAAACGGCTTTGAAATGTTTGTTCAAATCAAATTTTAATATTATTGTCCCTGATGTGGACTAAGATCTCCCAATAAGTTGCTTCATCGTAATTGTCGTTATTTTAAGGTGATATAACTCTCCTTTTCATTTATCGTGGATATCACCATTGGTGCGACAAAGTAGGGGTCCATCATACTTATAGGTTATGAATATTTTTTACATTAGCCGAAAAATACTATAAGTTGATATAGCTGATGAGGGTATTAGCCATTTCCTAGACCATTGTATTAGCGCCTTTTGCCATTGGGTTCAAAATAAATTAAAATGTAAATTATATCATCAATGAGAAATACAATTAATATAAACGACCACAGTTGTGGAGCCCACCAAACAATAAAGGATAATTCTTAACCATGTGCACACTGTTATAAAGACTTCTTACACCGGCAATAAATCCCGTTAATCTAAATGAAGCCGTTCCATCTGAGTTTTGACGGCTGCAAATGTGGACGCAACAGAGCTGAAGGTAATGAAAGACTCCGGAGGGTGCCACAAAAGCAAGAACTCCATCAAGTTCTATCTTCATATTTTTAGTATGCTTGAATCAATTCAATGCAATTAGACTACAATTTAATCAAAAATTATCTTTAGTTTACATTTCTATTTTTATCTCGTGAATTATACATGGCAACGTCAAACTCTTTTTAAATACTCACATTTCAACATGCATTTATGTTCCAGCCAGTGCAGCTCCACCCATACAGGCTCCGCAAGTAAGTACAACTAATATAGATTCAAGCTGATTCTTGTCGGTAGCGCTCATTCCACCATGACCTCCGCCGCAACATGCGCACAGCCAACAATCACCACAACATTGCGAGCATTCACTCTCTGGTTCCTGCCGTGGAACATCCGATTCCTGCAATGATTGGTCGTCGTATGACGGCGGATCTATAGAGTTAGGTTCTGAATTGACAACCATGTCAAAAACGAAGCTGAAAAGTGACAATGACCATATAAGGCTGCGACTCAAGGGAAGCGCACGACAAGTGCTGCTTGGCAAGGCTATTATTAGGTTATGATATACTATATAATCTAACTACTTCTTCTTCTTGTTAGAAGTGGAGTTCTTTGGAAGCTCCTTAGCGTAAGGAATGAACTCGGGCTCTCCAGGAATGTATTTACGTAAAACCTCTGGAACAACTAAACCGTCTTCAGTCTGGTAGTTTTCCAAAATACAGCATAAAGCACGTTGGGTGGCAGAAAGGGTAGAGTTCAAACAGTGAACATATTTCTTATCGGTTTGGTTTTGTTGCTTGATACCACATCTGATCTCCAAGTTACGAGATTGGTAGTCAGTACAGTTGGAGCAAGAGACCAACTCCTTGTACTCCTTTTGGAATGGGAACCAGGCTTCCAAATCGTACTTCTTGGCAGCAGCGTTATTCAACTCACCAGACACAATACCTACAACACGGTATGGCAATCCCAAAGCTTGGTAGAATTCCTCAGATAATCCGATCATTCTGTCGAATTCTTCCCAAGACTTTTCAGGCTCAGTCAATACGAATTGCTCAATCTTTTCGAATGCATGGACACGGAAAATACCCCAAGCGTCCTTACCGTGAGAACCAGCTTCTCTACGGAAACAAGAGGAGTAACCAGCGTATCTGACTGGCAACTGTTCTTGTGGAGACTCAAACCACTCACCGGCATGGTAGGCAGAAATTGGCTGTTCAGAAGTAGCAATCAAGTACTTCTCGTCGTCACCATCGATCACCTTGTAAAGTTCCTCGTCGAATTGAGACAATTGAGCAGTCTTAGCCATCACATCCTTGTTCATCATCACTGGAGCTTGTAATGGAGTGTAGCCGTTCTTAGCCAAAAAGTTCAAACCGAAGTTGATTAAGGCTTGGTTCAAGAACACACCATAATTACGCAAGAAGTATCCCCTGTGTCCAACGATTCTCACACCTCTTTCAGGATCGTAACCGTCTAAACGTAACAAGATTTCGTGATGGGAAAGGGTGGCTGGAGCACCAGTAGCGGAAGCAACAGCACCGAGCTCCTTCACAGCCTCTGGTTGCCAGGTACGGACGAGTTCGTTGTTGTCCTCATCTTGAGAGTCTACTACACTAGAATGGACAATGTTACCAACTTGGTTGACTTTGTATCTCAAGTCGGCATCGGCCTTTTGTTCCTTCTCGATTAATGCCTTCTTGTCTTCCACAAATTGGTCTTTCTGGGCCAAAAGTTCGCTGGCATCTTCCTTAGCCTTATACTTTTGTCCAATCTGTTTTTGGAGGGCATTCATTTTCTTGTTCAATTCGTCCAATTCGAAGCGGATCTTGGTCCACTCCTTGTAGTCACGAATAATTTCATCCACCAACTCAACAGAGTCACCTCTCTTCTTCTGAGATGCACGGATGACGTCGGGGTCTCCTCCCTTCTCTACGAGAAATGCGTTAATATCCAACATGGTCTATGTCGTTACTAATTTTTCAGTTTTTTACGACTCACTTTTTTCTAATCAAATACACCCATCCACCAGAAAATTTCACTAAATCTACAACATGCCTCCATACACCGTAAGTTGCACCCGAGTCATGAATCAGCCATGCAATCGTTGCTAATTGACCGCCTAACACTGACGCTATCGCCGTTTGAGTTTGCTACTACATTTAGTGAATCATATTACACCAAATTGACCCAGGTTTTGCACGGAAGTTTTCCTCCAGATTGCCATAATAATGCAGCCGTGAATAGCTTGAGTTTAGAGTCAAATTCGTATCGATATCTTCTTAGTGGATGTGCTGATTCATCCATCAAGCTTTGGGACACTCATTCCAAAGAGGAACCTACAAAAAAATATCCGGACATGGACCCAGATGAAGAAGTTTATTCCAATTTAGCAACCATCCATCGGAAGACTGCCCACAAATATGGAGTTTCAGCAGTACGATGGTGGCCTTTAGACACAGGAATGTTCTTATCAGCATCATTTGACCATTCCGCCAAAGTTTGGGATACTACAGAGTTGTCAATTGTCCACGAATTCGATATGGAGTTTCGTATCTACGATATGGACATCTCTGCGCCATTAGCCACCGTTGCCATTGCTAGTGACCATCCTCACGTTCGCCTACTTGATCTTAGGTCTAGCGCTAACGCACATACACTTCCTGGGCATCGAGGAAAGACATTGACGGTAAGATGGCATCCTCAGGCCGAAAATATCTTAGCTACTGGTGGCTTCGATGGAGAGATAAAAATATGGGATATTCGAAGAAGCGACAATTGCCTTGCTCGCCTCGACATGCTACATACTAGCGAAGCACCAGTAGGGTCTCGTGCTTCACGTAAGGATATCCCTGTAAGAGCTCATCTGGCACCGGTGAATGGCTTGGTGTGGGACCTGCTAGGTCACAACTTGATTTCAGCCGGGAATGATGATAAAATACGAGTATGGGACATGCTCTCTAACCTGGCTCCACCAATCAATAGACTCATAAATTTTGGTCCGCTTACTCGAAACAAGTACCCTCAAAGTGTACCTTTAATTCTCAATGCCAACGAAGAAACAGAACTAAACTACCTTTTGTTTCCATCTGATTCTGGTGATTTATTTATCTTTAGAACAATTGATGGAAAGATGGTTTCAAGATTAAAAAGAGCTACTCTTAACGGTAAGTCTGCTTCAGCACGGACGTCCTCAATCGCTTTAGACGCACCATTTCTGGGTAAAATATATTGCGGAACTCTAGATGGAGAAATTTTAGAATGGGCTCCTGCCTCTGAAAACCCCGACTTAGAAAACATCTTTACGGTAGAAGAGCAGACAGTTTCAAACCCTGAAGATCTAGCAGCTCTAAGGAAAAAAGCGGCTGAAATTATCGGGCTGGACCTCTTAAACTCTTAAGTCGTATTATTTTTCGCAACCAACTCAACTATTGGTGTATTGGGTGAGATTTCAAAAATAATTTCCACACTTGTAGTATACAAGCGAAAACAAGACCACGATCATGGCAAAAATGAAGTTACAAGTGCTATTGGTTCCTTTAAATCGCATAGACACGACAAGTAGTCAATTAACGAGCTGGGGTACCAGAAGATTTGTCCACTTAGCGGATGGAAGCGCTACATTAGATCAAGTGTGCGAATCATTGGTGATGAGATACAAGAAACTTTATCCTAGAGACGAAGAGCTCGAGATTTTTCTGGTACAAGATAATGATATGTGTGACTTAGATCCTGATTATTTAGTAGATGAAGTCTTGAATCCAGGAGATATACTCCGAGTGATAATATCCAACACTGGAACCATTCCTGAAATTCCGCCAACTCCATCGATAAATGATATATCTACACGTGCTCAAAGTACTCCTATGCCCTTAAGTAGAGTAGGCTCTAAGGCAGAATCTAAGTCATTTGCTCCAATAAATCATTCTATATTGACTGCAGATGACTCTTCTTTAAGGCCCACCATTTGGAACAACAAAAATACTCGCAGCGTTTCCGAGCAATTGCATATCCCTAGAAGACGTCCTAATAAGGCTCAGCTGACCCAGCCTCCATACAGTCCTCCAATTCGTCATGAAGAACCCCCACGCCTGCCTTCAACATCAAGCCAAGCGGACACGAGCATGATTTCGCTACCACCACCCGAACCAGTGAATGACCGCACCATTCCTCAGAAACGGCCCCATCCAGTTCCTCAAAAGGAGCTTCCTACAAAACGAATTACTTCTGGCATGCTTTCAGTACCTATCCAGCAGCTGAATTCGCCAGAACATGAAGCATCGATTAGCATGGCTTCTCCTGACGATCATTTTCCTCAGCCATCCCCCACTAAGCTGCCAAATGTAAACGTCGATCCAATTGCCTCCCGAGAGATTGAAATGAGTGGCGAAGATTTCGGTGCTAATAAACAAAAAGTTTCTAATCATGGCGAAAGTAGTGATGAAGGGTCAGACCATGAGAGTGTTATATCGAAACAAGAGCTTATAGACATGTTCAAAGATCTGATGGTTCAAAATGAAGATAAGTCTGACAACCCCAAAGCAAAACATAGGAATTTGATGAAAGGATTGGAGATAAATATGGTAGATGCTGCCTATCCAGTCTCTGATCTCTCTACAAGAGCCACCCGCTCCAAAAGACGTAATAGCCAAAATATTGGTCAAGTGAAAGTATTTACGGCGGGAACCACAATAATTAGCCCCATAGGGAAGTCCAAAGATGACTCCGAAAAGGTCCCTCCTGTTAATACTGTTACTTCAACCACAACAAAGATAGACAGCGCATCCAATGGTGAGTCGGCCACCAAGATAGAGGAAGCAGAGATTAAAGCTAGTGTACCTACAACTAAATCCAAGCTTACTTCCGTCTTTGACAAGGTCAAAAAATTTGATTCTAAACTTAGTTCTCTTAATGTTCCCAACAAATCTGCATTATCAAAAGTTAATTCTACAGGAGACCTGAGAGATGTTCAAAGTGCCCCAACACCATCAAATGGGAGTTCTGAGGACCCTCCAAAGAAAACATTTGAATTTTCTGGTGAGTCATCATCTGAGGACTCGCTGTCAGACGAGTCAGAAGAGGAGAAAAGCATAAATAATTCAAAGCCTAAACTTGCTGCGTCTTTGCCATCGACCAAAAAGCCATTCAAACAGGCAAAAAAAGTTACTGAAGCTTCAATTAGAGCTCCACAAAAGAAGGAGCCACAACCTTTAGAAGCCATAAAATCAAAGCCATCCCAACAGGAGAGCCCAAAGGAAGCAAAAATTCAAAAACCCATAAATCCTATCAAAAAACCGAAGTTACATTCGTTAACTGACTTAGCACTTCGTGGAGTTCCCGACGTACGAGACAACTCTTTGCGTCAATATGCAACTGCTCTGGTAAATGAGAAAAGGCAAGAGCTGTCTGATGACGATTCAATGTCAGACTCCGATGAATCGTCATCCTCGTCATCTGACTCAGATTCTGATTCGGATTCTGATAACGAAAGCTCCCAGAAATTTATTGGAAAAAAGAATTTGAGAAAAAAGAAAAAGAATGGTGGCTTTTCTGCATTGATGAAAGACGTAAAGAAATAGTCTAAGTTATATTGCTAACTAATTGGTGAATTGGTATTCTAATGCATATATCTCAAAACAAAAACAATCGTAATCAAAAATTCACATAACCTGTCTACCAATGACATCGTGGCTCCAGGCCCGATAGTCATATCTACGTATACGTCCTGGAGAGGTATGAAGATCAGGAATCAGTAACAAAATGTTCTGATATAACTCTGTAATCCATTCCTGGGCAGCCTCAGGCTGTTCAAGAAACAATGCACCAACGTATTGTTCAAAATAGTCAGCGATAAATTCCTGCTCGTATCTTATAGTATCATCATATTCGTTTGTGACGTCAAACTCTGGATTAGTCCAAGTATCAATATTAGGAACATAGTCTTCAATCAAGAATTTGTAAATTACCGGGTCTCCAAGGCCCCTATGAAGATTGTAGGCTATAGCCAACTTTGAAAGAAGGGTATTAGTTGCAAGAATAGTCCGCAACATATTGTAGGACTTTCTTCCGAAGCCTGAATCATCACTCAAAGGTGCTAATTCCACCTTGAATTTGTACAATAGCTTGGATGACTCTCTTGCTAAGTAGAAATCGCCCAAACCATCTAAAAAGGAGAGATCATATCTGATCACTTTGTAAGAGCTTTTGCTGGCATTTATTCCCTGATCATTAAGCTTCACGCTCAAAGGGTGTGACTTTACAAGGAATGCTCGGTACATCTCCTTATGCATAAGAGCCTTCGCAAGAAGAGACTTATTCTTAATCCTTGGAAGAGGAGGAAGGTTTATCAGATAGAAGACAGAATCGAACATAGTAATCGATACTGGTCTATTGTGGTACAACAAGTTGTTGTTTATGTTCACTGTCAGGTAGTATTCTCCAATAATCTTTAGTATCTTGGAGGAGTCACTATCGATTGACAGAGAATTGCTGCCATTTACCAAGCGACTACCTGGTTCATTTGAACTCATGTAAATTGATACAATTTTGGAAGCTAACTCTTCAACTGATTTCTCTGATTCAGTCACAATCATATAACCAACAGCGATAAAAAACCACTTGAAATTGGCTTCCTTATGGTTGAAACCATCAGAGGTCACTTTCTTGTAATCACTTCGTACGAGTGCTTCGTTGAAGTCGTAAAAGACTAAATTCTGTAACTCAGCAGCAATAGCTGAAGGACTTTCATTTGAGGGCAGGCTCTCTATGAGCTCTTTCTTAATAAAAGATGACAATTCAAAAACGGTATTCTTTATGAGTCCTCCACCTCCAGTAGAGATCAAGTGGCTCAACTTCTGGTAAAGTTTCAATTTGATAAGATCCAGTCCTAACAAGAAGAGGTGCTGTCTAATCCAAGACAGACTCAACAGTATTCGGAACTCGGGATCATCTGTATTATCCGTTGTAGCGGTAGTTGTTGTTCGCATGGCTCTGATTGTAGGGCTGTAAATAGTACGTTTATATGTTGCAGCAGAAGAAATAGGCCAATGTCTTCCGGATGACGCAATCTTGTGCAATTGCATAATCTGGCTGCAAATTCGAGATCTTATACAACACTATTGGTAAGATATCCTAAAGGTGGCTCTCCCTTCCTGGATCAAAACAAGATGACCTAAGTGGGGCACGTTTTAGATAGCCCCAGTCCGCATTGCTTATCAGTCACCGTGCAGGAATGACGCATTTCTGGGGAACCAGAAGGGTCTAAATTTGGACCAAAGCCCCACTCCAGACGCACGGCACTACATTCTGGCGGGTTAAATATGCATGGTGACATAATTTTAAGCATATGACTCACAAAGGACTTTCATTGAAGTGAACACTAGAATGATGGCGATATGATACGGCTACTGGTATGTTTGCTGTGTGTTTCTACTGCTCCGTTGCAGTGCAATAAGCAACCGATATATGCCTGCGTAGCGTAATGGTTAACGCGTTTGACTTCTAATCAAAAGATTGCGGGTTCGACTCCCGCCGTGGGTTTACGGTGTTGCGGATTTAGCTCAGTTGGGAGAGCGCCAGACTGAAGTCGACTTCAGTCAAGTAATCTGGAGGTCCTGTGTTCGATCCACAGAATTCGCATACTTTTTTTTTTTACCTTCTCTACAGATTCACGATCAAAATTATTAAGATTAATAAAAATTATGCCTGAGTAAACTAAGAGCTTACTTCAACTTCTTGATTGACTGAGTTGGTCCTCCATAAAGTGACGTAGGCCAGTTTTACGAAGTCATTCAAGATATGCTCGCCCAGAATAAGCTGGAAATTACATAAAAATAAGAATCCCACCTCTACTTTAAAAAGGTCCTTCTTAGAGACTCCCACTACCGTAGCATAATTACCTTGTGATTGATGGACGTCCTCTAACTTTTTAGTCAGACACCGGATCAGTGCTACGATGAGACGGTGGATATTAAATGCTGTTAACTGAACGATGTTCATGATAACAGCAAGCTTAAACAACAAATATGCTGCATGCAAATAAACCAGAACAGATGTCGATGACGAATAAGTGTTAATTCTTACGAGGAACTGCTCAACTGAAATGGATGGCTCTTTTGTTAAGTCGAAGGTTCGAAGCAAATTGTCGTATTGATCTTTTTGCTTTTCTGACGCATCTAAATATGACTTCAATCGAGGAACACTACAACTGGTTATTGGATCAACTACAGGATGGTAATTTACAGTTTTTACAAGAGTTTCAATCGGTATGACTTCGTAAGGGTCCTGGTTATTGCATGACGGTTGTTCTTCTGAGTCACCACTATCCCCATCCTGCTTATTTATAGAATCAGGAGTTGTTTCTTTCAACAAGTCTACATGATCTGAATTCGACGATGCAATTTTGGCTAATTTTAATGGAGGAGAATGAGGTGGAGTGGATATTGCTTCATTAAAATTGACAGTATTGCTTTGATCTGGTCTGTCTGATTCCCCTACAGCGATGCCATAAGATGCAAAATATTGTTCTCGATACTGTTGAAATTTGACAGGATCTTGTTGAAGTTTCATAATTGTTTCTGCGGTGTTTTTTAGGATCACGATGGCATGGAAGACATGCAAGGAGTGGACATTTTTAACTTCATGCTCGAGATCAAATGCTAATTCCTGATCGCTAACTTCATCAACAGAATTTGGAACGTCAACAAATGTCTCTTGAGGACGCTTCAACGGGATCTCCGCCAAATCTTCCTCATGCATTTTTGTAGTTGATTTGTACGCTGGTGAACTTCTTGCCTCAATGGGGTCGTGTGCGGGTAAAGATGGGCAAGTTGTTGCAGCCGGGGCGATTAAAGATATAAACATGTTTATGAGTATATGTCGTGATTTTGAGGCGTAACAGACAAAGAATCTTCTTACACGTCCTTAAAGTATTATACTTTGTTGCTTTTCTGTTTAATTCGAAATATGTATTCAAAGAATACTGATTCCCCTATTTCATTCTATTTTGCAACTCCAGAGATCGAAAACGTTAGCGATCAAAACAAATGTGGGGTACAAAAATTTTTTTGTATTACGATATCGTTGATCTACAAAAGCCCTCAATTCGACTTTACAGTCATCAGCTTCATGTTATTTACTTTCTATGTCTCTTTCCAAATGCAGCTGTCGAATTTTCACTGGTTGCTAATGATCTCTTTTTACCTTCCCGTGAAAAATAATCTTTCTTCCTCTCTTTCTCTTTCTCCTTCCGCAACTCCTCTTTTTTAGCTAAAGTTTTGAGTCTTTCTTTGAACTTCTCGTCCTTCTTGGTTTTTCTCTTAGTATCCTTTTCGTTTCTAATAGTGGCAATCTTTTGCATCAAGTCACGAGCACGCTTTTCTTCACCACCCAAAACGACAGCCCGTTTAGCAACATATGTCTTTTTCTTTTGAGGCTTCATCTCATGAATTTGACTCTTGAATGGTAAGGTACTCTTAATTGACAGAGGCACTTTAAGAGGATTAAAGCGTCTTTGCACTCTTTCGATCTTTTTGTAAGTGCTATCATTATTGACAGGAGTAGCAATTCCCTGTTCAGCCCTCACTTGTCCAGTCAACCTCATTCCACTCCACTCTGAATGGTCTTTAAGCAATAACGAAGTAACAGGATTATAAAACTTCTTGACAGTGACAGGATACCAAGTCTTTAAAAAGATTGTATCAGACATCAAAATCTTGTCTTCAAAAGTGGCTCTAAAGTGACCCTCCGGTTTCGACAACGCTCTCTTTATTTCACCTCTAATACCTGAAACCGTACGAATAGATCCACCTTCGAATCTGGCGACCTCAAGGGCATTAGAGAACATGTCTTTGATGAAGGCAGTGTTTCTGAATATCTTGTAGGGATGACCAACAAGTTTCAATTTCTTGACAATCTCAACAGATGAATTCAAATCTTCAACAATACCGGTAGCTGCCACTCTAAAAGAACCAGTCGTTGCAGAGTTAGCGACGATATTGAAACCAACAAAAGTGGTATTAGGAGCAACAAGGGGACCATAGAACGAGGCGAAACAGTAAGCATGCTCTGGGGTATACTTCAACATTCTAGTTCTGGTTCTCGAATCTGTTGTCGTGTAAACTGGAAGAGTCTGGAATCTTCTCCATCCTAATGAAAGAATTAATGGATCTTGAGATTTAAGAATCTTCTTGTGCCAACGATGACGTCTTATTCTAACATTCATGATACCAAATCGAGATTCGGTTGGTAACAAACCTCCGAGAACAATTGGAAATTCTGGTTGTAAATTTTCAACAAATTCACAAGGCAAGTTGGAAAACACAATCTTAACATACGAACCAGCACTGTAACCTTCGATCTTGATTCTTGTGTTCTGATCCATTCCCTCATATTCTGCTTTATTGATCTCAAGTTGCTTAGCAATCTTATTTTTCTGGAACTCATACCACGTATCAGCTTCAGTATCTCCTTCGGGATCATCTGCACCAAATTCACGGTCCTCTTCTTCTTCAAATTGCATTCTTAACTTTGCCTTTTTGGCTGCGGTCAATTCACGGCTGTTTGTTACATTGTCTTCGTCAGAATCTTCCTCGTCGCCTTTTCCTTCTTCAGCTTCAAAATCAGCAAAATCATCAGTTTTGTTCGAAGAGCTATTTTCGTTGTCACCAGCTTCTAAGTCTTCAAAGTCACCTTCCTCATCCTCTTCGTTTTCGTCATCGTCAGCGGCATTCAAATCTGGAGCGGACAAAAATCTCGATTTCAATGATTGGTAACCTGATTCATATTCCTCTTCATCATCATCATCAGTTTGAGAGAAACGTTTTCTAAGCTCCTCAATGGAGCTATATTGTGGATTGAAGGTATCCAAATCTTCTGACTGATCAGTGGCAGATTGTTTAACTGAAAAGAAGTCCTGTTCATCTTCAATATCTTCTTCTTCCTCTTCGTTGTCAAGACCCTTCCATCTTCTAATGACATCAGCGGGATCAATATTAGACAAGTACAACAATTTGTTTAAATTCCACTTGCGGCCAGAATTAGAAACAGTTCTTTTTTCGTATATGTCTTCGTCTGAAGATAAAGATGTGTCCTCTTCCAATTCAAATTCTCCTTCGCTTTGACTATCATCGTCGAAATCAAGCATCTTTTTTCTTCTGCCTTCACCTTCGTCGCTGAGCTGGGCGTCATCATTGTCGTCATCATCATCGTCTGAACCAATGTCAGGAATATCGTCATTATCTTCACCAGCCTTTTGATATGCACGGGCATGTCTCATAGTTTTTCTACCGCTGTCCCCGTTCTCCTCTTGTTCCTCTTCGGATTCTGGTTCAGACTCATATTGCTCATCATCTTCAACTTCTCTAATGGCTCTAGAAGATGAGAACATCTGTACTCCAGGACCTTCTTCAAAACGCTCTTGCATTGTTTTTTGAACATCCTGCAAGTCAGTTACTAACTTTTCACCGCCTTCCAAGTTTTCGTCACCTTTGACGAACAGCTGTTTGTCACCCACATCAATGTAAACGGCATCTTTGTCGACCAAGACACCACCAACATCGGACATAGGAGCGTAGATAATTTTTTGTCTATCGTCTAATCTCTTCCTTCTTCTGGTAGTTTTAGCAATACTCTCACCAGCTTCGGCGGCAGCCTTTGCTTTTTCTCTTTCAATCTCCTCCAATCTCTGCTCAAAATGAGGTGTGGGGCAGGGATCTGGAAGCTTCTCGACAGAAGAAACGTAGTGGTCACCGACACCAGCAATGTGGAAATGAGCTCCGGTGGCGGGAAGTGGTGTACCGTGAAGGTAACCGTAAACTGCAACTTTTCGGTCACATTTTGAGTTTTCTACAATCGATTGAGGATGAGTCAAATCGGTCACACGGTCTGCCAAAAGGTATGGATGCTCGTTACGCCATTTTAATGGTCTGAATTTCATGACTGAGATAAACCTACTCAAATTGATAATTTCACGGTCAGGATATCTACCGTTTATAACACCAGATAAATAAAACAATTTAGCTCCCTGGTAGACTTCAGTCCAAAATCTATGCTTTAATTTCTTTTTCGATGCTCTGAGAGTAGATTGTGATTTGAATAAGTCAAGATGAGTGGTAACACCTAATACACGAGGCATACCATGATGCTGGGCGACGTTTAAAAACTCCATTGTCTCCATCTCTAAACCAAAGTTACCGTCAACCATAAGAAGAACAAGATCAGCAATCTTTGCCAAATCAATCATGGAATTAAGGTCGTTGTTGCACTCTATGAAGGTAAGTCGACGTTTCTTTCCACTGACGACGGTGATGGGGCCCTTCACTTCAGTCAAAGTCACTTTGGTCAATCTACGAATTAAGGATTTTATTAAAGTAGTCTTACCGGTTCCTGGAGGTCCCACAACGGCAATGATGACTGGAGGAGGATCGTCCTCGGGCATACGATCCACCATGGGGACATGCAATTTCTTTTCGTTAACATCTTGAGATCTTCTAGCTTGACGCTCTAGTTTTCTTGGGGCACTGACGGCAAATGCCTTCTTATTCTGGCCATTCTGATGCAATTTCTTCTTAGCTGTTGTCTTCCTGGTCCCACCTCGATGGGCCTTGTTAGACTGCTGGCTGCTGTCCATCGTAATGGTTGTAATTCTTCAATACATTCAACCTACTATAAGAAAAAAATGCGATGCTCATCGCTCACGTGATACGATTTAGAAGTCGCTTAAGAGGTTACGGTATGTTCAATAGCGTAATGCTTTAGAAATGTGAGCGAAGAAAGCTTATAAATAATTAACGTTAATACATGTTTTTCATGTTGCCTTTCTTCTTTGGTACGTTTATTTCTGTTTTTTGTTATGTTATCGAAGTCTAAAGAATCATCTTAATTAGCGCGCAACTAACTAATCTCACTGGCTGCAAAAAGAAGATATATGTTGATCAGAGCGATCTATAATCTCTTTTCTTTATTCATATGGGCAGTGAATGGAAGTAATATCGGTCTTTGCTCTTCTTATGGAAGATCAATCTTGCCATTTACTGGTTTCAAAGTCCACAAGCAAGTTAAGTTGGAAGTATATGAAGCCCAGGCAAGGAGCTACATGCGTCTCACTCATTGTCACAGAGGTAAAGTTGACTTCACGACCATAGTAAAGGATGATAGTTGTAACGAAACTATTTGGAATAAGACATTTTGTCTTCTACTGCCGAAACATCGTGTTCAAAGTGTTAACTTGCAGGCTCAAGCCCTTCACCCGTTGACGGCAGCGAAGACGATATTCCAAAACAGGATTGACGCTATGCTTGAGCAAAGAGTAAAATCGAAACATGTTGAATACACAGGGAAGCAAGATTTTCAAAGAAGCACTAGAGTACCTCCGTTTCTAGAAGAAGCAAAAGACAGCACAGAGGATATAATTTGTTTCAAGTTGGCACGACGAAAGAAGTTTGCCCATTCAAACCTACAATTCTTCATCCCGCATGAATTTGTTGGTGGTATCTTTAGTTGCATGGTGAGTTATGATGATAGGAAGATTATATCCGAAAAGCTCTCCCATGAAGGACTAATGAACCCCTTCGATGTTAAATGCGACGATATTTTGTCGCAACCTCTTTTGCCAATAGTGGCTGACGAGATAACAGAACAATGGTTTAATACAGATAAAGATATATTCCAACCGCTGATTGAGCAGTATACGTCATACTTAAAAACTCCATCCCTGGCAAACCTCAAATACCCAATCACTGATTACCCAGGAACTTCTTGGGCAAAGGATTTGAGAGTTAATGAGGACTACGCTTATTCTCCGTTGGAAATTGATACCATAGAAAAGATAAAGCTGTCTATTGCGCAAATAATGCTGCATTCAATCAATACTATTGATCTTCAAGTGGTATCCAAATTAATCAATTTATCTTTTTCGAAAACTGAAAAATTCATTCAATCATTACCCAAAAACGAACAATTCGATTTATGGCTTAGGACAAGTTACAATGGAACAAGAATTGTTCGGCAAATTCAACAATTGTGGAATACAACACAATAAAATTTCTTAAAGAATTGTTAAACTATGTAACCTATAATATACAAACAAGGAAATCTATCTTGTTACGTCGCGGAGTGCTGGAGTCTCGTTAATCAGGTAAGAAGAATACTCTCCAGTGGAAGCTTCAGTGGGATGACGGATGTGACGAGCAAGTCTAGTTTTGGAGTCTTCTTTTGGTAATGGAGCAGTAGTGTTAAACGAATCGCGAGCTTCATTTCTTGATTCTTTGTTTGCAGTATTTCCAGATTTACCTTTCCTGCTACCACGTCCTGACAATCCTCTTGTTAATGTATTCTTTATTTTTTGTCCAAGGGATGGGTCTTCAACAGCTTCCTCTTCATCCGAGCTGTTCAGAGGAGATGGATATTCATACTGTTTCTCTTTAAGAGATGGAGTGAGTAAGTTCTTACTGGTGTCAGGCAGGGACTCATTAGTGGCTGAAACGTTACTGAGTTGATACATTTGGGCTTCCCAATCGGTTGAGTGGTCTTGAGCAGCAGCACCCAAAGCCGACAATTCATTACCGCTCTTCTCGTCCATGTTCTGCTGTTTACGCTTAATGGACGACATTCTTTGGAAGGAAGTACGGTCGTCTCTAGCGGGAGCAAATACAGCATCTGGATTCTTTGAGAGTAAAGACATCAGAATCAATACGATAATCATGACTAACAAGATCAAGGAGAATGCAGCATTCAAGACAAAGAACACCCAACCCATAATGGAAGCCACTTGAGCTGGCTGTCCGAATAACTCGGAGAAGAACAAGAACAAAAATGAATTAATGGTGTTAACAATCGAAACACAGTAATTCACTACATTGGTTGACTTATCCAAGAAAGGAGCTTGCCAGAACAATACCACAGTAAATGCTAAGTCAAGAAGGAAGACAACTAAAGCAGAAGTCTTACCACTAGCCTGACATAAAGCGATAAAAATACCTTTAATGAGGGAGTAGCCAATCAACACACATCCGAACCAGTACTTTTTGGCCGTGAACATGGTATAGCAAACACCATATTTGTTCAACACATGACTATCACCGTAAAGCATGGCGGCAGGGTTGTTGTATTTAGCAATGGAGAGTTTTCCGAAAGTCCAAGTCTTCCAGTAGGAATATCCAAGAACAATGAGGGACATTAACAAGAACAAGACAGCCAAAACTATCACCGCGGGTGAATCGTTTTCGGTGAATTCCCACAAAGATAAGATTACCAATTGAGTGAATCCAATACATAAGTACCTTAAAAGAGTACCCTTCAAAATGTTGCTAAACGACTTGCGGAAGAAGTGAAGACGGTTGGGGTTAATCTTCTTCAATCTTACCAACAACTCGACAACTTGCTTAATAATGAAAAGGACGGCCACTAAGACGTAACCAAAAAGAACGAAGAACGTGAAACCAGTTACCACAATTGAGGTTGGCTCAATATGTGAATTGTAACCAATTCTTTTGATACCTCTTAATACAGCCAAGTTGACATTAGACTCAAGAGAAAAATCCAAGTCTCTTTCATACAATGGATTACTTCTCTTGGCATAGTCATGAAGTCCTGCTAAGTAATCGTAGGCTCTTTGAACTAAGATCTGTTTAGTGCTCTTCTTGAAGTATAAGGTTGGGGAGCCACCAGTACTCTGAACATACCATCTGAAAATCTTTTGCATGAATTCAACACGGATAAGTCCCATGGACCATGCCAAATTTTCAGCCCAAGCAGATGCGATAGGAGGAACTCTCTCCACATGTTGCATGGAAACGATTACCACAGCCTGGAAGTACAGGAAAAGGGTTACAGCATTGGCTGCGATATGAGAGGCAGCATTAGAGCTACCAAATGTAGATAAGACAGCTGCAATAATCAAACCAAGACCAGCAATGATGGCAGTGGCCCATTTGGCACCGGTTTGGGAAACAGTCTTACCATTGGTAAAGCTTGATTGGATACAAGAAAGACGTTCGCCAGTCTCCTTCTTATTAATATCGACTCTTACGACAGCGTCGATGTCAGGGACGGTGAAAGCAATACCAGGAATCATGTCAACATATTTTTTGCTAACATATTCGATACTTTCAACTTGAAGAGAACCTGGAAAAATTGGACAGAACTGCTTCCAGCCTAAGGAACAAAGATCCACGTCTTGCTCGATGATCAAGAAACCGTAGGCGTAGACCTGAACATGAGCAGTAACATTGGCACTAATCTCCGTACTCAAATCAACAGCGTATCTGATGGAACCATCGTCAGGGTCGAAAGTGACATTAAAAAACGAAGGAGTAAGTTGCGAGTTGTCCATACATGACACTAAAGACGTGGCCAGCAACGCCCGCTTGGCATGAGCCACAAGCAAATTTATGAAAAATGATAAGAAAATCAACACTCTCATGATGAGGGGACAACGGAAGAAAAACTAAATGTTCAACGAGCGAGTGTGTCTATTACCTACACCCGTGAATGGGGGGTATCAAAATGTTTCGATGGTAAGATATGACTTTTCAAGTCAACAACACCAACTAACAATTATAACTTAATTAGAATCAGATCAAATAGGATTGATTCTAAAAAAAATTCGATTGCCAAAAATAGGACAGACTAATAGTCCCGAAAATTAACAAACAAATTTCAACCTAAGACAGTGTTTGGATCACTGACAGGAAGTAATGGGGAAATATCTGGCTTAATCCGAAGAAAGTTTTGCAGTCAAAGTGACACTTTTCTTGATTGAAAACAAGCCCTGATCCTTATGCTTACTGCGAAGAAAAAATAATAATTACGGCGTGCGCCAACAGAAGATCATAACGCGAGCACGGTTATGTTCGGAAAGCGCGTGCAGGAATTAATAATTGGTTGAGTGTGCCTCCTTCGCAGCGTGCCTAACCTAGATTTCGAGCCTTGCAGGAAAAATAATTTATTGGTTGCAAAAAATAGAACTAAATATGATATTCTAACATCCGGCCTTGACCAATCTTCACCAAAAGATCATCTCCCCAGACAACACGGATGACATCCCAGAACTCCTTGGCATAGTGGATTTCAATGCCGTACTTATCTTTGATGTAATTTTCTGGCTCTTTTCTAACGTAGTCGTAGCGGCTCTCGTTGTCTTTCAAAAGAGGATTAAGTAAAGTATCGTCACAAATTTGACGACAGTACTCTTCAATCAAATCTTTCCTGTTCTCTCTTGGAAGAATCACCTTAGTAGCACCTGATAAATGAGCTCCCATCAACTTTTCCTTAACACCTCCAATAGGAAGAACAAGACCTCTTAAAGTGATCTCACCTGTCATGCAAATGTTAGATGGAACTGGCTTTTCCAAAATCAAAGACAAGAACAGAAGAGCCATGGTGATACCCGCCGAAGGACCATCCTTCAGAATAGATCCCAGGGGAACATGCATATGGATTTCAAGGTTGTTAGCTCTAGTGATGATATCCAGATCATCATTCAAGTTCAATAAGTGTCTGTGAAGAATTGACTTTACAAATGTTAATCCAATCTTGGCACTCTCCATCAATACCTCGCCAAGACGTCCGGTCATGTGGAGAGAGGTTTTCGAGCCAGAAGAGGACGACGCTCCGTCCTCGTTTAAGCTGATACCAATACTCTCGAACGTTAATACAGAGCCTGATCCATCAGAGTTAAATGATAAACCATTAACCACACCATAGTTGGCAGACTGCAGTGGACTATCTCCGAGCTCGGAAGACATGTTGGGGAATGGAACTCCTAAGAACTTTGGCAAATCGTGCTCTTCGACAGAAGGATCATAATTACTGAGATTATCCAAGTTAGAAGCATATTCCACAGCTTTGTATCTACATATAGTTCCCAATCGTCTTTCGAGATTACGAACTCCTGCTTCTCTGGTGTAGTCCAAAATGATTTTTTTCATAACGGCTTGATCAATGTGGACGAGATCAGACTGAGGGAAACCATTACGCTTGATTTGTCTTGGAAGCAAGTACTTGTCTCCGATGATTTGTTTCTCGTTGAAATCATATGCACTTACTTCAATCATTTCTAACCTGTCAAGTAATGGTCTAGAAAGGTTATAAGGCTCATTAGCAGTACAGATGAAAATTACTTGCGACAAGTCAACTGGGAATCCCAAATAATGATCGATGAAGGTGGAATTCTGCTCAGGATCTAACACTTCAAGAAGAGCAGCAGATGGATCACCATTGAACTTACTTGCGCTGCTGTTGCCACCAACAACCTTATCAATTTCATCAAGCAAAATGACCGGGTTCATACATCTGGCCTTTCTCAAAGATTGGATAATGACACCAGGCATAGCGCCGACGTATGTTCTTCTGTGGCCACGAATCTCTGATTCATCTTTAATGCCACCCAATGAAACTCTCTGGAAATTTCTACCCAAAGAATTTGCAATCGACTTTGCAAGGGAAGTTTTACCAGTTCCTGGAGGACCAGCTAACATCATGATAGGAGAGCGATTTGTACGCGAGACCATGATGTTCTTTTGTTCTCCTTGATCAATAGTTGTGAGAGACTTGGACTTCTTGTTCTTGCCCTTTGCTGCTCTTCTATTTACAGAAGACTCGTCATGGTTATCAATAATAATAGCATCATGCTTGGAGTGGTTGTTGCTGGACAAATCATTCGAGTTCTCAGGAACATTCTCCTTCTTGGTTTCATCACTTATCTTCTTAAATTCAGCTTCAGAATTCATACCGATCAATTTTAAGACAACTAAATACTGGATGAGACGTCTCTTGACATGCTCCAAACCGTAGTGATCTTCGTCGAGTTGCTTCTTAGCAAAGTCGATGTCGATTTCCTTGTTGGAAGCAAATTTTGTAATGTACTTATCCCAAGGAATATCGGCCACAACTTCTAAATAGTTACGAATAACATGGTAGTCAGAATTGCCTGGTGGGGAAGACTTAATGCGCTTAAAGTCCTTCACAATCAACCTCTTGGTGTCGGCAGACAAAGTTGAGACCGTTGGAAGTTTATTCTTGATAAAACTGGTTATAGCGCGTAACTCGTCATCGTCATCGTCGTCATCTTCTTCTTCGTTATCTTCCTGACCTTGTGGCTTGGGTGTGTTACGACGACGAACCAATTGGTTATTTTTAGATTTGCTTTGATTGCCCTTATCATTCTTAGAGGTTGACATGCCCTCTAAGATCAATCTAATCGACTTAAGTTGATTTGCGACAACATTAGCCTTTTGAATATACGAAGCCTCATTGAAGAACCAGTGATTCATGTATTGATTGTTCTGATCCAAATTGTCGAGAACTTCAATCATACCCTTCATCATTCTCTTCAACTCGTCTACACGCTCCTCGGGCTTGAACTTGGTTAACAAAATCAACTTTTGATAATTGGGGAATGGAATAATTGCACATGTGAGATCCACTAATCTAAGGAAAGATCTAGAATCCACTTTTCCTGAAGAATAAGTGCCAAATAGATTCTTTAAACTGGCATATGCCTTTGATAATTCTCTCGTGCCATCAAGTTGCAAATACAACGCATTTGCCAATGGATTTAAAGTCAATATACTAGATTTGCCTGATTTGTTCAGATTTGAACCTTTTGCACTGTTGGACTTCAAAGCACTCTGATAATCGGCGATGAATTTATCTACCAGTTTGAACAAATCTTCAACTTTGGCACTGACTGAGGGGAATTTCTCAGAAGCAAGCCCGTGGTTAGCAGATAAGTCGATTTCGACCTTGGCTTCATTTGGATGAGTCGCATCTTTTTCAGGCTTCTTCAAACCTCTGGTGATAGCTTGAAGAGTCAACTTAATGTGGTTGGTGTCGTCTGTGATACCGATAACTCTGACCACGGTAACTACTTCCGTACTTGGAACAGTTATTGGTGGGGTGTATGAAGTTGAAGATGCCGGATTAGTAATTTTGGACAAGTTGGGCAAGACTGCAAATATCAACCAGTCAAAGCCAGACTCTGGCTTAGCATCATCGGTATTCAAAGGAGATACTGCTTGGCTCAGGTGCAACTGGGAAATGCCATCAACTGCCCGGTCCGAAAGTACCGGCACATGGGTGTCGTTGTCGTTATCGAAATCGTACTCGCTAATCAAGCTGGTGATCATGGACACCTTCGATACTTGATTTCTGAACCTTGATAAAAGGGCAGCCGCCTTGAACCGAGAGAACGTTACATTGTAAATAATCCCTGGAAGCAAAACCAAGTTGGAATCAAGGCGGTAAGTCGGTAAAACCACCGTTTGAGAATCAGGTTTCAGTTTGGCCATGATGGAAATGAATCAAATGGCTATAATGCGAGAAACGAAGTATATAGGATAGTATAAGATGTTCGGGAGTCGGTGTGGAAGTAAGTGTAATATATGTAAGTGGATATGAACAAGACTGGAAACTTCTTAAGCGGGGCAAAATGACTAAGACGCTTGAAGGTTTAACCTCGGATCACCCCACAAACACGAAATAATATGCACAAGTGTTCGCTGGAACTGTAATACCAAAAAGAACCGGTATAAGAATGTATCGGCAACTATAGGAAGTATTTGATGTAACCCGAAATCAAGTCACAAGAGCACCACAGAATATGAGTCGCTTAATCGTGCCTCCGCAATCCCGCAAGTGAACTTCTTTATCCGGGGCTGGTGTCCTGGTGTCAGGCACCTAAAATCATGTGAATTTACAAAATGTAACCATGGAAGTTAAACCGGTATATGTAGGACTATGGCCCTGTTGTCTTTGGTATTAGAAGAAAATTTTTTACAGTTAAGTGAAGTAAAAGCGTCGTAGTAGACTATATACATTAACTCTGCTCCCCAAGAATATCTTTTAAATCAACCTGGCCACTGCCTCTGGCTAATGGCTGGGGTTGATTTTCACTCTTTTTCCATCCGATCATGGAAATGACATTGAATGTAGCAGGAAGTGTAACATTGCCATTATCGTCTTTCTCACCGTGCAATGACTTGTAGATCTCATTGGCGGCTAACATCACATCTCGAGGAAGATATCCTTGCCTCGAATGAACGGCATTCTGCTCGCCCATACATTGGAGATCTTCACAGACGGCGACGATATCGGGGAATCCTCCCACTACAATATCCTCGGCGTCAATGGTTAACATGTTAAAGCCAGCTCTATTCAATAAAGATCCAACATCCTTCAAGTTCACTAGAGGTGACATTCTAGGCGACATACCTCCCAATCTTTCAAGTTCAGCAAGTTGCAATGAGGTTCTTAACTCATATAAGGTGTCACCACCAAATATGGTTCCCATGAAAACACCATCAGGCTTAAGCACCCTATTTATCTCTGCTAATACAGCTGGCAAATCGTTTATCCAATGCATGGATAGGTTTGAAATTACAGCATCGTACTGATTATCTTCCTGAAGGCATTCATGGTCAAATGCTTCCTCATCAGCAACATATCTCTTCACTACTCCTGGAAATTCCTTATTGAATGGTTCGTTAATGTCTCTATTAAGAATCTCAGCAGACGAATCAACCATTACAAGCTCTTTAATTTTACTTCGAACTAGGTCTTTATCGCTTTGGACCTGGTTTGCTATATCTTTTTCAACTTGATCGGAACCCTCAGGAATTTGATCTCTTTGGCATAAGACTTTTAAGAAGTTGCCCAGATGTGAACCAAGATCCAACACTCTTGTGAAATCTCTGGTAATAAATGCTAATCTTTCTATGCTTCTGATCGCAATCTCATCTTTCAAATAATCTACTCTTCTGGACTGGACAGGATCTATGGAGGGGTATTTAGATCTTTGTAATCGTTTTACATTTCGATTAAACACATTGAACTGCAGCTGCAGTTTGGTATTAGAACCCTTAGCCGAGGTAGCTAAGAATTGTCTGAATATCCGATTCATAGTTGTTTTATCGAAATTAATCTCATCGCACTTTTCACTCAATAACGATTACAGTGAGAAATCCAAGCGTAGTACTCAAGTGGCTCTGAATGATAATACGAAGTCGAACAGGACACTGCTGTCGACTATATAGCAGTACTTATGCCACTATCAGACGGTCATCAACGACTCAAACGTCTCGTACTTTCAAGCATCTTCAGATTCCAAAATCCAATCCCATAAGTCAAAGACCAGATAGCCATGTAAATAAAATATCATATGTGGAACAAGCCAATGCCATTAAATATGAGCTAAGCGAGATCCTCAATGTTTGCATTGAACAGTCTTCTACGCATTTTACCCCGATTGCTCTTGAAGCTTACAATTTAGCATTATCCACCTCTCTCTCTGTTACCGGGTCAGAGCTAGATAGACACACCAGAAACTTATTATTATCCTTTAAGTACTGTTCCGACATAAATCAGCTTATTATATTAAATTTTATTTGGCTGAATGCTATTCCCAGAAAGATTAAACTGAAGGTAAATACTGTCCGATTGTATGCTGCCTACATACATGTAATGCTCAATACGGGACAGAATGTCAGAGCAAAAGAGTACTTAGCAAGGATATTAGAAATTGATAGCGGGTTAGCGTCAAGTGAATTGTTCCAGATTCTTCCCATTGTCAGGGTGCTTGACAATCTCGTCAAACAGATAGATAGTGATCTGATTCAAGAGATTCTTGAGACCTTACAAGGACCAATCCTTCCAAACTCTAAGATTGCAGCAATTTTGCAACTTGGGCTTAAAGAAAACCATTATTCTTTGGTAAAATATGTGTTCGATACCTATTTAAATGAGCAAGCTCTTCTGATCATGTCTTTAAGCGAACCCACTATAGAACAAATTTTAAAAACTTTTGCATCAAACGGCGACGTCCATCTGACTTTATCTCTAATCGAGTCTTATTATATCACGAAATCGTTTTCCCGAGAGAAATCTCTCACAACAAGTTTAAGTCTTCTAATTATTGAAGCATACTGTCAAAATCACTCTCCTGGAAGTCAAGAAGACGAAAGCGTTTATCGCATTCTTGATATCCTTGCTGGGTTGCATCAAAAATTTGGACATGAAAACAAACCTGCAATATCTTATAAGGATATCACAACATTTATGTCCCAAAAATTTATGAATTACAACCATCAAGACTCGAATATATTGTCTGTAGAGGACAAGCTAGAGTCCCAAACGCTTTCAAACCTGTTTCAAAGCCAGCTAGCTACTAAGACTTGGGGACCAGTCTTATCTTCACAGCAAGGAAATATTTTGGCGAACCTCGATATCTTATCGATATTTATTGAAAAGCATCTCCATTATATTAATCAAAAGAAATACCCAGTAGAGGTAACAAGGCTTTTCATCCATTGCATTCTAAATCATATAAATCTCTTCCAATCGTTCTCAGGAACTGTTCAGGCATTGATGATCATCCATAGGTTAAATCCTGCCACATTTGGGATGTTAGTTGATCTCGAATCCATAAAGATTATCCTTAACTCCATGGCGAATTCTAGTGGCGCCAAGTTATGTGGATTAGAGATGTTCGCATATTTAAAGAGTAGTGATCTCCCAATCACCGATCACATGTATGCTTCCTTGATATCATCAGCTCTTCGAGGTGACTTCTATCAACTCCTCCAGTTCTACCTCTACCACTATATTACTGACATGTCGGGAGTCGTGAATAGTTCAGTGGGTGACATCATACATGCTATTCCTCATCAGTTCGTGAAAGCTGATTCAAAAACTGAACTAGCATGTCAATATATAAAAAGTTTAGCTTCTGAGGAACAAACAAGCGATGTTGATACTTTCTGGAAAACACACGGCTTGTGCTGGCAGAATCCTGTGGTTTCTGATGTTAACATCGAATCATTTTCTAGGCACTACGACTCTCGGATAGATCTGAGAGATTCTAATTACCTAAGGTTTGTTCTAGACAAAATGTGATTTAATTATAATTTATGGACATAATTCGTTAACTGTAGATTGCCTGCTTCAAGTCTTCGGCACTGATCTCAATTCGGGATGCTTTCAGTTTATTTAATCCAGTTTCCCATCTTGCAAACTTTGACTCTTCAAAGTTATGCTCACCTAATTGATCAAGCACGTTACTCAAGCTCCTTTTCGTTCCAACAAGCGAGTCGTTACATCCAAAAGACGAAGCGATGCTAGTATTATAACTCGAGCCTAACATTGTGGTATCCATTGCCATTCTTAAGATGTTACCAGCATGACAAGCAAGGTTATCGTCCTCTTTCTCATGAGGGTCTTCGTACATTTGAACCGAGGCCGCGGCATTAGCTCTGCGGCCAGAAAGCTGCAACAAGTCTACGTCTCTCAGTTTGGATTGAGCCTTCAAATTGAAGTCGAGCTTGCGCCTAGTATTGTCCTTAGACACTGGAGTAGACTGGAATATTCCTTTGGAGCTAGAAGAGGCTGCGTTGCTCGGAGAAAAGAAGATAGTCTTTCCAGCCAATGGCGAAGCCAGTGATACTTTCTCCAGGGTAGGAAGATCTGGGTGCTTTCTCTTAGTGCCAATCGTAGAAATCTTGTTTGAAGCCTCATTATGGACGCCAGCCAGTGGTTTATCCTTATGAGAGATACCTTCACTATAGGAAAGACAGACTTTATATTTGTCAATAATTCTCTTTGATTTCTGGTAAAGTGGGACCAATGGATCTTTATCTAACAAAGGAATGCTTGCAAACTTTTTACAAATGGGTCTATCCACGGGTATAGGATTGTTTGGCTTAGGGATTCGCTCTAGTTGAAGGTTGGCGGCAATCTGGACCTCTTTGGGTACATGCAGAAAGTCATTTTGGATGGTGAAGTCACTGGGTTTGGGGAAGGTATAATCAAGAGTGACAGACGAATGCACAAAACATGACATTGTATAACTCTATAAAACTGTGCCCGTCAAAACTTTAATTTGGCCTCTGCAGTAATAAACTATTGGCCGTGGTCAAAAACAGCTTGGGTGCAACTGCTATATACATTTTGAGAACGGTCGCAGAGATTTCCTCATTCGGTTAATTAATTGTTGTTGTTTTGAATTTTCCCAATTAGGCCAAACGTTAGATGATATACCAATGCATGTATAGCAAAATACGGTAAATGCTATTGAATCATACCAAGCCTCACTCCGAGGATTGCATGACAGGGATCGACGATCTTGAATATTTTGTAGAAATGCGTATGTTGGGTATATGGTTTATATGGCATATCGCACTAAGTTGCGGAGAAATTACTGACAGCTAGAATGGTATATCATAAAGCCAATGTGCTTTTTCGTATCCCAGCGAATGCCTGATGTCATCACCTTCGTTCCTTGCAGAATATCTCATTGCCCAATGCGGTATACGAAGATATCTGCATAAAACTATTTTCTAGATTGGGTTAATCATTACCATGCACAGTACCTTCTAATACATTTCCCGATTGATAGGTATTGTTAGTGATATCCCTTATTCCTATCTTGGATACGTCGTAATTAAGGCTTGCTTATCTACTTCAGGCTCTCACATCATGATCAAGGCGCATACAAGATAGTTCAATAAATCGTTATGTTCATTTCTAGTATACACTGCTATATTAGATGGACAGCAAATCCCATATCGGAAGTCTTCAGAGTTCGAAATTAAGTGATTATGTACAGCATTTTTCCTCCGAAAGACATTCCTGGTTGTCACCAATGCAATAAAAAAATAAAGTGGAAGTAAAATAAGAAGGAAATTATGGTTACCTTCAACAGCCTTGGTGGTGATGACACTAGAGTTGTAGTAGACTATTCCTATTGAGTATTGGTTTGGTAATTGTTCGGGCAAGAATATTGGAAGGTCTTCTATTGGCTGGATAGATCTGATTGAGTGATGAAAATAAAAATTTCCATAGTTTTCAACTTTACTCCAATTGGTCTTTTCTTTTCTTTAACTTCTCATCTACAACTGAATCGTTCCCATGAACTCCGTCTACTGGACATGGTAAAATGGAGTTAGCAGCGACCAAGGTGAAGCAGATTGCGAATGTGGAAGTGAAGAGTGAACTGGTGAATCTTCCTCTTTGGGTAGCTCTGATGGCGTAGTACATGGTCGATGGTTTTTATCGGTTTATATAACAAATGATGGCCCCAATGGACGTGATTCTGAAGTCCCCAACTTGAATGAAATAACTAGAGTTGAAAATCGACCGATGTATTTTTCAAAGCTGGGCACGTGAGGGAAATTGTATGAGCCAATCAGAGAGGTGAAATTATAGAAGGGCAAAAGTGGACGGGTAAAAAACAGACAAAAAGAGCTATAAAGAATTAACTGTAGATTAATGGAGACATAGCAACGGGTATATGTAGTCCCTAGATTTGATTCTGCGTCAATTTTAGGTTTATTGAAGGTTATAGATCCCGCTTCACTTTACGGCGTCTATGCAGGCCACAAATTTCTTCTCGTAATTCTTTACGCTATAGATAATATTGTAGATCGTAAAAATAATATAGGGACTATAAGAAAACAAAACAAACCGTTAGTTAGACCCAATAGGTAAAGAACTCCGTAATGCTACAGTTTGTATTTTTACTCGTTTATTACTCATTAGTTTAATGGTTTCTGTACGGTCTATTTACCATATTCTATTCTGGTGCTTCTGAGCTCGCTAACTACGCAAAAGGCTTGCGATCATTCTCTATACGTTATGATAGATAATAGACGGCTGATATTGTGATTCTAGGAACCAAAAGCAGATTTGATATTTACATGCAGATGCGGACTTCTTTCTTCATTTTCTTTCCATTTTATACTCTTCAAGATTAGTAACTTTTCTCGGCACCCTTCTTTATTAATTCAAATCCTGATGGGTACTTTCTTTCCTTGGCTAATTGTTCCACTGTTTTGGGTTGGTCAACAAGTTCAATTTTTACCAATTCTTTTACAGCTCTAAGTCTATGAGCAGTCGAAGGTGAGACACTTTGGTACACGATTTGAAATCTTCTCTTTAATCCCAAAGCTTGGATGTTTTTGCGGACTATGGGAGGACACCCGATGGTAGATCGAAGCTGGGTAATCTTGTAGAACTGCTTTTTAGCCCCGTTCAATGCAGACATGATTGTTGAAAGTATAGTGCTTCAAGGTTGAAAAAAGATTAATTTTTCAATGCGTGCGACATCCAACATCTACTGAGAATGCATACTGATAAACTGATTCCATACCTTCCAGAACGATGAGATATGAATGGTCCCGATGATGTCGTAGAAAGACGAGAGGTTCTACTAGAGAACCTAGAGTCCAATCTCAAGAGATTGTTAAACTCGTCGAGCAAACATAGCCTCAATGTCAATGGGTTATCGCTTGAGATCATAACTTGCATCCAGAACTTTGAGCCGTCTCCCACTCTTTTAGACTCTATCTTAAGGCGCTACATCCATGATCTTGCCGATGCCTACTTGAGTTCAAGACTCATGCTGCCTGATTCGAATCCAGTTACATCAATCATCCCTGATATTGTATATACCTTCTCAAAAATCCGCGGGTTTAAAGCGGTAGCCGACTGTTTCAATACTGACGTATATCAAATTCCTAAACTTATATCACTAGTTCAAACGTCTAAACGTAATAGCACCGAGCAATTCTTGATTTTGTGTTGGCTATGTAATCTTGTTCTTGTTCCTTTCAGTTTAGAAGATATATCGAGGGGAGCCGTAGACCTTATCGTCTCCACTTCGGTAGATCTCCTAAACAATGCTCATGCGTCTAAAGTGCAAATAGCCGCTCTGTTTTTACTTGCCAGAGTTCTAACACGTCATGACTCCGTAAGCGATCTGAAGATATTTGAATATTATTATACCTATGTCAAACCAGCATGGGAACATTCATCCACTATGGATGATCCATTGAAGCTTGGTCATTTAATTACCTTGAACAAAATCTTCAAATTGTGTCCTTTCGAAACTGGGCTTCAATTGAGCACCCTAGTATTTAATGAGCTTGTGCTGGTTGATTCAATACTCGTCCACTATGAAGCTTCAAGTTCCTTGAGCACCTTATACCTTGTGAAAGTTCTTTCGAAAGTATCTCATTTCTTCCTACGAAATTTCCAATTTGAGGACATTTCTGATATTCTCAACATCCAAATAGTAGATATTATGGATCTGATATCTAACTTAAATACTCCTCTTCGATATGCAATTGCAAAATCCATTGCTAATCTCACACAGTCACTTTCCAAGGTGGCACCAAATTATCAATCGCAGGTATGTCGCCATATGATACTTCAATTTGATATACCAAATTTCGAGTTAAACTCCTTCAATTCCGATCTCCACATCGATAATTCTGCGGTCTCAATTCCCAAATATCAAGCCTTGCTCTTATATTTCGGGTATGCTGCTATGAAATCAGTGTTACCCTTGCATCATATTCCTGCTGTTTTAAGTATAATTCATAAACTTCTATTCTTTAACAGGTCTAATGGATCAACTAACATTGGTGCTCAATTGCGAGACTCCTCTTGTTTCGTTATCTGGGCTATTTGCCGACTTCTTAAATCGAAAGATATCGCTAGTCTCGTATCGTCTAATCCGGTGATGATGGAAACTATTTTCTTTGATGTTATATTATGTGCGATATTTGACGATGACTTGATGGTTAGACGTTGTGGGGTATCTGTGTTTCAAGAACTTATAGGAAGACATTCGGAAACATTTCTTGAGAATCTAGATGCTGAGAGACGAGGCTCAGTAGTTATTCACCTTGTTGAGACTTTCAGCTTTGTTAAAGTAGGCAAAATCCAAGATTCATATTCCTTAGTTGGAGACGTCTTGGATTCAGGTCTAAATCCTTTGCCATTCATAAGGAAGTTATTAAATGTCACATTCGATACTGAAACCGATTTTACAATTGTTAAATTGAGCTCTTCAAATTTGAAACATCTATTGGCTTATCCATCAGTTCAGTCCGATAATCTGATCACAGAATTGGTCGAAACCACTTTAAACGAACAGGCTTTTGCATACGGTGGAGGTAGTCCCAACCGACAATTATACGCAAGTGCAGTATTATATGAATATTCCCCCTCCATTAGATTGTGGTACCAAGACAAAGCTCTTAAGGTTCACAAAACTCTTCAAATAAATCATCATGATGTCTCAGACGAAATAGCAGAATCTTATATTCAATTCGTACTAGCCTGTCAAAAACAAAACATCGAGATAGAAGGAGATGAAGTTTGGACAAACTTAATTGAAGTATCTCGAGGACAATTCCAGCAGTCAATTATTGATCTTTTGATCAGCTATTTCAAAGCAATTCCGTTTGTTTCAGATGAGAGATTCCTCCAGTTGTTGGCCTTAATTGAGCACAATAACAAGATTGTTGCCGGTAGCGTTATTTATTTGAACAAAACTCGATCACAATTGGAAAAATTGCTAAATCTTCTTCATAAGCATTCCATAGCTTGCGATGTAAAATCAATCCTTCTTGACAGTTTTATAGACCATTTTCCTGTGGAGCCCGGACATGATCATTTGTTATATTTTATTCTTCCATGTCTTGATGATTACACAGTAACAGACCAAGGAGACGTCGGATCTTATGTACGCATGTCTCTGGTGAAGATCTTGAGAAAAAGACGTCAACAATTTGAGCCTGTGGCTACGATGTTCAAGCATAAGTTATTAAGAATCTGTGGGGAGCAAATTGATAAACTAAGATATGAAGCATTCAAATTCCTAACAAACATCGAATTTGATATTCCTACTTCTGATGAATACTACAGAATGCTTTTTTCATTCTACCACGAGCGTATTTTAAACACCGAGGACACGGAAGCATCATCAGAGTTTTGGAAAGGGTTGGTATTTACGGCTGCATCGAATACTGGTGCAACTACGGATATTAACGCGTGCTTTAATACAATTGTTGCTTTCTTAGAAGAGGTATCTGACGATAAGAGAAATTTCATATTTACGGTGCTTGTTGATTTGTTAATTCTACCTAAAGATCAGAAGCACCATCATGCCGTGAGAGACATGAAACGATGTATCAATGTTGTACGACTATTCTCAAAGTTCTTTGAAGCGAATGTTGAATTTCCTCCTTCATTTGACTACAACAAACTCTATGTCAGATGTTATAATATTCACATCAACACAACCAATGTTGAGAGAATCAAACTGGCTCTAGAATGCTTTATGTTCCTTGGTATGTCGCTGTATGGTAACTTGGTAAGTGCCCGCAAACGGTTGTGCTTGGTTGCTTGTACCCATAGAAACTCACATGTTAGACTTATCGCCAGTGGATTGCTTTATGAACTTGCAATCAATACCGGCAATGACATGTCTATCTCATTAATAGAATCGATAGACTGGTACGATTCGAAGAATCTGGCTACGAATCATTCAAAGTTAGAACCTTTATTTTCCGACCTATAAACTCCTATAAATGACAATATTGAATATATTTTAAACGTTATCGGGACATCGCCCTAAAATTTCGTACAATTTGATTTCTGTTCAAATTTACAAGTTGACAATCAAGTTATCAGACGATGAGTGGAAGGTTTCCGATTTCAACGAACTGATTTGCGGGTGCTCGACTTCCTTATGAGCATCTTCTTGCATGGTGGTCTCTTGTGGTGGTTGGTTAAAAACGTCATCACTAACAGATACTTCGTTGTCAAAGTATGAGTCTCTGCGTTCTTGCTCGTGCTCAGAGCCTAATGGAGTCATAGGACTGTTGTTAAAGTGATCAGTGAAATGTTGGAAAGGCATTGGTAAAATATAAGAAATTTGATTGAGTTTTTGTACTGGGATCAAGTGGAGATGAATATATAAAGTTTAATTTTAAAAAATTTCAGCAGACAATGCTTCTTAAACTGATGGTCGGCAGTGCGGAGATGAGGACTGTGGGGAGCGATAAGAGGAGGGGTCACGGGATTTATCGTTTTAGGGCAATTTGATAGAATTTACACTGCATACTCATATTTACTGAGGCAAGATTGTGTTGTTCCCCGCAAAAATGTGAGGCGCCCCTATTTTCGAACATTCTCTGGCATCACATCACACGCACGGAAACCCCGCCTGCACCAACGTAGACACCTAGAAAAATTATGTACAGGTCAACTCCGTAGACCATAATATGACGTAGTCGTTTATTATGGATTACCTTATCGGAGAGAAGTATCGGGATTCACGGGAGCATTGTTGGGGCTTGTTGGGTTCAGCCTGTAGTTCCACGAATTTCCTTCGGGACTGAGACCGGTTTTGCTGTAGCCTCTCTTTAGATTAATTAAGTCGTTAGCCACTAGTCTTTCTCTCAGCATTAAATCCATGTCATTACTAGTTCGGGTCCGATTACTGTTTTCGTCGCCATAATCCAACCGTGGTGCTGACAGATTCTTCGACATGAGCCCTGGACTATATGGCGTATGGTTGTCCAACGATGAATTGGAACTGTAGAATGAATTCATTGACGGAGTGTTTTGGGTTGTTCCAAGACCACTAGGCTTCTGTAATCCTAGCGAAAAGTCAAGTGACGGAACCATCAGTTTTGGGTGTGAAGAATGGCTATCGCTAGACATTTCTTGCTTCGATGGAGTAGAAGTTCTAGATAAATCCACCCCACCATGCATGGCTCTCGCCCGACGTTTCAACTTTTGGTCAGACAATTTTTGCATCCAGTTGATTCTATACTGAATGTACTTGATGATCTTCAAGTACTTGAGATCCTCATCCATGTCTTCGTCATCCCAGTCGACGTCTACAGTTTGAGCGGGTTCGTTAATATGAGATGTTCCAAGTTCATCGTCACTATCGTCCCCATTACTTCTTGGCTCTCTTAAAATCTGGTCTCTAAGTTCGTCATTTATCAATTTTTTGAACAAAGAGTCCTCTTGGTACTTCTTCGCTTTTACTTTCTGTGCACTGTAGGTGCTTGCAGTATTGGTTTGGTAGTTTATGAACACTTTGATGAAAAGCTCAATGCTCTTGTTAAGAGTGGACGTCACATTGTCTGCAACCAAACCTTCCTTTTTGAAAAATTTGGCCAGGCTGATCAATAGAAAGAGCATTTGAAGAATAATCGACTTCTTTAGATTGATAATCGTCATCGACAAACCATTAAGCATGCTGTTAAATGGAGAAGCAGCAAGATCTTTAACTTTCCATTTAACTTGATTTCCATATCCTTGGTTAGGTTTACGTCTTTTAACCGAGAAATCGTTAATTACGAATCCGTCATCATCGACGTCCAAGCCTAGGGATTCCATCACTGCCGAACCGCCATGCAGAGAAGCTGGAGATTTATCCAATTCTTCCGCTTGCCCAACATGATCGAAAATTAAGACGAAATAAGTCAAGACTTCCCTAGAGATGTTAGAAATTTTGACGTAGTATGGATGAGTCAACTCTTTGTCAATAACGAAATTGATATAGTTCATTGACCTAATCAACAAGCAATGGAAGTTCAATTGAATTTTGATTAATTGGCTGGCAGTATGTATGTCCGGAACACCTGTCTCGACATAGTTCATCATTCCTTCCCTTGATATAGCAGAGGAAGAGTGGACGTTATTTGAGGTGATTTTGTGGTAAAGGTCATTAGTAGTTTGACTTGAAAGAACAGGAAGGTTCATCAGTAATTGTAATGGCATTAAATTCAATTTCTTCTCCTTAAGTGAGTATCTCCAATTAGAAAGATTCTTGTCGATGGTTAAAAACTGCGTATAGTTGTAATTCAAATTTCCATCATTTCCATCTCCATCGTCATCGTTCAAAATCCAGTCAAGCTTAGGATTTTTTCTGTGATGACTAGTTTGAGCATTTGGCCCAGAATCTTGTTTCAAATATTGATAGTAGTTAGGGGAAAACGAGGATGGAATGATAATATTTACGAGGTTTAAGAATTCGACACTAGGCTTCAACAATACGGTAAAGAGTTCATCAGTTCCATTGGAGGAGTCCAACAACAGTGAGAGCTTTTCTGGGGTGAGTTCAAAGTATCTATCGATGGTTACAGGATTAATAACTGTAGTGTTCAAGCTGGGTTTAAATCCAAATTTCAAGTTAAAACATTTTAAAAGAACTTTAAATACCCAAAAGATCTTGACTCTATCTCTCTTTTCATTCAATCTTAAAGATAAGTCATTGAAGAAAAGATTTTTACTGTTAAGATTAATACCCAAAATACCAATGAATGCGTTCACGAGGCCAGAAAGAACCAACGATTTCTCTTTGTTATTGGTGATGAGAGAATAATACAAGAAAAGCAAATAAGTTTGAAGCTGTTGCACAGATACATGCTGAACGTTAAGGTATGGAAGAAAATCGTACAATGATCTTATGACAGTTTCGCTTGCTTTCTTTTTATCGTCCTTAGTATGCAACGAGTAAGAGTACCCCGGGTTTGGATGATTCAATAATAAGTTGAGGTTAATCGTGGGATCGTTCATCAGAATCATAGCATATATCTGTATCACAATCAGCAAGTATTCATTTACCACCCGGTAGTCATTGCTCAGAATATTAAATCCATTAATAGTTGCATCATCGTAGGTAAACATGAATGGGTACATGGTATGAAAAGCATCGTACGATTGCATAAACTTTTTGAAATCAAATATGGGAATAAATACATTGTAATTAAGGAAAAACTGGATGATTTGGTTGTCGAGACCCTTTTTTGTTGAGAAGAGATTTTTAAAGTTGTTGATTAATTTGATGAAGAGATCATAGATATCTCGAGGAAGTTGCTTATTGGTCAAGGCCGACACGTCGTCAAGCATGTCGTGAGATGAATCTACTGCGGTCAACGGGTTGTAAATAACATCAAGGTCCCGGTTATGGAATTGGTTGTACGCCGTATATGATGGATGATATAAGTAAGCGTTAGGATCATTCAAAAGGTAGTTGTGGGAATTGGTGATCTTCAAGAATGGCAAGTTAAGATTAATAAGGAGATGGTTAAACTGGGACTCAAAGTTGAGGTTGTCATTACCAATAATCACACCTTTGCTATCCAAGTTGAAAATTTGATCTATTGGATTATTGATAGGAACCGAGGTTTGATGAGAATGCGTACTAGTGGAGGTGGTTTTGCCCGAGCGAGTCTCCTCCCTTGAATGGGGCGCCTGAACCGCGTTAGGGGTCTGAGAAGCGCCTGCGCCAGCTTTTAGTCGCTCATTTTCCTCTTCAAGTTGTTTGATTCTTTTTTCCAAGTTTTCGGTGTAGCCCTTCGGAAAAGCTCGTCGAGTCAATTTGTCGCTCGTTTTACAGTCGAAACCTATCTTTTCACAATTCAGGCAAGGTGTCAAACCGTTACACTTTATCTTTTTAATACGGCATCGGTCACACGCTTGGGACACTCGGGGCCCCGTCGTAGTGGTGATCATTTTCATGTTTGCTTTTGACGATGACAGTTCTCTCGAAGGCTCATCTTTGCGGGCTTCCGACTTGATAAAATCCATCTCTATAAATCGACGCCGTTACTCAATTGTGAAGTTCCCGGTTTATTTTTAATAATGCTTGATCTTTAGATACTTTTTTGCACTCTGATTCCCCAGACGTCGGGTGAATGGGATTCTGTATGCAGCACCAAACCCCGGGGGATTTTGAGCTTGGCTCCTGCACAAGAAAATAACTAAACCCTCCGGAATCTAAAGGGTCAATTGGCAGCCTTGGTGGGTAAGACAAGTTATGACCGAGTCTGGTAGTAGTACTAGTTCTGATTTACGTAGTTAGTTCCGAAGGATATCTGTTTTGAATTGTTTTTATCTGCATATAAAAGTTTTC
Source organism: Meyerozyma elateridarum (assembly GCA_030574335.1). Lineage (NCBI taxonomy): Eukaryota > Fungi > Ascomycota > Pichiomycetes > Serinales > Debaryomycetaceae > Meyerozyma > Meyerozyma elateridarum. Next base: position 687,018 of record JAJMEU010000001.1, read on the forward strand.
GGTCAACCGGCGTTTCAAAGAATGTTTTAAATCCAATGCTTTGAATGCATGAGATATAATCTGAAGCAACCGAACTTCAACTAGTTTTTGCGACACAACACCCGGACAAGTAAATCTACTTCAAGGGCCCGTAGCTAATCTAAATATCATATTTATTTAATCAAAGGATTGCAAGGGGTCGCTTTTCTCCGGCCCACAAAATAATTCCTTCCTAAACGACACGGAGCTAACACGATCGGATCATTCCGGATGTTTGTGATTGATGTATTGCTTATTTCCCCTCATCATGTCCACATTTATATATTTAGAATACAATGGATTGTGTGCATATGGAAACTACTGGGTATCATTAAAATAAGAACAGCCTGGCTAGCTCAATCGGTAGAGCATTTGACTCTTATGTAAGTCATCAAAAGGTTGCGGGTTCGAGCCCCGCGTCGGGTTCTTCTTTTTTTTTGCTTCCACTTTAAATATGGAACCGAGGAGAAATACTAAATCTGGCTGCTAAAATTCAAACTTCGTTTTCCCATAAATAATATGAAATATATTGCTAAATAATTCGAAATTTCGTTGGAATATAGTGCTAAAAATCATGAATAATTATGACAGAGTCTAGTGGAGTCCTCCAGTTCTTTGATTTCTCAATTCGTTCTCCTTTCTCTCGACTTCAGCATCGTAGACGATGAAATCATCTAATGCATTTCCTCCTGGTACCATAGGCAATACAGGAACCTTTTTCTCTACAATGACTTCCATTAATACTGGGCCTTGGTAGTCTAAGAATTCTTTTACGCCAGGAACCAACTCTTCTTGAGCAGAAACTCTAATACCTTTAACACCCATAGACTCAGCCAACTTCATGAAGTCTGGATTAGATTGATGGGTGTGAGCGTAACGATGCTCGTAGAAGAGAGATTGCCATTGGGTCACCATACCTTGCTCCTCGTTATTCAAGACACAGATCTTGACTGGAGCATCGGCTTGAACAGCAGAAGACAATTCAGTTAAAGTCATGTTGAAAGAAGCATCACCATCAATGTCAATGACAATAGCATCTGGCTTGGCAACTTGAGCTCCAATTGCGGCAGGCAAACCGTAACCCATAGTACCTAAACCACCAGAAGTGATCATGGTTCTGGGCTTGGTCCAGGTAAAGTGTTGAGCAGCCCACATCTGATGTTGGCCAACACCGGTGGTTACAATGACTTCCTTACCGTAGGTGCTAGATTGCTTGGAGATTTCCTTAATGAGAGTTTGAGGCTTGATCTTGGAACCTGGTGTCTCAAGAGAGTATGCATATGGGAACTTGTCCTTCCATTCTTGGACCTGGGCCATCCATTCCGGACGTTCCAGGACCAGCTTGACTAATGGAATGAACTTGGCTAAGTTGATCGATAACTCTCCCTCGACGGCTTCAGTAGCTTCGACAACTTTGTTGATGTTTTTAGGACTGATTTCAAAGTGGATGATACCACCACGGTTTTGAGCAGCAGCAGCACGGGCTACTGGAGCAAACTCACTCACCTTACCAGTAACTCTGTCGTCAAATCTTGCACCTAAGGCAATAATTACATCAGCGTTTTGAATGGCAGTGTTGGCAGCAGCGTTACCGTGCATACCAAGAAAGTCAAGCGACTTGGGGTCTCTTTGGTCGAAAGCTCCGAGACCTTGAATAGTGGTGGTTACAGGAATACAAGCCTTGTCGGCCAACTCTTTCAAGAGAGCAGGGCCTTCTTCGCTGTTCATGACACCAGCACCGGCGTAGATAATTGGCTTCTTACCCTTGTTAAGAAGGTCAGCAGATCTACGGATGGCCTCCATTGTGAATTCGGTGGCAGCCTTACGGGTAATTTGACTCAAGGCATTAAATGGTAAGGTAGTGTTGATAGGGATTGACTCTCTCAAAATGGAGGCAGTAACGTCCTTAGGCAAATCGACTAAAACTGGACCGGGTCTTCCCAGCATGGCAATCTCGAAGGCCTCATTGATTCTTCTGGGCAATTCGGCGACATTCTTCACCATAACGTTCCACTTGGTACATGATCTGGAAATACCAATGACATCAGCCTCTTGGAAAGAATCGGTACCGATGGCGGAAGTGGGTACTTGACCGGTGAAAACGACCAATGGCACACCATCAGCCAAGGCATCAGCCATTGGAGTGATGACATTGGTTGCACCTGGTCCCGAGGTGACCAAAACCACACCTGGCTTACCGGAAGCTCTGGCATATCCCTCGGCCATGTGACCGGCACCTTGTTCGTGACGAGGTAACACAAACTTAAATCTGTCTGAGTTGTAGATGGCATCGAACACGGGAAGAATTGCTCCTCCAGCGTATCCGAAAACGGTGTCCACCTTGTGTCTCAACATCATTTCGTGAAAAATTTCACCACCAGTGAGACCAATGAAAGAATCATCCATAATATGTTGATCTTGACGGAGATTCCTCTTGCGAGAAATGTTCGTATTGGTATCAGCGGGAGGGGCTTGTGGTTCTTGGTTGAAGGATGGTGCTGGCGTTGGCCTAGGAGTACCTTGCTGTCTTTGGCTCATCGTGGCATTTTGATGGGCGGTCTTCGTAATGGTTCTTTTCTGAAATCTGAAAGCCTGCCTCGAAGGGCGAGCTTGCATTAAGCGACCTACACTCTTCATACTGTCGACTTAGGGATCACTGCTGGTAACGAGTATAAATATATAGTGACTCACAACCTTTTTTTTCACCAACCGCACGAGCGGAGGTGATGGGCTGTCATACGCAGTCCGGGGTTCCTCACGTGCGCCGGTACCGGGGAAGCGGCTGTAGTCAGGTGACGAAGCTTCCATGGATCAAGACTAGGCCCATTAGGTTGATACGAAGGTATCCTCGAAAGCCTTCAGTTTACGTCAGCTGCGGCTGAGCCCTCGGCGAAGGCTGGTTCAAGCTATATGTCGACAACTCGTGGTACATAGGGGAAGCCACATTCTCTCAAGATGGTACTTTCCAAATTGTTGAGTTATGCGAGAAGGCATAATTGTAATTTGAGATAATGATCCGGACGTTTTTGTTGATAGTTGTGGCCTGATATATACATAGCTTATAGCTAATAAGTAAGCTATTCCGTTCTCTACATTGGTGTTTTTATTCAGCCTGTTTTTTCTACTTCAATGCGCTTTCTTAATTCTCACTCAAAAACAGTGAAGATGTGATAAAGACTTTAGAACTCCACAATTACAAGGTTGGGGTAATTGAGGAAAGACCGAGGTCCAAGCTGTCGTATTTGGATCCAAATACCCCATCCCCGAGCTAAATCGCGCAAAATATGCTATTAACTCGTATAACAGCAGGCATCCGTACATAGAATGGTCGCGGTGGTAACCTCATTGACCCCACAATTCTAAAAACGCAACAACTTGCGCCCGAGGAAATGCTAGACTGCTAGGAACAATTATTTATTTATGCCTGGCGGTATTCTCCCTGCAGTGAACGAAAATGGACCGGCCGAGTTATATTATAGACGCACGGATATACTATTGTTACCTATTGTTCGACCGTATAACATTGTATACCCCACCACTGTACGAAGTGGTATAGTCTATACTTCTACTATAGAAATTAACCGTTGAAACATGTATTTACTCTCTATTTGGTCCTTGAATCGTGACAGCATCTTACATATCGCCAGGTTCCTTTTAGGCACCAGGTATAGCGCCTATATTTAGTCACAATTTTAGTGACGCCAAAATCGTCGCCTAGTTTGGCACGATAGGCGCCTCGATTTTTTTTGCTTCTCCTCTTTTGTTTGTATGGCACATTTTTGTCTAGGAAACCGTGTTTCGGAGATAAATCTCGGGTATCCTCACTCATGGTCGAAGGTTCATAGCCAAGAAGTTTTTATAATTGAATACCTCGAAGTTGCGCTTCTCTTGGCACACTTCGATGCATGTATGTACGTTCTAAATAGACTCATCTGTAGTCGAAAACATAGTCGTTTCATTCACTTCATAACCAAGACGTAAAGCGCGTTTTTACGATTATCCGCTATACGTCTGAACAATTACCCCAAACACCTCGTCTTTTGGTGCGGCTGTATCGCTTAAAACACTAAGGGCCCGTTCATTGTATAGGCGTAGGGCACCCAGGACGCAATTTGTAGTTTCACTTGTAGTATTGCAAGCTGTGCGTTGCTCCTGAATGGGGACAGTGATACTCCTGTTCTGTTCATAAGTGCAATTTGCAACTTTGGCAATTCCGCTCGTGCATGCTGCGAACGGTTGGAGTCAATAATGAAAGTTGCAGCCAGCTCAGGGTCGCTCCACCATTTAAAAGAGGACTATTCCTCCACAGTTTGAGAGTCAGCTCCATCGTTTTCGACAAACAATGAAGTCTTTCACCATCCTCAGTTTCTTGTGGGCCTTGTTGCTGGTTGCACTTGCAGTACCTACTGCTCCTTCTTACCCCAGTCAAGATGACTTCTACTTGCCTCCTGACGGGTATGAATCGCAACCAGAAGGAACTATTTTGAAGTTCCGTCCAACTCCATTCCCAATTGTGGGTGTGCTCTTCCCTGTCAAGATCGATAAGTCCTGGCAAGTCTTGGTTAGATCGAGTGACTCTAATGGTAACCCCAATGCCATCGTGGCTACCATTTTGAAGCCATTCAATGCTGACCCAAGTAAATTGCTTTCTTATCAAACTGCCGAGGATGCTGCAAACGTTGACTGTGCTCCATCATTTGCATTCCAGAAGTTTGCTGATGTGAATACCTTGAGTACCAACATCGAGTTGATCTTGATTAATGCTGCTCTTGAACAGGGATGGTACGTTGTGAGTCCTGACTATGAAGGTTACAAGGCCTCATTCACTGCTGGTGGACAAGCTGGAAGAGCTACCCTCAATGGTATCAGAGGTGCTTTGGCCAGTGGAAACGACACTGGAATCAACTCGGACGCCAAGGTCGTGATGTGGGGATACTCTGGAGGATCCATTGCTAGTGCCTGGGCCGCTTCCTTGGCTCCAAGACTTGCTCCTGACCTTGACGATAACCTTATTGGCTGTGCCATTGGAGGTTTCGTAACCAACGTTACCGCTACTGCTGTGGCTATCGAGGGTGGTCTTCCAGCTGGTTTGACTGCCGCTGCCTTGGCAGGATTAAACAATGAATACCCTGAGTTGACCGACGTTTTTGCTCAAGCCTTGAACCCATCTCATCAAAGTGTGATTCAGGTTGCCCGTCAAAACTGTTTGATTGGCGATGCAGCTCATTACATTTTGCACGATTTCTTTACCGGTCCTGACCCTGACTTCGTCGACGGCTGGGGCATTCTTAACAACCCAATTGTCAAACAAGTTATTGACAACAATACCCTTGCCTTGACCGATGCCGACGTTCCTAAGGTTCCACTTTTCTTGTTCCACGGTGAGTTGGACGGAATTGTTCCATTCGTTGGTGCCCAAAGAGCCTACGATAATTGGTGTCAATGGGGAATCCCTTCATTTGAATTTGCTGCCGATCTCACTGGAACTCACATCACCGAGGTTGTTCAAGGTTCCGGTGCCGCTCTCGGTTGGATCAAGAAGATCTTCGATGGTGGTGCTCCAGTGCAGGGCTGCCAAAAAACGGTGAGATTGAGCAACCTTTTGTACCCTGGAGGTATCAACAACTTTGTTGGAATCTTGACTCAAGCCATTGAGACTGTTATTGGAAGACCAGTTGGACCAGGATTGCCATGATGGAGAAAAGTTGTGAAATTATTTATTCGTTCTATATGTTTTATGCCTTCAATGTTTTCGAGTTCATCTAATGCAAATTTAGCAGCAATTAATCTGTACAGGAGTTTGTATGCGGCACTGAGATTCCGGGGAAGAGTCGATATCTTATCATTGGCTATATCGTTGAATAAAGTGGGATGTCCCTGACACCTCAATTCGGTTACGCTTGTCGCCAAAAGTACTTTACGCTTCTAAATGACCATGTGGTTCCCGTAAATCATGGTTCTTACGGCCTCACTCCTGCTCCGATCTATGAAAAATTCGTGGAGGCTATGAAACAAGACTACCAATTTCCCGACCGGTTCATTCGATTCGAACTCATAAACGAGTATACCAAACTGTTAAAAGCGATTGGCGAGATTATTAATGCTGACTATGCCGACCTTGCAATTGTACAGAATGCGACCACGGCAATCAATGCTATCATTCGTAGTTTTCCATTTTCTCGAGGCGATAAAGTGGTGGTTGCAAGTACCGGATACGATAGCTGCATATCAACCTTTGAATTTCTCAAGAAAAGAATAGGTATTGAAATTGTAGTGATAGAGTTGCAATATCCCATTGAAAATGACGAAATTGTTTCGTTGTATATTGACGCTTTCAAGACTCATCGGCCGAAAATGGCTATGTTCGATACGGTGACTTCCACCCCAGGAGTCCGGTTCCCTTTTGAACAGATCACTAAACTATGCCACGAATACAACGTATTATCTTTAATAGATGGTGCTCATTCAATAGGTCTCATTCCAATCGACCTTGAATCATTTGCGCCCGATTACTTTGTCACTAATCTTCATAAATGGTTCTATGTCCCCCGATCGGCATGTGTCTTGTATGTCGATAAGAAACATCAAAACAAAATCCATACTCTACCAATCAGTCATTCGTATATGGATGAGGATGAGGAGCTCAAGTTGAGTCCCAACGAAAGAGAGCTTCGATGGGTTGAGAAGTTTCACTTTACAGGATCTATGAATTTTGCTCCAATCATGAGCATCATCCCTGCAATAGAATTTAGGAACTCGTTAGGGGGAGAGAAAGTCATTCAAAAGTACTGCAATGATCTTGCGAGGGAAGTTGGTCGGAAAGTAAGTACTGAGATTTGGCCTGGGGCCGAGATCTTGAACAATAGTGATGATACAATAATCACCGCCATGATCAATATAGAAGTTCCTGTAGCCAAGTGGGCTAAAAGTGCCGGCGTAGCGGTGCCTGACTTTTCAAACTTTGACGAAATGAAAAAGTGCATCGATTATATCCAGCATGACATGTCATATAACGATCACGCCTACCTACAACTATTTGTCCATGGAAAGTTCTTTTGCCGATTCTCGTGCCAAATCTATAACGAGATCCATGACTATCCAAGAGCTTGCAGCTTATTAGAGAAAAGTTTTGCCAAATACTTCAAGCACTTTCCACATCTATAATATTTTTTGATTATATTTCTCTAGAATTATCTACATTATATGTCATTAACGTTTTATGCACAAGTTTAATCTTCCTTTTCGTTCACTTGTGTACCCAGCATAGAGCCTTGAGAACTCGTGGTGACCCCCTCGTAAATAGCGGTTTGATCATGACTAGTTGATTCGTCTTGGTTGTTGTCTTTCTCTACACCAGGTACAGATTGACCAGTTTGTGCGTCATCGACGTTGTAAGCGCCAGATGGCGTACCCCAGTCAAGGAAGTCTCTTCTGACTTCGACGTAATCGTATGCAAATTCACCGATTTGGTCCTCATCGACACCGATCTCTTCGGCGTTGTAGTCGATTCTCAAGTGCAATCCAGGGATCTTGTCAATCACAAAACACAATACGGCAGTAACACCAGCAGAGTAAGCGGTGGTAGCAAGAATGTAAACAATTTGGATGTATAACTGCTTGTAGTTGTGAGTCAACCACCCACCAGCATGCTCAGTTACGTTATCGTAACCAATAACGGTAGCTGATCCAAACAAAGCGTTGAAGAGCAAGCCAACCACACCAGCGATACCGTGTTCTGCTAAGACATCAAGCGAGTCATCAACATGGCAGATGTACTTGATCTTAGTAGCGAAGTTACAAACAATTCCTGAGGTAATTCCCAAGATGACTGAAGCCCACAATGGGATCATACCTGATGATGGAGTAGCAGCGACAAGCCCAGAAATGCATCCGGAACATACAGCAACCATGGACCATTTACGCTCTAATCTAAAATCAAGCAAACACCAGGTAATAGCTCCAAAGGCACCACATATGTGAGTGTTCATCATGGAGTAAGGAACCTTAACAGAAGCGTTCAAACAAGAGAAACCATTGAAGAAAAGCCATCCGACGTAAAGCAAGGCAGTACCCATAAAGATGGTGGAGATATTGTGAGGACGATAGTTGATCATTAATGTTTCGTTTCTTCTTCCCAAAAATGCACTGTAAACGAAGGCAGATACTCCCGAAAGAATTTCAACAGGACCACCGCCGGCATAGTCCAACACGCCTCCATGAAAAGTAGAGGCCCATCCTCCACCCCAAATCCAGTGGACTACAGGACAGTATACGACAGTAATCCAGCAGAAAAGGAATACCATAGATGGGAGGAAACGACCTCTTTCGGCGACAAGAGCACCTGCTAAAATGGCAACGGTGACAAACATAAATTGCATTTGAAAGATAGCAAATGCAATCTCAGGGTAGTTGGATGCAATCTTGGAAGTGTCCAAAAGATTCATGAATCCAAAGTGTTTCAAATTACCAATGAAATTATTGGACGAAGGAGCAAATGCAAGTGAGTAACCCCAAAAGTACCATTGGAAACAACCCACGAAAGTACCCATAAGTACTACCCATATCATCGACAAGGCACTCTTTCTTCTGGCTAAACCAGAGTATAAGAATGCCAAACCGGGTACCATGATCCAGATCATAGCACTAGATATAGTGAATAAAAGAATAAAACTTTCATTGAAGTCTTTATTTTCGGTGAAGAGTTTCCTCTTGCTGATAATGGCCATGATATGCAAATGCTATAGTTTTTGAAGGATAATCTATATTATGATAATTTTTTAATCAACAATTGTCCAGTTGATTGAATATCTTCAAATGAGGACCCTGGAAGTCTATGTTTTTTGATGTGAAATGTGGGTCGGGCAAGCAATTCTAACGGCTGATATCGAAGTTTTGGATCTTATCAATTATTCCTAGCTAGGGAGAATTTGGATTCCTCTAGAAAAAAATGAATTAAATTAAAGAAAATTATTGATATTCTTGGGAATAAACACCAAGTGAAAAGATGTCAAGTTCCGGTCTCGGCCCTACCTTATAATAGTTTTCGGCTGCAAGTAACTCATGATGGAACGCACTGCATGCAGATGCGCAACGTGAAAAAAAAAACCCATTTGCCTGTTTGGTTATGAGCATGCGCGCATTGGCATTCGCTATCGATAGCAGCCTTATCAGTAAAATATCGATTACTTGCAGGGATTTTCTGCGTTATTATAGGATCAGGGGATCCGTATGGGGTGCATAAATTCGATCAATGCTACTGGACCATAGTTTGTTTGGTTTAGCACGGTTTTTTTTGTGGATTAAGGCTTGGGAGGACCCTCAAGGCTGCGCCCGTATCTTGCAGTAGTTGAAAGATCCTGCACCTACCGCAGATGATAAGGAATAACGCCAAGTGATTGGCGGCGGCGGCCGGAAACGGCGCTCTATCTGCAGGAGGTGATATTGGTTCCGGGCAACTAAGACTCAACAATTGCTAGATCCCAAGAGCTTTATTCTGGCATATAAACTATAAAATAATCCCTGCCACTGCCCACATCAAGGATGGCAACAACTTCTTTGCTCCTCCGCTATAGACAGATATTTGGGTGTTTGGTGGTTGATTGTCACTTGTGGCTTGTGTAGCCTGAGCGGCTGAACTACTCAGACCATTTTTTGATTTGGTTATTTCAACAACTGTAGTAGTAGCGTGGTCTGATGACTCATATTGAATTGTGAGTTGGGGACCTGCTTCTAATATTTCTGAATCAGTTACTAAATCAGTTTCGTAGGCATCGTCTTTTCTCGTAGCGGTTGCAACTTTAAAGTCCAACCCGTTACTTGTCTCATATTGTAATATTTCACTCCAAGCACCTTCATTGTTTGATTTTGGTTGTGTTACGTCAGAAACAATATCCCATTTACTCTGGGATGGAAGAATTTTCGAAGTCGTAATCAAATTTTGTCCGCTAGTACTCTTAGAAGTTGTAGCTGAACTTCTTATAGGAACTTTATTTGATGTTGTGCCAGTACAAGCAATTGTCGTTGGTTGCAAATTCAGTTGAGTATGCTGCACATGTGTTAAAGCATCACAATGATAATCACATTCAACGAATGAAGTGGCATCGTTTGGTTTGGTGTTACTTCCAATAGTCACGGAGGTAGCTTCCAATGCATTCGTGCTTGTAGATTTCGATACTTTAATTACAGTAACACATGAAGCAGATTCAGATGGAGGCATCGTTTTTGTAGAACGATATTTTTGCAGCCATGTCACCGTGGTTGTACTCAAAGTTCTGCAAGATGTAACTCCAGCAAGGCGATCGGAACAATCATAACTCGTGGCAGGCGTCATTTCACTAGTTCGTAAAATCGAGACACTAGGTAACTTCAAGTTGTTTGACAAAGTAGAAGTTACTGAAAGAGTAGCAGTTGGGATATCAACTACAACTGTTACACATGTCGCCCCCTCGGAATGTGGCAAAGTTGTAGTTGTCGTGTAGCCTTCCAGCCAAATAAAAGTGGTTGTTGTCGTTGTCAATCTCTTTTTTGAGGCTATCACAGGGAGACTTGTAATAGTACTTTTTACTAATTTAGAAGCACTCAGGAAAATATTAGTAGCAGAAGTAGCCAAGGAAGAAGTCGTTCGAATAACTGAGATTGCGTCAATCAGGCTAGATTTGTCTTTTGACGCAGTAGTGGTTGAAGAAGTTTCGAACAGTGAAATTTGGCATTCTGTCCGTGTGCGTGCTGCCAGCTTTTTGGTTGGCTCCTCTACTTCTACAGTGATAGTAACAGTACCTTTACTAGCTTCAGCAACCGGAAAAGTGGTCGTTTCATCAAAGGTTCCAGTCCAATCGGAAGTAAATGTAGTTGTAGTTGTCGTTGGGTTATTGTTAGGGACATCTACTACTACTGTAACTGTACTTGCTATCAGATCAAAAGGCTGCGTCGTAGTCGTACTGTATGACCCTGTCCAGGTCGTTGTCCTAGTAAGCGTCTCAATTACGTTTCCAGATGCCGCAGATGAGCCCTCAATAACACTGATTTCTCTTGAATAGCTATCATCAATTGGGTTCCCTGAATTGCATTCCAAGTGTTCACCATAAGTATGAATAACGGTGTCTGTTTGGCCGGGGTAATCGTAAAGACCTTCAAGGAATACTCTGTATCCCGACGGAACATTCAGGAAGCTGGTTATTACTCGCAGAGCTTGACAAGTGATTGTAGCCCCAGCAACTGCGGAAGATGTTTTCGGCATAAAGAAGTCATTAAAGCTATCCGACATCATTGCTTTGAAATTCTCGCAGTTATAAGGAGTAGTAAAAGTAATTTCAATGTAACCTGATTTTATGCCTCCTGGGCAAATACCAGAGAGAGTTAGGACCTGCTCTTGCTGCTGTGGAGTTGATCTTGAGTAGTAAATCAAACCATTATTATTCCCTTCATTAAAGAATGGGCCACCTGTAAAGTCCACATGAGCAGACAAGGAACCCCAGCTTACAGTATTTTCACCTTCATGAAACATTGTTGCTTCCGAAAGGTCTGATGAACTAGAAGAGCCCCCGACGCCAAAAACGAAGTCAAAAGTAACAACTCCAGTAGCAGTAATATCTTTATTGGAGTCCAAGTTGTCTGAAACAGTGCAAGAGATGGTGGTGTGGTCCAGAGTGAAAGAACCTTCCGCAACTTCACAAGTTGCATAAACTACATTATTCGCTGTCAATAGAAGCTGATCGTCTTGAAATTTAGTTTGAAATACCCCAGGCATAGAAATGGTAAAGAAGTCACCAGATTTTGCAGCCAAACTAGATAAGCTCCATCCGAGTCTAGCTGTGCGAATGTCTTGTGGTCTGCTCAATGTAGATGGATTAGTTATCGATAACAGAGTCCAAACGCCGTCAATTGCAGCCGCTGGGACTGCAACAATAATTAGAATGAGTGTTGTCAAGAACATGTTGCTTCTTTGCAAAGAAAAAAGGGGAAATGATCGCTTCATATTTATATCCGATGGTTGTAGTTGTTCGAAATGTGGTTGTTAGACTCAATAAGCTTAGCACTGGACATCAAGAAGGATTTAACTACCTATTTTGTAAGTGAAAGAGCTCAATTGAATCAATACTGAAACACGAATGTACATAAGGCACTGGAAGATGGAAAAAGTTTGCGTGAAAGCTTTTGAATTTTGGTAAATTGATTAGACTTATTGTCTTTATTCAAATGTCGCTCTTGTCCTAGAACAGCACTAGAGTCAATAGTAACTTTTTTGACTAAATATTTTGTCATCATATATACATTAAGGACAGTAGAAATCTATTTACAGTTATGGACCACTTGATTGATGTATGCCGATTGGAGTCCTAAACGGGAAATTTTGGCAACCATGTTGCAACCTTCCTGTATATTGAAATTCTCTTACAGGGCCTTATATGGCAACAAGGTACATATTTTATTACTCATGTACAGCATTTTGGGACCGCTTTTCCAGGAAGTGAAACGTTTCAAACCCCACTTCCATCATGATAAGAATAATAACGATCCATTCTAGCCTGGTTGATTTTTTCTCATTTAGAACAGAAAGAAGAGCACGCTGTTCCTCAGTTGCGTAGTCGAGTTTTCGATTAAGGATGGCAATACGAGACGAAACATCCATTGTACGAGAAATAGATTCGTATATCTTCTCTAACGTAGGTTCGGACCAGTACACGTCGGGGGTTTCTATGAGTTCACTGTAAAGATTAAGTTTTGCTCTAAGAAGGAATAAACGGCCAGTCAACTTAAGCACGTTTTTTTCTGTGATTCCCACATTGTGACCCTTAGACAAGCTTATTGAGTCTTGTCTTGTCAACTGGATGTGGTTCTCAAGAGCATTCTCAAGGATTGACAATCTAGTTGATCTTGAAAGACCAATGGCGTACGCAGCCATGTCCAACAATTTCTTTTCGTTGTCAGTTCCCTGAAGAACCATGATTTCTCCCTGCAAGTATGAATTACCGTGATTGTGGTCGGGGCTGAACTCTATTTCGATATAGTCCATTTCTTCAGATTCGACTTCGCATGGCTCAACCACAGCATCATATAAGTTGGGAATAATTTCGGAAATCAATTCATCTTCAGGAATGCCCCAGCCTACTACAGAACCATTTGCAAGAACCATTATAGTATTGCTGTTGACCTGGAACGACGTAACCTCCTCTGGGATAACCGTATGTTCTTGGATATTGTCAGGAAGAGCAGTCGATACTTTGTCGAGATCGATACTATCGCCAATTGTCGCACAAACCACAGGAGAAAGGTACTTCTCTATTAATTCTCCTTCGTTAGGATTCTTATTTAATAGTGATAAAATATAACTGGGGCTGTTTTGAGTATTGGGAGGAGTGGTACGACGGAGATTCTGAAGAGTTGAATGGGTCTTTTTCTTTGGCTTGTACAACTGAGATGTATTGGAAATGTATCTTAAGGTGTTAATCGTTTGAGCGGGTTTCACTCTAACTAAGCTGCCGGATCTGGCAAACGCTCGTAGCCCACATTTGGGAATCTTATGGATCATTTCTGTTTTATGCACCGTAAACGTTAAGAGTTCAGATTGATTAAATATCCTGTATATAACCAAGCAGATCGAGGCCAACTTAGATGGCGTATATGGCTCGAAGCCAAAACCAGGATCACGCCATAATTACTTAAATTAGACTGTATTTGCAATGATACAGCATGCCACTAGTGTCTGCATCCCTAACTATACGATAGGTAGTCAGCCGTTTATGTTTACGATTCGTTATTTTGCCAAGAAATTACCGGTAAATTAGCAGCTTTTGCGATACTTTAGGCTGTTGCCAAAGCCACCCCTGCATGGAGGAAAATTAAGGCACAATTACCAGGAAGAGTATAATTGGCTCCCCCACCCTGTAGCCGAAAAACCAGCAAAAATTCCGAAATTTGTAGGTTCGACATGGTTGCTGGGCGGTTCGTAACCACTTCGAAAAATTAACGTGTCGTGAAATGATTGCATGTAGGAAACCGATATGTAGCGAGTGTTTGATAATAATAGCGTAGCTCATCCCTGCGCACAGCCTAGCTATCTATAGAATTCGCGGCACTCACCATCACAGGATCTATTTAAAGATGAGAGAGCAAAAGTCAGATATGTATATGATTTATGAGAAGATAGTTAGCTAAATGGTGAGTGACATTTCTATAGACCTAAGTTTATCTATAATTTCATGTGCTTCCAAGCATTTTTTTAGTATGGTCGGGCATGTAAGAGTCATGCCGGTTCTCGTAGAACAACTTTATTTGGTCGCGCCGCACTTTGTTTACATCATTCCAATTTATTTCAAATCGGGTATATAAGTGAGACGCCCACCTTTTGTGAAGTAACTATACGATGTGGTAAGTAATAACGGACTTTACTTTTTGCTGGAATGGATACGGATTACGGTTTGAAAAGCATAGATACACGTTGCTGAACATATAAGGAATAGTTGCTGTGGTTTTTTCTTCTATATTGGCCAAATTCTTGATTTTGATCTCTCCGGAGGTGATGACCCGTGGGCCGTTTTTTTCACCAGCAACGGTTTTTCTCGAAGGATTTGGCCATTTTCTCGATGAATCACCATTTCACAGCTATAAAATACTGAAGACGTGGTCCCAAGCTATATGCTTTAACTTGCTGTTCTGTCTTGTCCACCTGGCAAATTTTTTTCAGCTTCAATACTAACTTCAGTGGAATTTTTGGCTACGTTAATTTTCTCGTAGACAAGACCCGAGGCGAGATCATCGACAACCTCATCGATGGTCTTCAAAGATTAGAGTACAGAGGTTACGACTCCAGTGGTATCGCTGTTGATGGCGACAAGAAGGGTGAGACAGTGATTGTCAAGATTCCTGGTAAGGTCAAGGTGTTGAAAGAGGAGGTTGTTCGCCAGAACATCAACCGTGACACTGTTTTCGACAACCACGCCGGAATTGCCCACACCAGATGGGCCACCCACGGTCAACCCCGTGTGGAGAACTGTCACCCTCATCGCTCTGACCCTAAGGGTGAGTTCGTAGTCGTACATAACGGTATTATCACCAACTTCCGTGCTTTGAAGACCTTGTTGTTATCCAAGGGCTTTACTTTCGAGTCTGAGACCGATACTGAATGCATTGCCAAGTTGTACAAGCACATCTACGACACCAACTTAAAGGCTGGTATTTCTGTCGACTTGAACGAGTTGACCAAGCAAGTCTTGTACGAATTGGAGGGTTCCTATGGTTTGTTAGTTAAGTCTACTCACTACCCTGGTGAAGTTTGTGGTACTAGAAAGGGTTCTCCTTTGTTGGTCGGTGTCAAGACCGACAGAAAGTTGAAGGTTGACTTCGTTGACGTTGAGTTCCCTGAGGCCGCCGATCAAGGTATTGGACATGCTCCTACCAACCCTAACGAGTTAGGATTCTTGCCAGTTGCCCAAGGTGACAACTTAAGGACCTCTCAATCTAGAGCTTTCTTGTCTGATGACGGTATTCCTATGCCTGTAGAATTCTTCTTGTCATCGGACCCAGCCTCCGTCGTCCAGCACACTAAGAAGGTGTTGTTCTTGGAAGATGACGACATTGCTCATATTTATGACGGTGAACTCCATATCCACCGTGCCAAGAAGGCCGCTGGCGAGTCTACCACGAGACAAATCCAGACCTTGGAGATGGAACTTAATGAAATCATGAAGGGTCCTTACACTCACTTCATGCAAAAGGAAATCTTCGAGCAGCCTGATTCAACCTTCAACACCATGAGAGGTAGAATTGACTTTGACAACAACGCCATTAACTTGGGTGGATTGAAGTCATGGCTCCACACCATCCGTAGATGCAGAAGACTTATAATGATCGCCTGTGGTACTTCATACCATTCGTGTTTAGCCACTAGATCGATCTTCGAAGAGCTCACCGAGATCCCAGTTGCTGTTGAATTGGCATCTGACTTCTTGGATAGAAAGTCGCCAGTATTCAGAGACGACACCTGTGTGTTTGTATCCCAATCTGGTGAGACTGCTGACTCCATCTTGGCATTACAATACTGTTTGGAGAGAGGTGCCTTGACCGTCGGTATCGTCAACTCCGTCGGTTCCACCTTATCCAGACAAACTCACTGTGGTGTCCACATCAACGCTGGTCCAGAAATCGGTGTTGCTTCAACCAAGGCTTACACTTCTCAATACATCGCTCTCGTAATGTTTGCATTGTCATTGTCTAACGACTCTATTTCCAAGAAGGCCCGTCATGAGGAGATCATCCAAGGTCTTCAAAAGATCCCTGAGCAAATCAAGACCGTGTTGAAGTTGGAGGACAAGATCAAGAAATTATGTGACGAAGCATTGAATGACCAGAAGTCATTGCTTTTGTTAGGAAGAGGATACCAACATGCTACTGCCTTGGAGGGTGCATTGAAGATCAAGGAAATCTCTTACATGCACTCTGAGGGTGTGTTAGCCGGAGAATTGAAGCACGGTGTATTGGCATTGGTTGATGACCAGCTCCCAATCATTGCCTTTGCTACTAGAGATTCGCTTTTCCCCAAGGTGATGTCAGCTATCGAACAAGTCACTGCGAGAGAGGGTAGACCAATTGTCATCTGCAACGAAGGTGATGATGTCGCCGGTAACAAGGCTTTCGCCACCTTGCACGTTCCATTGACTGTAGACTGTTTGCAAGGTTTGTTGAATGTTATTCCCGTGCAATTAATGAGTTACTGGTTGGCCGTCAACAGAGGCATCGACGTTGACTTCCCCCGTAACTTGGCTAAATCCGTTACTGTCGAGTAGTTTTATTTGTTCTTGATTAAGGTACATAGAAATCAGTTAATATTCACACATTTATGGGTTATAAATAAGACTATACGAAATATTGATGTTCAACTATTTACGGGAAAAGTAGGATGAGCCGCCAAAGTAGGCAGCACTGTAGTCAAAGATAGACTCTCCTACGTCCAAGTATTTCTTAGAGTAGTATCTCAAATCATCGCTTTGTATGGTTTCAAGAGCTGGGCTGTTAAAATTAGTGAGGGTCCAAATAGTGTAGGTTGATCCGCGCATACTTACCTTAAACCGGTGGTTCTTCTGACACCAGCAAGAAAGGCAGACAATAATGCCAAGTCTGCAGTAATATGGACAACACGGCCAATCTTGGTTAGTATCATTTACGCAAAAATTTGGCGGCAAGCTCTTACCATTTAATGTTTTCTTATCTAGCGGCGTTCGACTACTCCACAATATGGTCTTGGTTACCCGGTTAAAGGCTCATTCTTTCGTCCTGCGAATCGTAAAAATGAAATGACAAACTATTCCAGGGGTAAAAAGAACGAAGTCAAATGACGAAACGTGCAAAGTAAATGGAGCTCTTGGTGCTTTAAAAAGGATACTGTTGATCACTTTTTTTGGAGAACAATTTATATAGGAATTTTTGCAAAGTTGAATGTTTCGGCAAGAACAAAACTTTCTCTGAGACAAAAAGAGAGATGTATTACGGTCCTACTTAATTACGGGCGAACTTTTTCCATATTTTGAAGGCCACCCATGCCAGAGTAAGATTAAAAGAATGGTATTGATTTAAAGAACTCAGATTACAAAGAAATTAAATTCTAAATGATTCATATTTTTGCGATTTGTTCAGGTTTTACATCAATATCGCTGCAACTATATCCTTCCAAAATTGATAATTTTGTGGTTAAGTCGTTAATCATCGAAGACTTATGAATGGAATTAACTCAAATTATGGCCATGGCGCTACGCTGTTGGTCGGTCGAATGACTGTCGCTTCTTATATTTTTTTTGTGTTTATGTTTACCGATTGCACTATACGTGACTCTGAGTAACTACCTCAGATGTCTTGCAATCGGCTCCTACGGTCTCTATCTTCTCTAGTGTAGCTCTCAGATACAGTTATCTGATCATGATTGTCGTTGATGCCTATCTATCTTCGTGAGAAGATACAAAAAAAATTTTGAGTGACTCACGATTTGAAAACAAAAAGAAAAAAAAAAAAGAGGAAAAAGAACGGCTCTGAAGATGTAGCATATCAGCATGCTTTTGTCGCCGGCCGGCTTTATTTCGTTGGTTTTTCCTGGGATTCTGTGCATTAAATGTGGTTTCTGTGAAGTAAGTTTTCCGGGTAACGCTTGACAATTTTGTTCACAGCTTTTACTAGCGAAATACCAACAGCTGAACCTCGTCCTTTTTGATATTTACAGGCATTAATATAGGTTCTAAAGCTTCCATAGGTGTCAACTACTATCAATATGTCAGATAGATATAGGCCACCAACGGGACCAAAGGCTACCAGGTCATATGGAGATGGTCGCAATCTGGAGTCATCATCGCGAGATAGTGGCAGTTCTAATGTTTCTAGTCGTGGTGGAGGCTATTCTGGGTCAGGAACAAATGGCCGTTTAGGCGGAAATGACCGCCAACCAGGCGCCAAACGATATCAAGATAGAGACATGTACAGGCCAGGTGAGTCGTACCCTCCAAGACGAGATAATGACCGATTCAAAGGAAACAAGCGTCCGTTTCCAGGAGATTCTAATAGAGGAAATAAAAGGGGTCGAGGATCAAGCATCAGAGGAAATAAAGGTCCTGGCAGAGATAGTGGAATGAACTCGCGTCCTCCACCCAAGAGTCGTAGAGATTATGAGAATCCTGCTAACTTGGAAAGCTCCAGCTATACTCACAATGATGACTCGCTGTACGGCTACGGCGATAAATATAATAACTACGGATCATATGGGGAATCGAACTACCGTGATGAAGCCTATAATAAAACCGACACATTCACTCCGCTGCATAAAGACTCCACCGCCAAAAGCGCTGAGGATTCTTCCAAACAAGAGCTCAAGACAGAGAAGCGACTCCCACCCACAAAGCCTGCTAATTTGGATATTCCCGTGAGAGCACCTCCTACAAAACCCAGAGAAAGAGGGCTCGCAGCAGACCGCGGCCGCGGAAGGGGGACTAGAGGAGGCGCTCGTGGAAGAGATGGAAGAGATGGAAGAGATAGAAGACCATTTAACAGTAAATTTGACCCATCGCAACCTAGAAGCAGAGATCCAACCAAGCCAAAGTTTCCTTCTATGCCAGCATCAATGGCTGCAGCCCAATCAGCACCAATCAAATCTTTGGCTCCCCATCAAATATATTCTGTCAAGACTCAAGCGGCTGAAGTTTATCAGAGAATACAACAAGTTGGTGAAGGTACTTACGGTAAAGTGTACAAAGCTAAACATGTGGTAACTGGTCAATATGTTGCTCTTAAGAAATTGAGGCTCGAGTCTGAAAGAGAGGGTTTTCCAATCACCGCTATGCGTGAAATTAAATTATTACAATCTTTCGATCATGAGAACGTGCTTGGTCTTTTGGAGATGATGGTTGAGCATAATCAGATTTTCATGGTTATTGACTATATGGACCATGACTTAACTGGTTTATTAACTCATCCAGATTTAGTCTTGACTGAGAGTCATCGGAAATTCATTTTCAAACAATTAATGGAAGGAATCAATTATTTGCATGGTCGTCGGATTATCCATCGAGATATCAAAGGATCAAACATTTTGCTCGATAGCATCGGAAGACTCAAAATTGCCGACTTCGGGTTGGCCCGGACCATGAAAACAGTGAAAGACACCGAAAGTCCCGATTACACCAATAGAGTAATTACCATTTGGTACCGGCCACCGGAGCTATTGCTCGGCTCAACCGATTACGGACGAGAAGTTGACATATGGGGTGTTGGATGTTTATTGATTGAACTCTACTCCAAACGAGCAGCATTTCAAGGCTTCGATGAGGTTGGCCAGCTTAACAAGATCTACAACATTATGGGCACACCAACCATAGAAGATTGGCCCAATGTCGAAAACCTTTCATGGTTTGAGATGATGAGACCCAGAGTCAACAGGGCAAGCCAATTGAAGTCACTCTATGGCGACATTATGTCGGAGCAAAGTTACGAGTTAGCAGAGAAGCTTTTGAAGTATGACCCATCTAAGCGATGGACAGCAGTAGAGGCATTGCAGCACTCGTATTTCACGGCAGATCCTCAACCCGAGCCATTGTTAATGTTAAAGGACATTAAAGGCGAATGGCATGAGTTTGAGACCAAGAAAAGAAGGCGGCAGGAGAGAAAGAGGTTGCAAGAAGAGGAGGCTAAGGCCGCTTCAATTAAGGAAGCAGAGCTTAAGTCGGGTACGAACTCGGTGGCTGTGTCTGAACATCCTGCCACCGGGCCGTCAGCAACCGAAAAGTCACCTACTGTGTCAATTCGAGACGCTGAGAACGGGCCGCTGGTTAAAAGTCCGAACAGTACTTCTATAAAAGATGAAGAGGTCGATAAGGCGGCAGAGCAAGTAGAGCAACCAGACTTGACTACGGAAGCCTAAAAGTATATATATGCAAGTTTAAAGTATATTACGATATTTTGTCGGCTAGTAAATGCATAATGATGATCTCCCGTCCACGTAGATGACGTTTATGCCCGTACAGGAGGCAATAACCGGACCCCGCTCGTAATCTTAAGTCGCTTTCCTGCGTGGGATACAGTCACCTGCAGGAGATCACTGAATTGTGAATGAAAGCCAAGCGAGGCACGCAGTGCAGACAGGAGTGCAGAAGAGCAAGAATTTTCCCCCAGACCCAATTGAATCATCCTATAGGAGAGGTTGTACACTTGGGACTAGTTGTTGCCTCGGATAAACTGAGGGCGTAGCTTACTTCAACAGAATTATCATCGAATCGCTTCCGACTGTTGCTCGGCGATAAGCCAGAATAAATTTTCGATAAATACCCAATTTCAGGTTCAGGGTAGACATGGGTATATGCGGATCAAAACTGGCAGTCGAGCCTGCTGGCGGGATCCAAAGTCAGGATGGAAGACAGAACCAACGAGAAAGACTTCAGAATCAATCTATGAACCAAAAGGAGAAGTCCAATACCGCAACGCAATCATCTAATTCCACGGAAGCCTCCAAAGAAAATCAAGAAAAAACCGTACTGAAGGTAGGGAAACTGTCTTCAGGCACTGCCACCCCGGAAAAAGAGGTCAAGGTATTACTTCTAGGCTCTGGAGAAAGTGGTAAGTCGACGGTGGTGAAGCAAATGAAAATTTTGCATCAAAACGGTTTCACTCAGGAAGAATTGCACGAATACAAACCATTCATATACAAAAACATCTTGGATTGTATTAATAACGTCATATCTGCCATCGAAGAATTGGAACCCTCAATGATCAAGGGCTTGGATGTTCCAGAACATCAAGGAAGTCCCGACTCCCCTCAAGTATTTGGCGGTGACTCCGTTGATCCAGCATCTGCCTCTCCAAGTAATCCCGTGCTTGAAAAAGCTGACTTGGACCGTATAACAGAGTATGAGTTGCCAATAGATACTGACGAACCATTTGACCCCGAAATCGCCAACCTTATCAGCAAAGTTTACAACACTCCCGAAGTCCAAAATTTCATCCAATACCAACAGGGCAAATTCTACCTTATCGATTCAACCTCATATTTCCTCTCAGACCTTAAAAGAATAGCCCTGCCTAACTACTTACCTTCGGTGAACGATGTGTTACGAACTCGTAAAAAGACTTCCGGTATTTTTGATTTCAATTTCAATATGGGGCCCGGACTCAACATTCACATGTTTGATGTAGGCGGTCAAAGATCAGAAAGAAAGAAGTGGATCCATTGTTTCGACAATGTAACTTTGATTATTTTCTGTGTAGCCCTATCTGAATACGACCAAGTCTTATTGGAAGAAAACCGTCAAAATCGACTTAAGGAATCATTGGCACTTTTTGATTCTGTGGTCAACTCTAGATGGTTCGCCAGGACATCAGTGGTATTATTTTTGAATAAGATTGATGTTTTCGCTAAAAAGCTTCCATACTCACCTTTGGAGAATCATTTCCCTGATTACAACGGAGGTAATAATATCAACAAAGCCGCCAAGTATATCTTGTGGCGTTTTAACCAAGTGAACAGGTCCGGGTTGAATATCTATCCCCATGTGACACAGGCGACCGATACTTCCAACATCGAATTGGTGTTCGCAGCGGTAAAAGAAACAATTTTGGAGAACTCTTTGAGAGATAGTGGTATATTGTGACTTGTAGTAATACAAAGACGGATTCTAAATTTGTGCTATTAATAATTTAGGCTATATATTACACAGCGTTATTATTAGGGGGTGGACTTTTAGCTTGAAGTTCCTTATGACTCCGAAGTGGTTGAAGATGGGCGGCGTTAGATCTTCCTCTTGGACGTCCTCTTCTGCGGTTAGGGCTTCTAGAAACCCGTCTTCCTTCTGGAAGCAGTTCATTATTGGTATCAGAAGCGCGTTTAGAGCCTTCTTGTCCATTTTCAGATCTACTAGAAGGAGCACCCTCAAACTTTTCTACTCTTTGTCTGGGGCCATGCTTAGGTCTGGATCTTGAGTCATGTCTTCCTTCCGACTTGCGCTCGGGTCTACTTTCTGATTTACCTTCTAACTTGGTAACTGATTTCACATCCGGCTTAGTTTCCGTTTTATCATCTCGCTTGGATTCAGGTTTGAATTTAGGCTTTCTTTCGGTCTTGTTGTCTGGCCTAGATTCAGATTTTATATCCACTGTAGATTCAAAATTAGATTCCGTCTTAGACTCCAGCTTTCGCTCTGGTTTAGTTTCTTCCTTTGTATCGGACTTAGACTCTTTATGTTCGATATTTTCCAGTCTTGTTTCATTCTTTGAACCGTTCTGGTATTCAGCTCTGCTTCCAGTTTTACCTCTAGGTTTAGAAGCATATTTTCCATCACTTCTGTTATCGGGATTATTCCTTGGACGACGTTCAAAAGTTTTTCTAGGCTTCCTGTTCTCATTATGAGTATGGATGTCATCATTATCATCCTTATTAGGCTCTTGAAGCGTTTCTCTCGAAGCAACATCTGGTTTATGTTCCTCTTTGTAGCGAGATTTCGGGGTTCGCTCAGGCTTTCCGTTAGGGATGATTCGCTTATCCTTCCGGCGAGTATCCCTTGGCTTCTGTGATCTTTTTCCATTGGCGTCCAGAACTCCTTCGTCAGAATCGTGCTTGGCAAACTTAGGCTTCTCAGTTACTTCTGCGTTCAGCGGCGAATTAGTCATGACGTTATTATGATCAGAAGGCTTTCCTCTCTCATTGTGTTCCTTATAACCATGAGACTTGCCTCTCACTGGCTTCTCCTTTGGAACATACTTCTGAGTGATTTCTTGGAACATATGCTTGAAATTAGGACGATCTGACTTAACTTGTGGGAGAGAAGCATCAGGAGACTGAATTTTAGGATCAACTTCCTTCGGTGGAACCGAGGTTGATACAGGTTCAGAATTGCTAGTAGCAGATCCTTTGTCTTGAGGTTTTGGAACCTCTGCGACTCGTGAATCTTTAGAAACTATTTCACTTATATCCGATGTCGGTTTAAGAGCTTCACTTGGTGGGAGTACAGGCTTTGCTGCCTCTTTTGGCACAGTTGCAACTTCTACATTTGATACCTTGGGAGATTGAACGGTTGGACTTGCAATTACGTTCTTCTTCAAAATCGTAGGTTTGGCAGCAGCAGGTTTGGGGGAGTTCTTGGCTGAGTTCTTGGCCTGTTGTGATTCCTCACTGTTGGAACTAAGCAATTGAGCTAAGCTCATACCATCTTTTTTCTCATATACGGACACGGGGGCAGGAGAGGAGGTATATTTGGGCTCTGATTTCTTTGTAGTTTCAGTACTTGCGGGTGGGACTTCAGCTGGTTGAGAAGATGCATCTTTTGAGTCTCTTCTCAAAATGTTGAAAGACTTACGACGCTCTTGAGGTTTAGGTTCTTCAGAGCCAATTGTTTTTATAGTAGTATGATTAACCGTGATTAATTTCTTTTGTATTTCTTGCTCGTGAGACAACACGTCGACAGGCTTAGCAGCACCAAAAGGATTGGGTTTTGGTTTTGCCTTAGAGAGTACAGTCTCAAACCCAGGCTTATTAGTTTCAGCGCTGGAGCCGGCTCCAGCATTGCTGCTTCCTAAAGCAGGACCGAAATTACGTGGGTTATGAGTAGGTGGTGGACGACTTCCCGCCGCCCCTTGATTCATTCCAGAACGACGGTTTCTTCCAGATGTGAAGTCATGTTCAATCTCTTGCAATTCAGTTGCATGTTCTTGATTGAATTTAATACAATTTTGGAAGTCTTGAAACTCAGCCAATTCAATCACTACTCGGCGACCAGGTTTATAGAAGAGGTCCATCCATTTAAGTGACTTTGAGAGATCTTGGTAAGATTCTAATTCTACAAATGCCACTTTGCGGATTATGCCTGTCTCCAATGGGTTCAGCGATATGTCTACGGCAATTTTGAATTTGACGAACGGAGTATAACGGCTCTGGAAAAGATCCTCCACGAACGCATCATTGCACGTTACCGGTAAGTTGAGCAACTTAATGATGTATGGAGGCCCAGAATCTGCAGGCCCTCCCCTCATTCCTCTGTTTGGTGCTCCAAAAGGATCATGATGTGACTGGTGACGATTTTTCTCGATGGGTACTGAGATGGACGACATGTCGATGTCATCGTCGGCCCAGGAACCACCATAAGCTGAGTTAGTATTGGTGATCATAATATGGATCGGTTCCTAGTTTTCCCAAAGACTAATTGAGGTTATAAAGTAACCAATTGGTTAACTAATGCAACCAGTATGGCCATGCTAGTACACGATAACCCGCAATAAACTTACCTTCGTCGGAGATGAACTCCTGTAAAGTCATCTTTTTAGGAGCTGCAGTCAGTATATATCCTTGTTGATTCATGTTCCAAAGAGCTACTAAACAACTCTTTTCGTGTCACTACTTACCCATGTTTCTAGGTCAATATCTTGTAGAAAAGTCACTGATCTTGTTTTTATGACCAGTTTACATGCAGGACATTTCATTACCATTTTTAGACATAACCGTTGAGTGTTTACAGAAGCGGATGAATTGACAGAATTAGTGACGATATACGTGTATATTAATCTAGGTTCATAGATATTTTTACAAGCCAGAAAACTTGTCATAGCTGTTTCTCCAATTTTGGAAGAAACCAGTGAAAAACTTAATACCGTGGCCGATATCCTTGCTTCCCAACGTGGCTCTAATTGAGTGCATAGAGAGCTGAGGAATACCAATGTCGATAGTACGGGCACCGGTTTGAGAAGACAAGTAAGGACCAATGGTACCACCAGATCTTGAGTCGTTTCTGATTTGGAAATACTGAAGAGGATCGTCGTTAATCTTGACGAGCTCCTCAACAAGAGCAGTTCCAATGGAGTCAGTGGTCATGTTGGCGTTGGGGTCAAGAGCTAAAGTCATACCCTTGTTTGGAACGGGACGAATAAAGTCACCGTACACGTTAGCAAAGTTAGGGTTAAAAAGATGGTTGACATCGGCCGACAAGATGATCGAATTGGCATAAGTAAGAGCGATCTGATCGTTTACGGAGGTTGAGTCGTCACTGTAAGAGCTTACAACACGAGACACTACACTCTCAAACAATCCACCACGAGCACCTTGTCTGGTTCCAGAACCAACCTCTTCGTGGTCAAACAATCCTACAACCGAGAACGAGTCGCTAGCATAACTGTCCGAGTCGGCAGCGGCAATGAGGGCCTCGATGGCACTGTAGGAGCAAGCTCTATCGTCCACACGAGGAGCAAAGATGAATTCAGAGTTTAAACCACCACGAGTACCTTTTTGGACGTCGAAAAGCTGAAGGTCCCACGAGAGGATATCACCAACTTCGACGCCAGCCTTCTTGGCGATGTATCTGAGCAAAGCCAAAGAATGTTTACCGTAAAGAGGTGCCTTCTTTTCGGCTTCAGTGGGTTCAGAATTGTCTTCAGCAGCACCATAGCCTACAATTGGTCTAGCTTGGGTCTCCTTGTTGAATGGTCCATCTGGTGGAAGACCAAAGTGGGGTGCGAGAGAAGGCACCTTAGCAATTGGATGAGGAGTCAGGTCTACTAACTTTTGGGTGACTGTCTTACCTGAAGCATCACGGACAATAAGACGACCACCAATTCCGAGGTCTCTATCCCACCAGAGGTTACTCAAAGCGCCAGAATATGGTGCAACACCAAGAAGGTCGTAGCCTTCAACGGGGTTAATAGTGGAAACTGGCTTCACAGTCACTGCAAGCGAGTCTACGTGGGCTCCAATCGCACCTACACCACGGGAGGGCGTCCAGTCTTTGCCTACAACGAATGCAGCCAAAGTGGTGCCGTTTCTGGTGGTGAAATACTTGCCGGGTCCAACGTTCCATTGGTCTTTCTCCGGCACGTACTTGAATCCCTTCGACTTGAGTTTCTTAGAAAAGAACTCAATGACGTGGTAGATTGTAGGATTCTCATAGGTAAACTCAATGTAGTCGTCACCGGTCTTTTGGAAGAATTCCGAGTCGTACTCTGCTGTGGAAACCTTGGATGGAATTGGTTGAGCAGCTGGGGCTTTGGTAGAGTTAGACTTGGTTTGCTCTTGAAGGGTCTCAGTGAGACGTTCTTCGAACGATTGAACGAATTTTTGGAGGACTTTCTCGAGGTCAGACATGAGTAATTTTGCTGGCAAATGTGCTAACGGCCCGACTCTTATCTACCAATCCTGCATGGCCCCGTAATTGACTCTAATGAAGCCGTGCCTGCATAATGCCTTGCTGGCTGCGCCAACTGGAGAGCCACAATCGTGGATTAGCCGCCAACGTTCGAAGCGATATCTAGGATAGGTTTAGAAACGAAGCGATCTTCAGAGGTTTATTGAATTGCATTAGCCTCCTACATTTTCATTGGAATGTCATATTTTATAAATTAACTCGAGATTATATATATTTCATATTTACATAATTCTACAATTTCGTAGATTAATTAGCAGAGGGTTTCTTTGCAGCAAAAGTTGCAGCTACAATTAATGGGAACACAACACTGACATCAGCGTAAACCTTGACAGACTTGGCGTCCGCTTTAATTTTACCCCACGAAATAGCTTCATCAATACGGGCACCAGCATCAGAACCATCAAATTCTTGGCCAGTATTGATGTAGACAGCGTAGTCAGCACCGTTTCTCATTAAACAAGCGTTACAAATATGGTGCTTAATCAAACCTCCTCCCAAGATAATCATACCAGCATGAGAAGCAGCCATGGACATGGAATTAATCTTCCTGATATCGGCCACGATATCAAGACGAAGCTGTTGAGGAGAAGCCTTGAATGTATGGAAGAAAAGCATGTCACCGATGGAACCGTCAGTCAAAGCTGGAGAGAAAACAGGGATTTTGTTCTTGTGGCACCAGTACAACACTGAAGATTCATCATTGATTTCCTTACCAAGGCGATCGATTAACTTAGAAGGGGTCCATACTGCATCAGAATCAGCATTCAAACCGTTGGGTCCGAGCTTCTTCATAGCCTCCTCTTGTTCCTCTAAGCACTTATCAAGCACTGGAACAATCCATTCCTCGAACTTACAGTAGTTATCGTTAGGCACCAAAAGGTTACCGATACGGTTCATACCTTGATCACGAAGACCCTTTCCTGGCAAACTGAACTCACCCATATAGGTAGGGGCTAATACTTTAATCAAGTCCTCTTCAATTCCTCCAGCGGTAGCGACAATGGCACTCACCATCTTGTGTTGAACCAAAAATCTTAAAGTGTCTCTCAAACCCGATGAGATAAGGTTGGAAGTGAATCCCATGAAAATGGTGGTTTTCTGGTATCCCTCGTCATCAAACTCTCCCGTTTGTTCGTGTTCTGGCAACTCACTCTTATGCTTACCTCTCCAGGCTCTCATTTGGTTAATGATATCACAAGACTTACTGACGGAAGAAGCTTGGAATCCCATGGTCTTCATCAGCAGCACCAAGTCGACGGCGCTCATGTTGAACGCATTATCCTTAGAGTAGTCAATACCCTTAACTTCCTCAAAGTCGTCAGGAACAGGAATGGACTGCTTGAGCACCGCATCGGATGCTAAAGTAGGTAATTGATTCGACATGTAGGTAATTTTTCACTTCGCGATGAGTTGATAAATATCTAATACTGGGGAAGATTGACGTAATTATTTATATGAGTCCTGTTCTGGATAAAATACCGGTATGATCCACTTATGTTGTGGACTCGAACCTCAAATTTAATATCAATGCCGCTCCGTATTGAACCTCGCTCTCGTTGACTCGTACCATTACATCGTCCATTCTCGTCCATTCCGCTACATTAAATCATAATAACTTTGTAGATTTGTATGTAATTCTACCTCCTAATGCCATTAATAAAACCAAATGGAATACGTAACGTTCAGCTTCATCCTAAACAAATCAAATTAAAAACTCAAAATAATTTAATTTCGAGTCATTTTCCTTCAATTTCTCTACGGCTGCTTTCTTCCTCTTAAACATTCACTCTTTCCTTCACTTCTGGAGTCCAAGAGCTTATTCTGGGTTTAGCAGTATTGTATGGAACATAAGCACCTTCAGTTCCGGTCTTGTTGATGCTGTGCTTTCCAGTTGGGAAGGGTAAGACTGACTTGTACTTTCCTTGCAACTTGTTTGGGGGTGTGTTGGTTCCGTAACCCAACCAGTAATGCCATCCAGGCTCTACTCTGGACATATCTATATCCCAGTCGTTATATTCAACCCATCTGGTTCTTAAGTGGATTTCTTCAGGGACGTCGGTCTCATAATATTTGTTACCGTAGTCGTCTTCGCCCACAAGCCAACCTCTCTTGGTATCGTTGTGGGTCTGAATTTGCCAGGCAGCACGCTTAAGCCCCGAATGATAGATATTCTTGAGCGTACGTACAATAGACGTAGACATGATATATCGTTGTTCCTGTGAGCTCAAATAATTTCATTTTCATTGGAGGGTGCGGATTACATAAGAAATGAAAATGATGGTAAAGCGCAACGAAGTTGGAATACAGAAGTGAACAGGCATAAGATAAATTGGAAAAATATTATATAGCATTGTTCATAGATTTAACGTTGAATTTCGTTCAGTTCTTCGATTTACTTATCTTCATTATCTACATTGGTTTTATTCACAAAAAAAATTCATTATGCATTCTTAAATCACTTAAATACTTGTTAATGCTTCATAACAGCAGATTGTTCCAACAAGGTATTCACATCAGTAGAGTCTATGACGACTCCACGCTCAGAGCATTTAGCCTTGGACTTCAATTCTTGACATAATCCATCAATATCAATCTCAGTGTACTTAGGATGGTTGGTGATTCTCTCCCATATTTCCGAACATCTCAACGTCTTTTGAGGAGCGGGAACAACTTCCTGGTCGGAATCGTTCAGGTCATTCTGCAAAATCTCGGTACCAGTGGTACGAGGAGTCTGTTGCTGTTGTAATTGAGCTGGCTCATTGTTGAGAACGGTAGGAGAATATGAGGTCTCTGTGTTTCTAGAAGAATCACCATTGACACTGCTCTTTACGAAATCGTTAAAGTTGAAGTCCACATTGGAGTCTCTCAAAGGATCGTATGCTGACTCCTCAGTGGTCAAGAATGACATTGGGTCAGCTTCTTGCTTGACAGCTTCATTTCTGGTACCCAAGTCATCGGCAAAGGCTAATGAGACATCAAAGTCATTACCGTCCAAGAAGGATAATGGGTCGGTATTGTTAGCGCTGAGTTCAAAATTAAAGTTACTAGGGCCATTAAAGAATGGTTCATTGGCGTAGTCTCCATCGGTTCTATGATTCTCTGGCGAGATTACCGTAGCAAATGGACTAGATTGCTGTCTCTTACCCTGTTGGGCCTTGGGCACTGGGAACTGCTTGGTGCCGCAAGCCTCACCCAACTTGTTACAGAAGGGGTCTACCTCCTCTTCAAACTTGGTGAAGTCTGGAGTGGCATTGTAGGCGGTAGGTGGGTTAGAGTTTGAGGAGATACTATTGGAGGATTCTGGTGAAACCAAAATATTGTCATTTAAAGGTGAAGTGGACGAAGAAGAGCCACCCACCAAGTCCGGCAAGGGATATTCTTTATTGTTGCTGGTGCTTTTGTCGAATGATGAAGAGGAAAAGTCAGGAATGTTGGGTCTAGACCAGGGAAAGTCCGCCGACTGCCCGTTCGAGGAGCTAGTAGACGACACATCAGTGACTGACAGTCGCTTGGCGGCCTGCGTACGGTCTCTAGAGAACTTACCAACGTTTTGAGGCAAGTTCAAGTCCAGGAAGTCAGTGCTTCCTCTGTATCTGGCCAACTCAGCCTTCAACATGTCGACTTGCACCTTAAGGAAATCGGCCTCAGTAGCAGCCTGGATATTTTGCTCTTCCAAGCTGGACACTTTGTCTTCTAAGTCCTTCATTTTACGCTCTTTTCTCTCACGATACGCTCTTTGCGCGGCTCGGTTCTGGGCCGTCCGCTTGGACTTCGGCTCCGTATCTATAGGCTTTCTACCGGGCTTGGTATGTATTTTCTTGTCAATATGGGCAGCTGCCGACGCATCAAAGTCATTATGTGCTCTCTTAACTTCAGCCATGATGATGTATTACTAATATGGAAAATTTGGAAAGTTAAGAAGAATAGGTAAATATGGGGTTATAAGAGGGGGAAAAAGTGCTACTTTTTTAGATTACTTGCTATTTCACCAGGAGGCGGTGATGGGAAATTTGGACGAGAGGGTGGTCAAAATCCGAGATCGGAGTATTGGGTATTTGCCACCAAAGTTTGGGTAGGATCAATAAAAATAAAGGTTTGGACGTATCACAGCGTTACTTATCACTGGGTCCAACTATGGCTCGAATATTAATAACCACTCAGATTATTACAAACCACTTTGCTCGATTTTTTAGTAATTTGTTCCAGCAGCGTGGACGTGGGGTCGCCTATAATTTTATATGACGAAGGCCCCTTGATAGCCGTTTCTTTTTCAGGCAATGTGCAGGCCCCCTAGTTAACAGGCCCAAACTCACGTGTTGCTACACTGGCGCTGACAAATGGGGCAGGTTACCCGGCGCCGGGCTGCGTTTTGTGTCATGTCTATCCTGGTTCCATTGCCTTCGGTGGGCGATTTGGGCCGTCTAGATTGTTACTCCTGCACCCTTAAACGTGGGGTTGGCTGCCAACGCTATTCAGCCGCATATTTTGGTAAATAGCGTCATCGGTCGGACTGGTGGTGAATGGCTGTAGATAAAAAAGATCGTCGGTGTCGAAGTGATTAGTGTATTGATTCATGACTAAATAGCTTATTGTTCGTATGTATCGAGCAGGTGGGGTATTGCCAAAATTTCTCCGGCACCGTTTTCGGGAAGAAAAATTTAAATTCTTACATTTTTAAATTTTTATCAGATAACGGTCTTGGCGTTGAGATGGTTATCTATGCGTCTTGCGACAGTATCTCTACGTAAATGAAATATGGATGAGGCGCCTTGACAAACTCCAACTTTAAGTTTTTGATGTCACCTTCATAATGTAGCAACTTCTTGAGTTGAAGCACTTGCATCACACAACACTTCATCATATTTTCATGCCATCGATACACATGGTCTCCAAGGAAGAAGTGCGGTGATGTCTTCATAAACTGTAGAATTTCACCCAAGATCACCTTGGCCTCGTTGAATCGCTTGATAGTAGCTTCCACATGTAATACCATCAATTTGGTGTTGGTGCCGTCAAATGTAGACATGGAAACCGACTGTTGGTATTGTTGGTAACTGGGCATGGCCGGGACGCCAACAGAAGACCATGGCTTCATTCTGATTTTGTATAAAAGCTCTCGGTCAGTAATGAGATTCTTGGGTCCTTTGGCTATGTCTATGAGTCCCAAACTATGGAAAAGAGCAAACATCATTCTGGAAGAGTCACTGGCAAGGTATATACCTTGGTACCTTCTTATAAAGAACCCAGCAATGAAGTCCTCCATACGCCTCAACTTGGGCAACATAGTATCAACAGCGATTTGATTCTGAGCTTTGAGTTGCTGCTTCTTTGGTCCAGCTTTCAATTTCTTTAATCTCTTAGGTGCCTGCTCGGTAATTTCTAAAATCTTCAGTCTGATAATGTGAATCACCCTATTTTTTAAATGGTCTGCTTTACTCATGGCCAAGTAAGCAGCGTACCAGTACATTTGATTGAGCTCATAAGGTTTGTAAAGGTCTAATTCAAATCCCAATTGGACAACAGTTAACATCACATTCATCTTCTCCATGTATATGAACGAAGTCAAAGGTAAAGCAGGACTATCGTCAAGTAGTTTGTCTCCTATTTGGTGTTTCTGCCATATATCGACCTCAAAGTTCTCAAATGCGACTTGAATGGTATCCCAGATCAAAATAGATCGGGTCTCCAATTGACGCTGCCGACATCGATTGTTGCTAACTACACTCAACTCTTGGTATGTTCCCGTCTCGACATCATTAAAGAGAGCGTCACGCTGTTGAATGATTTCCCTCTTGACAGCTGCCACTCGAAATTCATCACCTTGGATCGAATTCCAGGTATCAGGACGAAACACCTGGGCATATGCGGCACAGAAATCCAGGATGATATCCACCGATAGCGTTCCAATGGTGGAGGTTGAACCTAAAATTGAGCGGTCATCTCTAATTAAGAAGACTTGGAACAAACCTCTAGCGATCACATTCAAGGTAGGTGACACAGCTTGACCAATTTCGTATTCTAAGAAGGTGTATACTTGATGGGGATTGCTAATCTTAGTTGAAGCTTCAACAAACTTATAAACCAGGGAGAAAATAGAGCTAATCTCCTTACAGGCATCGTGTCTTGACATGACGTACAAGTCAGTGGGGATGCTCAGATTGTTGAGATCAAGTTGAATAAACTTGGAAAAACACCCAGCAGGAACCTCCGGAAGCGGTGGGATCTTCAGCAATCTGGCAATGCAGTCCTGGGCTTCGAGAATAAACTTGAGTTTAGGAATAATCTCGACATCCTCCTTGTATAATGTTAATTTGAATTCTAAGATCAGATGCAACTTCAACAAACTGGTGACAAGAAAGAGGTAGTCACATATGGTGGATGAGTCTGGATGGTGCTTAAAGTTCTCCCTGACCCATTCAGTCGACTCCTGAATTTCGTCTAATACGGTATTAATAGGCACAGTATTAAGAAGATTCAAGTCCAGCGTTCGGGTGATTAAGTCTTCTTCGTCGTAAAGCACATTAAGTCCAATTTGCACACACAATCCTATCCATTTAATTACTCCTAGATGGAAGGATCGGAACACTTTGTGGAGCAAAATGTATTCGGAAGAGTCTTCCGAGGGCGAATCACCTTTGGCAAATTTGGAATTTAATCGAGGCTCCACCATGGAACAAGATGCAAGAGTACCGAAGTTTTGTGGTGAATTCAGGTAATTTTGAAGGATAGTTTGCACGTACCGGCAACTTAATACCGTTACAGGCAACGACGAGTTCTGGAACCACCCCATGGTGGAACAAAGTTCACGATCCATAATTGCCAAAATTTCACCTATAGAAATGGGAGCACTGGTATCATACTGGAGGTCTTGTTTCTCTAACGGAATCATTCCGGTGTCTAGTCTTGGATTGGTGACCTCGACGGCGCGAGCGCCTTCTAGCATGTTGAACATGTCAGATCGTATTACATGGTCGCTTTTGACATTGTCAATACTGCCGAGGAATTCCGAGGTAATATCGACATATTTGTCACCACCTAGATCCAATTTGGATAATACTGTATTAGTATATGCCATTTCTCTAGTTAACAATTGAACAGTCGTATCAACTTACTCAGATCTAGGTGCATCAGTAACTATTTTTAAAGACGATTTCGAACCTTAATTTTTAAATTGGAACCCACACATACATTATGGCAGTGTAACACACATAATTTTCCACATCACGGGCGGTTGGTGTAGTGGTTAACATATCTGCCTTCCAAGCAGGTGTCACGGGTTCGATTCCCGTACCGCTCATTCTTTTTTTTGGTTTTATTTACAGCGGGTACTGCATATTATCGTGATTCAGTTGATGCGCTTTTTGTTTATAATTGATCTACACGCCATTAATATATCAAGCAATACCCTAATCAGGGGCTCTATTTCCTCATAACTCATCTTATATTACTCCAAGGATGTCACAAAAACCGACTTTAAAGTCGATTGTCGCCATATCGCGGTTTGAAGATATCTCCAATGCCATGGCACACGTATTTCAAGATGCTCAAATGAGTCTTTCAAGTCATAGAAAACTAGTAATTGTCATGAAACGAATATTTGAAAGGGCCCTGGAAATTGGAAGCGAGGACAGTTTCTTGTTAAAGTTTACAAAGTTGATAAATAAGATTTTAGTGTTGAAAAAAGGTGAACAAGTCGGAGATCGCATTGCTAAATTCTGTTCCTTATTTGTATCCACTTTATTTAAAGACGAAGAGAAAGCTAAAGAAGAAAAACAACAAAAGAATGACACACAAATGCATACTAATGACGACCACGAAATTGACAATGAAGACGACGAAGATGACGAAGATACACCAGCCAGCAGAGTAGCAGAATACATTCTCCGCCATTTATTGCGAGCGCTGCAGGCCAAAGATAAAAATGTCCGATATCGAGTGGTTCAACTCATTGCATACTTGGTTATATTCGTAGGCGAGATGGACATAGAATTGTTCAAGGCATTGCGATGGTCATTGAATCGCCGTCTTTATGACAAAGAACCCAATATTCGAATTCAAGCAGTAGTTGCTATGTCACGATTTCAAGAATTAAACTTACCTGGAGAAGAGGCCGAGAATGGCATTAATATGGCTACGCTGAAGTTGATTGAAGCTATTCAAAATGATGAAAGTGCCGAGGTGAGACGTTCAGCATTGCTTAATATCTTGAAAACACCTCATACTATTCCTTACTTGATTGAGCGGGCTCGAGACGTTAATTCAATCAACCGTCGTTTAGTCTTCTCCCGAATTTCCAAGGAGCTTGGTGACTTCCGTGAGTTGGATTTTGAATTGAGAGACCAGTTATTGAACTGGGGCTTAAACGACAGAGATGATAATGTCAAACGAGCTGCCACCAAAATGGTATGCGAAAATTGGTACGAAACCGTAAACTCTGATGTCATCAGCCTTATAGAAAATCTCAGAGTATTTGACAGCGAAACAGCCGAATCAGCTATCAACGTTTTTTACAAGTCTCGTGAACAAAACCTCAACACAATAGAGTTACCGCCATCAATGTGGAAAGAACTCACTACTGAAACTGCATTCCTTCTTCGTACTTTTTACCAGTATTGCAATAACAATAACTTGCTCGCTCTTATTGATGACAAGTTTCCTGAGCCTGTGGACGTTGCTGAAACACTTGAGAAGTACCTTAAGTTAAGAAACTCTATAATTAGAGATAATGAAGAAGTCATCGAAAAGTACGACAGATTCGAAAAGATCCAAACAGGAATTAAAAAGAAGATTGACGCGTTGTTACCTCAATACTTAGCAGCAGCAGAAGAGCTTGAACAAACAGGCGACAAAAAATTCAAGAAGGTAGTTGACAAGCTCAAGGGAGAGTTGGCACAACTCGAAGTTGAAATGAAAGGTACAGCTCAGGAAGCTCAGTCTTTCCAGGAAGATTACAATAACTTCAAAGAAGTTTCCGATGAATTGGAGTTTGTGCTAAAACAACTATTATTAATTTCTAGAGACTATGACTTCAGCGATGAAATAGGAAGAAGAAAGATGTTGCAAAGCATTAGAGGTGCTTTATCTGATGACAAGTTATCCATTAACTTGCTTAAACCGTGCCTTGAAGTTCTTAGGAAGATTTCCATCAACGAGCGTGATTTTACGTCCATGTGTACCGAAATCATTAATGATCTACAGGATTCGTACCAACAGCCAATCGAGCACACATTGACGGATCACTTAGGAGGCGAAAGCGACGGTTCTGACGACGAGGGTGAAGAACATGGACTGCAAACGACCAGTCCTAAACGTCGTAAAGTCGAGCATGCTCAAGCTCCCGACGAGCTCACAATCCAATGCTTGCACATTACTCAATATGTTCTTGAGCTCGTGGAAGAGCCTCTCAGTAATAACTACACCTTAGAATCTCTCATGCACAGTTTAGCGAAACCGGCAATTGACAGATGGGATCATCCTGAAATCAGAACTTTAGGAATGAAGTGCATGGGTTTGTACTGTCTTCTTGATCAGTCGTTGGCCAGTAGTTATCTTGTAATCATGGGAAAGGCTGCAGCAAGTGCTAAAGGAGAATTGAGATTAGTATGCATTAAAGCTATCATTGATATTTTGTCTGTACATGGATTATCAGTGGTTGGAGAAGGAAAAGAAGTAGACTCACTCTCGTTATCAAGGCTCTTTTCCAAGATCTTACGTCTGTATGAAGATCCAGATGCTCAAGCTATCGTAGCCGAAGGATTGTGCAAGTTATTCTTGGCTGATATACTTAATGGTTTTGGTAATGCAGAGAAAGAGGATCCGACGCCTGGAGATGACGAAGAAAAGAAGTTGTTGACAGCATTGATTTTGTCATACTTTCATCCTCATAATCGTGACAACCACGCCTTGAGACAGATTTTGGCATTCTGTATCCCGGTTTACTCGTTTAGTCATACGCTGCACCAATCTAAAGTAGCCAAAGTTAGTGGTGACTGCTTCTTCAGAATGTTCCGTATTGACGGAGGATACACTCAATTTGACAATTTTACGAATGCTAACACTGTGATGCAACAGTTGGTACATTGGTGCGATCCAAACAACCTCGTAAATGTCGGAGCTGACGAAATCAAGCAATCACCATCCCACGTATGGCAAGCAGTTTCGTTCTTGCAAGCATTGGAGCAAGATACTCCAAAGAACGTCAAGAAGGTGATCATTAACTATTTGAATAAGCTTTACATTACCGAGGATTTGGGTTCTACCGTACTTAATGCTCTCATGACAAGTATCAACGATACCAAAAATTACTTCGAGGCCAGCAAAGATGAGCCTGATTTCAACATGGACACACCAACAGAGAAATTATGGGTCAAATTTGAGACCAGCGTTGCTGAGATGCTAGAGAAGGCCGAAACCAAGGAAGCCGCTGCCAACATTTCAAGATCTCAAACAGCCAGTCGGGCTACTAGTGTTAGCTTGAGTGAAAGGGACGAAAAGGAGCAAACTGAGGAAACTAGTAGAGCCACAAGTCGTACGACCAGCAGGGCTGGAAGTAGAGCTCCTAGCCGGGTTTCAAGTAGAGCCGGAAGCAGAAGAAGCAGTTTGACAGAAACTCCAGCCGCCGATGATGAAGAGGAAGAGAATCTAGCTAGCACGTCATTGAACAAGGCTAGTGCCACGCAGCATGAATTGGACGAGATCGACAAAATGCTAGAGGAAGAAGAACTGGTAGATTACGATATTGAATAGGAGAATCTACAACTCGTATAATCTAGTATTTAAACGATGCATCTATTCGGAGATGAGCAGGGCTCGACCGAGGAAACGATGGTTCTGCAGATAAGTATCGGTATTCGTCGTATACGCTAAACGAGCAATCATCCAGGGTGTACGTCGGGAAATTATACGAGGGAACGACGATGCGAAAAATACATATAGCGCCGGTGCACGAACATAATTTTTCACGAGCCGGTTTCTGTTCCCCAAAACAAGTCGCTACAAATCATTTCAACAATGCCATCTAGTGTCAAACTTGCCGAGAAAGACCACGACAGAGACTTGAAGTTTGCTAAGGCTCTTCACGGAGAATCTTACAAGCAAACTGGTTTGAGAGCTCTTTTGTCCAAGGCTAAGGACGCGTCCAACGTAGCTACCAACGGGTACTTCAAGCACTGGGACGGTGGTGTCGAAAAGGAGGACGAGGACAAGCGTCTCGGAGACTACTCTCAGTTGACTGCCCACTACTACAACTTGGTGACTGACTTCTACGAGTATGGATGGGGCTCTTCTTTCCACTTCTCTCGCTACTACAAAGGTGAGGCTTTCAGACAGGCAACTGCTCGTCACGAGCACTTCTTGGCCATGAAGATGCAAATCAAGGAAGGTCAAAAGGTGTTGGATGTTGGCTGTGGTGTCGGTGGTCCCGGTAGAGAAATCTGCCGTTTCACCGACTGTACTATCGTCGGTTTGAACAACAACGACTACCAGATTGAGCGTGCCAACCACTACGCTCAAAAGTACAACTTGGCCGATAAGTTGTCTTATGTCAAGGGTGACTTCATGCAAATGGACTTTGAGCCTGAATCCTTCGACGCTGTTTACGCTATTGAAGCCACCGTCCACGCTCCAGTTTTAGAGGGTGTTTACTCTGAGATCTACAAGGTCTTAAAGCCTGGTGGATGTTTCGGTGTATACGAGTGGGTCATGACCGATGCCTACGACGAGAACAACGAAGAGCACCGTAAGATCGCTTACGGTATCGAAGTTGGAGACGGTATTCCTAAGATGTACAAGCGTGATGTTGCTGAGCAAGCCTTGAAGAACGTTGGTTTCGACATCGAGTATGAGAAGGATTTGGCTGACAAGGGTGACGAGATCCCATGGTACTACCCATTGTCTGGTGAGTGGAAGTACATCCAAACCTTGGGTGACTACTACACTGTGTTCAGAACCTCCAAGATCGGCCGTACTGTTACCACCGAGTTTGTTGGCATGTTAGAGAAATTGGGCTTGGCTCCTAAGGGCTCTAAGAACGTTACTTTTGCCTTAGAGGACGCTGCCGTCAACTTGGTTGAAGGTGGTCGTCAAAAATTATTTACTCCAATGATGTTGTACATCTGCAGAAAGCCTTTGGATGCTAAAAACTAATCTATTCTATATAACCGGGTTCTTTATAAACTATTTAATTGATTATTTTGGCTGTAGCTTTCAACTTTTGTCTTCAACTGATAGGACTCTGTTTGGTCGTGTGCAGTCCTCCAACGTGCCGCAACTTTAATACCATTAGATTGCAAGAAATGTACAAAACAGCCAAGCATAACTGATTCTTTCCAATGAGTCTTAACAATCCCAATTTAGAGGGTTACACAGTAGCTCGTGAGCTTTGGAGGTATTATTACAACAATCACGAACGCACATTTATCGCACCTAAAAGATGTTCCGGATGCTATAATGAGAACAAATTTGTGATCTGGGCTGTATCTGTAGCAGCACAGTCGATTGTAGACGGAGCCCGAATTTACAAGGAATTTCTCCCACTTGTAGAGCCCGCAATTGATATCTTTCAAAAATATAGAAACCCTCATTTAAGAGCGTATTCGGCGGCGGAAAATGCTGGAAACGATAAGGACATATATTATGACGATGATGCTCAGGTAGCTAGTGCCATGATAACAGCTTATGAGGTAACTGGCAATAAGAAGTTCTTAGACCAGGGAAGGGAATTGGTCAGGTTTTTGATGGGTGGGTGGAATGATAATCCTAATGCAAAAACCAAAGGAGGCATGAAATGGCATATTTCAAATGCTTATCTTAATGCATGTACAACGGCAGAAGTTGCAAAAGCATGCTTGCAGATATCGAAATTCATTCCTAGCGAGCTGAAAGTATACGTCGATTTTGCTGCTAAGTGCATTGACTGGCAAATCAGGGTTTTGCAAGATCCGGGAGACAAGTTGATTAAAGATGGCATCCAAGATACCCTGGATAGCCCTAACGATACGAAATGGACTTATAATGTGGGAACTACGCTTTCGGCTGCATCGCATTTATATTATATTACGAGAGATCCTCACTGGAAGGACATTGCAACTGACTTAGCTGATGCTGGAATTAATAGAAATGTGTTTTTCTATGATAGAGATTTTGACATGGACCATAGATACTGGCGTGATTCCTCCTACTTTGTTCAACTTTTGATTGAGGGTCTAGCTGATTATATGCTATACCTTGGCGATGAGGCTCCTGGTGATCTCCCTCAACGAATTCAAGAAGAAATTAGACGGCATTTAGTCATGTTTCATAAGTACATGAAAGATCCCAAGGATGGCATGTACATTCAAAGCTTTGAACCTCATCTTACTTACCGTGAAGTTTATGATGCAAAATATAAACAGGAGTTTGGCGATAGGAAAGGTTGGGGTTTGAAAGATGAAGATAAAGATGGAGACAACGTACAAAAGTGTTTGATGGGCTACGGTGCAGCTGCAAGAGTGTTTTTTCAAGGTGCCAGAGTCGTCCCTAAGATAGAATAAGATCGTTATTAAATAATATGTTTGATGCTATTATTTAGTTATGCAATATATCTTCGAGTAAAAGTTTAAACTTTCATTTTTGGTAAGTCAAATGCCTTATTTCCAGGAAGTGAGAAAAGTGGTCTCTCTACTACTGCCACGCTATTAGCACCAAATGCATCAGCAGCAAGAATAGGGCGGTATTTAGTAGTGATCCAGAATGGCTTGACCGATGGGTCAATATCTTCACCGTCAGCTAAGATCTCCAGTCTTAATCTGTCGACTTGACTTTGCTTCAAGTTCTCACTTAGCTCACCATTTTCTTCAGTTATAGCGAGCCCATCACGAGCACGTTTCTTGCCCCCTATCATATTCTTATTTGCTTTGGTAACAGGAATATTTTGAGAAAGATCAAAGAAACCCAACCAAGTTGAACCGTATATCCATACTCTCTTGGAGTCGTTATCGGTAAACATACCTTCAGGTTTGTCTTCCAAAGTCAAAAATTGCTTTGGAATAAACTCAGAGTTACGTCTTGACCACGGAGTCATAATAGATTCGTTAGATTTCTCAGCTTGGAATTCGTAGAGTTTATTTTCTTGAGTAAGAACAAGAATGGTGTTCTCCTTAGAGATAGTGACAAGATGAGGGTAAGGAGTGATTTTAGTCAAGGTGTAAGATTCTCCTTTGTGAGGCAAAACGTCAATGTTTCCGCTGAAGCATGAAACTACAACAAAGTTGTCACCAACAGCCATATTTTTTATTCTGTGAACTTTGTTGGTTTCTAACTCTCCAACAAGAGATACTTGAGAATCTTCGACAGCAAATTTATAGATTTCATGCTCATTAGTAAGAACAAAAAGTGTATTACTCGACAAGGATACTTTTCTTGCTCCAGAGACGACGCTATCGAATTCAGGGTCTCTTATTTTGGATACTGAGAGTTTTCCGGTCTCAGTGGCATTTATGTGGAATATTCTTACAGATGAGGATGTAGCAACAGCCAACAAGGAAACTTCGTCATTAATGCAGGCACTAGTAATATTAGAGTCGTCAGCCATGGTGAGTTTAGCAATTAATTTTTGCTTGGTATCTTCAGTTCTCCATACTTTGACGATTTGGTCCTGCCACATTAAAATTAATCCCTCGGGATGAATGCTAACATTTTGTTGCTGTTGACTAGCAGTGAGCTTCTTATAAGGTCCATCATGGAACTGAGCAACTGACTGTATTACAATGGAACGTTCAACACCTCCACTGATCAAAAGACCGGGACTATGTAAGCTCTCGTGAATAGATATGGTACGAACGTCGCTGGAGTGAAGCAACCTGTTGTAACTGTGAACCCATTTGGCTGTCTTTTTACCGTTCACTGGGGTTAAGGTGAACTGATGAATCTTTCTGTCTACACCAGCACTAAACACCTTTTCACCTTTAAAGTCAGAACATAAACTTAATATATCGGCATCATGAGCGTTAAATGTCTGTACTAACGAGAAGTTTGAAGCGTCCCAGAACTTGACCTGTCCAGTAGAGTCTCCACTCACTATTTTGCCTTGTTTAGGAAGGGTAGCTACCGACCACACTAATGTGCTTTCGGTCTTGGATTTGTCTACTCTCATGGTAGCCAATATTCTACCTTTAGTCTCTTCTTTGTTAGACCAACATCTTAATCTGGCATCGGCACAACCACCTACAATCATCGAAGATTCGTACCACTTGAGTGATAAGACTCTCAGGTCTTGACGTTGACAGATGAGGTAATGTTCAATCACACCGGGTCCTCCTGAGATATCTACAATGACCACTGATCCGTCATCACAGCCTACTGCGAGCTTATTACCCTCTGAATTGACATCAATGGACCATATGACTCCGGCATTGCAGTCGTAATTGACTATGGGAAGGCCGGTTTTGATGTCCCATTCAGTAATATAGGTAGAACCACCAATAGAAAACAAACGAGGATCTTCTTCATCAGTTGGATTGTTCCATACGAGTCCCTCAATCGAGCGGTTACGGGATCCGACTAACGTAGTCTCATGAACCCAGTTATAACGAGGGTTCCATATTTCAATATCTCCATTACTTCTGCCTATGGCAAGCCTGAGAGCGGGAGAAGACGGCTTGGAATCATTAGATGGGTGAGAGAATGCAGTTGCCGTAACTGTATGCGGCGTATAATCCACAAATCGACATCGATGCACGTCCATTATAACTATACCATATAGATCTCATCTCAAAATTTTCGAACCGGCCAGGTGATGAGCACACCCAGTGCACCCGAAGATAACGAGAAGCATACCCACATCCACAACACCTATACAAAAGCGACAAAGCTGTTGATTAATGACAAGAGACGAACGAACCACTTGTTTTCGTTGGTGTCCAACACCATTTTGATAGTGAGTTCGTTCTTTTTGCGGCCGTTTGTTCCCTTTGGACGTTTCACCAACGTCTGATGGACTACTACGTTACGCTTGATACACCACACAATAAATAGCATAGTTATGCAACTAATCGTGAAGTTTTTAGCAAGACGGAGAGCGATTAATCCCAACGATTTCATTACTTTCAATATCCTACGCTTTAATCGTGCTGAAGGGTCCTCGTCCTCATCGGACAGCTCGCTCAGACGTCTCAAATTATTCTTGTAGTTTATAACATCACGAGAGAGCTTATTGACCATGGCATTGATCTCGCCTTGCCAGGACTTAAACTCATCAAGAGACGGAGCATCGGCAGCAGAACGACCTGATGTCAAATATGCCGAATCATTGGTTTGATGTTGAACGGGAGCCGACGTTTGCAGCAGCTGAAGACGTTGCTGTTGCACGTATTCATTGATAGAAAGCATGGTATTACGACGAGAATGCGAGTAGATCTTATGAAGGTTGTTACGATACTGGGTACCGCTTCCCGAGTAGTTACTGGGAGGTGGTAAAGGCGTAGCATTGGAATATCGATCGTACCCATGTGAAAACAGTGGGGAATGAGAGGGTAGCGGCAAT
This sequence comes from Meyerozyma elateridarum, assembly GCA_030574335.1. Classification (NCBI taxonomy): domain Eukaryota; kingdom Fungi; phylum Ascomycota; class Pichiomycetes; order Serinales; family Debaryomycetaceae; genus Meyerozyma; species Meyerozyma elateridarum. Next base: position 730,203 of record JAJMEU010000001.1, read on the forward strand.
GGAGCCGGCGGAGACTCAGAATCGGGGGTATACTGAAGGTCCTTGATTTGATCCCAGAGATACTCAAGCTCATTTAAGAGCTCTCTGGCCTCCAACGTGCCACTGGCATAGACTCTCATGGTTTCAATCAAATATGAAATGTACTTTCGTTTAGCTTCAGTACGGGAAACACCTTCCTCTCGTTTCCAGGCATCCCATTTCTTCTTGGCTCCCTCGTCCTCTAGGGTGAATCCTACTGGTCGGGGCATTACCCCATCTACATCGCCTTCCGTAGCCTGCTTGTACAAGCCATAGAGTTTGACCCTGTTCTCGGCCGGGGGCCGAGGAAGAGATCCATAGTTTGAACGAGACGAAAGTGCACGAATCGTAGTGATTGCTTTTACGAAAACTCGGTCTGTGTTAGTTAGTCATGTTTACATTGGGAATCAGAGAGAAGATATTGGGGTCGCCATACAAAATATATGGCAATTAATGTTATGATCGCAATCAACTTACCGATAGAGTCTGACATATGATCTTCAAATTAGGCGATAAATAATATGGATCGACTCTAAATAATCCGATAAATTTTAAAGTGGGAGGTAACGGCTTATCAGTAAGAGGGTATCAGCAAGCCTTTAGGAGCGAAAATATAGGTTTATTGTGTCTTGTTGAGTATCAACAAGCTTGATAAAGAGTAGCAGGTGAGCGCGCCGCCAGACACCACTGTGGGGGTCTATTGTGATTTTGGAGCAAAATTGCGAGCGTGCAAACGGCAGCGAGACTCTGACAGCAAAAAAGTGCGAAGAGTCTCGGCAGAAGAAAAAGACGACTAGGAAAAACAAGCATAAAAAATCTTGATTTTTATAGTTTCTTATGCTGTTTTCCTTGAAAGAGAGACCTACAATTAAGTTTTCGCTACAATAGATTGTCTGCGGATGAAATGGACCATCATACCCACATGGGTATCACGGTGAGTAGTCCGCTAAATAATTATTCTAGTTTGCTCCAAAATAGGAACCAAATACTTCAGAACTTGGCACCAGAGTGTTGGCAAACAATAAAATACAAAAAATAGGCCTACAGAGTGCACTGGAAGTATATCGATTAAAACCCTATTAGACAACACTCATTTTACATAATCAGTTCTCTGGAACGTCAATGGAACCATCTTGGATGGCCTCAATAATGTCATGAGGGTTCTTACCTTCGACACGGCAGCCGACAGATTGGGCAGTACCCAAGATCTCTCTGGCGACGGAAGACAAGCTCTTACCGAAAGACTTGTGTTGCATCTGTCTGGCAATCTCGTAGATTTGCTCAAGAGGAATGTTACCAGAGTGCTTGACGTTCTTCTCCTTCTTTCTGTCTCTTGGAGCCTCTTTCAAAGCAGTGATAACTAAGGAGGATGCAGATGGGACAACAGAGGCGACGGCTTGTCTGTTTTGAATTCTCAATTGGACGGTCACCTTGATACCCTTGAAGTCCTTGGTGGCCTTGGCGATGTCTTCACCAACCTTCTTTGGGGACAAACCCAAAGGACCAATCTTAGGAGCAAGAGCAGAAGAAGCTCCGACTTCTCCTCCAACAGCTCTCAAGTAGATGAACTTAACCTCACTGGGGTCGAATTTTGGTGGCATGTCTGGCGTCTGGTATCTAGTAAATCACTAGTCTGAAATTTTTTTTCACCTTGAGTACGAAGTCGCACAAAACCAGGTGTGCAGATAACGATCATGTGATTAGGGTAGAGCCCTAAAAATGGAATTCAATCGAATTCAAGCTCCATAAACATCAACACACCCATATATAGCAGACGGCTACCTACTACTGCTACAATTTACTAGTTATGCTAACATGAATTAAATCTATAATGTGCCTCCGGGTATATCATCCCCGATTCTAGCATCTTCGTACATACCCTCGTCCTCCTCTACTGTAGTGGCGAGTTGTCGCAACATGATGGCAGGATGCTTGCCTAATTCTTGTAGTTCTTTAAATATCACTACTGGCCGTTCGGCCAATTTAAGTATTCGTTCCTTATCGCCGTAGCAAATCACAAGAACATATTTCAGCCAATCGTCTCGTGGGATATGGTGTCGCTTCATGGCGTGCTGGAGGATCTTGAAACACAGGTCTTCTGACGATGCTCGCAACTGCTTGAGTGGTTCATTAGAGGTGGTTGCTAATTGAGAGGCTGCTGACTGCGACGGTTTAAGAGTGTTTACGGTGGAACTGGTGGCGGTGGAGCCCGAGCTCTTGGTTTGAATTAAGCGTGGTCGGTTTGACTTTTGTGGGTCAAGAGGCTGGCTGGCTCGAGGGGACATGCCATTATCAGGAATAGATTGCAGGATGATCTTGCCGGTTCCTAATGAAAGAACCGAACCTGAGGAAAATCTATGAGAAAAGGTGGGACTAGGAAGTGAAGAATTACGTACAGAAGACATATTGACCGATGCTGAAGCACTATTGCTGCGAGAAAGCACCCCGGGATTCAGGGCTGCAATCGCTGGGGACATCTCCAGAGATGAGGTTGTAGCAGTGCTCAGCACAGAATTTGTAGGAGAATATAACGTCGTTACTGGACCAGGATCTAGAGTTGGAGTGGGAAGAGGCTTGATCTCCTTCATGTGTTTGATCACTGGAATGAGATCGGTCTTGAGTTTGTTGAAATTGTCATTAAGCCGTTTCAAATCTAGTTGATAAGTGGGACTTACGGGCGAAGGTCCGGGCTGGTTCTGTTTTACAGTAATAGCTAGCTGTTTGAACATGTCTTTCATGATCTGGGTGGAAATTGCTAGCGATTCAGCACTGATAGCATTGGTGGTGATGGGAAAGTAGTCACCATTAGCATGGGCAGTAACGATGAGATTGTTGATGGCCTTTTTCACCGCCAAACGAGACCCTAGTTTTGAAATTCCCACTTCTCTCAAGTGGTCAGTCGTAAGGTAAGGAAGCAAGCTCCCATCAATGTTGTGATCTAAAAATAGTTTCCCTGCTTCAGGTACCACTTCATCGATAAAGTGCGATACTTGGGCTGGGTCCCACTGGAGATGCGTCTCCGACATGATGTCCACGAGTAGATTTCAGTTGATTTTAAAGCACGAGATAATTATAGAAACCAAATATTGCCACTTGAATCGAGACAATAGTCTCTGGAGCTAAATATATGATGCAGATTAATGTTGAAGCGCAGCTGTGCCCATTTCTTGGTGAATCAACCATGTGCAGGATAACTGCAACCTCGCCTCAAGTGGGAATGAGATGATTACCCCAGACAGCCATAGTGATTTGGTTTGTTTATCATCCATAGTGTAACATGCTGTGATCAATTTAGTCAATTGGGCATAAATAAGCACGATGGTAGTGTGATACGAAAATGCACGATTACTTGGGCTCGTAAATATGGTACTAATTTGTTGTATGCTACAACTAATACGGTTCGACGGCTCCAATTCTCATTTTAATTTCATCTTGCTTTCCTGCTATATAGCATTTCAATATATACCACACTCAATGGCGATAACAATTTAATTCATGCCACTTACGGCAAGTTCGGACTTCTAAGCCAAAATAACGGGCATTCCATGCAGGAAGGTACATTATTATCGATCCTGCTAGTTGCAACAATATAAGTCCTGCTCATCGTCTAGAATTTCAAACATGGGTGCTCCTGGAGTGTTGCACTCGTATTCTAATCTAGTAGCTTTTGAATTCACCAAAAATATCGTCCAAAAGGCTGCTCCTAATGTGCTCTTGTTCATTGGTGGCCTTGGTGATGGCTTGTTAACAGTGCCATATCTCAATAATTTGGCAGACAAAGTCGACAAATTATCGGGTCCTAACGGCAATTGGGTTCTTGTACAAGCATTGATCCAATCTTCATATAAAGGGTGGGGTCAGGGCTCTCTCAAACGTGACATTGAAGATCTCAACAAACTTGTGAAATATTTGAGATCAGAAGAGGGAGGCTACCGTCAAAAAATCGTCCTCATGGGCCATCTGACTGGCTGCCAGGATACAATGGAATACTTAACTAAGATATGTAGCAACCCAGAGGTTCAGCAGGAATCTATGTTGGATGGTGCTATCTTACAGGCTTCTGTATCTGATAGAGAGTTTTTGGTAGTCGATAAGGGCGCCAACGCCGTGCAATCGCTTGTCCAAGAATGCCACGACGAGTACATTGCAAAGGGAAGATTAACGGAGGTATTGCCTGCAAAATTTAACATTTTAGGAGTAGCAATGTCAGCTTATCGATTCTACTCACTTGCAGCACCTCATGGAGACGACGATTATTTCTCTTCCGACTTGACATTTGAAGATTTCCGTCATACTTTTGGCATTGTGAATGCTCCTCTCTTAGTGCTTTATGGAGGGAAGGACGAATTTGTACCAGATCACGTTGATCGCCATGCACTCGTGAAGGTATGGGAAGCATCTACTGATCCCTACTACTGGAGCAAATACAGTAAAGTTGTACCTGGCGCTACTCATAACGTTGGCCCTAATTCTGACCCAGGTGCAGAAGACGATTTACTTGATACAATTGCTAACTTCATTAATAGCCTCAATTAAAAGAAAAAACAATGGGAAATTACAGATTCCAATGATATACTCAATCTATCGTCTATATAAATATGCTAATAAATAGATGCCTATACTTCAAGAATGATGTGTAACTCTATACTTTTTGACTTTTAGGAACAACTTATCGCAGTACTCCTGAAAGCTGATTTCATCTGACAACACTGATCCATACTGTTTCTCTTTTCTGTTTGAGTTTCCAATGAAGAGAGAACCGATGGATTTCCACAAACTGTCAGAATCCTTCTTTGGTTCCTGGGTTGGCTGATATTCAGGATGAAGTTTGGAAGTTAAGTAACGTTCTTGAGAATGTCCACTTTGAGTGATGACCACCTTCGGTACAAATTGTCTCCTAGCCAATGTTGGAGAGCTTAAAAAAGATAAAGGCTCTTTAAAATCAGAACGCTCTTCATACACTAAATTATCGTTATTAGATGGATGAAGATCATACCTATCATCACCGCCTAAATGACAATAAACAATTTCCAAGAAGCCAGTGTCTAAAACGTAAAAATGTTTGGAATTACCAATGAAAGAGTTCTTCTCTAGAGGCACAAGTGAAGAAGTGCCGTCTTTTAATCTATATAGCTTAGGATCCATCATCGTTTTACCAAGTTCCAAATCCGATGCTAGGAACCAGTGATGGCACCACGCTGTCTCATCCGGTGAAGAATTAAATACTTGAATTAATTGGTTTCCCTTTCGGAGAGAATATGCAATTCGAGGTACTTCATTGAAGTTCTCGTGTAAGGAGTAGTCCGAAAATGCATCTTTGTAAGGATTAGACAACGTCTTCACTGCACTGTCCACTTTTAAAGAGCCAAAGTAATGTAGCAACTTTACGACTGCAAAGTTAATGTCACTACCAATTTTCTTGAAGTCGTCGAAACCTAAACTGGTATCAACTCTATCAATAAGTAGTCGAACTAATAAACAGAACCAAATATGTTGATCAAAAGAACTTAAAAGTTTAGTTCGCTGAACTATCATACTCTTAGAGTTGACTAGCTTATGAGTACCATTAGACATTTTGATTTGATGAGGTAGAATAACCGACAAAACAGTTGGCTTTTTTACAGTGGTGATTTGAAGAATTGTCTCTTTCTTTTCAGGATCCCAATACGTTAACTGAAACTGAACAAATACATCCTTGATTCCGCCGGCCTCAAGTTCACTTGAAGAGGATACAGTATTGACATCAAAGAAAAATGCTAAAGTGTCCAAATCTCGTATAGTATTAATACTCCACCTATTCGTAAATGATTTCTTTTTTGTTGCCGAATCGTATGGTCCTAAAGTATCAGCGATCACCTCATGATGCTTCGAATACAAATTGTCTGATTGATACAATGATGGCAACGTGTGAGCATGGCCAATTAATTTTGCAATCTTTAATCCTGATGAAGTTATAACTGAGATTTCACCGTTATAACCCATTGGAGTACCTATTGATTTTAGCAACAAGGCCCGAAAATGCCGATTATAGTTTTCAGTTATATGTAATGAGCCATTAGTCTCCAGAGCCAATGACTTCATTTCGTAAATACCACATTGATCGGAACTAACTGCAAACAAGTTGAAACTCCAACGTGGGCTTCTCGGATTAATAGTAAAATCAGTCGGTTTTGAAGCAACCTTATAAGCAACAGATAAAGCAGAGTCTATCAGCAAGCCGCATCCAATAAGAGCTAATGTTTTATAAAACTTCAGAGATTCAGAATAGTTACCAGCTTGAAGCTGGGCAACATCATGGTGCGAACGAATATGACGGACCGGTCCCTCATTATCTACAATAAGTCCGGGATTCAAAGTTGCAGGCCCACTGAGGAAGCAATATACCTGACCGCAAAGGCTTCTTGCAATTCCCTGAGAGAGAAAGATCGAAGATAAATATAGCGCTAGTCCCGTACAAGTTTCAGGCCTCAGGCTCGATGTGATTGTGGGGGTGAAATTATTGATGTAAGCTCTCAATTTGGAGCGATTTGAATCACTAAGTGCCATTAGATACTGATTCCCTTCATATGCACTTTCGTTGCTGTTAAATTTTACCTTTATCAATTCTAACACGGATTGAATTGCCGAGGGTGAAAAATAGGTTTCATTTTTCACTGCTTCTTTTGAGTTCCCTTCGTCAAGATTTGACAGAAGAACACTTTCAGGAGTGAAGACTACAAAATCGGAATCTTCTACATTGTGCAAGTAAACCTTACTGTTGAAGGTGATTAAACCAACGAAAGCTTCGGCGGGCAATAAATCCAAAGCCTCTAATAGTGATTCTTTCATTCCTAAAAGAGGGTCCTTAAAGGCAACCATATCTTGCTCATGCTGGTATAGATCAATTACAAATAGGTGTATTTGAGGAATTACGTTCGAACTTCCACTAACAATATCTCGAGGAAGTTCAAATCTCACAGTCGATTGATCCAGAATAAATTTTTGGGGAATCTGATTATCACCTTGCAGTATATCTAAATGTCTAGGAAATGGATTCATTTTAGTGCAAAAAGGGCACTTCCACGAATTAGCAGCTCGATTGAGGAAAATATGTCGGTTGATGAAAGCTAGGCAGCTCAGACATCGAAGGGGAATGTAGTCCGAATTGATTTGAATGTTTTCATTTTTATTTGAGGTATACAAACAACCTATAGGAGTCACTAGTTGAGACAGTTGAAGTCTTGTGGATGGAAATACATTCCAATTGAACTGAACGTCGGGCATAAGCGATAAGCGACTGGCTTATCGACTTATCTCTTGAAGACCTCCAATGCACCAAAAGTGATGAAAAATAGACCCTTTTTTGGGAAATAAACGACAAAACGGCCGCAGCTACCAATGGGTCTACTAGGGCCTCTACTTGATCTTTTATACGTCCACAGAATACTGTGAATTACTAGGTTAATTTAGCTGGGGTATCTGTATATTGAGAAACTGAGTCTTATTCGTTCATGGATGAAAGACATCACGCTATTCCGATATAGTGTAACGGCTAGCACGGTTCGCTTTCACCGAGCAGACCCGGGTTCGACTCCCGGTATCGGAGTATTTTTTTGCTGCCCTAAAAATCGCGATGAGCATCAAGCATCGCAGTATCTTCAGAGTCTACTTCGATATACATTTTTATTTTTTCTAAATTACTAAAGATGGCTGTCAGACAATCCAAAACCTCCAAAAGGAACAAGACTCAGAATCAAACCAGAAAGGTCGAGCTGGAGGTCACCACCGATTCTGCTGCTCGTAATCTTCTTGAGAATCAACCTAAGTTAACTGAAAAATCCAAAGTAAAGAAACCATCCAAACTTGCAGTAAAGAAGCAACAGGCCAAAATAAGATTGTATGGTGCTAAGAATGGAAAAGAATACAAAGAGAATGAACTTGACATCCCAAACTTAAATAGAGCCATTGTTCCTGGGGTTAAAGCTAAGAAAGGTAAGAAGGGAAAAGTATTTGTTGAAGACAATGACGCTTTAACCTTAAATAGGCTCGTAAAGTCTATCAATGACAAACATGACCAAGTGAATGAGAGTAAATTGGAGAAGTCAAGGCGATTAGAAGAGATCAGAGAACTTAAACGCCAAGAGATCGAGAAGAAAGAACAACAGAAGGTGAATAAGTTGGAAGACAAGAAGAAGGAATTGAAAAATAAAGCTTCTGTCGCCAGAGCTAACAGAAGAAAGAACGCCAAAGCGGCAGCACGGGAGGCTGAGGATACTGATACACCAAAAAAGAAGAAGGTTTCTTTTGCCTAAAAATATCTACAGTCTATCAATTGCATTAATCCCCAAGGGAAACATTCGTAACTATTTACATATAAATTTTTGTAGAGCTCAAAATGCTAATCTACGTCTTCTAAACGCTTCTTTCCGCTTCTTGTTGTAGTAGTACCCGTATCCAATACCAGCAATAGATCCCCCAATGTGAGCAGCATAGTCATGGACACCCCATCTAAGCAAAACACCAGCTGCGTTGTATGCTACAGTCCCCAAGAATAAGATCCAGGCTCCACCCGGGACGGGAATGAAGAAAAATGCCAAAGGTGCTTTTGGAAGCAAGTAAGAGAAGGCACCAAATACACTAAAAATGGCACCTGATGCTCCCAAAGATGCAGTCAGCAATGATGTACGAGTCAAGGTAGGAATCAAGATAGACATAAAAGATGCAAAGACAGCCGAATTAAGGTACAATGCTGTGAAGTTGGCTACTCCGATCATGGAAAGTAACGTGGAACCAAACGATTGCAACACAAACATGTTGATTAAGATATGAGAAAAGCTTTGGTGAGAAAACGCTGCACCAACCATTGCCCAGTTTGAAACATTATCTTTTACAAGCAAGCCGTATTTGGTGAGAATCCGATGAAACTGAGGCAGCCTCCACATTAAAAATACTGCACCATTCAAGGCGATGATAGTATAGATGAGAGCCTGAGGGTTCCTCTTGTACATTTTCAAGGGGGTATAGTCAAAAAGGTACGGCATGGTCAAGGTGGTACCGGCGCAAAATGCCACCGTGAAGAGTAATGGCTTTTTCAATTGATTGAATGAACTTCTGCCATAATGTTTGTTGTATTGTTTCCACGTATTCGACCTTTGCATCAGATTGGTACTACTAAGGATAGTTCTTTTCATGGCAAGAAACCGCCACCGAGGATTGAAACCCGATTGCAAAATGGTAAGATTTGATTTCATACAATTGGTGGCATTACGAGACGAGGTAAACCTAACGCCCATTAAACCCAAGGACACAAGGTTCTTGTTGGAGAAGAAAGAGGTTCTGCCGTTCTGGAAAAGACCAGCCCGAAATGTCCCTAGCATGATGATGGATGATTTAATTCAATCTTATGAAGTTTGAGGAATTTCTACAGTGGCACGATTATGTAATTTATAGTCTGGCTGCTAAAACCTAAATTTACTATTAAAGTTGTTCGTCATCGTCTTCATCCAAGTCCATGTTTCTCTTGCCTTTGCCTCCAACTCTGGCCAGAGCAAGTTCTTGAGTGGCAACTTGATTTCTGACTTTCTTCGTCATTCTCTCAATTTCTGCTTCAGCATTATCGCTATCTTTCTCAGCGTATTGCATCACCAACCGTCTTCCAAGTAAATGGACACCTTGGAGTTGATCCATTGCATTCTCAGCTTCCTTCAACAAAATAAACTCCACAAAAGCAAATCCTCGTGCCGATTTGTCAAACTTTTTGGGAACTCTGACCGATTTGAGTTGACCAAATGCGCCAAATAATTCCACGACGTCCTTACGGGTAGCTTCGAATGGCAAGTTCTTAATGATGATCTTATTACTCTTGCTCGACTTGGAGTCAGCTTTGTTACCACTAGCAGACTGTCTGTGAGAGATCTTAAGTTGCAATTTGTGTCCATCCAACACATGACCGTCCATGGCTGCGATAGCAGTATTGGCTTCCTCCTTTGATTTGAACTCGACGAAACCAAAACCCATACTTATACTCTCGTCTTTGTTCTTAGGGTTTGGCTTCATTTTTACCAAGGCCAGAGCAAACCCAGGCAATGCATCAAAAGCAGACTCTAATTGAGCCTTGGTGGTAGAGAAGTTCAAATTCTTGACGAAAACAGATACGGTTGGGCCCTCGAAGGCTTCTTCGTCTTCTTGAGCATCATTATCCTTAAGAGCATCGGCGCTGACCTTAGCTTCCACAGCATTAACCTTTGGTTCGACAACCACGGAATCTGCTGCTGCCGGTTCGCTGCTAAATAACCCTTTAGGACCTTTCTCTAAGTACAAGATGGACTTTTTGAACCGTCTATATGCTAATTTAGTGAATGCAGAACGAGCACTAGGTGCGTCTTGGAACTCAACAATTGCTATTGTTCCAGCTGGAGGCATCAAAGTTCTCTTTAATGGTCCATATTGGCCAAACATTTCGTTCAATTCGTCTGGCGTCGTTCCGAATGGAAAATTCTTGATTAAGATGATACGGTCATCACGTTCTTTTTTGCTGAACGAAGTCAAATCAACATTCTTACTCTCAAAGTACTTTCTTACATCGCCAATAACATGAGCTTCAGCTAACGCTTGCTTAACAGCGGAATTGGAATCCTGGGCATCAACCAAGTCAGATTTCGCAATTCCCATTTTGGACGCTACCGATTCCAAAACAGCATCTGTATTCATATACAACGAATTCCAGCTGAACTGGGCTTTTGATGCTTGATCTTTTCTCTTAAGTTCTCGTTGTTTCTTCAATGGCATATTTTTGAGGTCAAACTCATCTAATCTATGATCCTTCTTCTTTTGGGCTGGTAAGATATGAAGTAAACGACCTTGAAAAATTTGCTTATCCAAAGCGTGGTATGCAGAAACCGCATCCAGCTCTTTCTTGAACTGAATATAAACGAAGCCCTTTGACTTGTTTGTTCTGGTGTCTATGGCGATGTGAACTTCTTCGAGAGGACCGTATTGCTGGAATAGTTCTCTATATTCGTCCTCAGTAGACGTGTAGAGAATATTACGAACGAAGAGTCTTCCGGTCTCCAAAATCTTTTCGTCGATGCTTTGTTCCTTTGGTGAAGATTCGAGAGACTCTTTTGTATGTGTAGATGTGTTGGTTGACTCAGCGGATTTTTCGCCTTGCAGTTCTGAGGCAGCCTCTCCATTTTCTCTCAATCTGGTTCTTCTTTGCTTGAGCCATTCAAGATCACTTACATTCTCATCAGCAGCTACCTTTTCGATATCTTCCTGAGCGCTTGAGGACTCGTTGTTATCCAATGAGTTAAGTTGTATCATCTCTTCCTCTTCGTCTTCTTCGTCGTCCTTTCCATTGAAATCGTCATATTCATCATCACTCTTGGACTCTACTGCCTCAGCGATATTGTACTTGGAATTATCTATAGTAGCATCGTCCTTTTCTTGGTCGCCATTAAGTGCAGCTTCAAGCATTTTAGCGGAGGGAGCTCCATCGGCATTAACCACAGCATCATTAGCCCATGATTTTACTTGACTGGATGGCTTCATAACCTCCATGAACTCCTTAAGTTTGGGGTTGCTCTCAATCTCCTCGTCAATCTGAGACTTACGGGTCGTCTTCTGCTTCTTGAACTTTTGCTGATTCTCAAGACGTTCTTCCTGTTCACGAAGACGCTCTTGTTTGATTCTCTGCTGTTCTTTATATGACAATGGTACATTTGGATCAGAGAATGATTTGGCTATTTCTACCAGGATGCGGAAGGTGTCGATATAGGATTGGTTGAAGTACTTGGTAGCAGAGGTCGCATCGTCAAGTGATTTGAAACCGATAAAGGCGAAACGTCGAGATTCACCATTACGCAGCTTCATAAGTTTTACGTCAGTAACATCTCCTTTCGACTTAAAGTGGTTTCTTAACTTTTCCTCATTATAATAGGGCGGCAAACCCTTCACAATGACTCTAGACATGATGGGCCTTGTACGTAGTTAAATAAAAAAAGTTGAGATGAGATGAGTTCTCCGTACAGGAAATTGCAACCCATTCTCATCACCACTGATAACGATTTTGTGGTAGCGGTTTGTACTTGCATCTCACACTGATTTGTCGACACACGAATACTTCGAGTGTATCTTAAAGCAGAGGAACGAGAAACTTTAGAATTCTAAATCCATCTTTGTGTTGATCCTAATTACTATTCAGAAGATTGGCTGCAAATTGAATAGGCACAAATAATGGAGCTAACTCGTCATATCGGAATATCAGAAACTTGCGGCGGGTCCATCAAAACTATATTATGGAAATTCGAGTGTCTCGTCAGAATTTCGTTCTTGTTGTTTGCTTTGCTTATTTGTAAAGCAATAATTTCTATGTGGTATTTAGGTACGTTTTTATTACCAACCAGACGAACAAGGACCCCGAAAATTGCTGAAAACTGTTTTTGGAACATTTGCATTTATCTTCTCAAACTAAACAAAATTACAGTCGAGGTTACAGGAGAACAACTAGTGGCCGATTCGGCAGTAGTCATATCTAATCATTCATCAATACTAGACTATTTAACAATCATATTCTTGTCTGCTTGCGCAGATGACGAACGACCTAGAGTTAACTTTTTCACTTGGTTCACGTTATGGACTCTTCCTAATCTCCGGGTTCTACGAAATTTGTATAAAGTGGATGAAAATTGGGAAATGGAGGAACAGGCAACTAGGTCATTGTTGAAGCCCATACTTGATACCAGCAAAGTTAATCGAGTAGCATGGATAATCCTTTTCCCTGAAGTAAATATCTATTCCGAAGAAAGCAACGAGAAGCAAAAAATGCATTCAAAGAAGTATTTTCTACCAGCAATGGACTCGTTATTATACCCTAGGTTTTCGTCGCTGTTAAATATTTTGACGACTCTTGAATATTCGGGGAAGTTTCATCAATTGTATGATCTTACAATTACTTACTGGAGGGTAATTGACGGACAAGAGTTACAAGCATTCCCTACTTTGTTCGATTTATTGACACCTAGATATTCGTTTTATGCCAGAGTCAGGGTAGCTTCCCAACCTCTTAGAAAAGTACCTACCAAAAGGAAGAAGCTTGAAAGGTGGTTAGAGCATACATGGGTTGAAAAAGACAAATTAATTGAAGAGTTAAAACAGAGCGCCTCTACTCTTCCAGAATAAAGTGAATGGGTACACTCCGAATTATTGACTTTTGATTTTCATCTCTCTGCACTCGGTAGAAGATATCAGTGAATTGTTCCCCTCCTATATGACTCAAGAACTTCTGATCATGGGTAATCACAATTAGCTGGAAATTCTTTTGGCCCTTTCTGAAATCAATGATACTGTTTAGTGACTTCGCCAATGACTCGGTATTCTCCAGATCGAGATTTGTTGTAGGCTCGTCCAATGCGATAATTCCACAATTTGAACCGAAGCATTCAGCCAAGGCCAATCGAATGAGGATACTTGTAAGTACTTTTTGACCAGCTGAACATCTTCCTTTCATATCCAACTCACAATCTTGTTTGTACATGACTACTCGATAGTTATACGAACGGTTGCCCTTTGCAAGCAAATTCATATCACTCTTTATTGCAATAGAATCAACATCCGTCCCCTTGTACGTCTGTTTCCACAAATCATTCAAGATCCTGTTAATGCTTTCCATCTTTAAGCTGTGATATTTCATAATAGCATTATCAAGAGCTTTTGAATAAGTTTGTAGATCATTTGTAGCCAATAGATTTGTTTGTAACTTAACCCATTCTTCATGGTACTTCAGATCAACATCTTTATACTCACTAGAAAGTTCATTCTTCAATGAGGCAATCTGGTCTTTAAGCTGTTTGATCTCACCCACTTTTCCAGCATATTCGCTATTTAAGTCCGCAATGGCAGATCGTATTGTTCGACTACGCTCATTATACTCCTCCTTCTTCCTTTGAGCGTCTTCTATATCAAGGGAATCGATTTGGTCACCAATCTCTTCTAGCTCTCGTTGTAGTCTCCTGTAGTCCAAGTTGTCCCGGATAGTACCCTTCATATTTGTTGCCTGATTTATCTCTTTAGATGCCAATTTGATTAACTCTTGTTGATGAGCTATGTCTTGTAAAATCGTCTTAATTTTATCAGTAAGATTTTTGGTTTCATTGCCGATATTTTCAAGCGTCTTGATGTCTTTTGTTTCAAATTCATTTATAGAAGTATGCAAGTTCAGAATTTCTTGATATAAGTTTTCGGCAATTCGTAATCTGTTGGAATTTTCTTGTTCTTCGCTCTCTGCTCTCTCAGATATTTCCTTCAATTCGATATCTGATTCGTGTTTGGTAGCTCTTAAGCTTTCAAGATGCGCTCCAATCTGTTGCCGCTTTTCCTCTAAATAAGAAAGATGTTCCCGCTTATCCTTAACAGAATTGGTCGCTCCCTGGATTTCGACAAGCAGCCTCTTTGCATTGCTGATGTTTAACTTCTTGTCCTTAATGCTACTTTCTAAATGAGAAACTTCTTGCAGCTTGATGAACTTAGCCTCCACCGAATCATTAATTTTTTGTTGCAATGATTTAAATTCAGCATATTTAACATCCCGTTTCTGCTGTGTCTCAAGAATGTTCACGCTAGCTGTGGCACCATAATCATTTAATTGTTGGTTAAACTCTTCAAGCTGGGCATTATTTTCGTCAATTTCACGTTTGATCCTAGCAATTTCTTGTAATGGAGCCCTGAGAGTTTCTAAGCTCGATAACAGACGTTTTTTTCCGGCAAGATCTGCCTCTATTCTCTGCCTATCATCCTCTAGAGATCTTAGCACTTCATTACTTTTGACGAGATCAATCTCCAAGTTAGAAATAACGGCAGAAAGCTGTTTAAAATTGAGGATATCTTGATGAATAGATTTAACGTCTTCAAGTTCCTTAGCCGTGGTTTTTACCTCTTGTTCTAAAGACTCTGCATTCATGCTCTTCACGTTGGTTCGCAATGCCTCTAAGAAAGTCGTCAATCCTGCCGAGTCGAACGGACGAGAACAGAGTGTACAGCACTTCTCTGCTTCTGCAATCTCAATGGCCTTAAGCTTGAATTGGTTCGTTATTTCAAAAGTATTGAGTGATTCAAGGGCATCTCTATTGTTATCTTCGAGATCTTTCACAAGCTGGTCGTAGCTGTCGATTTCATCTTCATCAATGATTTTCAAGATATTTTCCTTCTTCTGGTCAATAATATCCTTCTGAGAAGCAGCCTGCTTTCGATTTGTTTCATTTTTGGCCCTTTCTTCGTCGACTTTTTTTGTTGCAAGCAGCAATTCATCTTGAGCGATAGCAATGGATTTTGAAACAGAGTCAACCTTTGATTCAAACATTGAATTGGAGTTGTTGATATCAAAATGGGTGCCAATGAGATCGTAGAATTGGCTCTTAAAACTTTCGACTTGAGATTTTAAGATGGATTGCTTCTGTGAGACCGTATCAGAAATATATGAGATTTTCGACATCTTGTCAGAGAGCTTCGAGTGTTGAGAAATTGTGCGGTTCAACTGCTCTATCTCTACTTCTAGTTTCGTCAAATTAGACTTTGAAGCTTCAATTTCACTATCGAGATCTTTAATTTCTTTCTTGTATATTTCTGGGGTAAGTTTCTGCTCCAAGGCCTCCAACTCTCTAGTCATAGATTCCAATTCTACAATATTAGAACTGGCTTTATCTATTGTAATAGTGAGTTCGTCGATCTTTTCCTGCGTAATTTTGATATCTTGTGCACAATTTTGCTGGTTCTGCTCCTCTCTAGTGATGGAGTCAGATAATTGTCGAATTTCACTCTCCTTAGCTTGAATATTTTTTTTATTCTTAGAAATTAATTTGGAAAGGGACTTGGAAAGTTTATCATTAAAAGCTTTTAAAGTAGTGACAACCTGTTGCGAGTCAGAAAACTTGCCACTGCTGCTTTCCATGAGATTCAATGCAGAACTGATTAACTCGGCGATTTTAGTTTTGTTGGACTTGTATGCCTCTTCTTTGGATCGTAACGAACCTTCTTCACGCAGTAGCAGGTTTATTTTTTCACGAAGTTCAGACACTTCTTCATTTTTCACGTCGATGCTCTCTTGCAAAGCCTCGACTTCTTTTTCTTTCTTCTCCAAGTGAGACTCAAAGTTGTCATGTCTTGCTAAGAGCTCAGATTCTGACTCAGGTAACATTTCTATATTATTTGCAAGACGCTCTGACTGTTCCTGATAGGATTTTTGTGTGTACTTAAGTTGGTCATACTTGCTCAAAGTCTCTTGGAACTCCAGGTTCGATACAAAGAGACTTTCAGCTTCTTGCTCTTTATTTTCAATTTGGATAGCAAGTTCACTTATGTGGCTAGAAAGTTCTGTATTTAGTTCTGTCATCGAATTGATGCGGTCCGTCACTTTTCTGGCTCGTTTTCGATCTACTCGAAGATGCTGAACGCTTTGTTCGATGAATTTAATATCGTTAGTCATATCTTTCTTTATCGTTTTCAAACTATCGAGCACTTTAGTAAACTTCAGAGCTTCGAATATATCATCAAACCGTTTTTTCAAAACTGAAGCTTCACTAAGTGGCCATAGACTGTCGTCTTGATGACAGAATATTACATAGTCGAGTATAGCTCTTGATGCACCAAGATAAACAGGTATTTGGGAGTCCAATTCAGCATTTTTAGTGCTTATAGTTGCTTTGCTTCCATTATCTATCACTGCAAGCTGGCCTTCAAGGGTCTTGAAAGTATTGGCGCTTTGCCCTTTGCCTCTTCTCTTGGATAATTGCATGGTTCTCGTACATATCATGGTCTTGCCATTTACATTTTGAAACGCTAGTTTTACCTGAGCATTCACAGTGTTTCTAGCGGCTATACTGGGATCATTGACAAAGGTACCACCTTTGGAATTAGGAGGAAGGTCACCGGTTGTGGCATATTTGAGACACTCTATAATCGTCGTCTTTCCACATCCATTCTGCCCACAAATCAAGGTCAAGGGAAATCCAAACTCAATTGTTTCAGTCGATTCGGCATCAAACGACCGTATACCCTGGATGGAAAGCTTTGATAAGCTTGACATATAGTTTCAGATTTAAGGTGATGCGATTGATTGATTTCGCGATGCGATTGATAGGCTTACGATGAGCTACTATTCTACAGAATATGTTAGTAGGATTACGATTATGTATAAATCTATTAATTAATATGAGCACCAGAAAGCTTGCTAGCAAGGTTATCAACAGAGCTGTCTTGGTCTTCGACAGAAATACCGCCGAGCTCTTTCTCCAATTGGTCTAAGTTAGCCTCTGCTTCCTCTTCTTCAGCCTCATCCACTGACTCCTCGTCATCTTCTTCATCACTGTCAATCTCTTCCATGTCATCCAACTCATCTAATTCTCCGAATCCTCTGTCTTCAAAAATAGAATTTATTTTGTCTAAGAGCTCGTGGTCTTCTTCAAAACGGTTACCATTCAACTCCAATAATTGCAAGTTGTTTAATTTGTGTTCAACAGCAGTGACCAATTTCTCCAAGGCAGCTTCTTCCAATTCGTTATATTGAAGCTTCAATACCTTCAAGGAAGCGAAATTGTCGTGTTGGGCAAGAGCGTCCGATAAATGAAGCGAACCATTTGGTTTCAACAAACAGTCGTTCAAGTTCAACTCTTCCAAGTATTTCCATTTATGCAAGTTTTCAGCCAATACCAATGCCGATGGAGATGTGAACGTGTTATCTTGCAAATCCAAAACTTTTAAATTCTGGTTACGAGATAAACCGTCACGAATCAACCTGGAAATACCCTTGGGTCTGATACCATTTTGGTATAACTTCACGACTTCTAAGTCCTTGTGGTTTCTGAATCCGATAGCCAAGTGGTCAATAGACCCGTTTTCTAGTCTATTTCTACCACAGATAAACGTTTTTAACGATGGTTTGTTGGCGGCTTGTTTAGCTTTGGCCAATTTGAACAAAGAAGTTCCGATTCTGGCACCGGCAAAAGGTCCCATACCGTTATTAGAAAGAATTAAATGTTCAAGGGTAATGGCTTTTGAAAGATAGTCCTCAATGGGATCGATAGTTTGGAGTCCAAATGCATTGTCGCTCAAATTGACTAACAGTAATTGGGAGCATTGTAAAAGAGCTGGCAACAAGTGCTCCAACGATTGAGGAATCTCGGTATTCAAACGACCGGTATAAATATCAGAGAAGTCTACCTCCACCAAAGTGTCCTTGTGGGCCAAAATGGCTTTGCTTAAGGCCTCAGAAGCATCTATGCCGATAGTGTTACCCGAAAAGTCAAGCTTCTTGATTCCCGATTTGGAAGTAAGTTCCTTCAAATATGGCTCGATTATCTCCGCATTATCAAATCTGATTTGTTTTGATGCCAAAGAATAGGTGTTTTCTGGGGTGACACCCAAATCAACTTTAACAGAGGCCATACTTCGTCTTTTTTGCTGCGTCTTTGCAGTACTAAAATAAAAAATTATTATATTTCGAGATTTGGCACCCAGACACCGCAAGCATTGAGAAAGGTCGATTTGATGAAAAAAAAAAAGTGTGTCGAATAGATATAGAACAGTATTACCATGTCTGGACGTATTCCTAACCAAAAGCCAGAATCTACCTACGAAAAGATCACCAAGACTCCTGCCTTCACCGTCGCTGTTAATGTGGGATTGTTTGTTGCCGGTGTTGCTTTCATCCAATCGCCTTTGATGGACATGTTGGTTCCTCAGTTGTAGATTGCTTCAAGAGGAAAAAGGTTGAATAAGATTTAAATTGAAAGTATTATGAATCGTTGCAGCTATCTCAATGGAAATATTATTATAATAGCTTTCTTATGTGATTTCGATCTTATTTTATTGGGACATTCTGCCATATTATCCTGTCTAATGTGTATATAGTCAATAAAAGAATTGGTTAGACTAGCCATTGTATTAAAATTGGTTGTAGCTGTAAGGCAAGTTCTCTCATTCAGATATTAATGTGATAAAACACCATAAGCAAACGATTCCTTTTCTTACTTGTTAGCCACGCTTTCCTATTCATCATTCTCCGGAGGCTAAAAAAAAAAGAGTTATAGGCATAGAATGCCACCCTAAAGTCTCGTTTCTTCATATCCTAATGACATCGCTCAGGTACTACAACAACTGAGCTGCATGATAGCTTTCAGAACCAATACTTCCAATGTACGCTCTATCGCCAAACCCTCCAATCATGTATACATCATCGACCAAGAATTTGGTCCAATGCGACCAATGGGCACCTTCAGAGTTCGATGGGATCCAATCTTGAGCATCCGGATGTCTAGACAAGAAACAAGTTTCTAACTTTTTTAATTTTTTGGGGTCGTCAAAAGTTACATTAACCAATTTTCCCAGAAGAATTACTCTTGGAGATCCCGCAGGTGAGTCTACAATACCACCAGGATATGATGGGTCTACATGATCATTGATAGGATGGTCTCCAACTCGAATAGACCAACTATAGGAGGAACCTCTATTAATATTTTGTGGAGTCGATCCAATATCGACAACTAGCCAGTATGGGTCTCCGTCACTGTCACAATCGGCATAATATTCCATAGAAGAGACAGGAAGTATTGTAAACGAACCATCCGGGTGAGATATATTCTTATAGGTATTCACATTACTCAAAGATTCTCGGTTGACTAGAGTTCTGGCTATGGCAGCTGGTTCTGCTTTCACTCCAGTAACGTCAAATGGAAATTGAGCCTCAGTAGGTATACCTAAAGCATTTTTGGTCAATGATAATACTGCTAATGCGGACAATAGTGGTGAAATCATCTCAAGCGCTTATCGATAAATTTAAGCAGCTAAAGTGTAAATTTAGTTCTCTGCAGGATCCGGCCTTAACTTGAATAGGCTTCATAGGAAGAAGTAGAAACAAAGGCCAAAAGGACATGTAGGTGTTCGCAACGCATCTCAAGCAGGTGTTTCCGAAATTTGTGGGCTCATAAATCTGGTCAGCAACTACATTTTTGACATCGCCGGAGCTCGGCTCTACAAAAGGGTTCAAGCTGCCAATATATTCCCTGCATAGATGATGAAGAGTTTGAAATGTGGGGAAACAGGTTCCTGCATGAAGCTCGGGCCCAGCATGTGAGACCCATGAGTATTGAATGATGTTTGAAAGGCTTAACAAAACCGCTATATTAACGTGGCGTGATGGGCTCAGTGGTGCCACTACAGTCTTTTTCATGTCAGAATCCTGTCACAATAGCCTGAATTGGTGGATTTCTACCCCACCTTTTCTTCCGGACCACGGCCAACTTCGCGCGATCAGGCCACGACTGGCGGCCTCGGCTAGACGTTTATCCTCGGCACATACGGGACGGATAAGCCAGAAGGTATAAATTGCGGGGATTCCCAAACGGTTATATACACGGTTTACCGGCATTAAATTTTCAAATCAAAAATATTTACCAATGACCGTTGCCACTAACTCTGTGAGCTCTCTTCCAGGTCCTGATCCCCAGGCCTCCTTCCGCCAGGAGCGTGAGGGTGCCAAGTTCGACCCTCAAGAAATGCATTACTTTTTAGAAGGTTCCAAGGGAAGAGCTGAACTCGCCAAGTCGCTTACTCAACAGATGGAACGTGACCCTATTCTTGCTGCTGACTCGTCTCTCTACGACTTGACCAAAGACCAACAGCGTGAGTTAACCATCCAAAAGATCAACAGATTGGCCCGTTATATCGAGTACGACGACCCATCCGACTTCAACTTGAGATTGAGTTTGATTGGTCTTTTCGACCCACAAGTCGGTACCAGAATCGGTATTAACTTGGGTTTGTTCCTCTCGTGTGTGCGTGGTAATGGTACCGCTGAGCAAATCGAGTACTGGACCCACAGCAAAGAGACCATTCAAGTCAAGGGAATCTATGGATGTTTCGGTATGACTGAGTTGGCCCACGGTTCCAACGTAGCTGGTTTGGAGACCACTGCTACCTTCGACAAGGCCACCGACGAGTTCGTCATCAACACTCCTCATATTGGTGCCACCAAGTGGTGGATCGGTGGTGCTGCCCACTCTGCCTCTCACTGTAGTGTTTACGCCAGATTGATCGTAGATGGTAAGGATTACGGTGTTAAGACTTTTGTTGTTCCTCTCCGTGACTCCAACCACGACTTGATGCCTGGTGTGTCTTTGGGTGATATCGGTGCCAAGATGGGTAGAGACGGTATCGATAACGGATGGATTCAATTCTCGTCCGTTCGTATCCCTCGTTTCTTCATGTTGCAAAAGTTCTGTAAGGTCAGCAAGGAGGGTGAAGTCACTTTGCCTCCATTGGAGCAATTATCCTACTCTGCCTTGTTGGGTGGAAGAGTTTCCATGGTTCTCGACTCGTTCAGAATGTCCGCCAGAGTTTCTACTGTGGCCTTGAGATACGCTGTCGGTAGACGTCAATTCAAGGGTTCCAACAGTAAGGACGGCAAGGAGACCCAGTTAATCAACTACCCATTGCATCAAAGAAGATTGTTCCAATACTTGGCCCAAGCCTACGTCTTTTCGGCTGCTGCTTTGAAGGTCGAGAGAACCATTGAGGACACCTTGGACGCCTTGGACAAGGCTGTTGCTGCCAACGACATGAAGTCGATCATGAAGTCCATCGACGGTATGAAATCCTTATTTATTGACTCTGGTTCCTTGAAGTCTACTGCCACCT
Source organism: Meyerozyma elateridarum (assembly GCA_030574335.1). Classification (NCBI taxonomy): domain Eukaryota; kingdom Fungi; phylum Ascomycota; class Pichiomycetes; order Serinales; family Debaryomycetaceae; genus Meyerozyma; species Meyerozyma elateridarum. The sequence continues at coordinate 751,884 of JAJMEU010000001.1, forward strand.
GGCTCACTGCCGAGGCCATCGACCAATGTAGACAAGCTTGTGGTGGTCACGGTTACTCTGCCTATTCCGGTTTCGGTAAGGCCTACAACGATTGGGTCGTCCAATGTACCTGGGAGGGTGACAACAACGTTCTTGCCATGTCTGTTGGTAAGCCAATTGTTAGAGAAATCACTGGCTTCCTTGAGAAGGGCAAGAAGGTTAGAGGTTCTACTTCTTTCTTGAACGACGCTAAGCAATACTTGAACACTACCCCAGTTATCAACGACGTCAACGACCTTAAGGACTTGAACAAGGTCAAGAAGGCCATTGAGGTATTGATCATCCGTTTGGCTGCTGACTCTGCTAAGACTGTTAAGGAGAACGGTGGAAACATCGATATTGTTTCCCCATCCTTGGTCACCTTGTCCAAGTTGAAGGCTAACCATTACATCTTGGAGGAGTATCTCCGCAGAATCGACACTACTGACAACAAGAGCCTTGTTCCTTACCTTTTGATTGTTGGTAAGGTGTACGCTGCCACCATGGTTGTGGACCGTTTCGCTGGTGACTTCTTGACCTACTCGGTCTTGGCCACCAACGTTGTTGCCGAAAACAACTCCGTCAACCTCCCACAATTGTGTGCTGAGATGCGCCCTCACATCATCACTTTGACTGATTCATTCCAAATGAGCGACATGGTGGTCAACTCTGCCATCGGTAAGTACGACGGTAATATTTATGAGAATTACTTTGGTATTGTGAAGGCCAACAACCCACCTATCAACACCAAGGCTCCTTACTCAGACGCTTTAGAGGCCATGTTGAATAGAACCTCTAGAGAGGAGAGAGAAAGATTTGAAAAGATTGGCCAAGCCAAGCAATTTTTATCTAAGGGTTTGTAGTTCGTGTTTAGGAATGAAAGTGTTATGAGAGATCTGTTGTAAGTATAATTAGAGATGACATATTAGGATGATTCAGATTAAGCTTTTATCAAATTAGTCATATCTGCGATAAGAGTGTGGGGTTTAAGAAAAAGTTAGTAGTAGATATATATAAACTGAATATCTACGTTTCGACAATTTATTATTTGATGATAAATGACTAGCAACTATTCAACAGGACATGATGACAATTTAGAGTTAATAACATTCTTAGTGACTCTTGTTGCGAAGTATACGGAGTGCGGTGATGATGTGCGCATAGCGCTAGATAATCGTAGTCGTTTTTTTATGCTCTCCCCAAGATTCAACGAAGAAATGAACTCGTTAGCAACTTTTGGAGCAGATTTGAATGAAATTTACGATGTTTCTGTTTTCATTGAATATACCGCAAACACTCATATGTTTGACAAAATTCAAAATTTAATTTATGAGACCATAGTCCCGGGTTCGAATTTAAAGTTCCCTGAAAGAAGCGAGTTAATTTATTCTTTAGCGAGAGAAATTTATGATGTTTCCAATCATGGAAGCAACATGTTTTTCTTAACAGGATGAATTAATAGTAAGATACTTGTCTCCTTGATAAAAATACATTTCGCAGCCAAATACTAGCATTCTGTCATAGGAGATTTTATGATGTCACCAATAGAAAAAGAAACATTAGCGGGTACGAGATCTTGCAACCAATTTCACATTGGCGGAATAGGAGTTTACTTAGCCCCGAGATATTAGAGGATGTGTATGTGGCTACTGCAAGAGCATAGAGCTTACGAGTGTTCTTATTGAAAGAAAAGTGCGACATGATTGAGTTCACAGGACTCGGTTTTGAAGTTTTAGTTTGCAACTTTCTTAGTGAAGAAGCGAAAAGAGAATCATATTTAATTCCAACCCTCAGGTAGGATATCTAATATTAATCGAACCATATGTGCTCTACAATGTTGTTCTCTGGTTATATTACCTAACTCCATCATATACATAGTATCTTAAAACCGTTACAGTGCGCACATGAAGTCAGTACCCATGGGTATTCACACAACACCACAAACTTATGAAAACTGTTTACAAAACTCGGATTGGGTCTAATTGGCAGAAAGTAGCATAGCCCGGTGCAACTAACCTTGTACTGTGATAAACCACCCTCACTAGTGTTGTCTTAAAAATGGTTCCATTTAATGCAAGTCTGTCGCACCGGATATCGGATAAATGTGGGGTACTCGGGTAGGTGGGGAAGCACATATAAAAAGACACTTTCGAAAGCCGAAAAAAATAATTGAGGGTTCAGTAATTTTTTCCACGTCAATTGAATATGAGTACTACTGGACTTGTTAGTTTCAAAGATGCCCCAGATCCCGCCTCGTTAATCCGCAGGGAAAGAGAGCCCCGGGTGGTGGATATTTCAGCCATGCATCGGTTCATTGAAGGTTCCCCAGAAAAGGCAGCTCAGATTTTGCAGTTGTACAGTTCGTTGGAACGTGATCCCATCATGGCCGCCAGCTACCGGGATTACGAATACACTCAGAATGAACAAAGAGAACTCACTGCCGCCAGAATCAACAGAATGGCCCGTTATATCGAGACGGATACTCCTGAAGAATTCCACCGTAGACTTAATCTTGTGACGATCTACGATCCCAGTATGGGAATCAGGATCAGTGTGAATTTGGGCTTGTTCATGAACTGTATCAGAGGAAATGGTACCGACGAGCAGTACGAGTACTGGGCTAAACACCACGAGGAGTCAATCATGAAGCAAATGTACGGATGCTTTGGAATGACGGAATTGGGCCACGGTTCCAACGTGGCTGGATGTGAAACTACTGCGACTTATGATAAGGAAACAGATGAGTTTATCGTCAATACTCCCCATATTGGTGCTACTAAATGGTGGATCGGTGGTGCTGCTCACTCGGCTACTCACAGTGTGGTTTACGCTCGTTTGATTGTAGATGGTAAAGATTACGGTGTGAAGACATTTGTGGTTCCACTTCGTGACTCGAACCACGATTTACTTCCTGGTATTAGTGTGGGTGACATTGGATCCAAGATGGGTCGTGAAGGTGTCGACAACGGTTGGATCCAGTACTCTTCCGTTCGTATTCCTCGCTTCTTCATGTTGCAAAAATGGTGTAAGGTTAGCAGGGAAGGTAAAGTCACTTTGCCTCCATTGGAGCAATTGTCGTACATTTCGCTTTTGGGTGGTAGAGTGATGATGGCTGTGGACTCATACCGTATGTGTGCTCGTTTCATCACCATTGCTATTCGGTATGCTGTGGGAAGAAGACAATTCAAGAGTGAGTCTGCTAAGGACGGCCTTGAGACCCAACTTCTTGACTATCCTCTTCACCAGCTGAGACTTTTGCCATACCTTGCATTGACCTACGCCATGGCTCTTGGTTCCGACAGACTTGAACTTCAGCACAACGCTATTGTTGCTGAGCTTGAAAAGGCTGTTGAGAACAACGACACCAAGGCTATTATGAAGGGTATCGCTCATACCAAGTCTTTATTTATTGACTCTGGGTCGCTTAAGTCCACTTACACCTGGTTGGCTGCTGATTGTATCAACGATACCAGACAGCTGTGTGGAGGCCATGGATATTCATCTTACAACGGTTTCGGTAAGACTTACGGTGACTGGGTAGTCCAATGTACTTGGGAAGGTGATAACAACGTGTTGGCCATGTCTGCTGGTAGGACAATTATGAACAACTTGGATGTTGTTATCAATAAAGGTAAGCTGATTGAAGGATCGTTGTCGTACTTGTCTAGGGGTCGTGCTGGTATTAGCGACAAGCACGTCCTTACTAGTGTTGATGACATTAAGGATCCAGCTAAGGTTCGCTTGGCCTTGCAAACTCTCATCATCAGAGTGGCTGCTTCCGCCCTTTCTACTCTTAGAGATAACAACGGTGACTGGGACAGCGTTAGTCACCTTCGGGTATTGTTATCCAAATTGCAATGCCATCAATACACTCTTGGCACTTTTATCGAGAGACTTGAATCTAACAAAGATTCGCTGTTGAACGAACAGTTGGGCCACTTGCTCAGATTGTACTACTTGCATACCATCTTGCAAGGATTTGCTGGCGAGTTCCTTACCCACAACATTTTGCTGGCCAAGTTGCAGTCGGCTGTGGGGATGAAGTTGATTCCTGCTAGTCTCCAAGCCATTCGTCCTGCCGCCATTACTTTGACCGATAGTTTCCAACAACCAGACATGATCTTGAATTCGGCTATCGGTAAGTACAACGGTGATATCTACGAGAATTACTTTGGTATTGTCAAAACGGCAAATCCACCAATCCACTACAAGGCTCCATACTCCAAGCAAATTGAGAGCATGTTGGCGAGACCATCAGTGGAGGAGAGAGAGAGATTTGAGAAGACTGGTTATGCAAAGTTGAGCTTGTCTAAGAACATTGGCTAGATTTTGACGAATATTTGCAGTTCAGAAGTTGTTAACAAATAAATGAGAAGTCAATTGCATGTAGAAAGAATATATATGAAAAGTACAACAAAAGGGTCCAGGAAATACAAGTTTCCGTTTTACTCATTACTGCTGGCCGTCTCTTATCTCTACAAATCCTCTTGGTGGCCAAGCTGGCTAAGGCGCGAGACTGTAATTTTAATTGTTATCTTGAGATCGGGTGTTCGACTCACCCCCAGGAGATTTTTTTTTGCGGTGGCGCGGTCACCGACACGATACCACCAAAAGATCGGGTTTATATGATCTATGGTTATTAAAACTATAAAATGCAACCTTGGGAGGAAAAGGGGCCCGCTTCAGACCCCTATTTATGCTTATTTCCCCTATATACCCATGGGCCCAATTCGTGCGGATTTGACGGTCTATGACGCTAAGTGACACAAAACGAGAATGCGCCGATGCGGGTCACTCTCTCATTCAAATATCCGTTAGATCCTTAAAAGTTAAACTTGTTATTTAATTAGCCGAATCAATTGAATTCTAATCACCACTTAATACATTATGGACGCCGAAAAGATTATTTCCATCATCATTGGTACGTATGAATAGATTTTGAGAGCTCAATTACAGAATGGGACAACCAACAAGACAACATCAACAAAAACATTTCGCTAGTTTGGAGGTCGAAACTGCCACTTTTGGTCATTTTTTGTTGAAATTGGTCAAAATATGGTAGTTTCTGGCCGGTTCAAACCCTCTTGAAATTTTTGCCTATAAAAAAATTACTAACTCTAGCTCTCTTCCTTCCTCCTTTAGCAGTGTTTATGAGAGAAGGAGTTACTGCCCCCTTTTGGATTGATGTTGTATTGACGATTTGTGTATTCTTCCCTGGTATGTTGTATGCCCTTTACGTTGTGTTGAAAAATTAGATAAATTGTTATAGTATTGTCAATGTATATTTAAGCAGTGATTACTTTTTTGCAAAAAAAAAAAAAATGTAGCAGCAAGTCATTAACTTATCATTGTAGGAAATGTGTCGTCACTTCATGGTTGTGAGACCTGGTCCCTGGGAGTTCCCCCACGCAGTCGCTAGCCCTGAACATAACCGATCTCTGGCCAATCACACGGCTGGATTCAAAGATGATTTGGCTATATGTAGGAGCAGCCCGAATGTTGCAAAGATAACCATAAAGATAACCAAGGGGCATTTATATTTTTTGTGGTGAAAACAGGGAGTTTTTGCATTTCATTTAGACGGCCAAGTATATCCCCGATAATTTCGGGTTATTTCCTTTAGTTTTTGATTATATTACACCTGTCTGTCTATTTATATTTCATTTCTTCAGCCACCTACAAATTTATTTTCCATTTCACCCTGCCAAATGTCGGAAGAACTCCCGCCCTTTCTGTTCTCCAAGAAACCTATAGAGTCTCCCATCCATCCCCACTCTGCTATCTCGGAGATTATTCCAAAATCATCGTCATCTGACCTTATCAAGGAGACAGATGATGTTGCCAGCCGGCCATCAACGTCCCAGTTTTTCGATGTGGACTTTGACCAGCAGATCCGGGCTCCCCGTATGGCATTTCCCAACCATTATACATATGGTGAAAGACAAAAACCAACCTCAATAGTGAGTTTCAACCAAAAGGATGTCCCGTCGGAAACTGCCGCTTCTTCCACCAAGGATGATGATGACCCCAAATGGCAGCAAACTCAATACCTCCCGGCGTCATTCGATCTCTCGCAACCCACCCGCAATTTTTCAGTTCCTTCCGACCTTGACTTGCCGGAGACTCCGTCGAAGTTGATGATGAATTATACCGCCAATAATAATATATATCAGCGTCACGGCGGCGACACCGGCGCCCAACAAGAAGCGCTCCTAAAGGCGCTAGAGAACCTAAACAGTAATGCTACATCCGACGAGAGAGCGACCGAAACAAGGGGTCTGCCTCGCAATCTCCATAAAGATACTTCTACTGCTGGTCTTCAACAAGTATATAACCATAAGAAACCTATGTGTGTTCCTGCCGTTTTGCGTCCCAGTAACGACTCCAGCGACTCCAGCAGATCGTCTCCACCTTCGCCATACCTCCAGCTCCAAAACTATCCATTTCCCAAATCTCAAAGCTCGCCTGTTACTCCCGACGGAGCCACCACACCTAAGGGCCAAGAAGAACCTACACATATTCACTGGAAACCTAATAGCTACTCCACCTACTGCATGAAATGCTTCGATACTTTCGGCACATTCTTTACTCCTCAGCGTAAACGTAGACATCACTGTCGTTTCTGCGGTTTTATCTTCTGCTACAACTGCTTGTACAACGGCCAGGACGAGTCGAAGCAGGTGTTAATGGATCACGGTGCACGTTTCGTTGTGCCATTGCCTCGATCATACTCTGATACCCACAAGAACGACGACCTTCTACAGTACAAATCGTGCAAAGTATGTAAAGATTGCGGCCAAAACTACGCCAAGTTGGTCGCTTCTGTAACCGTAAATAACCCGGTAAAGGGCGCTCTTTCTCATATATTCGTGGAAAACCCATACACTAAACAACCTCAGGGAAATCCAGCCAAGATGTTCCCGGATGTTGCTTCGTCTCGCCAGGATCTGGTGGTCAGCGGGCCCGAACGAAGACTTTCCACCGCTGTTCCCACCGACTGGACTTGGAGTTCGTTCTAATGCCGTACTCTGGTAGTATGCTCATCCACCGCATAAGCCATTCACTTCTAGGTAGATATATATTGATCACTAATTGACATTGACACCCCTTGACACATCTTTATGTCTTATTTCAGAAACGGCCGCCAAGACTGCAGCACCGAATCTGCAACCTCCACATTGACATAACAATGTCGTGTGCGTACCGTAAAAATCAAGAGTTCGCGCGTTGACGACGTGGATCATTCTGATTAAATTGACCTCAAATTCCTAGCTTACGTGAATCGGGATTTTAATTTTTATTTTGGCGACTACTCGTTCATATCGCCTTTTTACCCACAGAATAGGATCTTTTCGCTGATATCGACGTGTTTCCTTCCTTTTTATATCAGCTTACTATCACAGTCACCTGTTGTCGTCATCCATTTTTAAAAACTCAAGTTTAAAAAGACAGCAGCCAGAAAAAAAAAAAAAATTGCCTACAAGAAGTGCATTCGCTATGTATCAACAACCCAATCATTCTTACAACTCGGCCGATTCGCTCAGAAGGTTATCTTCCAATAATCCTTTCCGTCAGGCCACCACTCGAGGAGTTCCGCTGGGTGGACTGACCCATTCGTCGAACTCAGCGTTTGATTCATGGGTAGAAAAGAACAAACGGCTCATCGAAGAGTCGTCAGACGAAGATCTGGAAAATATCAACCCCCATGAAGAAGTAGCCCATCGTTTCCAGGGTTCTTCGCCGTTAACTGAGGCGTTTCCTATGCCTAAAATGCCTGCTCAGCCAGTCCGGGCTGGCAGCGACTCCAGTGTAAACTACAATAGGTAAGTACTGTTGGTGCATTTAGTTCATCTATTTGAATTAATTGTCATCGCTTTTTTCCCGTTTTTTTAATTCTTTTTTTCCATTTCTTATCACCTCTCTTTCCCCTCTTGGGGCATTTCTTCCTTTTATGTGATCCACCGATTGATTCAGCACTGCCCAAGCCACCACCTCCTGCATACACCCTGTTGTTTTGGCCGGTTGTCGCGCGTGACGCCGCAAAAAAGGGTGAACCCTGGTGTCTGTGCAGGATGTGGGGCTATAACATTCTGGCTGCTGGTAGTCGCCGATTATTGCTTTACGATTATTCTTTCCCTCTTTTTTTTGGTCATTCGCTCAAAATACTAACAGTTAGAAGAATGTCATCCAATAATCCTTTTGCCGCCCATCTTGGCGACTCGTCTCCTGTTCGTCGAGAACACCATCCTAGCCTGCGCTCACATTCCCGCGGGGAACCACCAGCGCGTCCTCCCAAGCCCGAAGTTGCGGCTCCGCCTACGTATGAAGAGGCTGCTGGAAGAGAAAGAGCCCGTGGTGAGTATGCTCAGGAGAAAAGCTCGTCTTCCTCGTCTTCTCTGTCCCACAGAAGACACATGTCTCCTCCGGTTGCTCCATCGCAATCGTCTCGTCCACACCGCTCTCACAGTGATGCCGCTAGATCGTCCCGCCATCGCCTGAACCGTGATCGTGAGCGGGAAAGAGGCCATGAGAGCTCCCATCGTGACCGTGATCGTCACCATCGGTCTTCCAGAAATAAATCGCCAAAGAAGAGTGAGCCGGTAAAGGCTAAGAACTTGGATACCATCGATAAGCTCGACGTAACGGCGTTTTTCGGAGGTAACTTCCATCATGATGGACCTTTTGATGCCTGTACTCCTCATAGAAACCAGAACTCGAAGAAGGCTCCTGTTATGGCTTTCCCGGTTGATGGTGTCAACAGCTCGTTAAAGGGCAATCATGGTAATATCGATAAGGACCAGCAGATGCAACTTGCATTTGGAAACTACGAAGAAGGTTCTTATAAACTATACTCAGGTACTACTCCTGCTGTGATTAAGACCAACCGTACTGATGAGGATCCTCAATCTACCTTGTATACCCTCAAACAGAACCCTTCAGTCACTAACTTCGACTCTACCGGAAAAGCACAACCTATTCATGGCTCCTTGACCGAAGGTCTTGGATCCTCGACTTTTGTGGATGGTGCTCCAGCTCCTAGAAATGGTCATGATGAGTATTTGAGCGTGAACGGTGGAGGCCTTGGTAGAAAGAAGTCGTTGGTGCAACGGTTAAGAAAGAACAGTAGCAGTGAAGCCAATTCCAGACGGAATTCTAACGATACCTCAACTCCTTCAGAGGGCCGCCGAGGCTCGCTTGGAGGATTTGATAATGACGGTAATGAAAATAGCGGTTCTTCGTTGATACGAAGAGTCAAGAGTTTGAAAGTTGGAAGAAGGTGATTAAATTTAGAGTGTAGTAATATGGAGTAATAGAGAAAGTGTAGAAGGCATGCTTTGGCTGTAGTCTTTTGTTCGTTTGGGAGATTTTGGAACCTTCATCCGTACACCCGCACACCATAAATTTTTCAGATTTTTCAACTCGTCCAAATTCTTCATAGATATAAGAATGTTCCGGCTTAACGGCAGAAATGCTTCTAGGAGTGTCAGGACCTTGAACTTAACCTCCTTACGCAATGTATCGTATGCCTTACCAACCATTCCCGCATTAGAAAACCTCAGAGTAGCCAAAAGTGATTTCAATGGTTTATTCTCCAACAAGACTGTAGATGAATTATGGTTCAAAAGGGGACAACATCTAGTAAACAACCTTAATACCTTATTAGAGGAAAACCAAATCACTCCACCCGCCCATTTGAACGAACTAATTGCATCATCTTTTCATAAACCTGAACTTTATGGAATCTATGCGTACTCTTCATTGATTCATAATTTGCAATTTTTCCTCGAATCTGTCCAGCCACTCCAGAATGGACAGCAGGTTGCTATAACTAAATCTAAGCCCGAGGATTTGTTAAAGACTCCGCTGATTAGCGAGAATGTATCGAACGAACCAACAGATCCAGAACTTAAGCAGTGGATCATCGACTCATTTGGATCGATTGCAGAGTTCAGAACTTTGCTCTTAAACTCAGCCAAGGGTATCAAGGGAGACGGAACTGTGTGGTTGGTCGCTCAAGCCAACCATTCAGACCTGGTGATGAGAGGAAGAGGCCAAAGAGGTGGCTCTGATTTCATCTATTCCACCTTGGCCGTGATGAACACATATAACGCTGGCATTGTGGACGACTCAATTCGTTCTGGCCAAATAACTAGATTAAAGGAGCAAAAGGCCGCCAATGCTGCTCAATCCAAAGAGAACGAAGAACCAGCTAAGGAGAGCGATCTTCTTCAATTGGGTACTCTCGAAGAGGCAGAGGCCGTGTCTCTCTTCTCTGACAGAAAACTCATTCCTTTGCTTGCCATCGATGCATCCATGAGAAATTACATTCTAGACTATGGAGTATTTGGCAAACAACAGTACTTGGACAATGTATGGAACTGCATCGATTGGAACGTTGTTCAAGCTAGATCTCCTTCCAGATTCAAGCAATCATTTAACTTAAACTAAAATTTATCATGTAAATAATTCAAATGTACATTAAGTATATCTTTCTATATTAACGAGAGTGAAACTCTCACTTTTTAAGAACCTTCTTCACAATCTTTTCAACTTCGTCCCAGTCATTGGTGGGAACTCTGGTCATTTCGATATCCTTGAAGTAAGAACGGATTTTCATCAAGTCATCATACGATTTTCTGTCATGGACAAACGAGACAGACACACCCACACGACCAAATCTACCGGTTCTGCCGATTCTATGCAAATAGGTAGATGGATCTGGCTTGTTATCCTTGTCTACTGGAATATCGTAATTGACCACCATGGACACCGAAGCGATATCGATACCGCGAGCAAGTACGTTGGTGGTTATGAGGACCTTCGATCTTCCTTCTCTGAAGTCGTCAATCAATCTGTCTCTTTCAGCGTGATCTAAGTCTGAATGCAAAATGGAACAAGCGTGGCCTTCTTTCTTCATTTTAGCATACAACTGGTTGGCAGTGGCCTTAGTTCTGACGAAAATGATCGACGAGCCAATGGTCAATAAACCGTACAATTCAGAGAGCACGTTAGCTTTATCGGCCTCTGAATCACAGTCCATATATAATTGCTTGATTGCGTCTACATTCAACTCTTCTTGCTTCAATTCCAAAGAGTTGGCGTTAGGAACAAACTTTTCAGCATACTGTCTGACTTCATCGGGGAAAGTAGCAGAAAAGAGAACCAATTGGCAAGTTTTAGGGAGAGCCTTTTTGACTCTGACACACTGGGCTCCAAGTCCTTGGGCATCCAACATGTTGTCGGCCTCGTCAAGTACAAACACCTTCACTTTGGCGGCAGACATGAGGTTCTTTCTCATCAAGTCCAAAACGGTACCGGGGGTTCCAACGACGATATGGGCATTAGTCGTCTGGCCTCTTTCCATAGACTGAGGCACAGCCAACTGGGTTGTGACCTTGGTGAACTTACCCATGGTGGTGATGACCTCCAAGGTTTGTCTGGCGAGTTCTCTGGTAGGTGCCAAGCAGATACACTGAGTGGTGGGGTCGTTGGCATCGACTCTCGACAACATCGTCAAGGAGAATGCAGCGGTCTTACCTGTTCCCGATTGCGACTGACCTATCATATTTTTTGGAGGGTCCGAAATCAACAACGGCAATGCCTTTTCTTGGATCTTTGAGGGCTTGTTGAACTTCATGGCATATAAACCCTTCAACAATTCTGGAGCCAAGCCCAATTCTTCAAAACTCTTGACGGAGTACAATGGGGAGTTGGGATCCTCTTGCAAGTCAGCAAGCTTCACTTTGACCTCATAGGTAGAGTTGATCAAATTGGATTCTTCGGGTTTCTTATCGTCTTCTTTCTGTTCAGCCTTAGGCTCTTCGGCAGGCTCGGCAGGCTTCTCTTCTTTCTTTGGAGTTTCAGTAGTAGTAGTAGCATCTTCTTTCTTGTTGAGAGTCAACGATTCAAGGAGCTTGGATGCATCGTTCTCCACCCGTTCTTCAGACATGATGGCTTTAATTTTTCAGTTAAAGTTGATCGAGATAATATGTTGGTGTTAGGATGTATGGCATGGCAAAAATGTAAAAAATGAGCCCGACGCGGGGGTCGAACCCGCAACCTTGTGATTAAAAGTCACACGCTCTAGCCATTGAGCTAGCCAGGCACTCTTTGGCATACAATTGGTTTGGAGCGTACATAAAGGGTTCTTTAGGTTGTTTTTCAGTTCCAAAGATAAATCCTAAAATCCACATCAAGTACCTTTGATGAGCCAGGCATCTTCCAAAATTCCCCCTTCTAAGGGCGAACGATTTTACTCGCTCTGGAATATATGGGTGGTATCCCTCTCATTGAAGGCTTTACTTTTCGTGGGGTATCATTCTACCGACTTCGACGTCCATCGCAACTGGCTTTCAATCACCCATCATCTTCCTGTTTCCAAATGGTACATCGAGAATACTTCCCAATGGACATTAGACTATCCGCCCTTCTTTGCGTACTTTGAGTGGGTACTAACATTGTTCGTGCCAGATATTGTTAAAAAAGACGGCTGCTTGGACATCGTCGATAAGGGCATCTACGGCCTTCCCACAATTTTATTCCAACGGCTCTCGGTAATTGCTAGTGAAATTGTCTTGTTTGCCGCGCTCCAATGGTGCATAGATACCTGTAAGGACCGAATTGAGGCCAGAAGATACTATGTTATCGCTGCCAGTTTGGCGTTGTCTCCAGGTCTTTTGATCATCGACCATATGCACTTTCAATATAACGGGATGATGTACGGAATTTTCATCTACATGATTAACTCGGCCAGGCTCAAAAAATATCTTTTGTGTGGTTTCTGGTTCTCAGTATTGCTCTGTTTCAAACATATATATTTGTACTTGGCGCCGGCAGTATTCGTTTTCTTGTTGAGAGCCTACTGCTTGAATTTGAAGCCCAAGAAAGACGACTCACTTGTAAAAAAGATTTTGGGCCTTGTAAGATGGAAGAATACTGCTAAACTTGGAGCTGTGGTCATCGGAGTGTTTTCTGTAACGTTTGGGCCCTTTGCTTATTACGGTGTAATGCCCAACTTGTTGGCCAGGTTATTTCCATTCAGCAGAGGTTTAAATCACGCGTACTGGGCACCTAATATGTGGGCCCTTTATTCTTTTCTCGACAGAATACTTATTCAGATATACCAACGGGTGCCCTACTCGCAATTGATCTTGGAAAAGTTGTTCAAATTTGACCCCAAGGCTTTAAACAACTCTGAGCTCTTGAAACTGTCTACTCGTGGTCTTGTAGGTGATGTCGGTTTCTTTGTGTTACCCACCATTACTCCTCAGCTCACCTTCATTCTTACACTCTTCTATCAAGTAATGGCATTAATTCCTCTTTTCATACAACCTACTTTCCTTAGATTTGTTGGGGCTCTTACGTCATGTGGATTTGCTTCTTTCTTGTTTGGGTGGCATGTTCACGAAAAAGCTGTGCTTCTTATTATCTTTCCTATGACGTTCGTTGTAACTCGCGACCGTCAGTTGTTAAGTGCTTTTAACCTATTGGCTAGTTGTGGATACGTTTCACTTTTCCCATTAATATTCACCTGTGGTGAGTGGTTGATCAAAGTAACTTATACCTTACTTTGGTCTATCATTTTTTACTATCTTTTTAGAAATGTTGTTACAATTCCCAAAAGTTCTGTTAAAAGATCAGGCTACTTATTAGATCGTGCTATAAACGGATATATTTTAGGATTGGTGCCGTTGGTTACTGTGGTTAGTTTGATCGATTTATTCGAAGACAAATTACCCTACTTAAAACGATTCGAATTCCTTAAATTGATGATGGTCAGTGTATATTGCGGAATTGGAGTCGTGTCCAGTTGGAATCGATTCAGTTGGTTGTTCTTCGTCCATGAATCTATCTGGAAGGATACATAATGAAAATAGCATAAAATAATGTATAATAGTTCTTTAGAGCTAATGCTTCGTTAGACGCCTCTTGTTCAGACCAAGTCTAGAAAGAAACAAGAAGCGGTCGTGTGGTCTAGTTGGTTATGGCATCTGCTTAACACGCAGAACGTCCCCAGTTCGATCCTGGGCATGATCATTTCTTTTTTTTTGCAATCAATTATAAATTGTTGCAAATAAGAAAAAAGCAAGTCGAATAGACCTCTCTATCCCTTCGATTGCATCTCCAGCATACTTTTCGTGTCTCATCCGTTATCGGTATTGATCCGAGATGGTCGCAAATTTTTGATAGCAACCATATGTGGAAAGCTCAAGTATAAAAGGCGCAACTGAAATTTATTTAAAATCGGTAAATTATGGCGAAAACAATCACATTAGGTAGATATCTCTTCGAAAGACTCCATCAAGCCCCATTGGACTTAAATTCCATTTTTGGAGTGCCAGGTGATTTTAATTTGACTTTACTCGACAAGATCGATGAGGTCGAGGGGTTGCATTGGCGAGGAAATGCTAACGAATTGAATGCTGCATATGCCGCCGATGGTTATAGTAGAATTAAGAGCTCCCTTGGGGATGGTTCGGGAGGCTTTGCTGCTTTGGTGACCACTTTTGGAGTTGGTGAACTTTCAGCTTTGAATGGAGTTGCCGGAGCCTACGCCGAACATGTCGGACTTCTTCACATCGTGGGCATCCCTTCAATTGCTTCTCAACAAAAGCAATTGCTCCTCCATCATACTTTAGGTAATGGAAATTTCGATGTGTTTAGACACATGTCTGCTCACATCACTCAAACCACCGGGGTTGTTCACGACGAATCTACAGCTATGGCTGAAATTGACAGATGTATCAGGGAAGCATATATCAACCAAAGACCTACTTATTTAGCGTTCCCTACGAATATGGTTGATGTCGAAGTGCCCGCTCTGAGTTTAGATAAACCATTGGACCTTTCACTTCCTAAAAATGATGAAGAATCAGAAGTTGAAGTGTTGGAGAGAGTTATCGATATGATCGAACACTCTGAGAATCCAATTATCTTAATCGATGCCTGTGCTGCAAGACACGATTGCACATTAGAAGCCCTTAAACTCATTGAGCAGACTAAGTTCAGATTTGCAGTGACCCCAATGGCTAAAGGTGCAAAACATATCGATGAAGACCATGAGCGATTTGCAGGCATTTATGTTGGAACCTTATCTTACCCTAAGGTAAAAGAAGCAGTTGAATCTGCTGACTTAGTATTGTCTCTTGGTGCAATGCTCAGTGATTTCAATACTGGATCATTTTCATATTCTTATCAAACGAAAAACGTTGTTGAGTTCCACTCAGATTACACCAAGATCAGAAATGCCCAATACCCTAATGTTCGTATGAAAGAGGTCCTCAATGATCTCTTAAAGAGTCCAGATCTTAAGGAGGCTTTGAAGCACTATAAAGTGAAAGAAGTTGTCAAGGATTCAATTCCACATGCCCAAATTAAGCCAGAAGCCAAAGTCACTCAGCTGTTACTTTGGACTTCTCTTTCGTCTTGGTTGCAAGAGGGTGATACAATTATTACTGAGACTGGAACGTCATCGTTCGGCATTATTCAGACTAAATTTCCTAAAAATGCCATTGGAATCTCTCAGGTTTTATGGGGATCTATCGGCTACTCTGTGGGTGCTTTGTGTGGAGCGGTAATGGCTGCAGAAGAATTTGATCCTAAGAACAGAGCCATCTTGTTCGTGGGCGATGGGTCCTTACAGTTGACTGTCCAAGAGATCTCTACCATGATTCGAGCAAAGAACAAGCCCTACATTTTTGTTTTGAATAATAACGGATATACCATTGAGAAGCTCATTCATGGAGAGACTGCTGAGTATAATAATATACAACCTTGGGACCATCAGAAGCTTCTTGAGACGTTCAAAGCTGAGGACTTTGAGACGATTCAAATTCACAAGCAGCATGAATTGGCTGATCTTTTCCTTGATAGAGATTTTGCAAAGAATGACAAAATTAGGTTGATCGAGATAATGTTAGATACGATGGATCTGCCAGAGAATTTGGTGCAACAAGCCAAGCTTCTGGCAACTACGAATGCTGGTTGAAAAAAAAAATAGATATAGCGTTTGTTATATGTACATGATGAAATACAATATTTACAACTTTTGATGAAAGTTCGAGTCCGGAAAAAGCGATTCCCAGTCTTCGTTAAATAAATCGGATGTCATAAGAACTGGAGGACCACCGAAGAAATCAAGATCTACATTCATTTGTTCTTGTCGTTGAACATCCTCAGAAGAGTCTGTGGAGGTCATAGCCGGGGACATAGATGTCTGAGACAGCTCAGACTTATTGGACATGACAGTGCTTCCGAGGAAGTTTAGTTGATTGGAGGAGAACGACACTTCCTTGGATAAATGAGGGATGATAGGTACGTGAGGAATGGACGAAGTGTCTTTGCTGAGGTCCATGTTTTCAGCTCCAAGCTTGAGCTTAATCAATTTATATGACTTTTCAGCTAATTTCCAAGTCTTCGAGCATTCTCTAAGAATTTCAACAAAGAAACTAATAAGAGCCTTTTTCTCTAGTGTCTCTTCTGTACTTCTGTTACCCAAAAGAAGCACTGAGACTGACAAAATGCAACAATAAACGATAAAAATCGACATTCTTCTGGAGCCATGCACTTCTTTAAACCGCTTAATGCCCACGTAAAGATCTTCAATGGCTTCCATGCTAACCACCACAGGTGAAAGTTTCTTCTCCCTCCCCAGTGGTTGGTCAATACCTACAAATGGTCGGTTAAGACAAAGTACTAAAATATAATAATAGTACCGAATGGTCAGCAATGTAGGATCTTCTCCGGTAGCCTCTAAAGAAGAACGGTCCCACAGCAAATCGTCAGGCAAATTGTCTTTCCAATCTCTTATTTGAGAATTGTACTGGGCTAGATCGTCCAATCTCGAATTGAAATTCAAGTCTTCGTTGTTGCTAAAGTCAGGGTCGTTTTCTGTTCTCGTAAAAATATCATTAAGCATGTTCTCAGATATGGTCGTAAGTTTGGTGATGTTTCGGAGCGTTCCAGAAATCTTGGACATCTCCTTTTTCGATTTGATTTTATCACCAGCTCCAAGGTACATGTACTCGTCAATCCACTCTAAGTCAGGTAAGTGGTCTGTCTCCGGAATCGTTGCATCGGAAATCTTAAGTAATGAAGGACGGCCCAAAATCAAACTGATAAAATGGTCGGCCATATAGCAACCCCAGTATATTCTACTTCTAATTGCTACATCAAGAGGGCTCAAATCACTTTGAGATTTTACAAACCAAACCTCAGGATTAAGTTGAAACCCGATGTCGAATCCCATTCTAATTGCATTGCCTGAAAGCATCCATCCTGACGAGTTGGAGCCATTGCAAATATCATAGAATGCCAACAAGAGAAAACTCTGGACAGAGGTGATTGAAGGTTGATCTAGTTGAGCCATTAACGCCTCTCTAGCTTCTGTATAGTACTTATGGGACTTTTTACGCACATTTTCGTTGTTAGACATACGAGCACCTAAGGCACATATCGAGAGAACAAGGATCTTGGAGCAATACAAACTGGCAGGTTTAGGGTTAAAGAAATCAATAAGAAACGCTTCTCTAAACACAAACATGTTGTGGTCAGGATACTGCCATGTAAAGAAGAGCTTAATGCAAAGTACCACATCAGGATCTTTGTTAAGAACATTTATAGATGAAGTCTCTCGTCGGTTCACCATCCGCTTATTTTTGGACACGATATCGCTATCATAAACAGAGGTGGGACCATACACAGAACTTGTCGGTGCTGACTCGCTAATGTTGTCGCCATGGTCGCCGTTTTTGGCGGATGTGGACGAGGTTGGAATCTCATCGAGCTCATCGTTCATTACCAGCTCGACAGAAATTGAGTCCATATAGGCCACTCTGGCTTCAGGATCTAACGATTTGAACGTTTCAATAAACTTTGTAAACTGGGCTACTTGCTTCTCTAGTCCCGACACATAGTTGGCGGCAGGTCGCTTTTTTCTCATATCATCAGAAGTCCGTTCACACTCGACTCCGAATTTTTTACAGTTGGAACAGGGCATTTCGAGGTTACACTTGACCTTACGGATGCGGCATCGCTGGCAGGAAAGGGACTTTGCCACTTCCCCCTCCGCCAGTCTTTTCCTGCTTGCCATGGTGTGGTGAAAGTGACAATGATAATTGAAGGTTCCAAGAGTTGGGGTAAGGTGTATGCAGGTGCTGCAATGCCGTTCAATAGGGTTGCAGGGCCCAGGTGGAGAACAGTGAGTCAGAAAAAGGGCGATGGGAACTTGATTATTAATAGTTTTTAGGCAGTGGAATATTGTTTTTGCATCCTCTGCCTGCCATTTTTTCAGTACTGGTTTACTTCTCGTCTTTATATATGTTTTAAAAGCATGTTCTCTAGTTCTTTACTCCACCACTCGTATTTCTTTACTCTTTTAGTACTCGGCATTGATGTCTTCAGTCGTTATATTCCTAAAAGTCTAATTAAGCACCAAAATCTGGTAACTAGTGTATGTAACCACTACAATGCCCACAAACACTAATATCACATCAAACACTTTCAAGAATCGCCCTAGAGCGTGGTCTTGTGGATCCTTCTTGTAGGTCTTCAAATGAATGAGTGGAGGGTAGATATACACTAACGGAATACATGCAAAACAGCCATTGAATGACACAAACTTGTCGATATTCTTGGCATTGAGGTACGCGACTAAACAGATCAAGGTGACAAAGACAGCCCTGAATATGTTTTTAAGCCATTTGATGTTGGAGTTGTATTTTCCAGATCCATGATATAAGCGACCATCCTCGTCTTTAAACTGTCTATAGTCTTCCGAAATAAATGGATTGAACAACGTAGATTCTCCGATCTTCACTGCTGGGAAGAGCTGGAGTGGGGCGGTCAAGAATACAGCGCACGAATAGAGCACCATAATCAAGTTTACAGAAATCTGGTCGTTTGGAAGATTAAGAATGATAATCGACTTAACATTCTCTCCGAAAGCGGTGTATCCTACAGTACCTACTGCCACGAAAAGCGCCGTGATCAAAATCATACTTATCGATAAGACCTGAGGGAACTTTTCTGGATGAGCCATGGAGGCTTCGATAGGAAGAATAAGCCCTATGCCTTCAAATGACGTCACCGCGACTCCGATCAACATGGACCAGCTGTTGGAATTAAAATTAACGATATTGGGGCCAATACCATTGTCCATTAATTGAACAGAGGAGTAGAAGAAAATGATCAAAAGCCCCACCACAATGAATACCGACGAGATAAGCGAAACCAACGACAACTTGGTCAAGTTCCTGATCAACACTAAAGGAATTAAAAAGATGCACTGGATGACCACAATGGTGGCCGTGTTGAGATATGGACTATCCATCTGTAAGAAATTACGACAGAATGATGTCATGTTCTCGGCGGTAAATAGAATGTAGGTGGCTACAAATCCAATCTGGGAAATCATGATCGAGATCATAATGCAAATACGTAACGGCCTTCCATAGGTGACGTATCCAAGCTCACCAAAAGACGATAACTTCAACACTTTCTTTGTTTTGATGAGAATGATATAGCACATGAACGTCAAAAATCCAAAAAGTGACAAAGTAAAGATGGAGAACATCATACCTCCATTACAGAATGCTCGAGGAAGGAAAAGAACACCTGAACCCACAAGCGCCTTAAATACCAAGAAGTACGTCTTGGCAATGGAAGCAGTGCCTTTGGGCTCTTTTGAAGTTTTGGTTCCGATTTTTCTGGGTCTTCGGTCATCTAGCAACAAAGATTCTTCGTCAAACACATCTTCGTAGTTTCCGTCGTCATTAGCTTCGTCGTCGTCATTTAAATCTTCACCGGCGAAATGGCCGTAAATGCTTAAGAATTCCATGAAATTCGAGGTCAAAAAATTGGGGGGTTCCTGGTTTTGCTGGAGTGACTTGTTGATTAAGAACTCCCTTCTGAACCCTCCAGGCACATTTAAGTCGCTTGCGGTACTTTCACGGCGCTGCGATTCGGAAAGATAAGTAGAAAACGATGAAGATCTGGTTCTTCTGCGGTCATATTCGTCATTTTTGTTGGCGTTCTCCATCTGCTGGTAAATATACCGCGCTACATCACCTCCCTGGAGCTTCAACGTATCTTCAGGACTGACTAGGTGTTTTGAAACCGTCTTATAATCAATGTCTTTACTATTGAGGGCATTGAGATGAGATTCCTGAGCGGACCCTGGCGATACCAGAGACCCAGGTGGAGGTGAAGATGTCCGGGCGAGACTGCTGACGGAAGTATGGCTTCTCGGAGAGTCGAAATTACTCTTTTTCGACATCACAAACAGATCATTTAGTTGCAAACTGTAAGATGAAAAAAGTGAGCCTAAGTTGTGGCCGCTCACGTGATGATATAGCCGTATAGATGAGGGTCTGCTTAGCGGCTACAACCAATTGAGAAAGTGATGATGAGTAAACGGCTCATCCATACACCAAACTCTTGATCCATGCACCCACAGTGAGGGTACTCCTTAAGAAATAGCTCGGGTTTGCGGTTGCGAATTGCCGACGAGCCACAATTCCGACAATTTCCGATGGGCCTCCCGCGCCGCACCACGTAACTGTGCGAAATCTCGGGGATTAATGGCCCTCAAACAGGCAAGGTAAATATAGTCGGGTTCCGGGGTAAGTGTTCCGGGGTATTGTTTTCAGATGACAGCCCGGTCTATGGGAACAGTCGCACACTAGCCCCGAGTCACAAGGTGATTAGGCGAATCCTTAGATCCGAACCTGAGGGTCGTATTCCAGTATAGGGCAATTATTTTTGCGGGCTTCGTGTAGCAAAGGGCTCCTCGTGTTGGTATTTTTTCGTGGATTTCAGCCCTCTGTTCTAGCAGCTTCCCCTAATCGGATTGTCCCCGCCAAACTTGCCATATCTGCAATTGAGGCGACAAGGCCTGCATAATCCCCTCGGATCCCCCACGCTAAATTTTGGCCGCACATGACAGATTCGGTGCGCTTGCCGGCGTGCATTATGCACATTCATTCCAATTCGCGGGGATGCGGCGACGGCGATAGTTGCATGAAACTATAAAGTGGAGACGATATCGACTTCATCTCGCCATATTGTTTTTCCTTATCGTATAGAACGAAAGCGTTCCTCTTGGAAGTTTTATATATTCCGTTATTTCGCTTCGTTTCTACAGCTAAACGCGTTCCTGCCATCAGATCACCCATTTAATTCTCCTAAAAGAAATTCACTACCGAACTACGTACCAATTTTAATTCTTCACATCTTTTTTGCATTTTCCGATACCTCCATTTCCTTTCATCATGATTTATCCATTTGACGACATCACCACCTTGGCTGTGGGACCATCATTCTCACAGAATATCGACTACATGGATCCAGAAAGCATCGATGACTTCCACCTTTACCAGTGTTGGAGGCAGAACAATTCGCAAAGCATTAAGTCGTCGCAAGACGATATCTCCGTGATTATCCCTTCCACCATTTCCAAGCGCTTAGAAAACGTGTGCTGGAGGCGATGGTATAAATCTATAAAAGGGCTTAGCGAGATCTCGCCCAGTGAAATAAATTGGTACAAGGACCAAGATATCACCTGGCTTTATGGCCCTAAGTTCACTAATCGCTCAAGTTTTGAGTTAGACTCCACTCCCCCTTTAACTCAATACAATTTGGAGAGAAACGAAGAAGAGCAAAACTGTAACAAAGACGATGACGTTAGCTCGCAAGCAAGTTCGTTATCGCTAACTAATCTTTCCTGGTCGCTGTCGTATAGCGAGCCAGAAGAACCAGACTTGAGGTCTGCGTTGAAAAGTACTACTACTCATAGGCGCAAGTGTGTTAAGTTTAGCGAAATTGTAAATTCTCGGGAAATTATCAATGGCCGGTCCTTTGATTACGATTTCTTAGACATTAGAGCATGCGCTTGACTGACAATAATAATTAGCATTTGAAAATAATATAACTAATACATAATGAAACATTAGGCTCAGTTTACCTCATTCATCACCGTTCTCCTCTTCGGTGTAATTCCGCAACTGTACTCCTCCTCCTTGTCGCAATTATTTTCTTGCTGGACGACCCTCTTATTACCGCTCTTTGATAGTTGCTTGCTCAGCGTGGTCACTTGTTTCGGGTCTATGGAACCTCATCACAGACCCTCTGACACGGTCTCGGTGTTGTCTGTCCATTATCAGATGCAAATATCTCCCTCTTGGGAGTGTCTTCTCCTGCATCGTTAGCCCTCGGCATTGTTCTGGATGCCGCCGCGCTCTTTGCATTTTATTTCCTTCTCGTGCATAAATTTGGTTCTACCTCATCCCCACTGCCAAACGTGGCCTCATGTGGAGACGAAAGCTGCTGCATCCGCAATTCGGAAAAATCGTCGCAATTGGTACAGGCTCTCCTTTCTCCTAATGAGACTGTCAACAGCAGTAGTATGTATTGATCGTATATGAATTTGAATGACTATCCTTTAAAACACGAAACTCTAAAAATATGAAAGTAAAGCCCGTAGAAGGTAAATCTATTACGTTCTGGCCCGATCTATGATTGTTCGGTATCGAAACGTATTTTGGGGCTAATCGCTTAAGGGATGGTCTTATCAGGAAACTTGTCGCTTGCCCCACCCGAAACGCCGCGCCTTTCAAACAAATTGAGCAGTTTGACACGCATGCAGGACACCTTCGCAGGCATGCATCTCGGAACATTTCTCCGCACTCCCAAATTTAGCGCTCCGCTGCGCCTATCATTTCCTATTTAGGCCGGGACATCGCCCCGAACAGGCGTTGACTACCAAGGTGACAATACTCCATTATCTACTGTATCCACGGCTGCATTGTGTTCATGTTCCTTATTGTGTATGGAACCCGTATCTCAAAACATACCAGCCTTGCCCTCAAAAAAGTTTATAGTGTTTATGTTACCCAAAGTATATTGCGATACTCTATGAAAAATAGGGGTCGTAACTGCAGTCATCAGTGCAAGCGATGACATGTTTGGTTTTATGGCTAGAATGTGGCGCTGATCGATGCATAGCCACGTCATTCGAGGTAAGATATATCAAGATTGCGCTATATTGTGTGGAATCTTGCTTTCTTTTTCATTCGCTACAATAAAATTTTGGCACCACATGTATTCCGAGAACAAAAGAGATGGGGAACAAGTTGCCAACTTTCATAAATGAGAGGTATTCAATTACATTGAGCGAATATCTCCGATATCTACAAACGCTTTGTATTATTAATATGGGCATGTACTATCGTGTTCTACATTGTTAATAATCCGTCTAGAACATATTGTAAGTTCTTGAAAATCGTATTCGTGCTCGAGATGCTCGTGTAGAGTCAATAATGCGGGGATGTAAAACCGTTCTCTTCTTTTGCGTTTCTATTTCTTAACCAACAATGCCTCTATATGCAACACCGGTGAAAGACCTCCGGGATCGCAGCACCCTTTGTTATCGACATTCTATCTTGCAAATTTTTCATAGTGACGATTGTTGAAATGGCAAGGCAAGATTAATGAAATTTACTTTTTTTTTGCAGCAAGAATCTCAGCTGCATAATTCGACACGAATTCGCAAATTTGATCGGTCGATGGAGTTGAAGAATTGGATCACAAAAACCCCATGCAATACTGCAGGGTCTGCTCTCTTCGTGTGGCTAACGCCGGAAGTTCCATCCGATACGAAGTTTGCGGAGTGACATCATCAAAAAGTAATTGTAAGCATTGTGGGGTATAACTGCAGGGGTAGTGAAGGGGGTTGCTCGCTAGATCTATGAACTGCTATATTCGTTAAACATTGCTGAAGATCGGTTCACTCGGGATATAAACTTTCCAGATTAGTGACCGGGGTTTGCGCTGGAAGGAAGAAATATCGGTAAGAACAAAGTCTAATCAATATGATAGGTCAAGAAAAAGATCTACATATTTACATTGTTCAAAGTTAGCCCATGATCTTAAAACCTAAAAATCTTTTTGACTTTTGACTTTGATCTCAAGCTAGGTTAGCGATATCTGCATGTTTAACCTTTCCTCTTTTTTCTTGTCATGATTGTAGAAGGTCATGTATTTTAGAATTCGTTCGGACTTGTATAGATAAGCTTAACGATGTGAAGCAGGACCATTATAGTTAAAAGAAATCCCAACTGCATCAGAAATTTTTCGCAGCCGTATCTTCCGAAGTCTTTCGTACCCGGCTGTACAAGTAAAGCATTAGGTTGCAGTTTGCTTTGGCCTTTTTTCTGGAAGATGGGCTAGAAGTTATGACTTTAGTTCCTTTCCTTTGAGCATCTTTTACGTTCTCTCAAACTGCCTTACGTTTTCGGCGTAGCCGCTAAGCTCCCCCACGCACGGCTGAATCCTGATTGCACGGATTTATTCTTTCGAATTCAATATTGAAGTTCCGGTTTTATTCATGGTTCTTCTATTGCAGATATTACTTTACTCAATATAATTATTGGTTCTTTTGAGTTCTAGGATGATAAATGTAGTTGTCAGCTTGGTTGCAAGATAAACTTCCGGCATATAACTGAACAGGTATAATCTTCGAAAGAGTTTCTGGGGTGGAATCGTTTGAATCAACCAAAATGGAGGTGGAAAGATTAAGGGATACTATAAGATTGTCCTATGTACATTTTTTGACTTTATGTTAGCGATCTAGAAAAAAAAAATTGCCCCAGACATCGTCCTGTGAGAGGATTAGACACTATGATCAGGACGAACGTTTGAAATTTGGGGGTATGATTAAATGTGACGGAGACTATAACTGCATGATCCAGAGCCTTATATTTTTCTTTTCTTCATACTTCAGAATAAAAGTTTCTTAGCTTGGGCGTTTAATAATTTTTTTGGAACCATTTCTGATTTGAGCCAAATCGCGCTCTTTAAATAATTCAATTCTTTCAGATCAAATCTATGACATCAAGTATTAATGTGCGACTAGATGAACCCTCAGACGAATTTGATGACTTCGATGACGCAGAACTAAGAAATATTGCCGAACCGTCAAGCACTTCAAACTCGAAAGGACGACAATCCAATCTACGGCAAAGGACCCTCGATGGTGGTTTTGCTTCTTCTCCACCTTCTGACTTGCAATCATCTCCACAAATATCACAACCTACACTCGATTTTCCCTGTCACCACCTTATAGATTATGATTCCCTTAGCACCTATATATATCCAACCAATCTTGAAGTGAGAGATTACCAGTATAACATTGTACAAAGAGCTTTCTATGATAACCTTCTTGTAGCTCTTCCTACCGGTCTTGGAAAGACTTTTATTGCCAGTACAGTAATGCTCAATTTTTTTCGATGGTTTCCTCAATCCAAGATAATATTCATGGCCCCTACTAGGCCTTTGGTAGCGCAGCAGATCAAGGCGTGCTGTGGTATCACCGGAATGCCAACTTCTAGCGTGGCTATTCTCTTGGATAAGACGCGACGAAATAGAGCTGAAATCTGGAACTCTAAAACCGTGTTTTTCACGACGCCACAAGTAGTGGAAAATGATCTAGCTTCAGGTATCTTGGATCCGAAATCTGTGGTTTTGCTTGTAATTGACGAGGCCCACAGGTCAAGAGGAAACTATGCCTACAATAACGTGGTTAAATTTTTAGACCGTTTTAATCACTCGTATAGGACTCTTGCCATGACGGCTACCCCGGCATCTGATGTAGAGGGAGTACAAGAAATTATTGATAACTTGGGAATTTCTAAAGTAGAGGTTAGAACGGAAAATAGCATTGACATCTCCAAGTACATGAAGCGCAAAGAAATTGAAAAGATTACTGTCGGAGACAGCTCTGATATAAGAGAGTGTGCTGATTTGTTAGCTGATGCTATTGCTCCGGTGTTGAAGCTCGCTAACGAACGGAAAATTTACGATATGACTGACCCTACGAAAATTAATGCCTACTTAGTCCTTACGGCACAGCGACGCATTCTGGCAGACCGATCAATTCCAGAAGGATTGAAGTGGTCTAATTATTTTATTCTCCAGCTACTCAACGTGGTTGGGCAGTGCTTGCGACGTCTTAACATTTATGGAATCAAGGCATTTTACGATTATTTTATTGAAAAGTATAAAGAATTCACCACTAAGCATTCGAAGAACAGATCGAAGAACCAAAATGCGGTAAATTTCTACTTCCATCCGAGCATTAAAGATCTTTTGAAGCGATGCGAGGCTATTCTTTCAGGTGACGAAATTAGCCACCATCCAAAGCTAGAAGTTTTGATGGGCGAATTGGAGCATTTCAGTGAAAATTGTACTCGAAACGGTTCAAGAGCTATAATTTTTACTGAGTTCCGTCAATCAGCATTGGATATTGTCAATTCAATAACAACCTTCGGCCACGGATTGATGCCTCATATTTTTATTGGGCAAGCAAAGGAGAAGGACAAGTTCGATGAGGAAGAATTTTTGGCCAAAAAAGAGAAGAAGCGAAAAAATACTGAAGGTAAGCCGAAAGTGGGGGGTGACAATAATTCTTCAACGATGACTAGTTCTGAAATTGCTCAATCTAAAGGTATGAGCCAAAAGCTCCAAAAGGAAATTATTAAAAAGTTCCGTCATGGTGACATAAATATTTTAGTTGCAACATCTATTGGTGAGGAAGGTTTGGACATAGGAGAAGTGGATCTTATCGTATGTTACGACTCAACTAGTTCTCCAATTAAAAACATTCAAAGAATGGGAAGAACAGGTAGAAAAAGAGATGGAAAAGTCTTACTCCTATTTGCAGGCAATGAAGAGCTGAAATTTGAAAAAGCAATGGGTGGATACGAATACATTCAAAAGCATATTATGAACGGCAAGATGATCTCTTTGAAGGCTCGTAACAGAATAATACCCAAAGAATATCAGCCGATTATTGAGAAGAAATTTATTGAAATTCCTGAGGAAAATAATGAGTTTAACGAGGAAGAGGATGAAGACGAAATCATTCGAATAGCTACGAATTACATGACTCAAGGAAAAGCAAAGCTGAAGAATAAGTCCAAAGTAAAGATGCCTCCAAAGATGCCTCCCAAGAAATTCTTTATGCCCGACAACGTAGAGACTGGTTTTTCTACTGCCCTGGCCCTAATGCATCCTAAATCCGATGATATTGCCTCTGATAGTGCCAACAATACTTTGGAAAGGATCTTGCAAGATTCAGAATCATCTGAGTCAGAGGGCGAACCTAAGAATGGTCCTGCTCAGAAGATCCAACGCATAAGCCAGGTAAAGGAAACGACTGCCCCAAAGTATGTTCCACAGCGCAACAATGTTGACGGTAAAATCAGGTCCCTAGGAGTTCGTAAAAGCATTCAACCTTCAATTGACACATTGTTTGAAGCTAAACAAGAAGAGCCCACAGAGGAAAGGAAAGACTTTACAGCGGTCACATTTGCACCTCCTCTGCAGGCCACTTTTGAAGACAGCCTCGATGATGGTCTCGATGATCAGTTTCTTAAGCTTTCAAGCCTGTCATTTGCAACCAATGATGAGCCGGCTGTCGACCCTGTCTATCCATTTACGTTTTCTCCTACCGCTGGACATCTCAATGAGGATGACAGTTTAGAGTTGTACACATCTCATCATATATCATTGGTCGAAAATGAGAAAGAGTATTTTTATGGCCCGGTGTTGTCTTCTACAAACAATCGCAGAATGGCTGCTAATCTCGAAGTATTAAATATCATCAAGGAGATGAAACCTCAAGAAGCCAGAAAAATAATCTCAAAATATAGACAAACAGATGTAAATACGATACCATTTATAGAGTTCGTCGTGCCCGACGAACAATAACGAATATACTATTAATATTAAGAGACCTCATAGGATATCAAATATGCGGCTTGGAGGTTGTTCCGGAAATACAAAGGTGTTACCCGGTTATAACTTAGAAGTATATAAAGGGCAGCATCACCGATGTTAAAACCTTCATCTTTATGCAGGGGCATTACGTGAATCAGTGAGGATTCGTCCGAGATCATGTTTTTGCTAGTTGAAAACTACAACCTGACAGCTCCTTGATGCTGTATCCTTGTGGTATAGGCGTCCAGGGAATTTTTGGAAAATTTCTTTTGATTGATACTTTCTTAAAAGGTCAATTTCTCTTAAGAACTTGTCGTGAGGACACTGCAAGTTTTCAAGGGAAACGGACGTAACGAAATATGTGGGTTAGGCTAGAGTATAGATGATAGAAAAGAGTTGTAACTGCCTGGTGCCTCGCTCGATCTAATCCTAACATGACTAGATCTTGAGCTGGATGCTTCGTATCGAACGATACCGGGTAAAGGGCTAGAGTAAATAAGGTTTTCTTTGAGTGCGATTACACCAAGGCGTAGCTGGATGGTGCAATTGTAATTATAAACCATTACAGCGGATTTGAATGCTCTTTTTCCTTGTCTTTTCAGGACATTTTATGTCTTTCTTAATTTGTTGATTATGTAATTTTCACTCTACTTGATGAGATTTCAACTGAACGATTCTACTTAAGATAGCATGTTTAAGAAATTCACTAAAGAGGACGTCCATTCTCGATCTAATATCAAATCCTCTGCTCAGAGAGGTTTGAAATCCAAATTCTCCTCTGAATATGAAAAACTAGAAGAAGCCATTGATTCTGTCATTCCCAAGAAATCCCAATTGATCTTAATTAAATGTGAAGACAAGATTCAACTCTATACTTTAGACGGAGAAGTCGTTTTATTCCAACATTTCGACGACTTGATTCCTTCTTTAAAAACTGTACATAAATATCCCCAGTGTTTTCCATCGGTACAAGTCGATAGAGGAGCCATTAAATTCGTCCTTTCGGGCGCCAACATCATGTCACCGGGGTTGACTTCTGCTGGTGGTAAATTGCCCGAAGAGCCATTACCAAAAGATTCAATTGTAACTGTATATGCTGAGGGTAAGGAACATGCTTTAGCCGTTGGAAAGTTGACCATGGGCACCGACGAAATAAAATCAAAAAATAAGGGAATAGGCATTGAATTGTTGCATTACCTTGGCGATGGATTATGGAACTTTTCTGAATAAGCGTATTATTATCATCTAGGCTTTAATAAAATATATATATCTTGGTCTTGACTCATTTGAAAGCGCTCGAGTGATGCTATGTCGTTGTCAAGTGGTAGTTTTGTAGAGGATGATTTATCCAAAGAGTAGAACAAATCGAAATCAAGTATTGAAAGCTTAGTCTTTCGGGAAACAAGACCCTTCAACTTGAGAACGGTTATATCCTTCAAAACAATTTGTTCAAACTCATCGCTTTCGAAATGTATTGTAAGGTTGACTTTCTTTTCGGTAATGTGGTTTGACACCTTTGTTATTACCGGGTCCAAGTTTCTTACTTTATATTTCTCTTCGAGTTGTTTCCATCGTGAACTCGCCTGCAGAATTTCATATTTGCCTTGGCGTACCTTTGAAACAAAATACAATTCTGCCTCTTCAATCTCTCTATTCTCTAGTTTCGTACCATTAAGGTGTTGAAGGCCGTCGTCTCCGCAATTGAATCTTGCGATTAGGTTTATTGTCATATCATCAATAGTCATACTTTCGAATAAAGGATTATGGTTTATACGAAGGTCGCTTATGTTGGGAGCTGTAAGATAAAGGTTGTCCACGAACTCCCACTTGCTTATGTCGTTTCCTCGAAGATCAGCCCTATGAAGCAGGTGGAGAGTTGTATCTTCATCTATTTTGTTAATGAGATTTCCCTCTAAGTTGATGGAGTCAGATATGCTAAAGAATGATGTGAGAGTATCGAGCCTATTGAAAGACATATCAAGTTTATCTAAGTTTATATGCAAATCCTCTAACATCCCGTTGGTATAACCATTTCCAGCTATCAGTAGATGTATCAATTTCGGGAATTTTTTTACGATTTTATGCAAGTATTGAAATGGAATAAATGTAGAGGAAAGGCTTAAACTCTTGAGATTATGAAAGCTTCCGATATTGAGCGAATCTATGCCGTCAATTGGCTTAAAACGAAGCCCGTTTAAATTCAATTCCTCGAGAGATGGAATATTGTCAACGATTTCAAAAACAGTATGAAGCGAATTTACTAACGAGTAACTGATATCCAAATATTTTAGGTTCTGGAGTTTTTTATATGTGTTTAATTCTTCAGGATATGATTGCAGGGTTGAGATATTGCTGTTGTCGAGTGATATCGACGTCAAGTTAGCATAATTAGCATGGATTGAGTCCAATTTTGTAAAGCCAAGTTGTTCAGCTACCTTCGAACCAAATCGCAACTCAGGATTTTCACTTACCCTTGTTCCATACTTGTCATCAAGGGCGGCAATGAAGGAAATTCGTTCAATTATAAGCTTTCCGGAGCTCAATTTAAGAAAGGAACCAGCAAGTGGATTCGCGGTTTGGAAGTAGGATACTCCATTTAGATCGCCGTTATTTTTACCTCTGCTGGGATTATCCCACTCAACTCCAGCCACGGGAGTATCTCCCCAAACAGGAAGGGTTCCCAAGAATTTCACGGTAGCTAGAAACCCATCGTTGCTTCTAACCCTATCATTTACCTCTAGGGCCATAAATTATGAGTTGTAAAATTCCAATCTTATCGCGAAAAATTGTTGCAAAAGTATTCATTTAGCGATGTTCATTTCTATTTAGTTTTACAGCTATAAGCATTCAAGTACTACTCAAGGCCAAAGTTGTCTCCAAGTAGACCATCTAAGTCGAACTCTTTGGCCCATGTAGTTACAATTTCAGATTGCTCTACCTTAGGTGGTTCTTTATCTCCTCTCAAAGAACTCTTGGGTCCATCAATAGACTCAGCTGCGGCAATATCAGCAGCCTTCGATGCCTTTGGCATAGTCCAACCAATAAGTCTGCCATCTCTCCAGTCGTTCAAGATAGCTGTTGCAGCGGATTCCAAGTTTGGAACGCCACCCTTTCCGAGCCTTCCCTTGGATCTGGCAATGTGAATGAGTAGATGCTTACTGAATTCTTCAAAGTCACTTGAAGGTAAAGGTGGGATGTCATAGTACTTCTTCATTCCGTCGGCCATTTCAGGATCCTGGGAGAACTTCTTCAAAAGAAGCTTGACGGCAGAAATTTGGTCGGTGATTTGTTTGGGAGGAATGGCGGACAAGATAGCCAACTTGGCCTCGTGGCTTGACTTCAGTTTCTTCGAAGACCATTCATCTGGGAACACAATACCAGGAGAGTCCAAGATTTTTAACTTATTGTCTATCTTGACTTCTCTCATGCTGGTAGTGACACCGGCAATGTTACCAGTAGGGCAAGCTTTTGAGCTGTTTCCGTGTCTGCTAGTCAATGCATTAATGATAGACGACTTTCCTACATTGGGGTATCCAATAACGCCCACTACGATTGATCTCTTCAAGTTGGACTTAGCGGCAAAGCTCTTTAATGCTTGAAGGAGAGAATTAGAAGTCATGGTGTTGGAGAGAGTCTTGTTATATGAAGTAGATCCAGAGGCACCTGGAGCAGCCTTAACTGGAACAGTAGGGAAGGATGATTTAAGGAAATTAAGCCACTGCTTCAATACATGTGGAGGAATGAGGTCGACTTTGTTCAAAACAAAAATTAATCGTTTACCAGCATTTTGGAGAACGGCCTGTTCAACCTTTCTGGACCTGGTAGCTTCCGGGTCCCTGGCATCCAACACATATAACACGACATCAGAAGCATCAACAACACTTTTGAAGATTTTGTCATACAATTTACGAGACTTTTCCCATTCAGTATTGGCGCTCTCATCGATCTCGACGTCACTGATGTTGTACTCGACATCTTCTTCGGAATCATCCATTGCTTCGTCATCTACATCGTCGTCGCCATCAAAATCTTTGGCGGCTCTTTGTGCTGACTCCAACAAGGCGCCGAGACCGCCTTGTCCATCGTCCTCTTCGTCGTCATCGTCGATCATTTCATCGACCATCTCGCCTCTAGCAAGAGCCTCTTCCTTTTCTTGTCTCTTCTCTTCTCTTAATCTCTCCCTTTCTTCTTTTTCTAATCTTCTATTCTCCTCCAATTCAGTGAGAATCCTGTCTTTGTATGGAAAGCTTGATGGAATCCCTGGGTCCTTTGGCTTTCTTGATTTCCAAGTTACATCTTTTTTGGCCATCTTTTTATTCTTTCTATTTTGAGCGGCAGCCTTCTTCTTGATACCTTCCCGCATACGGGTGGTAACTCTCTTGGAGGTAGGCTTCTTTACTCTCATCTTCCACAAGTAACCTGCTGCTGATTTGCGATGGCCTACGATAAAATGATAAAAAATGCGATGAGGTCCTGCAGATGGAACTGGGATCTTATTTTGCAGCCAAAAAGAGGGAACGGAGAGACGCAGCCTTTTTGGTGGTACGATAGCAGAAGTGAAGCTTGGTTCTTTATTTCTATAAGACTATTTTATTGAGCTCAATTTTCTCAATAATTTGACTTTTGTCTGTTTTCGAAGTCCGACTTAAGCTTTGATGATGCCTTGATACGACGAGCATTATTGCGTCCCTCCAAGTCAGAGTCTGAATCAGACCCCAGTTCGGGTTCAGAATAGTGTTCTTTACCATTAGGAAGAGTTTTGCGAAGGTTCTTGCTCTGCTGATCAGTTTCATATTGGTGTATGAGATTAGGATCGTCTAGTTCAATAGCGTTTAACCTCAAAAGTAACTTTCTCTTAAAAGAGGTCTTCACCTCCCTGGCAGTTTCAGGAACCTTTTCAATTGCGTAGTGAAAAGCGTCCTTGATATCGTCGCTGGTGATTAGAACGTTAACCAGGTTCATCTCGCTCAGACTTAGCGATGCAAATATGCTTAGGAGCACAAAGAGGATCATTAATAATCTCATATTTATGAAGTTCTATTTGAAGGTAATTTCACTCGAATGTATCCCTTCTATACGTAACAGTTAATTTGTAATTATGAAATTAAAATACATAAACGTTTCAGTAATGCCACAAATGCAATGTTTTGATTAAGACTTCTGCCGCTGAATTGAAATTTCGCTTGCAGTCCTTGACAACATCTCTCTGCTATTGTTATCACCAGAATAAGCAAAATTGTAGGGACCTTTTTTGGGGACCACGAAGGGCTTATTAATAAAGTTATTGTAGGAACGGCTGCCATGTATATCTGGGCTTGGCTCTTCGAGATCATCAGTAAGATTAATGTTTGATCGGGTTCTTAAGACAGACAAATTAGTGGGACTATCTGGGAGTGATGATGGTCCTCCTCCTCCAAGGAGTCCCTCTTCGAGACTGAGTTCAATCTCAGACTTCTTCCGGTTTTGACGAACCAGAGATACCAGTAAAAGAGATTTAACTCTGGACATGTCAGGAACTCCTTCCTGTACCCTTCTCTTGAATTGACTCCAACCCTGGAAATGAAGAGATTTGGCGCCTAGGTATCTCTTGAGTCTGGAAATGCCGAAGAAATAGAATAATGCCCCGACGAACAAGATAGATAAAATACGCCAGAAGATCTTTGTAGTATCGCCAGCTTCAGTTTTACCTATTCTGCCTCCTTCAGAAGATATTTTACCAGCGCCGATGAACTGCTTTCCTGAGATCTCACTCGGAATTATTCCAACTTCTGGTATATCGGTCTCCTTATTTTTGACCTGAGATGATGCGTAAAGCAAGATTTTTCCAAGAGTCCAAGACAATTCTTCTCCCTCGATGGAATTGGCAGACTTGAATGGGGTATGTACCTTATTGACCTGTTCAATCATCTTCTGTTCGTTTTCATCTGCCTCATCAGGGACCTCGATTCCTATACGAGGAAGTTCGAAACCATCATGCAAAATGTTTATTACCCAACTGGCTTTGAAGCATGCATCTTTCAAAAACTTTTCGGGATCCAAACCAGAATACTTTCCCTTCTCTGAGTTCTTCAATATTTCAGACCAGTCACTCTCACAATACTCTTTCACTTTCTCATTAAAACTGTGGGAGTTATATTCTCCTCCGCTTTGGAATATATCGTTGGCGGTGTACCAGTACTCCGAGATTCCAACAAACTTATCCTTATCGAAATTCAATTTGGGACCATGGATACCATTAAATAAGCATGGTTCATCAGGGCAAGGAATATTCTTCAACAATAACGGGTATACGGTTTTGAGACACATTTCATGATTGCCAACACCTTGAATTTTATACTCTTTACCCTCAAGTTCGAAAGAAGTTTCTGCTCGTCGAGGCATGCAGGGGTCGTTAATGATCTCTGAGGTGCCCGGATTGAGATTCGAAAGGTTAATTAACTGCGCTAAATACCGCTTGCGAGCTTCATTAGCTCCAAATCTGAGCCAAGTATGCACAAAGATTTTCCATATTTGGCTTTTACCGTTGATGTTACGAAGAGTAACGGTCGAAAGGTCATCATGATGCTTCTCTATTTCTTTCTGAGAGGAAGGAACAAAAGCAATCTGATTTGAAGCTCCCCCCATGTCCATGAATCCTATGGATTCGTGTTGCTTGTCATTTTCGGAGTACCCAGTAAACAGACCCATGAGGTAATTCAAACTGAGCCATCCATAAATACCTTCTGTTTCTCCATCGATAATTTGGACATACTCGTCACAGTCTGGCAAGCTGAAGTTAGTCTTCTTTTTCAACGTCGAACATGTTCTCTTGAGGATTTTTGTTTGTTCATCAACAGGTAGAAGACGCATGCCGGCAGTAGCAAGAACAAATATGGGAGTATCCTTCTGTTTATCGATAGGAACTATGCTATTGGCTGTCTTGACGAGTTTCAGTAAATGATCTGACCATAACTTATCTATTTTCTTGCCTTTATAAGTTGAGATACCAGGGCTAATCTTCTTGGTCCAGCCTTTCTCTTGAACTATCTTTGGAGGTGCCGAGAGGATAGCCTCGTCCTTTGACGACGATAATACTTTTTCGGGATCTTGCCACTTATATATCTGTATACGAGACCCTGAAGAGCCCGCGTCAACCACTATCCCATAATGGTCACCGGAATTATGGGAAGGAAGCTTCATGGCTTTGTTGAATCGATTGATCCTCTCTGGTTTCTTTCGCGACTGAAATTTCGGACCTCAAAATTATTCAGCCGCAAACCCTTTATCGTTTATCACTGGCATGATCGTTCTTCCAAATACACCACCAACGATACGAGCTAAAGAACGAGTATCCAACATCCTGCCTGAGTGTTTAGCGTTAAGGACTCAGCTTACCAATTGCTCTGTAGAAAACCGTCATGATCTCATAAATTACCTTACCGTCTTGCAAGAATACCTTGAACAG
The DNA here is from genome assembly GCA_030574335.1 of Meyerozyma elateridarum. Taxonomy (NCBI): domain Eukaryota; kingdom Fungi; phylum Ascomycota; class Pichiomycetes; order Serinales; family Debaryomycetaceae; genus Meyerozyma; species Meyerozyma elateridarum. The sequence goes on from JAJMEU010000001.1 coordinate 787,120, forward strand.
CTATTCAAAGATTTAGCTGAGAGTGCTTCTCCTGACCTTCAAAGATGTATAGTTAAGGCATCTGATATAAAGATAGCTTCATCGATTCCTTGGAATGGTCTCAATACTCCAAAATCTAGAATTATCAAATCATCGACTTCCATTGATTGGACTTTAAAAATGGAGATAGTTCTTGTAGCTGCAACTGTTGCCATGACATACATGCAAATCTCCTCTCGTATTGTCGACGACTTGGTAGAATATGATCAAGATGACGCCAATGCATCAACCGAAGCTTGGACTCTTGTCACAAGGCACTATAAGAGTGCTATTTCATACACGAAATTTGCTCTTAATTGTGCAAATATTGGCGACAGTGTTGAAACTAAAAACTCCGTCGATCTTAATCCTCTTACATTCATCCTTGTTGAAAAATTAGCCAGCATAAGTATGCAATTAACGATGTTAGTAAAATCATCCTGGGTCAATAGACACCAATTCAATGATTCCGGTGAATTTAAAAACAAAAATAACGGAACCCTATCTCGAGTTGCGATATACGTTCTAGATGAACTTCACGCCTGCCAAAAGTTGATAAAAGACCTAACGGTTAACGATCTGATATCGTTATACGATTCCGATTGGACGCTGTACTTGATGTTAATGGAGAAGTACTCCACGGCGTATGCTGTTTGCTTTTTAGCAATTGATCATTACCAACAGGGGAAGGTCGGTCTGGCCATCGGCTTGATAAATTACGGGCTCCTCTCGCTTCAAGCCAAGAAGGTAAATATTCCGAAAGAAAAAAACAAACTTATCACTAAGTTCAGAACAAAATTTACATCTCACAAGAATGAGCTGTACATTAGTGAGTTGCAGTCAATCACTACTCTTAATATCGACAAGTCTTTATTCAAGAACAGCTCTGGCGCTCTCCTAAAAGATCTCGCTTTTCTTTTTGACCAGTTGATACAATTACGGCTTAAATTTACCAAAGAGAATGATAATCTCGACTTTCAACCCTTAGTCGATTGGCGTGATATAAGTACAGATACTAAATGGCCTACCGGGGCTGCTATACCAACATCGGTTATCACGCCTTTTATGCCCTCCGTTTTTGGAGTTCAAGCCTTTTCTGACTCTCAAAATCTCTCTAAATACTATTAAATATAATTTTAGTACCTAGAAAATGAATTAATGACCTTTAAGCTGGCTATAATTCTTAAAAGTAAGGTTTTAGTAATTTTGCAAAAATATATTCAAAAATTATCAGTTTCTGCAAAATTCTAAAATTTGAACTTTTATTTTTAATTTACATCTTGTTCCTTGTGCACTATATAGAGTGTAACTAGGCATAATACTCTATTGGAAAATCAAGCATAGTCAGAGGCCTGAGTGCACTAGTACCGGTTCCAAACTATCAGATTTTGTATAATAGATTATCAATTTAAGAAGATATACTCCATAGACTATGAAAATTCAGAAAATCGATTTTCAAGCTAGCACGTATATACCGTTTTAGAAATGAAGTAGAGAACTGCAAGGATTTTATTATTCATATTGAATAATTGGATGAATTATTATATTTATTCATTTGATATCTTCATTAATTATTATGATGTTGCTACTCGTAGGCTAGAATACTAAAAACAACCTACGTCCCTTCGCAAGAGAAGTCGAAGCCCAAACCTTTAAAACATAACTGAAGCAGGCAAGTTTATTCTTAATGCACTAATGAATAGAAGAAAATATATAGTGTATGTCTTGCTTCGTCATACTGTACTCAACATCTTTGTCAAAGTTATTTCTGAGGATCGTATTGAGCCTAGAGAAATAATCGACGAATCTTCTCTCCATATCCTTCCACAATCTATCGAGCAAGTCTTTCTCCAACATATCACTTCCCGTGATGAAATGCTTCTCCATCTTCTTGTAAATCTCCAGCGCTTTAGTAGAAACGTCTTTTGAGGTATATCCTGTCAAGAGAGTCTTGACATACTTTTTGTTGTAAGTTTTTGGTTTCTCATCTCCCATTTGACGCAAAGACTCATAACTGTTGACGAATTCAACTAACTTACCAATATTCTTAGATAAAAGCCTTTGGAAGTACACATCAACAACCTTGTTAAATACTGAAGTTATTTGAGTCTTTATGTTGTTGACTCTTTTAACGTTGAAAACAGAGAGCTGCTCAGTTACGTAGAAAAGATTTTGAAGAATACTGACGTTTCTGAGTTCTCTCTCCTTGTCATCAAATTCATGCTTCTTTAAAAGTGGATCATCTCTCATAAATAAATGGATGATAGCATCAGCAAGTTGTTTGTAGGTTTGGTCCAAAAGTTTTCTAATGAATTCATCAGAATAATCCATTTGCATCCGTGAAGATTGCTCCAATGAGGATTCAGTAACTAGGATCAACTGAGTCACATTCTTCATGGAAGGAAGAACACCGCAGTTGGCGACAACCGTAGACTTGTTGACAATCTCAATCTGGTTTTTGACAAATTTATTCCAGTTGGCCTGGTATTTGTCACTAACCTTCTTCAAAAGTTCCGTTGCGAATATATCGTTGTTTTCAGAGTTAATGTCAGGAGACTCCAAGTAAGAAAGGATGACAGGAATACTCAAGTCTGAAGCATTCACTTTTTGCAACAATATATTAGTGTAGCCTCCAAAAGTAGAATTCAAATTGGCGATCAACTCGTTGGTGAACGTCTTCGTTACAGCGTCATCGACTGATATATCATCCAAGGTTCGACTTCTCTGGTTGAATGGGAAACTCTTGCAATAATCGCTGAAATCCAAGACTCCGGTATCAGAATGGAACATGCTTCCCAAGAAATACTGCACCACTTTGATCAAATCTCTTGTGTTGTTGAGAATCTCTATTATCAATTTTGGATCATCAATCTCCGAGGAGTTTTTACCGGATATAGAAGCTTTAGCTATTTCTAGTGGCTCCTCGCTCTGCGTGTGTTTGTTCATCAAACGTTCCTTTCGGGCCGACAATCTAAGAGTTCTTGATCGCCTGGTCAGGCCCAGACTCAGCTCTAATACTTGAGAGATATGAGAGCCACTAGATGAAAGACGTTTCATATGCTTCAATTGATACATGAGCAGTCTCTCGATAAGGGAAGCTATATGCAGCGTAAAGGAGCTATTCAAATCAGAAAAGTCTGGCATAGAAACGTCCTTGATGAAGAACATGATACCCGAATAGTACAAGAATCTGCTTAGTTCTTTTAATAAGATTCCAGGATGGAACTGCTCTAAACTGGAATTTAATTGTTCAAACATATGATCAAGGCTCTTTTGTGTAAATGTGACGAAACTCACCGTGAAATTGTTGGCAACAGACTCATAATTAGATTGGTACTGTCTCAAAGCCGTCATAGCTCCAATATCAACTCCATCAGAAGTGTCTTCCGAATTGCTTCTCATAGTTCCCAATGCATTATGTAAATCAAGTAACTTCTGTTCTAAGGGGTCCAAAAGTTTGATCCGATCGAAACTATGAAAAGTGGCGATATCATGAAGATCATCCTCATTCACGCTGATCTTGCTTAAAATACCCTTAAGGTCATTATAAAGTAACTTCTTGTTGATTGATTTGACTTGCAATCCTTTGGAATCGTTTTCAATTGCGTTGATCTCGGGAGAAATAAATTTAAATCCAATTTCCATTTTCTTGAAAACAGTAGAGACGTTCTCGAGCTCTTTAAGGGAAACTTCCATATCTGTTGAAATATTGTTATGCCCAAAATCAAGATCGACAAGTTGCTTGACGTTGTTAAATTTTACCGCATTTAATTCATGAGTTAATTTTTTAATTAAAGTTTCTCCATTATCGGATGTTGACCACTTGATGTCTTCTAGTACTTCCTCCAAGTCGGCATCTTTTTCTTCAAGCAAACCAGTGTGATGGGATCCTTGATCTTGCAAATTGGTTACGTCGGTTGTCAAATTGTCTTGGGAATAACTTGCTTCCAGCGTCATGTTAAGATCCTCTTTTGATATATCTACAGTGATTGTATTCTTAGAAGCTTCCAGTCTCATACTACGGTCGCCATCTTTACCACCGAAATAGAGTTGAGAATCCATGAAATCCTCAATCTCTTGAATGGAAGAATCAATAGCATTCGCAGTGGAGTCCTCAATTTTCGTCGACTCTTCCATAATTCCGTCCTGACTTTTCTCGGGTTGGTTATTGAGCGAGTTTAAAGCGTATTTGTGGTAATCATCATCATCCTCATCGTCATCCTCGACCTCTTCAATTCCGAAATCTGGTGAGCCTATAGCAGATTGACGTTTGATAGAGTTACCAGCCAGCTTCTGTCTTCTGTGAGAAGCTCCTCGTTGAGGTGAACCCAGGAGTTCTTGCTCTAACTTCATACCTAACGCAGCTGACAGTTCCCAATTATCAGAAACTTGTCTTTGTTGCGCATCCTTTTGAGGACTAGGCAACTGCTGTTTGTAGTTCCGCAACGGTGAGCTTCGGCCACCACTGCTTCGAACATAGTCCTGCAATCTTTCAGGCAGGTAAGGCTCTTTTCCAGAAGACGATGATCCTGGTTCGTTGCTTGTGAACACAAAACTATGAGTATCAATGTTAGAATCCTCCGACTTTCTCGACTTAGAAAGGCTGTGATGAGAAGGATCAGTGCCATTTCCGCTACTTTGACTCTGCAAAGTTTTGAGGCCAGATTGTCCTCTCTCTGGCTGAGTTCTAGAATAGTCAGAGTGCAGATCATTTACACTTGTTAAAGAGGAGTTTGCCAGAGGACGATCTACCAGCATTACATTCATTGGCTTTGCCGGCAACTTCCCGTCTGCAGTGAAGTCTATTTCTCCATATAAATCCTCGATTGAAGAAGACTGGGGCTGTGGAGGTAAAACAGGATTAGGCAAATTCTTTCTTTTGAGAGATCTAGTTTTTAATAAATGAGGATTAGGCTTCGGGCCATCCATAGCAGCGTTCTCTGAGGTATTAGGGTCACTGGCTGGATTTGTAGATGGGCGACGAAGTGATTGAACCGGAGGAAGCTTCAAGTCATGAACAGTATAGCCGTTAAGCACAGGGTACCGGCCAGTAAATGTACCAAAAGCCTGTGCTAAGTGGCGAGCAAACTTCACTGATCTGTCCGGTCCTTCAGATATGAGCCAATAGTAGTCCTTGTTAAGCGTCAATATTATGCCACTTTCGCCTGCTCGTGTGATTGCTTTTAATTCGTCCATGTCCCATGTTCTTCCTATCTGGAACACATTTTTAGGTTCATTGAACTTTCCCTTCTGTATTAAGGCTCTTCCTGTATGCCTTGAGCAAATAGTCAAGATACGGTCCTTAACTGAACCAATCTGATCGGGATGAAGATTACTAGGAGGAGGTTGAGAAGGGTATTGAGAGTACTCTTTGATGTTCACGTGGGTTTGATACGATGCTTCTGTGACTCTTTTTCCGTTGTTGTCTACAATTACCTTAGAATAACAATCAGCAATGATCTTGTCGGCTGTCATGCGTCGGATTCTGGCAGGGTCTTGTGCTCCTGCTGCCAGCGCAGGCGGACGATGTCCCATTGGTTTGGGCCCTCCGAAGCCAGGGGCTTGTCCTGGCCCAGGACCTTGAGGCACACCAGGACGAGCCAATGGATTGGGTGGAATACCATGATTTCGAGGTGGAGCACCTCGAGGATAATTCATAACTCAAGCGATCTTGGAAAACGAATGAAATGGACTGAGTGATCTCAACAAGTAATGAAGATTTTTTAAAGTTTTAAAAATAATTACTATATTCCTATTGCCCATATGACCAATTGGGGAGAGCTAAGGAAAGGAATAGTAGATGGACAATGGGTAATGTGTTCGATTTCCAACCAAATCTGGAGGGCTATAGCTTGTTTTTTTCGATTCCGCGATAATTTGCAGGACAGATCAACAGAGGAAGTGTGGGAAAAATGGAGAATCGATAAACGAAACAGACTTCATTCATCCTTCAAAAACTATTTGTTATTTGCATTCAACAATGTTGCTACTAGGCCATAAATTATCTCAAATGTTTCTAATTTAATATATTACTATTTGACCTACTTTTTACCTTTCTTCTTCTTTCCTGTCTCTTCTTTCTTCTCATCATTCTTTTCGCCAGTACTCTTCTCTGAATTAGCAGTGGCAGCGTCAATCTTGTTTACATGGTACCCCCATACATGTGCTAAGCTTTCTCCCCTTTCATCCATGGCATTCAAACGTCTACGAAGAGCCTCATTGAAGCAGATTTCTTGTGCGACTGGGAAGAACAGCTGGGACCATCCTTTCTTATAAGTTTCACATTCTTGCACAATCTGCTTGATCTCAATCTCCTGGAACTTGGCTTGGAACTCAAATTGACGGAAAACATCATCGCCAATGAGACCTTCTTGGTAAAGCTTGTTGAAAACTTGCTCATTTTCTTTAAGCTTGAGCGACCTACGGATAGCTTCTACGCCTCTTCTTAATAACGCGGCTTTCATCACCTTCTCATGAGGTTTCTGGTCTTTGGGAACGTCTGGGTCGGTATATTGCTGCTTGAGGAATTGGTACAATGATGCTGGATGGTTATCGCTGAAGATGGGCTCGACGTTGGCCAACTTCTTGATTTTGTTTCTTCTATAAATCACCGAAAACGCCACGAAGGCACCCATAAGAATAGCAACATAGAGCAACGGCGTGACCACCGAGATCTTAATCTGCTCTTGTACGGGTTCTTCGTCCATGCTGCTGGTAAGATTTTATGGTGGAAATTTCCACGTAGCGCGGAGACGTTTTATGTGTGCAGGCAGGGCACACTAGAGCATGGCAGGCAGATCAAGCCGATCAGTAGTCCTGCTGGTAAGGAGAAGAAGAAAGATTTAATGCTTTTGAATTACTAGACATCTCAAGTGGAGACAATCTCTATTTTTATTTTTATGTAATTCATCTCATTGCCTGCTACACCACGTTTATCTTTCAATACTTCGTTCTAACTAAATAGCGATTCCTCAACTTCTCTAAAACGTAAACACGATTCTTGCTCCGAACTCACCATCCTCCTCTTTTTCTGATTCTCAACCCCAAAAACTTTGCTAGTTCGTCGTAGTACTTTTCGATTTCATCTTGAGAGTATTTGGCTACTCTTTCAGATAAATTGATTTCTGGTTCCGGTTGATGTTCAGCACCCGGCTCAACTGGTTGCTCAGGATGTATAATCTCGTAGAATTCACATAATTCCACCGTAGCAAACTTGTCGAGTGCTATAAAATCCTTTATCGTTTTAGGAAATGATTCTGGCGGATCTTCACCATCTCTGCTGGTAATGGGTGCAATTTGTCCCGCACCATCGTCTTTACTCAATTGACAATTAAACATTCTTCTGATGGTTCTTTCTTCTAATGCATCTAGTTGGACCTGGAGTTCACCCACAAGCTGTACTATTTCGTCGTTGGTGATGTAATCGTCCATATCGACAGATGGGTTTCCAGAATTGTTCATGGAACTTTTTACATTCTGAACTTGCATCGCCACGAGTTGCTCCCCAGTCTTACCAATCATCTTAGATTGCTTGTCCACGAACAATGTCAACTCATCAACCCGTTTTTTCAATTCTGCAACCTCAGACATGTTATCTTAGACACTTGTGAAACAAAACCGGGTTTGGCATAATATTGAACCGTTCCCTGCAGATAAACCATGACGTCACCGGGTCGCAACCTTTACTTTAACCGAGTGATGGTAATAGCCAAGGCTGTGGTTGTTTCAGATAAGAATAACAGTTGATATAAAGATTCGCTTGAAATTGAAACAAATATCGAATTACTGTCATGTCGAACAAGGTTGAGTTAATAGCACAACACGACGAGGGTCAGACCCCTCTGGAAGAGCATACACTTGCGAAGCTTCAGAAACTCATAAAGGAAAACTCCCCAGACGAACCCCACGGGGAGTCAGAAGAGGCAGACAAGAAGGAACACTCTAAGAGTTCGAAGGAAAAGAAAGATAAGGTTTCCAGGTCGGAAACTGGAAACGCCGATGACTCCTCAGACACTCAATCTGATACTGAGTACGACGACGATGGCTTCAAAATACCGGCGGGTAAAATTCCATTGGACGGTCATTTCTCTGCTGCAGAAATTAAGCAATTGATCAAGATTGCGCAGAAGGAAGGAGTATTAGATGAAGAAGTGACTATGAAAGTGTTGAAGGAAAGTAAGTTGGGAGATATGGTGGTGATAGAGGAAGACGAGGACCTGCATGGCCAAGGTGGACATGAGAAGAAGGACTTCGACAAAAACGAACAGAAAGAGAAGGAGCAGAAAGAGGAAGACAAGAAGAAGAGTGAAGAACGAGAGAAGAATGATAGTGGCTTGTCAACATAAGAATATCAACACGAAGGAGAATAATCTGTATTATTATCATCGGGCGCTGAGGTAAACTTTCTTTTTAGTCTGAATTTGTCTTTTCATATGATCCTGACCCTAAATAGAATAATCAATATTTAAATTCTATAGATTCAATCTAACTGCATCATAGAGACTTCCCAATGGCCATAATTTTTTACTAGAATCTCTCTCTTTACTATTTTGCACCCAGATGCGAACCGAAAAATAAGACGAACTGAATTTTGTTATCGCATACTGGCTTAGCATTTCCGGGCGCCCTACCCAGCCTTCTCAACATTCCATATACATATCCAGCCATGGTGTGGTCAGGACGCTCGAATCGAATATACCTCAGAGGAATAGGCTCGCTAGGTCTCTTTCTCTTTGCTCTAACCGCCTATTTATTCTCCAAGACGTTGGCAGGTGCCGACTCTCCAGGATGCCGTATTGTATACATGGGCCCCTCGTATGCCCGAATCCATGCATTTGATGAATCACATACCAAGTTCTCCTCCAAGTACTCGCTATACTTGTATAGGGAGCAAGGAAAAGACCCAATTCCTGAAGACGGAAACGAAAGTAATTTTCTCGATGGCATACCTGCCTTATTTATTCCTGGAAATGCCGGGAGTTATCGCCAGGTACGGTCAATTGCTGCCGAGACATCAAATATATACTTTGATGAGGTCTTAGAACAGGAGGAAGGTGTCCACATCACCACAAAAAACTACGACTTCTTTGCTGCTGATTTCAATGAAGATTTCACGGCATTCCACGGTAGAACTATGCTTGATCAAGCTGAATACTTAAACGAAGCCATCAAGTATATTCTTCATCTCTATGAAAGCAAGCCAAATCCACCCCAATCTGTGGTGTTATTGGCTCATTCTATGGGCGGAATTGTAGCTCGAGTAATGTTGACTCTTGATAATTATAACGAAGATTCAGTTAAAACAATCATTACACTTGCGTCTCCTCATGCTGCGGCACCATTAACTTTGGATGGTGACCTCTTGAGGATTTATTCAGCAACAGATAGATTCTGGTATGATGGATATCGGCCGATTACTGCCAGTAAACCTACGGTCCCTCAAGAACGGTTAAAGGACGTCTCGTTGATTTCCATAACTGGAGGATTATTGGACAATACGCTTCCAGCAGACTATACGAGCTTAGGTTTTCTTATTCCGGAAACGAACGGATTCACTGTTTACACCACTGGCATACAAGATGTATGGACTCCCATTGATCACTTAGCCATTGTTTGGTGTAGCCAACTTCGTAGAAAGATCCTGCAGTTGCTCCTTGACTTTGTCGATAGAGACTCACCATCTAGGCAGATTTCTTTGAAACGAAGAATGCAAGTTGGTCGTAAAGCTCTTTTATCTGGATTTGAAGACGCTTGTGTATTCGATCAGATCGAAGAGTCTAAATTGGCAAAAAGGGTCTATACACATATTCACCGAGACGAATTGCATAAAACTGTAACTCATTTTGAGATAGAGCATACGAGGAGCCAACAAACAAAGGTTTTCAGATTGAATCAGACGGACTCTGTGTTTTCTCTTGTTGCATCCAGAATTCTGCTATGGCCGATACCCTTCTACTCAAAGAATCAAGAGCATATTTCCGTTCTTCTTTGCAATGAAGGAGATGAAATTGATAGCACAACTACCGAGGGACAGGAATCAGTCTCTTTATCTTGTGTTGACGGAGCTCGAGACGCAAATTTCATCCCCAATCCTACCGGCGATCTGTTGGACCAATCATCATATGGAGGTCCATTGGAACCATATCGCACTTTACAATTTCAGCATGACCAACTTGATGGCTTTAAATACTTAGTCTTGTCTATCGACGTTGTGGCTAACGATTTTGTGTTTGCAGACTTGCAAAAGAATACTCATTTTGAACTTAATGAAAACTTACCCACATTAATACCACATAGGGCCTCAATAGAGCTTCCTAATATCAGACCATTGGCTTCTAATATCAAAATTCCTGGAGCCTGGAGCAGTCTCTTAGCTTACAAAGTGTCTATTACGCCCGGCACCAGTAAGTCACTTAGCTTTCCTCCATTTATCCGTCAATGGAGAACAAATCCGTATGAAGTGAAATGGCATCATCATGTTGAAGATCCAATTCTGATCACAATGCATGGAATTGCCCCTTATACACCATTCAAAATAGAGAAGTCTCATGAATACGGCTTAAATTTGGAATTATGGTCTCCAAGACTGGATGCTGGACCCACAACCTTGACGATTAAAGTTGATCTTTATAATAGTCTTCGGTTGCTTGTCTTGAGATACAGACTAGCAATTATAGCATTTGGAGTTGCTATTACTTTGAGTGTCTTTTTCATTCAGCTCAAGCATTATATAGAAAGCACGAACTTCCCCAGCTTTTCATATGGTTTAAGTGAGTTGACGTCACCCAAAATAATGCTTAGCTACTGTTTGGTTCTTTCTGCGTTAACTTTTATTACTAGGAACCCAACGATTCAAAACTTGTTAAACATCATAGATCCAGTGGTTCTTCAGGACCCCAATGAGATCAACATGAGTCTTAACCATCTGTTCAAACTCAATGGTTTCTATCTTGGTTTGGAAGAGACTTATCTTTGGTTTGTTGGCCCCTTATTTTTTATTATGGGTATTGGTTTAGTCTGGGCTATATACTTGGTTGTCTACACTGCTGCCATTATCATCAGCAACTTTATTCGAATCATATTTCAGCGCAAGAAAAAGTCTGAGAACAAGAAAGAACAAGTTTCGAAAAAACCTGAAGAAAACGAGGGCTTCCCCTTCAGAAGAATTGTTATGACTGTGGTGATCTGTCTTGGAATTTCCAGCTATCTTCCATTTCAATTTGGTTACGTGATTTGCTGTGTAGCGCAAGGAATCATCGTTGTGAGATTATTCTCTGCATCCTCACCGAACAAGAGCCATATCAATTACCATCTAACTATCTTACTTTTAATGTTATGGGTACTTCCGGTGAATATTCCCGTGTTGATTGTGTTTGTTCACAATCTCAGTGTGGATTGGACTACGCCGTTTTCGTCACATCACAACTTTTTGGCACTTATGCCAATTATGTTTGCCATTGTCCAGCACAGCAGCCTCAACTACATGCCGCAATACGAGAAGGGCAAGGACGGATCGTTGGCAATGTTTGGCTACATCGGATACTTTGTTGCCTACTGCATCATCTACGGCATCAGACACACCTACTGGATCCACCACATGCTCAACTTCATGTTCTGCTTAACGACGCTTGTGGGCGATAAGACAAAACAAACCTAAGCAATTAGTAGAGACAAAGCCCCCTATGACTACAAATGACACTCTTCTTAATTATTCATTACTAATATACACAACCCATAGGTTCAATACAGATCATAACTACCTTAGTTAGCAGCAGAAGAGTACTTGGTGATAGTTCTGGTGGCCTCAGACACAGCGTGCTTAGCCAACTCACCAGGCAAAATCAATCTGACGGCAGTCTGGATCTCTCTGGCAGAGATAGTAGACTTCTTGTTGTAAGCAGCCAACTTGGAAGCCTCAGAAGCAACTCTCTCAAAGATATCGTTGACAAAAGAGTTCATGATAGACATGGCCTTTTGGGAGATACCGGTGTCAGGGTGAGTTTGCTTCAACACCTTGTAGATGTAAGAAGAGTAAGTCTCCTTTCTGGTCTTGGTTCTCTTCTTAGAGTCAGACGAGGAAGCAGTCTTCTTGGCAGCTGGCTTCTTCTCAGCGGGGGCCTTGGAGGCGGGTTTCTTCTCAGCTTTAGGGGCCATTTTGTTGTGAACTATTTTAAATTACCTAAAAAAAAATTCGATTTGTTCACCGCCTACACTCCCTGTTTATATATCACTGGCAATCAATTATTGATTAGTGTCGCGATCACGGATGCAGTGGCGGGGGAGCATCGTTACCCGGCAGAAACCGTCCGCGCGCACAGCGAGGTCGGGTCCTACAGTTTCGCCAGGGGCCTGTAGATCTCAGCACTAAGAACTATCACAACAACCCACCCTCGCGCGCGGGTATTTCTGGGCACAGTGCGTACACACCAGCCCGCGACTGCCTCCTCGCCAGCGGTCACTGCGGCAACAAACAACGCGGAGGCGCTCCTGAAGATTGAGGTTTGTTTTGACTGGTTGAGTATTTAAACTAGTGCAGAAGCCAGGTGTCACGGATCTTGTTTTTTTGATAAATCAAATTTTTTTAATACAAACACATCATGTCAGGTGGTAAAGGAAAAGTCGGATCCTCCGAAAAAGCTTCAACTTCCAGATCAGCCAAGGCTGGTTTGACCTTCCCAGTCGGTAGAATTCACAGATTGTTGAGAAAGGGAAACTACGCTCAAAGAGTTGGTTCTGGTGCCCCAGTCTACTTGACCTCCGTTTTGGAGTACTTGACTGCTGAAATCTTGGAGTTGGCTGGTAACGCTGCCAGAGACAACAAGAAGTCCAGAATTATCCCAAGACACTTGCAATTGGCCATCAGAAACGATGAGGAATTGAACAAGTTGTTGGGTCACGTCACCATCGCCCAAGGTGGTGTCTTGCCAAACATCCACCAATCCTTGTTGCCATCCAAGAAGGCCGTCAAGGGTGCTTCTCAGGAGTTGTAAGTTTCTGGTTAGTCCGCTGTTTAGTGGTTGCTGCTACAAACTGTGTATATTAGTAATGAATATTGAACTTTCTGGAGTGTAGTGTAGTGATGAGGTGATTGTAGTTGTATCATGACTGAATTCACATGATTGTTTCATTGCTATGCATTCATGGTGTCTCCTCTCATTCTGGCCCTCTCCCTATCTCTCACTGCGAATATCACATGAGTGCATCGCAACGCATATAATATTTCACGTCATACCACCGTAAGCCTTAACCATGGAAAAGTTTTCGAACTGGAGAGACAAGGGCACGGGGATATCCCCATTCATGCCGGTCCCAGAATCTCGTTCCAGTAAGCTCGCGTCATTGGCGGTATTTTGCTTGCGACTTCCCGTACTTCTCATGGCCATCGCAACCTACCTAGTGTTGCCTATCGAGGTGATTGCAAAATTTATTGTTCTTTTGCTTTTTGGCTTCAATCGCTATGATGTCACAGTAGAGGGCGTCAGGCGATCGAAAACTGACGAAATTGACCGCCTGATGCCAAAGGCTGGCGATTTCGTTATCTGCAATTATTGCAGCCCTCTAGACGGCTTCTTTTTGGCCGGTATTTCCCACACCTTTTGGTACAATATTGTGATTTTGGTGCCCAACAAGCAGGGAAAGTTATTGGAATACTCTATCTGGAGCTTCTATTGGTTAACTCTTTCTAAAAAAATCGGTGTTCCATCACTGCAAGTTGCTGCTGATTACTCTAAATATAAAGGTAAATTGGTGTTTCTCTTCCCTGAAGGTACTCCTTCCAACAACCGGGCAGTATTGCCATTTGTGAAGAATATTCCACCTATTCCTGCTCTGATTGGCTTCAACTTTAAAACTTTGGCGTTGCGTATTGCTCCTCTCCATTTGAGCACACCGATTCCCACCCTAAGTGGTCTCGGCTACTTATTCAAAGTGGTATCCCATTTTGATCGCAACAGCTACATCAAGGTAAAAATCGTTAAACATGACCGCTCCGAGTACAAAGATACCTTTAACCTCAAAGCAGCAGAGTCATCGTTTGATTTGGCTCAACTTAACGTCATTGGCGATTCGCTTAATATTGACGAAAAGACTAAATTTTACAACTATTTCTTAGATTACCAGGTAACTAAATAATTTTTATTAATAGACTTCGTTATTCATCAATATATCTCTGAGCTTCATAAATCGTTATGCTTTTCATCTTCGTTGGTACTGCGCCGTCTCTTTCTGCTTTTTCTATCATCCTCATGCCTGAGGCTCCTATGTTCATTACCTCCATGACGGTACAGACTATGACCTTTCAGGCTTTTACGTGACTTCTTTTCAATATAACTTGCCATGGGATCTTCAAATTCATCTTCTTCAGGCGACTTCTTCTTCAGGATATAATTAGCCATAGGATCTTCAAAGTCATCATCGTTGGATGGCTCGTACGTCAACAATTTCGATTCTCTCTCTTTTACTGAGTCACCTATTGCTTCTTTTGCTTTCACAGCTACCTCATATTCCACTTTGAAGTCATCTTCGTTCTGGTTTTCTCTTAATCGGTAGTATACATGATCGACTTTTATGCGCTTGTCCCAAATCTGAATACCGTTGAAATTATCAATTGCCAATACACACGATCGTACATCTTCGTACTTGAGATAACAGAATCCCCGAGATTTTCCAGTTTCCTGATCTTTGACCAAGTTAATATGAGTTGGATTTCCATACTGGGAGAAGATAGCTAGGATATCAGACTCTTCGAGGTCAGGTGGAAGGTACCCGATATAGATGTACGACGTATCTTTATAGTCCGCATGCCAAGAAGCAGAATCGCTGATATTGCGCTCTAACTCACGGTTATTTATATCAATGATTTTCTGGATGGTGGACATCCTTCTCCCAATGTTTCGATTCTTGTAACTTCGAATGAGCTCCACAGCAGCATCTCGAGCGGTGCCATATGCAGTGCGCGATGAGTTGAAAAAATTGGAGTTTGAGATTGAAGTAACCAGTAACTGTCTGCGATGCCCAAGCTGAAAGGTTCTGTTCCAGAGCTTGAAACCAAGAGAAAGAGGGACTATGAAGAAGAACTGGAGTCAGAAGATGAAATTAACGCCCATGGACTCATAGACGACGAAGCTAGTGAGACTGAGGGTGAGGAAGACCAACTTACTGATTCCTCCGATGAGGCACTCAATGCGCTTATTGGCGAAGAAGAAGACGTCAGTGAGGTGGATTCCGAAGATTTCTCGGACGAACCTGAAGATGACTCGAATAGTATAACCGATAAATTGACAAATGTAAGAATCCGTTCCCTGTCCCAGTCTTCCAACGGTGACGCCAATGTCAAGACGTTCTTTTCTGATGGCACTGACAGAATAATTAAACCTGAAATTAATCCAGTATACGATTCCGACGATAGTGATAATGAGAATTTTAACACCATTGGTAACATTCCTATCTCTGCGTATGAAGAGATGCCTCACATTGGTTACGACATCAACGGAAAAAGAATTATGAGACCTGCTAAAGGTTCGGCTTTAGACCAACTCTTAGAGTCCATAGACTTACCTGAGGGCTGGACCGGTCTCCTTGATCAGAACACTGGTTCTTCATTGAAACTTACCGATGAAGAATTGGAATTAATCAGAAAGATTCAACAAAACGAAAATACCGATGAGAACATCAATCCATACGAACCCACCATAGAATGGTTCACGTCCAAGACAGAAGTGATGCCACTTACAGCTGTTCCAGAACCCAAGAGAAGATTTGTTCCTTCGAAACATGAGGCTAAGAGAGTCATGAAGATTGTAAGAGCCATCAGAGAGGGCAGAATTGTACCTCCGGAAAAGAGAAAGGAACAAGAAGACGAGGAAAAATTGAATTTCGATTTGTGGAATGATAATGAGGACGAGCCTAATGACCACATCATGAATTTGAGGGCTCCAAAACTTCCACCTCCCACCAATGAAGAATCTTACAATCCTCCAGAAGAGTATCTCATGACAGAGGAGGAAAAGAAGGAGTGGGAAGAAATGGACCCAGCAGACAGAGAGACAAACTTCATTCCACAGAAGCATGGCTCACTTCGTAAGGTTCCTGCCTACCAAGAAAATGTCAGAGAGAGATTCGAGAGAAGTTTGGATTTGTATTTGGCACCAAGAGTTCGCCACAACAAGTTGAACATCGACCCAGAATCGTTAATTCCTGACTTACCATCTCCTAAGGATTTAAGACCCTTCCCCATCAAGTGCTCAACCATTTTCAAGGGCCACACTGGAAGAATCAGAACTCTTTCCATTGACCCCCTGGGCTTATGGTTGGCTACTGGTGGCGATGACGGAACCGTCAGAGTTTGGGAGATCCTCACTGGTAGACAAGTATACCATATTAATCTCGTCAATAAAAAGAACGACGACGACAACGTTGACTGCTTGGAATGGCACCCAGATGCCACTCTTGGCATATTAGCCGTTGCTGCTGGAGAAAATATTTACTTGATCGTTCCACCAATTTTCGGATTTGAAATCGAAAATGCTGGTAAAGCCAAGATAGAGGCAGGTTGGGGTTATGACACTTTCGGAAACAAGAATAGAAAGGGTGACCTCAATGTCAACTCGGATGATGAACAGGCTGGGGAAAACTCTACCGAAGTCAAGAAGGACGTGGCTAAGTGGTTGACTCCTATGGATAGCCAGGCCGAGCAGGGTGTCTCTGTCATAATCCAATGCCGTAAGAGTGTCAAGAAGGTGTCGTGGCATAGAAAAGGTGACTACTTTGTCACTATTTCTCCTGACAGTGGAAACACTTCGGTGTTGATCCATCAACTTTCCAAGCACTTATCACAATCTCCATTCCGTAAGTCCAAGGGTATAATAGTGGATGCTAAATTCCATCCTTTCAAGCCCCAGTTGTTCGTTGCTTCTCAACGTACCATCAAGATCTATGACTTGTCACAACAAAACTTAATTAAGAAGTTAATGCCTGGTGCTAGATACTTGTCTGGTATTGATATTCACCCTCGTGGTGACCATTTGTTAGCATCTTCTTATGATAAGAGAGTGTTATGGCACGACTTAGACTTGTCTAACACCCCATATAAGACGTTGAGATATCATGAGAAGGCCGTTAGAGGTCTTAAATTCCACAAGGGACGCTTGCCACTTTTCGCATCGGCATCAGATGATGGAAGTGTTCATGTGTTCCATGGAACCGTTTATGATGACTTGATGACGAACCCATTATTGGTGCCATTGAAAAAATTGACTGGCCACAAGACTGTTCAAAACTTAGGGGTCTTAGATCTCGTATGGCATCCAAAGGAAGCCTGGTTGTTTACGGCTGGTGCAGATGGTACTGCCCGTTTGTGGACTACATGATTAGTAGACTTCTTAATCATTAATATATATTGCATCTCTATTCAGAACCATTCGGATCAAACTTAAAGTCAACTAGAATTCCTTTCTCATATTGAGAAGTAAACACTGCTGTATCATCGTTGTGAAAAAGATCCGCAAACATGAGTTTAACATTATCTACTATTCCAGTGTTTTCAGGATGCATGATCCATTCGAGATGCTTCCAGTCTAAAACACCTTCGTGACAGTATCTGATTGGAGTGGGATATTTGTTCAATGCTTCTTCCAGAATGTCTCCAGTAAATAAATGAACGCCTCCCCTATCTTCACCATCGACTATCCACCTCAAAATGCCTCTATCTACATATGAATCAATCTGTAGGCCTGTCTCTTCGCGTGTTTCACGAACGATGCATTGAAGCGGTGTTTCTCCTTTATCTAACTTTCCACCCACGCCATTCCATCGTCCCATCCATGGTGCCTTCTGGCGATTCAATAGAAGTACCTGGTTTGTATCAGTACATCTAATAAAGCCTAGCGTATATTTTTGGTACACCATATCTATTATGAATCATATTGTAAAACGCGCTGATATCGTAAAATCTCGTCTCAACTTAGTCATCAGTAGGTTCACTTCGTTGTACCAGCTTTAAATAAGTTATATATTGGTATAAGTATGCAACCTCGGGGGCATTAAGAGAAGCGTAAATTTCGCTAATATCCCGGTCTATTAGGAAATTATTGATATCTCTGCCAAAAAATGCTAGGATGAGCAGGGCTCTCATCATGTTCACTCCAGGAGAGTTGATCTCAGGAATTTCGGCGTGAAATATGGCAGTGGCTGCAGCTGTGGTGGCTGCAGACTCGCTAGCTGAAACACCTCCCCAGCCGGTCCCAAACGCTGGAACAATCAAGGTCTTGATTGGATTGGCACAGTTTTTCGCAGCCAAGAACGAATTCCACAAGGCGTTAAAAATGGTATCCCTGGCCTGGGAGGGTTTAATATGATCTGGAACGGTCATTGTAGGAGTCATTATAAGGTAGTCAAGTTCACTTTTGTTGTCAGGGTAAGTATTTAAATCTAATGCTAAAGACGAAGTTACTGGCAAGTAGCCTTGATTGTGCTCGGCAATTTGTTTTTGCACCCACAGTTGTACATTTTGACGTGCGTCATTACTTGCATGGCTGCATATGACGTCGGCGACCAGCTTATCGAAGCCCAGCCCCATATACCCTAGGGAATTCGCCGGGGACACTACTGCCACAGGCTTAAGCACACGTTCGTCTAGTACCTGAGCCAACGTAGTGTTGTGCACAGAAACCGATAACCCGGGCCCGGTATATGTGCGGAGAAACTGGCACCACTGAGCGTTGGTACTGACAAAGGCAATATGCATGAATGACTTTATCGATAAGCTTGACTTTGTTTGTATAAATGACCCTTGGAAACCCCACTTACATGCAAAAATGAGGGGACGAGCCGTCTAGGGTCAACTTATTCTGAGAATCGTGACTAAACCCGAATCAGTGGGTGTATGGCTTGCTCTACCACGATTTCCCCGGGTTTTCCTGCAGAATGCCTAACCACCCCATAGTATCTCGATATAAAAAACCTATATAGACAAGAAAAATCCAGGGCGCAACCAAGCCTAGCCCCACAAGGAATATTGGCAAATCGCCAGATCTTCGCTGCAGCCCGTCGCTAGCACAATATCCAAAGTCTCTCCACCCAATCGAGCCACAGGTCCCAACACCATCCTCGTGGCATTACCCGGAGTTGATCTCCCAACAATAAATAAACCGCGCCGGCTGATTTCTCCCCACGCCACTCGCAAATCTCAAAACACAACAATGGCTCCTCCAGCATTTTCTGACATCCAAAAGTCTTCCAACGACTTGTTGACCCGTGATTTCTTCCACTTGGCCCCTGCTGCCATTGAGGTCAAGACCATTGCTCCAAATGGTGTAGGTTTCACCGTCAAGGGAAAGACCAACACCTCCAACGCTATTGCTGCTTCCGTGGAGGCCAAGTACGCCGACAAGTCCACCGGCTTGACTTTGACCCAAGCCTGGAACAACGCCAATGCCTTGGACACTAAGATCGAGTTGTCTGAGTTGTTGACCCCAGGTCTCAAGGGTGAGTTGGTCACCTCGGTTGTGCCAAATGGCGCCAGAAACGCCAAGTTGAACTTCTTTTACCAACAAAACCAAGTCAATGCCCGTTTGTTCTTTGACTTGTTGAAGGGCCCAATTGCCACCGCTGACTTGTCGGTCGCTCACGACGGTTTCACTGCCGGTGCCGAGTTGGGCTACGACGTGACTGCCGCCAAGGTCAACAAGTACTCCGTCGGTGTTGGTTACTCTCACCCTCTCTACACTGTGGCTGCCACCTCTACCTCTAACTTGTCTGTATTCACCGCCTCTTACTACCACAAGGTGTCTCCTCTTGTTGAGGCTGGTGCTAAGGCTACTTGGGACTCTGTCAAGTCTTCCGCCGTCAACGTGGAGTTTGCTACCAAGTACAAGTTGGACTCTACCGCCTTCGTCAAGGCCAAGATTGCTGACTCTGGTTTGGCTGCTTTGTCTTACTCCCAATTGTTGAGACCCGGTGTCACTTTGGGCTTGGGTGCTTCTTTCGATGCCCTCAAGTTGGCTGAGCCAGTCCACAAGTTGGGTTTCTCCTTGACTTTCTCTTCTTAATCGGAGCTAAGGGTATAGGAATTGATATAATACGCTATGAAGCTGCCATAAACGAAGTTATTCATGCATAAATAATAATTAAACCTTTTGATTCGTTACATCCTTACACCACGTAGTCTTCCCATCTCTTCAACTTAATGAACTTCCGCAATCTTTGTCCACTAAACTATCGTTATAATGCCCGAGCCTGCGGTAGTTCAAGTATCCCGGCCGTATTTTACGCCGGCGGAACTCTCATACTTGCACTCTATAACGATTCCTGACCAAAAGAAACTCATCTACAATCAACGAAAGCACCAAGTGTTCCAATATTTGTATCAGATAGCCAGACAATTGAAGTTTCCGCTTCGAGTTTTGGGCACTGCCATGAACTACTTCCAGCGCTTCTACTTATTTAATATGTTCCAAGAGATGAATGATTTCACAGAAGAAGATTTAGAAAAAGATCCATTTATTGTAGCTCTTACTTGCTTCTTTTTAGCATCCAAGAATGAAGATTGCATAAAAAAGTTAAAAGAGATCCAGGGAGTCGCCAATAAGTTGAGAGACATAGATGAGAGCCGAAAAGTGGTGGTTAATGGCAACACATACAGCTATGCAGATGCACAAAGAAAAGCCATCATGGCCACTGAATTCAAGGTTTTGCAGACGATCAAATTTGATTTTATTAACGGATCTAGCATACCTTCCATAGACCAGTTAGTTGTGATATTCTGTAAACAGCTAGGCATTGACTACAAACTTACCTACCATTGCTGGTTGATTAGCTTCGATATCATGTCCACACCCTCTTGCTTAATGATTCCACCACACTGTATGGCTATGGCTATTGTAATTGTCACGCTTAATTTACGACCCAACGAACTTATGACAAAGTTCGCCGCTCCAGAGCAAGACCTGGAAACACTTACCAACATTTTAGAGCAAATAGACTGCTATGGACAGTTTAGGTGCCCAGAGACTCTTGTTAACGAAGGAATTATTTACATTCTTGACTACTACGTGCATCAGATGAACTTTTCTATCTTAAATGAGTTTATGCCACCTATTGATCCAGAGACTGGCAAAGAGCAGATATTTAAATTTATGAATTTGAAGTCAAAGTTCAATGACTTGAAAGTACTTTCAGAAAACTCGTGCACTTCTCCTGCTCTCTTGCAGCAAGATGAGTACCTTGGAGTCTGGGATTATAATGTTAGTGTGAAAGGATCTAGTAGATTCATGCTAGGAAATCAACGGGAACGTTTTGACAACGAATCTCGCATGGTGCCTGAATAGGGAAAATATAATATTTAATCTTGTAATTTGTAGCTGACCAGAGTTCCTACATTGTGAATATCAGTACTGAAGGACTTAAACTTCACTGATTCTACATTATCTCCCAAGACGTACCGTCCATCACCTTCAGTATCGTACCAATCTAGTGGGATACTTCGAGTATCATGTGAAGGATCCGTGTAAACCAACACGTTAAATGTATAGTCGTCATTCGTCAATACTGGCAAGTAAGTTACCAGGGTTGTAATCTGCCTAATGATCGCTTGGATTTCTTGTTGAGTGGTTTCTTTAGGTTTCTCAGTAGCATCATTAGAAGAGTCAAGAACTTGAAGGTTAAACTCCCATCTTTCCACCACATCTGTTGTTGACTTGGACACAATTACGACTACTAATTTTAAAAGTTTCTTTCCATAGAGCCATTTCTTGACGTGGGTCATAATGCGGTTAATGTAGTCTTGTACATCATCATCTGCTGTGATCAATAGTGGTAGGTCGTACTTTCGAACGGTTTTAAAATCTTCAGGCGGATATATTCCTCGCTGGAATAAAATGCTATTGATAGCAAACTCGAAGTAGTCTGCTACTACCTTGGAAGACCCCTTCAATGCCAACTTTGGAAGGTCTGTCATATATTGTTATCGAAATGGCTTCAGATTTCTGTCTTAAAAGTTTCGCGAAATCAATCAATCTTAAAGGACACAAGATCCCAATTTAGCTATGCAGCATGGTATAAAAAGAATAAACCTATCGGCTGAAGCACGCAAGGAGAAGATAGAAAGAGATAAGGCCAAGATCGTAGCCTATCGAAAGTTGTGCGACGAATTACTCGACAAGAAGGAAAGACGGGAGTATGATGTATCTACTTTGGAAGTCACTACCACCATGCTTCTCAAAAACCCAGAATTCTATACCGTTTGGAACTACCGAAGAGACATCCTTGTTAAGTTGTTTGCCAGTGAGACTCTCGATAAGAAGAATTCATTAGAGGACGACCTCAAACTAATAGTCAGTCTACTTAAACGATATCCCAAATGCTACTGGATCTGGAACCACCGTATGTGGTGCTTAGCCCAATTACAGCAAATTCACGATGCCAACTGGGACGTAGAACTTGCCATAGTTTCCAAGTTTCTTGATTTGGATAGTAGGAATTTCTTAGTTTGGCAATACCGTCGGTATGTTATCGGCAACATCGAAGAGAACACCGTGACACGCTCTTCCATTCACAGTGGCCTGGGACAAAAAGAAGCACATGAATTACTTCGAATTAACGTTCTGGAGTTCAAGTATACCACGTCCAAAATCAACAGAAATATTTCTAATTTCTCTTCATGGCATAATCGTACTAAATTGATTCCAAAAGTCTACAATTTGTTTCTTGAATTGGAATCTCCTCAAGACCATCAAGATATGTACCTGATATTCTCCAGACCGTATAACGTACTATTGCATGAACTTGAACTTGTCAAAACAGGAATGTTTATGGACGCAGATGACAGCTCTGTCTGGCTTTATTTACAATGGCTTCTTACTTCGCCATTTTTCGTTGATGATCTTAGAAAAGTATCTAATACCTGTTATCTCGACATTCTCAAGGAACAGCTAGCATTAGTAGAAGAATTGAACGGGCTTGAAAGGGACGATCATCCTCAGGGCTATGACAATTGCTGGTGCTTAAAATGCATTCTTTTAATTAGGAGTTTGATCCGCCAAGAATCAAAAGAAGAAGTTACCGTTTTGGACACGGAGTCTAAGGAAATGTTACATAGATTAGCGGTAATTGATCCTTTGCGGAAAGGAAGATATTTGGATCAACTTGAAGGAGCAACATCACCCATAAGATTAACTCTTTAGGCATCCACTTTTGCAACCGATACATTTATGCAGGATATATTTCAAAAAAAAAAAAATCGTGCAGGATCACATCTCTTCCCTCATCGATTGAAAAGTCGTACATTAGAACAGTATAGCATGGCTCCAAAACCTCGTGGAAGACGAGTTCCTAAAAGGGAGACTCGTGACCCAAAAACTGATTATGAGGCGGCTCCAGTTGTCGAAGTAGAAGATCCTAAGCCCGAATCTAACCAAAATACGACTCCTTTTTTTGGGCTCGTGGATGCTAATGAGATAGAATATTTCAAGCAAGCTGAGTCCACTCTCAATGTCACTGATTTCGAAACTCCGGAAGAAAGAAACGGCTTTATTGCATCAGTATTGGAGGAAGCTAAAGGAAAAGAATTAAAGCTTGTGACCAACCAAATTTGTTCGAAATTGATGGAACGAATTATTTTATTTGCAGACCATCAACAACTTAAAAATATTTTCAAGCTGTTTAGTGGACACTTTGTGCCTCTTGCTCATCATAAGTACTCCTCGCATGTTTTAGAAACATTACTTGTAAGAATTGCTTCGTTGGTTGAAAAAGAATTGATTGGCGATGAGCTTGAATACGAAAGTGATGAGGCCTCAATTGAGAGCCTTTTCACTTCTATGGTTCAAGAGATTGAGCCTCATATCAGTGGAATGGTAGTGCATCAATATTCCTCCCACGTTCTTCGTTTGATAATTTTAATATTAGCAGGTAAGCAACTTCCATCTGCCGTTACTACTAACTCCACTTTAAGATCGAAAAAGTCAAAGATTGCAAGAAAAATGATTGAAATCAAAGATAATGAAGACTTCGATAGAGCTTTCCAAACTCCGCCATCATTCAAAGACGTTTTGCGTAAGGTTTGTAAGAATATCACCGAGAAGCAAGAAATGAAAAGGATGAGAGAACTCGCGATTGATAAAGTGGCATCTCCCGTATTACAACTTGTCATACAAGTGGAGGGTTTAGTTGATAAGGAACGTACATTGTGGCATTTAGTGTTTTTGCCAGAATCGAGCGACAAAGATTCACAAGAAGAGGGATTTGTTGAATACCTTCTTTCAGATCCTGTTGGATCACATTTTCTCGAATCGATAGTGAAGAACGGCGGTGCACGAATGAAATATATTGAGCGTCTTTATCAGCTCTACATGAAAGACAGAATCCTTAAACTTACCAGAAGATCAACTACTGGTGTGTACATCATTCAAGCATTGCTCTTTAAGTTGAAACCGAAGGAGGCAGAATTCATGTTGGACGAGATAATACCTGAGCTTTCAAACCTCATTTCGATTGAAGAAAACCAAAATATTGATTTAGGAAAGTCCGTCATTGATGCGTCGATTGCTCGTGGAAATTACCGAAGAGAGGATATTGTAGAACAACTCCTCTTGAAATTTGCACCCAACTTCAATCCTAACAACCTCATTCCTGGAGATAATGCTGAGTTTTTAGAAAACACCCTTCAACTTTCAAAATCGACTTTAGGTAATACTAGAGACGACTGGCCTACTGCAGAAGAAAGAAGACGTTCTTTGTTCCTCGAGAAGCTCATTGACTACGAAACCTCATTCTTGTTAGCCACTTGGTTAGACTTCCTTGCATTGCCTAAAGAAAGATTTATACAAATGTGTTTTCATGGAGTTTTTTCTCACGTAGTCGAGCATGCATTAGTAGTATTTCCAGCAGGTGAAGGCGAACCAAAGAATGTAACAATCTTAAGAAAGAGAGTGTTGAATGTCTTCCAGGGGGAAATAGTAAACTTAGCTTGCAATTCTTACGGATCTCATATTGTTGATAAGCTTTGGTCATTTACTATCTTCTTGAAGATGTACAAGGACAGATTTGCAACTGAATTGAACTCTGAATCTCACAAAGTGAAAGAGAGTACCTATGGTCGTTTAGTATGGAAAAATTGGAGTATGGAACTCTTCGTGAGAAAGAAGTACGATTGGAGTCATGTCGTCAAGGCACAAGAAGATGAGTATTATGGGGCTGCTGAAGAAGGACAGGAAGAGAATGTGAGACAAAAAAGACCCATAGAATTAAAGATGGAACAGCTTGCAAAAGAGCGCAAAGCTCGTGAAAACGGCGATCACGACGGGCAACATAATCAAAACTCGAAACGGCCCAAGTTCCATTAACGTATAATGTATATTACATAGTCATCAGATTCAAATATATACAAGATGGCATTAGCTCTATTGTTCTTTCACTTTTAAGTAATACGTCGTGAGTGCTTCGTTGCTCACTGATGTTGGAGTCATTATAACAGGGTCAGTTCCTGATTGATTTTTCGGAAACGCAATCACATCTCTAATTGAAGAGCTTCCCACTATCATGGCACATAGTCTATCAAATCCTAATGCTAAACCTGCGTGAGGTGGACATCCCATAGATAAGGCCTGAAGCAAATGGCCAAAAAGTTTTTCATATTCTTTTATGCCTAGAATTGACTCAAAGACATACTGTTGCAATTCCGGGACATGAATTCTTCGAGATCCTCCACCTACTTCGACACCATTAATGACTAAATCGTAGTGTTCTCCACGAGCCAAATAGGGGTCTTCAATCAAATGGTCGAAATCCCTGGTTTGCACCATAGTGAAAGGATGGTGTGTAGAGATCCGCCTGTCCCAATCATATTCTGGGTAGTCGTCATGCTTGGTGCTTTCTTTCTCTAGGGGACTAAAAAGGGGGAATTGATTCACCCAGGACGCAACAAACACATCTTTTGGTGCATGCTCTAGTTCTTTCTTTGGGTTAATTATTCTTCTGCGCCATTTATCAGGATACTCATTAATTGCAAGTTGCCTAAATTTACCCAAAGGGGTAGGATTTTCATATACCCGGTGACTTCGATTGCTGAAGGCTAGCACATCTCCAACTTCAAGATCTAATTTAGCATTCAATGAAGACTCATCAAAATCGCTCACAGCAGATAAGACCTCTTTCTCTACAAAAGTTTTGTACCATTTACGAATATCTTCTTGCTTTCGGATTGCACAAATTATGGGTTTCCTCTTTGGATAGTTGTCTATGTTAGTGAAATGCTTTGGGATTTTATAGTCTTCGTCTGGCTTAAAAGCTCCCTTTAATACACAAACCTCTACCACTGGAAAGCTTGGGGGAGCTTTAGGCATCGAGAAGAAAGAGGACAAATCGATGAACTCAAGCGTCGACCTGAGATCTGGCTTATCTATACCATATAGGGCCAAAGCTTTTTCATACGGAAGAGATTGAAACGCAGGTTGCTCTTCTGAAGCCATAACTTCGATTAAATGCCCGTTCTCCTCTAGGGTATAAATTGGAGTTTTAGCGACTCTTGAAAAAATGCCGAGAATAATATCCTCAACTACCTTCATCACCTGTTTTGCGTCATTAATAAAGCTCATCTCCAAATCAATTTGTGTGAATTCCGGTTGTCTGTCGGATCTTAAATCTTCATCTCGGAAGCACTTTGCTAGTTGGAAGTAACGAGAGAATCCAGAACTCATAAGAATCTGCTTGTATTGTTGAGGTGACTGGGGAAGTGCATAAAACTTATTTGGGTTTCTCGTAGGCACAAGAAACTCCCTAGCACCTTCTGGAGTGGATTTAAACAACAATGGAGTTTCGATCTCTGTGAAATCGTGATCCTCGATCAAGACTTCTCTTACTACTTTCGAAATACGGGATCTTTGGCGTAATGAATTTTGCAAGAATGGAGTTCTAAGTTGAAGGTACCGGTATTGAGGTGGGATCTTTTCGGGATTGCTATGTTTGAGTTTGTCTAGACGAGCTGCTTCTACATTTGCCAGGTTCAAGACTTGAAAACTTTCGACAGCAAGCTCCCAATGACGCTCAGTATCACCCTTCGCCTGCTCCTTTATTTTTGCTTTACCAGATACGCAGACGGAATCTTCGGGGGATACTTGTTTAAGGATATCAAAATATTTTTGTGCTGTGTGGCTGGAATTCATCACAATTTGAACCAAATCACCGTTGAGGTCCCTTAACTCGGCAAAGCTTATAGTCGCTCTTATCCGAGGTTTACGGTTAATATGACCATGAAGAGTTATCATAGGTGTGTCATTAGCAACGAATTTATCTATTGATGCATTTATCGTACGGATGTCATGGGTTGCAACTGGAAAATCAAACAGTTTAAGAGTATGGTTTTTATCCGGTAATTGACTAAGACTTCGATTAAAAGTGGAAAACAGTCGCGGCATCATAACTTGGAGCTTTTGGAATGACTGCCTTCTGAGGCCCATCATATACAATTGGAGTCCATGACGTAACATGAACTTTCGAGTTCTCTAGAAGCGGTCCATATTTCTGGTGCAATTTTTCGCTGTATGCGGGATCCTGCAGGTTCTTCTCGGATCAATCTGCATTGACGTACGCATTCTAAAACTGCGGTTTATTTTAGAAAATAAGTTCCATCTTGAGGGGTCCTTCGCTAAAAGCCATTTCCTATTTTTCCTGACTTTACAGTCTCCTCAAAATTTCGAATTGGTTGTCTAATGCTTTCCACTTGCTAATCGTCAATGATATCTGCCTTATCTATTAGAGTAACCCGCAGGGCCCTCGTGGTCGCGGCTCCAGTAAGTCTAGTGATGATTACTTTGGCGTACCTTTACTTGATGGACGGTGAAGTTTCCAAATTAATGGACCTTTCATACTTAAACAAAGAAGATGCGGAAATTCCAGATCCCTACATTCCCACCAGCGAATCATATTTAAATCTGGGGTTCCACGTTGAGCCCCAGAATGTTCATTTTCAATATTTAAATCCTCTAAATAAGAAGGGCACCCCAGACGAGATCTTGGAACAGAATTCACGAGTTTATGATAAAATTATGGCAGAAAAGGTTACCGTCCCTATAGATATCGATCATACTGACTTGAAACCTCCAAACCATAACGAAATGCACATGTACGATCGAGCAAATGCCACTATTCTTGCTCTTGTCCGTAATTCAGAAGCAATTGGAATCAGAAGAACAATGAAAAGCTTTGAAAAGTCTTTCAATTCAAAATATCAGTACCCATACACATTCATAAACGATCAACCCTTTACCGATCGATTCAAAAAGAAGGTGCAACTGGTCACCTCAGCAGAAATAAACTATGTGGTTATTCCTCCTCATTTATGGGAGAAACCATCGTTCATTGATGAAGAACGCCAAACGGAAGCCATGCAAATAATGTTCGAGCATAATATCGCATATGCTCAGAAAGAATCGTATCATAACATGTGTAGGTTTTACCTGGGAAATTTCTATAACGTGGACGAACTAAAGCAGTTCAAGTACTATTGGCGCATAGAACCGGGCGTTGATTTCTACACTGATCTTCAGTATGATGTGCTCAAGTACATGGAGAAAAAGAAGCGTGTTTACGGCTTCACGGTCAACTTGTACGATATAGACGAGACGGTTGCAACTCTTTGGCCAGAAACGTTAAAATTCTTGAACATTGGCGACAATTATAAATATGTCAATAAGAATGGTGCCTACCAATGGCTCCTCGAGGATATGCAAAATCCAAAAAAGAATGAAGTTGCTGGTGGTTACTCAACGTGCCATTTCTGGTCAAATTTTGAGATTGGTGATATGGACTTCTTCCGCTCTGAGCCCTACAATGAATGGTTCAAGTACCTTGACTCGACTGGAAAGTTTTATTATGAAAGATGGGGAGATGCCCCAGTCCATTCTATTGGTCTAGCTCTCTTTGCCAATAAAAAGGATATTCATTGGTTTAGGGATATCGGATACGCTCACGATCCATATTACAATTGCCCTGAGAATCCGAACACTGTTGGTTGCGAAGTTGGAAAATTCAGTAGATGGAATCATCTTATGGATCAGAATTGTATGACGAATTGGTTTGAGTTGGGTATGGAAGGAAAGGATACTTCATATTAGCTATAATGGAGAACAGTTTTGTATATTAAAAAGAAGACAATTTATCGACTCTTTACGGATTTCTAAAAAAGCACATTAATGCAAAAATTTAAAAATATGCAAAATCTCACAGATAATTAAAAATTCATGTTAGCACATATATAACACATACTAGACTATATAATTGTTTACTGCTTAATAATATGATTATCTGCTTCTTCTATGAGCCTTTCTCCTCTTCAATTCCTCCACCTTTTCTTCCATCATATCACAAACCTTAATGTAAACTGGATCATTTTGGATTCTGTGGCACCACTGGCCAAGGTATGGGTACATCTTGTACAAATCATCCGTGATACCTAAACAGTCCTTGACACCACCAGGGTTGTCAAATAAGTTTTCATAGATTGGGAACGAAAACATAATATCAGCAGCCGAGAGACGATCTCCAACGAACCAGCCATTACCATTCTTCTTGATTTGACTCTCTAAGAAATCCATATTTAGGTACCATTCGTGCAAGTAGTATCCATTATTAAGACCTCTTGTCACAATCTTAGCCAAGGTTTTTGTACCCAAGGGAGCAATCTTTTTAGCAACCGAGTTGATAAGAAGGGTAATTAACAAGCCTTGCAATGTTCCTTCAGAATAATGCAAGTAGTAGTCGACCTGCAACTTTTCACGAGGATTCAAAGGAGTAAGAAGGTTGGCATTATCATAATTTTCTAACAAGTATTGGAAGATCAATCCGGTTTCAGCCAACTTTAATGGAGGTGAGCCATCACCAAATATAATTTCCAAAATTGGAACTTTTCCAAGTGGATGTACTTTGAAGACTTCTGGTGGCCCTCGCCAAGTAGTGGGATGCCTAAGATATAACTTTAATTCGTATTCCAAATCAAGGAGTTCCATGAGCCAGACGACTCTTTGAGATCTCGATTGATCGAGCCTGAGTTAGTAGCGAACTTTAAATGCAATATCAAGAATCTCTTTTACATACCAGTGAAGGATAAATTTATCGCCGTGATCACCAGCACCCATGTTGTATGATGTTAATTATGTAGTTTAAGAACAAAACTGATAGAAATCTTTAAATTCCAAGTGATACCAGCTGGGCATCTCCAATATTGGAAGTGGGGAAATTGCCTAATTAGGAAAGAAGATTTCTGCAATGTAGGCTGCAAATCTGCAAGATTCTGGAGTCCATTGTAAAATGGTTAAAACGTTTTTTTACGGGACATTTATCGATAAAAATAAAAACAGAGGTAAAAATAGTAACCTAAAACATTATAACTTGGGTTCCAATTTAGCCATTGCCTTGATTCTTCCAGGTTCCTTCGTCATTCTGATAGCCCAATCATGCAATTCAGGATAGTCATCAGCAAGAGTTTTGTCCGAGCCAGTGAGAAGAGAGTAGAATGGCTCTAATACGATGAGAATAGGATACGACAAGTGTATATCTACCGAGCTTAACTTATCTCCCATGAAATAAGTTCCCAGATTGGCTAACTGTTTAGTCAAAAACTTGAGATTGTTATGTAATTCGGGCAAGAAGTAAAACAGGGCAATCTTATTGATTTGGGGTCTAATATCTTTCATTACCCGTTTAGAATTCAGCAAGTTAAGAAGACCGATCACATTGGTCATCAATGTGCCTTCCACGTAGTGATGGAAATAATTGGTTTTTTCTTCTGCACCTTCCGGAATTAAGGAATTTTTATAATTGTTGATGAGCCAGGTGAAAACATGGCCCGATTCTGCCATGACTACCTCCTCTCCGTTATCTTTAATAACTCTAACAGTCGGAACTTTCCCTAAGTAGTGGATATCTTTTATAGCAGGGGATGCCTTAAATGGTTTTGGAGGTTTGTGATACTCTACCTGAAAGGGGAGGCCCATCTCTTCCAAGAGCCACAAGACTGGGTCGGCTCTAGAGCCCTTGAACCTAGGTTAATTTTCCGAGCTCAATTACCAATTTCGTAAATATACTCACCCATAAAGTATGAATTTGTCAACCATTAGAAGCTAACTTATGCTGGTCATACGGACCCTTTATAGTTTTACAATAAGCAAAAACGCGGGGAAACCCTCGGTTACGGAAACATTTATTACAGCAAGTGTACAGGATAAGACATAAATATATATCAGCGATAAGCTATGACATTATAACTTAGAGCTTTTGATAATCGAATCGGCCTTCAAAAGATTGGGGTTCTCCTTGATGCGATTAGCCCAAGCTAAAATGTGAGGGTACTGTTTTTCGAAATCAAAGTGCTCGCCAGCCGCAGCCTTGAATCGCTTAGGATTAGCAGCCAAATTATGGTAAAGCGGGAAACTAAGCATGATATCGGCGCCAGTAATTTTGTCGCCTACAAAGTATTTAGTCTTTTTCTCTGCCAAATAGTTTTCCAAATACTTGAGATTCAAGAGCACCTCTGGGGTGTAATAGGCATCATTAATGGCCTTGGTAACGAACCTGACGATAAATCGAGCAGGAAAAGGCGCCTTTTCACCTGCGGTAATGTTCACAAACGAACCAACTAACAATGGCTGTAACGTACCTTCGCAGTAGTTTAAGAAGTAATCGACTTGCTCCTGCTCTTCTTCGGTGGTGGGAATAAGTTTCTTGGTAGTATCGTAGTTCTTAAGAATGTAGGAGACCACATGGCCGGTCTCAACGACCTTAGTGGATTTCCCATCCTTTACAATCTCCAAGATAGGAGCCTTACCCAATGGGTGAACCTTTTTCAACTCCTCAGGGGCCCGAAACTCCTTAGTTCTTTTGTACAATTTCAACTCATAGTCCACGCCTAATTCCTCAAGTAACCACAAGATTCTGTGAGACCGAGATTGGTCGAGCCTAAGTTAGAAGATGGAGATACAATTGACGGTCATGATACTTACCAATGTAAAATAACTTTTTCAGACATGGATAAACAAAATTAAGGAAAAAAAAAGGATCTAAGCAATAACTGTTAAAATAAAGCAATTTAACCGTTGAGCTTCTGTCATATGCACTCACCGTTTCGGATATATAAATATTCCGCATCCATCTAAACGACAGGGTCCAGGCTGTGTGCAATACAAACTGTGGCTATTGGAACCTTGATTATAAATAAGTGGCTAAAGTAATAGCTTTCTTTTCTCCAATGATGAAACAGACATACATTCACTAAATAAAAACGACCATCGTCGAAGCCTACTTCGCGAAGGCCTTGTCGATGATCTGGTTAGCCTTAACCAAGTTGGGCTCAGCGCCCATTTTGTCAACCCAAGCCTTAATTGATGGGTACTCCTTGTCGAAGTCAATCATACCCAACACCTTGTTTCTGATGACGTCGTGGTTGTACAAGAAGTCACAGAGAGCAAAGCTCAAGATGATATCGGCAGCCGACAACTTGTCACCAACGAAGAAACCGCTCTTCAGGTTCTTCAAGGTGGAATCCAAGAAGTTCAAGTTGGTCCTGAGTTCTGGAAGGTAACTGTTGTTGAGGCCATCAATTACCTGGCCGACGACTTCCTCGGAACCAGCAGGAGCCTTCAGCTTGTTCATCCAGTTTCTCAACATAGAAAGGGTGATGGGCTGGAAGGTTCCCTCTGAGTAGTGCAAGAAGTAGTCGATGAGTTCCTTCTGCTTGTCGTCGGTACCAGAAAGGAGATTCTTCGAGTCGTAGTTGTCGAGAATGTATCTAAAGACATGGCCGGTTTCGGCAAGTATCACCGAAGGAACATCGGAACCCTCATCGTAAATCTCAATCAATGGGGTCTTACCGACGGGGTGCATCTTCTTCATTTCTGGAGGGCCATCGCCGTTTGCGTCTCTGATGTAAGCCCTGAGTTCGTATGGAATGTTCAATTCCTCGAACAACCATAACACCCGGTGGGTTCTAGAGTCAGAGAGCCTGTGGTTAGTGGTTACAAGACTTGAGGACCAACTTGGTTAAAACATACCAGTGAAATATGAAACGTTGGTTTACCATTGTGTTGGTGAAGCTTCAGCCACGAATTGCGCCGCTATTTGTAGTCCGGTTGGCCCCAGCCGAAAATTCCCATTACAATACTCGCTGCAACCAGGCATCGGAGCTATCGGTGTCGAAAGTCGCCAGTTCGGCATATAACCCCGGATATGGGGTACCACTAGTGGTTTATTCTCTGCTACAATACCCCTAACCCGGAAAAGTGGGGACTTGTAACGAACATGCAAATGAACCATTGGCGGTGTACGGAGTTTAGAACCATCAA
The DNA here is from genome assembly GCA_030574335.1 of Meyerozyma elateridarum. NCBI lineage: Eukaryota > Fungi > Ascomycota > Pichiomycetes > Serinales > Debaryomycetaceae > Meyerozyma > Meyerozyma elateridarum. Next base: position 820,464 of record JAJMEU010000001.1, read on the forward strand.
CAACCAGTCAAACGTTGATAGACGCTGCTGGAATTAGTAAGCCCGATTTAAACTACCAATGTTGGGGTAAATGTCATAGTAGTTATTGACGCAGAGCGGGCTTACCGGCCATTATCTTGGCGTATTGCTACATTCAATCATGCCCGAAGAGGGGTAGATGCGGCTAGTCGTATAATGGATTTAGAGGTGTTAAGCACATCTGGAAAACAGGGCAAAGTTCCGACTATGTACAAGCGAGCCAATTGATTCAATTACTTTCCAGATAGATTTATAGATTAAAAAAAGCTACTAATCGGACTTACCTTGCACCATCAGCGATCAGCCCACATGGTCTTCTATTTTCTGTAATTATAGCCCGTAGTTCTCTGCAGTACGTTCATCGCGAAGATTACGAATTTTTCAGATTATCTTTGATTTACTCATGGAACCTACCGATTCAGGAAATAAACCCGGCGGGGTTTCTTCTGCTTCCAGACACATCAGAGCACTTGTACTTGATGCTGGACCCCTTATCACTCAACCAGCGTCCACTTTACAACAATACGCCTCTACTTTCTACACCACACCCGGAGTGCATAGTGAGCTTCGAGATGAGACCGTAAGACAACAGTTGATAATTTGGGGCGATAAGTTACAGATTAGGCACCCTAAGCCCGAGTCCATCAAGAGAGTAGTAAACTTTTCGAAACTTACTGGTGACCATGCCGTGCTCTCAGTTAATGACTTGCATATTATTGCTTTAGCTTATGAGTTAGAGGTGGAGATGAACCACGGAGATTGGCGGTTGAGAAAGTTTCCTGGAGAAAAATTAGAGGGAAAGCCAAGAAAGCAAGATGAAACGAATCAAAATGAATCAGAAGTTAAGTCCGAACCTCAACAAAATTCTGAACAAGTTTCACAACTGTCGCAACCTGCATCGCATCCGGAGGCTTCATCTCCTGCTCCTACCGAAAAAAAACCAAGAAGAAGGGGCGGTAAGAAACAAAGGGCTAAGCGTGAAGCCGAATTACAGAAAGAGTTAGAGGCTGATAATGAAGAGACTGAAGTAATTCAAGAACCAGAACAGGCCAACGAGAAGCCTGTCCCAGAGACCTCAGTTGCGACTCAGGCCACACAACCAGAAGACCTCAATGAAGACTACGATGAAGATGAGGACGATGGCGACTGGATCACTCCAGACAATTTGGTCCAGGAAATGCTCAAAGACAATAACGAAAGTATGAAGGAATCACAATCAAACAAGACGGGCACGGTAATCAAAGTAGCCATCGCTACTGGCGATTTTGCATGTCAAAACGTCTCAATGCAAATGGGACTCAATTTAATGAATGCCATGTCTGGTAGACAAATCAAAAGAGTAAGAAACTATATGTACAGATGTCATGCATGTTTCAGATTGACACCAATTCCCAAAGATGGCAAGCCAAAACACTTCTGTCCCAAGTGTGGTGGTAACACCTTATTGAGATGTGCTGTGTCTGTAGATAACGTCACTGGTAAAATCACCCCTCACCTTAAAGCTAACTTCCAATGGAATAACCGTGGTAACAAGTATGCATTACCATCTCCCCAGTCGAAGAATCAACAGAAATTGATGGGAAATGGTGGATTCCAACACAACAAGCAAAACAGACATAAATCGTTACAGAGTTCACTTATTTTGAGAGAGGATCAAAAAGAGTACCAGCAGGCTATCAAGGATGAGGACTGGCAAAGGCGACAAAACGAAAAGATGCTTCAAGAATGGACTGGTGGAGGAAGTGCCGACAACTATATGTCTCCTTTTAGCACTGTTCAAACTATCAGACCCTCTGGTGTACAAATCGGTAAAGGTCGCCATGCAAACTCATCTAGACGTAGAAGATAAACTCAATGATACATAGCATATAACTATTTATAGAATATACCATTAATCAGCCTCTGAACTAGCTATGTTGCAAGTACCCATTTATAGCAAAACATTTGCACCCATGTCCTGCACGTGATCCCTCAACAGATGAGTTCCAACAATACCGTTTGAAACGCTAAGAAGCTGAACCATCTATCACGAAATGTCTGCTAGTCAGTCTGCAAGTCAGGCTGCGGCACTAGCCGCCTTCAAGGGGATGCTGGGTAAGCAACTGGAGGAGCTGGATACTCCCAGCATTAGCAAGAAAACATCTGCTCAATTCGGTACTAAACTGTTGCCAGGCGCAGCACTCAAGAAATCACTTCCAGCAACCAAAAATCCTGTCCCGAACCCTCAATCTCCTCCGAAACCTAGAAAGCAACTGCAAAACACCGACTCTGAGTCAGATAGAGCATCTAATAATAGGGATAAGCCCGCTGTTCTTCCGGGCCGTCGCACCAACAATTCGCAAACTTCATCCACTAATAGTCTTCCACATGATATGATCCGATCGGTAAAAGACTCAATAGAAGCAAAGAGGTCTGCAAGCCAGGCAAAAAGACTCTCTGTAGACACTCAATCTCGAGATATGTTATCCCAGATTCGACAGTCCATCAACCATAAAGCTATGAATGTTCCTGACCAGGCGAAAATCCAACAAAGAAATCAAGATGCCATCAATGGAATTCGGGAAAGCATTGACCTGAAAAGAATAAGCACGAAGCCCAGTAGTAGTGTTGTTGCGCTAGACGACCCTGATTCTCTGTTTGCATACGCTCCACCCAATGAAACTCGTTCTCCCTACGAGGTTCGTTCTCATAATAATTCTTACTCTTCTATTGACTCGGTGCCCCTGGTATATTCTGCAGGTCTGGAACTAAAAGATCAAGCCCCAGAGACGCCGTCGATCGTAGTGAATTCTCCATTTGGTGCATTGACAACTCCAACTCATGAGTTTTCCGACAACGAGATTGAGAGAAAACGGCTGTCTCCAATACCAATTCCTCCTTCACTGAACGCATATGCTAGGTCTGCAGATGCTTCCAGTATTACTGTGGAGGATGCTAGAGCACATCTCTCCAACTTGAAGTTTCAAGTGGAAAAGAAAGATGAGAAAACGAAGAAACCAAAACGGAGGCCGCCGCCAGAGTTTTTATCGTCAAATGGTGAAGCAGATGCTGAGTTTTTATCCGACAGTTCGTCGCTAAATCTTGCAAGTTCAAGGTCGCTGTTTGATGAATATCGCCTGACCGATAATGAAAGTGTTCCTGGAGGTGAGCACGGTGAAGTCAATGACAGCGATGCTGGCAAACCTATGAAGCTTCCCCAATACCCCGATCTCGAGTATAAAAGCAAAAGTGATAGAAAGTTCAAACTCAGAAAGAAGACGGGGGAAAGCACCCAGAGCGTTACAAGATTGGTAGAGCTGGGCACTGAGTCTGATCTGGATACAGGCAGGCAATCTTTACCATCACGCTCTAGCACTCCAGTTATACCTGCTGGTCAGAAACTGGTTCAATTAAAGAGTACCATGAGAGAAACGAAGAGGAAGAAGGCCAAAAAGCAGTTTAATGTAGATAAACCATGGAAGAACCAAAATGAGATTGACAGAGTCTCTGAAGGTGACCGTAAACGGTACGAGGGTGTATGGGCTAGCAACAAGGGCCTCTATCTCAACTACGTGGTAACGAGACTTAATGGTGTAAACTACTCTAATGTGAGTTCCGAAAACTTGGTGGAGGAAGAAGATTCGATGAAAGCAGCCAGGATGTCAGCACAACTGAAAGCCAGATCGGGGAACGAGGAACGGTACGAAGGTGCTGATTTTCACAACCTTCTTACTGCCGATATCAATCAATTAATTCATAATTCGGTGGTCAAGAGAATTTGGGAGAGAAGCGGACTTCCTCAAGAAACGCTCCAAGAAATTTGGGAATTAGTGGACTTTCGGAAGGATGGTACACTAAATAAGCCGGAATTCATAGTAGGGATGTGGTTGGTGGACCAATGCCTTTATGGTCGTAAATTGACTAAGAAAGTCCCAGCTAGTGTATGGGAGAGCTTAGAAGGTATTGGAACTACTAACTACTTTAAAAAAAAGGGTAAGAAGTAGGGAAATATAGGCAATTAATATAGAATAATATCTAATCGACTTACTACTATCTTTTGGACAATGAGCAACTAAGATGTGCCGTCACTATCTAGACTTCCTGTTTAGTATATAAGAGTGCCGAAACCCTCAAACCCTCCAAACCCTAAACCCTCTTGTTACATAATCAGTTGATATATTCACCGATTAAAAAGATAGTAGCGGAAATTTCATAATGAATTTACTAGACATGTTAGCCGGGGATCCCCCCGAATCGATATACAAGGCAGACACTGACATGACAGCCGAAAGTATCGACGACGCAATGAATGGTCAATCTGGACCCGAACCTCCTGAAAATGACGTTTATCTCATACCGACGTACTTAACTAGCGTCCAGAAAGACATCTGCGAGATTATTATCCAAATAATGCGTCAGCACCTTAAGGATGGCATTGAAGCTCGACAGAATCGAGCAAGCATCAATAGTTTATTAGAAACAGACCTGCTGGCTAGGTCAGATGATTCTCCAGACCTGTACGAAATGATCAGGCTTCTTTTTGACCAACTTAACGTTGCCGCAAGGCACCCATCTTTACTTGTAGACCACTTCATTCCCAAGATGCTTCTTCTCTCTGAAACTTCAGAAAGACTTCTTAATCTTTCCGGTAATTTCCAGCTCTTCGACATGGTGGTAGACACCATTATTGATGAAAAGCGTTTAAATCCCAAAAGTGCTATGTCTCATATCCTTGTAGTAGCAGAAAACGTGAAGGAGCTTGAGTTGGTTGAAGGATTGATAATAGGTAAGCGTTTACAGTATAAAAATTTGAGCAGCGGAAAACTTTATGAGCAGGCCAAACAGGCTTCCGAGACTCCGCAGCCGGATCTGGATCGGCCTCAGTCAAAGAGAAGAAAGAGACACGACAGTCGGAAAAAGAAGGAAGAGCATTCCCTGGACCTTCAGGTTTGCCTATACTTAACTTCGTCGCAACAGCTCTACAATAACTACACTCCCGTATCGACCGTCGACAACTCGACCTTCGATATCATCTTTTCCTTTGACCCAAACATCGACATAGATAGCCCCAGCATTGAGGTGTTAAGGAATAGGTCTGATTACCGGAAGACTCCCATCTTGATCCCCACTCCAGTATTTTCAGTCCCACACATTCAAACTCAGGTTGCTAAACCATCTGGTGGTTTGAAAGATTTCGGTGTCAACAAGCTCTCAAGTCCAGCTCATAAATGGAGACTCAAAGTTCTCAATGCGTATGTGGTTAATCGATTCAACTTATATGAACCTGCTAGCATGGCCTTTCAGCCAAACAATATTAAACTCATGAAGCCGTTGGGCAATTGGATCACCAAAAGGAATTACGCCCCATTCCCACATCAAGGTATTGAAAACTTCAACGACATGTTAAATCTCAACTTTTCTGACGAGAAGCTTAAAAAGAAGATCAACACCAACTATTTCCATGCTTTGGTTCCAGACACCACTGTCTACAGTTTTGACTTCTCCATTCGCACCTACAAAGAGTTCAAGGCAGCTACCGCTCTGATTCTCGAAGATCGAATTTCTGAACTCGAAGAGAGAACCGAGTTTTTGGCTAGCAATAATTTGACAAAGTATAGAAATGACGAAACCAAGAGGCAACTTGAGATTGACCAAGACGAGGAACTTATAGCAACTAGGTATAAAGAGATGAAACTGTTGATGGAGCTTGCTAGCTTCACTGAAAGAAAATCTGGCCGAGCCGATTTTGATCTTACAAAACTTAAGAGCGTGAATGAAGGTTTAAAAGATAAGAAGCTGTTCCTAGAAGAGAAAATTGATCAGGTATCGTCAGACGGCTTAGAGAGGCAAAAGGAGATGATTTCACAACTCGAGAGAGAGTTGACTAACGTTAGTTCCGAACTCACTAAGTTGGAAGCCGACGGAGATCAGCTTAGAACTGACTACCAAACGAGCTCCGCAGAAGCAGCACAAAAATCAATGGAGCTTTCTTCGTTACAAGATAAGAGCGTAAAACTACAACAAAAGCTCAATGGCCCAGGCTCAAATGTCATTTCATCTTTGTTTGAACAAGAAGCTACAAATAAAATCGAGGCCGAATTGCGCCGATTAAAGCATGAGAACTCGGTAATTGAAAATATTCTCATCCAAAAGGTTGATCCGCTCGTAAAAGAAAGAACCAGCATCCTCGAAAGTACGGGTGGTGGAAGCAGTAGTCGACAGGTTAGTCGGGTAAGTAGATCTTCCACTCCTATGTAATACATGATATTCGTACTATTCTTATATAAGTAGCTAGCACTAAAAAGTCAGGGTTTCCTTCATATAACAAAAGCATGCCATGAAGCCCGGTGCAACTTAACTGAACCCTCTCTCCAAAATTATATCAATTTGGTACCAATGAATTGGGCAAACTTGTTAGAGCCTTTCGGAACCCATACCGTGTTTACAAAGGATTATGGACCAGTGTACATTCCTCAAAATCGAAAAGAATTGCAATTGTTACTTCAATCATTCTTAGTAGCAAGACTTCATGAGATCCACAACTACTACCTCGGTCCGGATCGTGACTTGATTTGGTCCGTGTGGGCAATTGTACGAGATTTAATTGTATTCAGCATCATATATACTTACTTCCAAAGACTGTTCCGATTATGGTGGGGCTACGGAACTATAGGATTGATCAAAATGGCCTATCATTCGGTGTCCAAAGAGTTTTTCTCGTGGCTACTCAGTCTCCCGCCATTTAAGCTGAAAGTAGAAAAGGAGCTATCGGAAACGATAAAGACCATTGAAGGTGCCATCATGAAAACCGATAACGGAATCATTGATGTAATTGAGCTTCCAACCGTAGGGTTGTCCGAGGCGAAGATATCTGAGCAACTTGACCACATGCAAAAAATTGATCATTCAGATTGGGCAAATGGCCGTGTAAGTGGTGCCGTATATCATGGTGGAGATAATTTATTAAAGATTCAGGCCGAAGCCTACAAGAAATATAGCATTGCCAATCAATTGCATCCAGATGTGTTCCCAGGTGTTCGCAAAATGGAGTCCGAAGTTGTGTCAATGGTTTTGAAAATATTTAATGCTCCGACTACGGGCTGTGGTTCCACAACTTCTGGAGGAACAGAGTCATTATTATTGACCGGATTAGCAGCTAGAGAATATGGACGAAAGACAAAAGGGATCACGGAACCAGAGGTTATTGCGCCCATCACAATTCACGCTGGTATTGAGAAGGCCTGTAATTACTTCGGGATGAAGCTTCATAAAGTTGAAGTGGACCCAGAGACCTATCAAGTGAATATTAATCGTGTGAAGCGATTAATCAATAAAAACACCGTTCTTCTCGTCGGTTCAGCTCCCAATTTCCCTCATGGAATCATTGACGATATTGCTGCAATATCAAAGTTGGGATTAAAGTACAATATACCCGTGCATGTTGATGCGTGCTTAGGATCATTCATTGTGTCTTTCTTAGAGAAAAGCAGAGTACATGGCGATAGAAAGTTACCTCTTTTCGACTTCCGATTACCTGGTGTTACTTCGATCTCTTGTGATACCCACAAGTACGGATTTGCACCTAAGGGTTCATCCGTGATCATGTACAGGAGTCCAAAGCTCAGGGAATGCCAGTACTATATTCTGACAGACTGGACCGGCGGAATGTACGGATCTCCTACTTTAGCTGGATCTCGTCCTGGAGCTCTTACCGTTGGGTGCTGGGCAACCATGGTGCACATTGGTGTTGATGGCTACACAAAGTCGTGCTTTGACATTGTCAGTGCCACTATGCAACTAAAGAGAGCGATAAAGGAAGACAATATACTCAGCAAACATCTTGTTGTTCTTGGAGACCCCATTGCATCGGTTTTGGCTTTTAAACTGAAAGGACCAAAATTGAATATTTACGAAGTAGGCGATTTAATGACCGGAAAAGGATGGCACTTCTCCTCCTTACAGAATCCAGCGGCTCTTCATTTTGCTCTTACGAGGTTAACAATTCCTATCATTGGTGAATTGATCGAAGACTTGAAATGGGCCACTTCTTATCTGGTAGATCATTACGATCCAAACAAGTCCTCCGGCGACACTGCGGCACTTTATGGTGTAGCAGGCAGCGTAAGGACCTCTGGAGTTGCTGGCAGAATCATTACTGGTTTCTTAGATACTCTTTACAAAGTCTAACCATATTTAGATGCTATCTATTAATAAAGATCTTATGACCCCATAGTTGGTAGAAGCCAAAAGTTACATAATCCACCGTTCACGTCAAACTAAATTTGGATCGCAGATAAGAGATAACAGCATCATGTCGTCATGTGGGAGTACTACTAGTATATCTCACTTTTTCAGCACTCTATCCCTAAGCGGCTGGGTCTGTGCTCAACTTCCTCAGATCTACGTGAATTTCAAAAATAAATCGGCAGAAGGAATTTCCCCATTGTTCTTATTTCTTTGGTTCGCTGGTGACTTCTTGAGTTTTACCAGTTGTTTACTTAACGATGTTGTCCTAAAGTTTCAAGTTTACCTCAGCGCCTTCTTTATTTGCAACGATATAATATTATGCTTCCAATATTATTACTATACGTACCTATCTACGAACGAATCGAGAGCTATGAGACCCCATCCTTTACCACAAGACGACAACTATTTATTTGAAAATCCACGGACAGCACCATTCACGGCAGAAACAGAACCCCATGTTACTAGTAAATCTCATAGACCAATTCCCACTCCGGATACTATTTCGGGCTCTCCTAGTGGAAGCTACAGTAGCACAGACAATCTGCCCACACTAAAGTCATTGGCTACTGCCTCGCTTATAAAAACGGCCAATGCATTTGCATCCGATAATAGCCCGTCTGCGCCAGCATCAAGCTCCACATTAGGCATAATTCTCGCCTGGGCTTGCACCTTCGTCTATATGGGCTCCAGATGCCCTCAACTATATAAGAATTATCAGCGCAAATCGGTAGACGGTATCTCTCCCTTCTTGTTTGGTGCTGCCCTCATAGGTAATATTGCGTATACCATGTCAATTTTAACCAGCTGTGATTTTGTCTACGGGAAGAATAGAGGGGATTTCTTCTTAAAAGAGCTACCTTACATCTTGGGCAGTGCGGGCACTGTCCTCTTTGATTTCGCCTACTTTTACCAACGCCATATCTACAGACTACTTCCAGAGCCACCTATCACGTTGGAGAGCTGGCAGCACGAACACGACTCTTAACCCCATAGAGTAAGGTATTTAGATCATAAATCGGTATAGTTAGAAATACATCCATACACCAGAGAAGTGATGGAGTCTTCAGTTTGGTTCACCTACATACTCCATAAATGTATCGAACGACCCGATGGCCTCGGTATCGTAACGGTGTTTCCCTATGGCGAAACTATGCCACGGAAGTATTCACCGCAGATACGAAACACAGCGCCAAACCACGTTTACGACCTTCTTTGTTCTCGAAAACCCAACCAATTATGAAGAATGAAAATATAGATCGAGATATATACCCCAATCCTCTCTTTGGAATGGACAAAGAAGAGATCAAAAAATTAAAACCTAACCAATATCGTCGTTTACTAAGCATACCATATCGACGATTAACAGAGACCGAGATATTTTGCAACTTAATTGTTGAAATTATCCATGAGTACATCCTTGTAGATTCCCACAAAGCAGCTCATTTATACCGAGAGATAAAAGATCCACAAATGAAGGAAATTGTTGAACAGGGCATAAGATCAAAAGCAGGTGAAGAAAGAGTGAAAAAATCGATTCTTGAGTTGTTAATAGACCCAAATGGTAGCCAATTTAGACAGGAATTCTTTCATACCATTTCATCAATTACGTCACTTCCCAACAGAGCCAATGAACAGATTGCAGAGCTTCTATTTGAATACTTTCAAAAATGTGCGAATGTTGATGTCATTGTTGATACACCGCTAATTATGAATTCTCGTCTATTTGAACAATTACTTTACCTTATTCCTCACGAACGCTACCGAGAACTTTACGGCTATCTCGTACATTTGAATGTCCAAACATATGTCGTAACTCACGTAGATAAACTTAAACATCAGCTTATGAAAGGGTCCAACCTTGATAATTTCGTCGCAAGAACAGGATATTTGAATCCCAAATGGCATGATATCAAGAGTCCAAAACTCTCAGATCGACAACTTTTACGAATGCAGAATTTCTTCTCAGTCAGAGCATTAGCGCAGTTTGCAACCTTTGCTATAGAACGAAAAGATCCCCTTGATGCCAACATGTACGTTACTCTATTGGTTACAAAGTTTGAACAAAAATGTCAATTGGTAACACAGAATAATAATGAGCATCGACCTAAAGATTCTGACATTTATTCTGATATCCTGACAGTACTTAAAGTAACCTTGAACCATGCTATTGTATTCAAAGGTGCTCGAGAGTGTGTCAAGATCCTTAAATACATGGCACAGAACAATTTGACTATTTCATTCGACATAACCAATTTGATAATCAAGAATTTGCGGAAGCAAGGATACTTCCAAGAAGCATTAATACTAATGAATAACGTTAAACTCGATTCCATCACTAGAGCCGAAAGATTGAAGCTCATTGAGCAAGTACTATTCTTAATTCAAGATAAGTATCCTAGGTCACCAAAGATTATCATTGGATACATTGCTTCAATGTTTAGAGATGGTATCAGCCTCTTGCATAGTCTCAAGTTACTTGGACTAGTCTATGGGAACGGAATCGCTCCGGAATCAAATCATTATCAAAACGAAGTTCAAAAAGCAAATGTAGATTCTCGCCTTACTGAATTTGGATTTACGCCAGAAGCATTAACGCAGGTTTACGAAATGTCATTGTATACCTTACCTCCTGATCTGCTAACTCCTCTGTTGATTAGGGAACTTTACACAAGCTACATGGAACAAATGATGACTAGCGGTTTAGCTATATTCAAACCTAACCGTAGAAACGACAGCATTATCATATTGCTCTTGAAGGTCCTATTGAAGGAAGATCCACAATCCTCCGATATGGAACTATTAAGCAATACATATAAGTACGCAGTTGCTCAAGAAATAGCAACAGATTTCCTAAAGAAAATTGGCCCTACTACGAGACAAAATCGGAATCCATATTTCTTTGACCTACTCATATCATCGTCCTTACTAGTTCATAAGGACTATGAATTTGCATCGCGAATGTTGAGAGAATCTCGAGGTCTCAACCTTCCATTTACCTTTAATCAAATTTACCCATTTATCGTGTATCATTACGAGAAAAAAGAATACAAACAGGCTGAGCTTTGGTATCAAGAGCTTGTGAAGCACGGAATAAAAAGTGATTCTAGGCCCGCAACACATCTATTTAAAATAGCGAGAGAACTTGGCTGGAACGTGACTGGTTTTGTCTATCACAAGAAGAGACAAAATCGGAAAGTGAGACAATCTCAAGAGATTGAAAAGTTGCTAAAAGATCCTATATTGCTTCTAAATAATGAACCTGAATCATCAGATCTGCAGGTAGAAGATGAGCTCACAGAAGAGCTTCTTCAGACAGATCAACTGGCGAGTTTCACCGATGAATTGCTCACGCTTATCCACCATTTACCAAAGCCTGCTTAATATATCCTGCACATAGTATATTTAGAAAATGTCCAAATCGGGAAAATCAATAGAAACTTTCAATTCAAGTAAATGAGGTTAAACGGAGCAGAAACTGCAAAAAGATTGCAAGATAATCTATTATAAGTCATACTTAGTCCTTTTGTGATACGATTTGATATCCCCCTATACCCTGAATACGCCTCGCCTGTTCATGGGCTACACGAACAAAATGAGTTATGACGATGAGGCGGACATGAAGAACAATAACCATACAGACTTATCTATGGATGACTGGAATGGTACTACTCAGACACCAACTAAAAATGGAACTGAAAACTCACAACTAGGCCAGCCGAGGAGTGCCGATGTAACTATTCAAGAAGTCACCGCTAAGTTCGATTCGATCACAACGAATGTAAATCAAGCCATGAATGAGATTAACGAAATATACCAGAAGATTGGCTACAACAGCAGAGAAATCAAGGAGAAGAAGACCGAAATATTTAACGTTATAGAAGAAACCATTTCGAACTTTACCACTAATCTTCAACGAGAAATGAACAAAGAAGAAAATGAATGTGAATGGTTGAGACAACAAATACGAATAATCCTTGCTATGATCGATGATGAGAAGGGACAGCGAATACTACGTACTTTTGATAGAGGGATTGTTTTCAATGATTCCACGTTATTCGAGCAAGGCTACAAAGAAGATATTGTTAACCAACTTGAGTACCTTCAAACGCATCAACATAACTTTTATGCATCATCTCCATTTAACATCACATCCCCAATACTATCAGAAGAAGAACAGCCACCAAATATAGACAGCCAGTATAACTACATGACCAAAAATATCCCCAAACTCTCATTACTTGATACCAAAACCAAGTTGAACAAGATATTTCTTGACGTTTTACAGCATTTTGTTAAATCATTCAGGAAATTCTTAGAATCGAACCTAGCATTCCTAGATGTGTTTGACACTGTAGGGTTTATGTCTTCAGATGATAACCAAGGATTGGTGAAAAGCCTTCCGTCAAGACTGGAGGCTGAAGAATATATGGAGCTAGTCTCTGAATTCGAAACGGCCATGATCAACTTCAAGGAACGTCGGGGTCACACAACACCCGTGCGCAATTCCACACAATACATAGTATCAAGTCCTCGGAAGGTACCCTCTAGAGAACCAGAACCTTCTGATAAAGATGAGCCAGATGCAGTTGATCTCTTGAGAGATGTAAACTACAAAATTGTCAGAACAATTAGACTTCTCAAATTGACAAAAATCAATCCAGACTTGATGTCTCGTTTACAGCGAGAAACTAACCATTATACCACAGAGATGTTAGCTCGAAAAGATCGCATGGGCAACATTATCTCCAAATGCATCATTTTAATCAACGCATTGCAGTTGAATGAGAAGCAGCTTCTGGCAATTCAAAATAAGTTTGATCCATCGCATAAGACGATCGGAGAGGGTTATTTTGATGAAGAGACCCTAAAATTTATCAAAGAAAACCCAACCGAATTTGGTTTATTTGACAGCCATATTAGCTTCATTGAGAACTTCGCTTTAACGCTAGAGAAAGTATATGATGCGAAGGAAAAGAAAAAGGCTTACTATTTGAAGTCATGCACCAATCTTTGGGACCGGTTAGGTGAATCCCAAGGCTATATAGACGATTTCTTGAAATCTAACGATAATTTGAGTGACACTTCTTTCGTTAACTTCAAAATGGAACTAAACAGGTTGTTCTTGAAGAGATCCGAGTTTATTGACAACTTTATTAAGGCGGCAAGAGACGAGATTGAACAGCTTTGGAGTCAACTTTTCTATTCCGATGATCAAAGGCGGAGTTTTAAACACTTCGATTACGATGGTATTGACGATGTCGACAACAAAGAAAATATCCTTTCCGTTCACGAAGCCGAACTAGACAAACTTAAGCAAGAGTACGAGTCAAAGAGCCTGATATTGCTGCTTTATTCTCAAGTGCAAGACCTTCTCAAAGATGAGAAATTCCTTATCGAGTCCTCAAAAGACTCTTCTCGTCTTTTGAGCAAGAATTCTTGTAAGATTTTGATGAATGAGGAGAAGATCAGAAAGAGATTGAGTAAAACTATGCCTCGCTTAATCGAAAGTTTGAAGAAGGAAACCATATTATTTAATAACGAGCAGTTGAACAAGGGTCAAAAGCCAATGCAGATGTATGGCGATGATTTCTTCGAAGCTATTCTTCTCTTAGAATCTGAACATAGCACGAAGCGTCCGTTCAACAGCAGACTTTCACCAGCGAAGAAGTCAGTGTCTCCTACAAAGAGAAATGCAAATTCTCCAATGACTTCTCCTCCAAAGAGAAGTGTCAACCGAAGTATAAGTCCGGTCTTGAGAAGAAACGATTCGATCTCTCCAAAGAGAGGGGCAATTACTAAACCTCCGGTAAAACTCAATCGCAATTTGCATTCTTCGAACAGGATTAATAACAACCTTTCCAATGTTCTCAACTCGAGCTTGAGTAGTTTCAGCGAGCATTCTTCTACTTTTGATAGTCCAAACAGAACAGTACCATTCAAACCAATGCCTAAAATATCTACCAGCCAACTACAACCTTTAAACTCCCCATTAAGAGCCGAGGAGAGCTATTTGAGCCAAAGCACAACTCAAATTTCGCCATTACAGATTACCGATACAAATTTGTCTAAAGACATCAGGGCACTGAAGAAACAATTCGACCAGTTTAATCTTATCAACTCACGTGAACTAAATCAGGAAGAGAAAGAAAACTCAATTCTTCCTCTGCCGAAGAACAATAATGAGAAGCCCACAAGCAATGGAAGACGAAATAGCGTATTGTCTTGCGATAGTTCACTTATAGTTGGTGATGAATATCAATCATGGAGAGATCAAAGAATTAGACAATTGAATAGTCACAATTGAACTATATAGAGGCTATATACTACGTAAGCTTCCTATCGGGAAGTGAGCGATATTAATGAGACAATGATATAATGACATATAATGATGCAAGCGATATAGATCTGATATTTTACAGTTTCAAATCAAGTTTAGCGACGACATGGTCTAAAGAATCAAAAGTTTTATCAGAAGACGGTAAACCACCGCTCTTCTCAGTGTTGACATTCAGCTCGCCAACAACGTCATCATCTTCATCGTCGTCGTCGTCATCGTCATCGTCGTCATCATCATCGTCATCATCATCATCATCGTCATCATCGTCATCTACTATGGCGCTCCCATTATTATCTATGGCTTCATCTTCTTCATCTTCCTCTGGATATCCACCTAGTTTCATAACAATCTTGTTAACAACTTCGTTCCAATCCATCATACCACCCATACCGATATCACCATAGCTGCCAACAACTTTCTCAACTGGCTTGAGGATCTCGATCCAGGGCATTTCGTCATTGATTAATTTCAATTGGCGTTTCGTAGTTATAGCATTATATGAATAACTTACCATAGCGGGAGCAAGTAGGATAGGGAAAGATGTATTCCAAGCACGCACTACGTTGGTGAGAAGATTATCACACAACCCCATAGCGATCTTTGAGAGAGTATTTGCTGTAAGTGGACATACAACGAAAATATCGGCCCAACGTCTAAGTTCGATATGGAGAACAGGGTCCAGCCTGCCCTTCCATGTGGACCACTCGTCTTCATCACGCCAAATGCGCACCTTTTTGGTATTCTCTAGGTAATTCTGCACTTCATGAGGCAAGAAATTTTCACTAGATTTAGTTAATATGAGTTGGATGGAAACCTTTTCTGGAGTATATATTTCGTAAAGCTTGTGGATGATATGTTTTATTTTGATTGTAGACAACGCGCCACACACTCCGAACAAGATATGAATCTTTCCATCATCCTGAGGAAGTCTAGGGTCGATATTGGTGTTTTGTTCTGCTATAGGAGGAGATAAAGCTCTTCCCATGTCAGTGTACTTGGCTGCGGCAGAAGTAGTAGAAGCAGCCGATGGAGAGGCTGCACTCAGTCTATCAGGGCTGTTAGCGGACCCAGAGCGAGATCTAATAACTTTTCCCGGTCTCATCGTCTCATCTACATAAAAGTGGGCATGGACGGAAGGTGCTTTTTGATGGAAGGCAGATTCGGGTGGGTTTAATACATTATTAGTTGATTGAGGCTTTTGCTCATCAAGAACGGAGTACACCTGGGCTACCGGGGATGGAGACGATAATGCAGACACAGGAAGTAAAGGTGGGGGAGGAGACCTGGTGGATGGTTCTTGATTTGTCAGTGGATCTTTCTTTTTCAAAGCTACCCCTCCAGCAGGAACCGTTTCTCGGGATGTGTGTTGATGATTGGGGGACCCCGGCTGAGGCAGGGCAACCAGTCGGCTGGAGGTATGACTGGGGTTATTTAAGATAGGTGGTGGGGAAGGACAACGCAAATTTGAGATTGCCATTACTGAAGGAGGGATTTCCGGAGATGGATCAGATGATAATTCCCGACGCTGAGTAGAGCCTAAACTATCGGCTGCATCCCTCAGCGCCGGATGATCCTTATCTTCTCCTGGTTTATTATCAGGATTCATATATCGAGGAGAGTCAGAAAGTCGAGATTTCTATGATGAGAATTGAAAATGAGAAATACCCTTATCATTTTCCGAGAAGCGCACGACCTGATGTGTGGAGGGGCCGGATATTGTATGGCCTAATGGAACTTTCGATGACCAAGTGACAAAAGTGGTTGCCTACAGCGACAACAAGCGATATTTAACAGGGAACAATGAGTTCCCACCACGCATTCGGTAAACTATAGACGTAAATCATTGGCCATGACGATGTCAAGGCCATTATTCTAAACCCATAGATCGAAACGAATCAACCAACTCTCTTGCTTTTTGCTCCTCCGTAAGCGTGTCTGCTGATTTGGTCGTCCTTGGTTCCGGATCAGTTTTCCTGGTAGTTTTAGCAGACATCGGTGCCACCTGACGAGGTGAATGCTTTTGTTTGGGTTGTGTAGAATTGACGTTGAATGAATTGGACGATCGAGAATATCGAGGCCTTTCCGTAATCTCGTAGTAGTTAATCGGCTGTTGAAATGGCGCACTATAAGGTGTCGCTGGCGGCATATTAGTGACATTAACCGAGTCATTTCGGCCGGGAAACAACTGCTGCACGACGTAACTGTTGAATTCCGGGAACTTATCAAATCGTACCGTAAGCACTCTGCCTTCAAAAACCGCTTGATCTACACACTCAATCAAGGCCTCCAGGCTTCTTTGGTCTCCCGTGGTCACTATAGCAAACCCACGGGATTGTACTCTTTCTAGATCATTACCTGCCTGGACACTTTGCATGGGGATCTCCACCCTTATGATGGAGACATCAGCATGGTTTTTCAGCTGAGCCTTCAGACTAAGAAAGTTCTTGAGTGCCACCCAAGTGGACAGAAACGGTATGTTCCCCACAAAAAGGCGGCATGGATTGACTTGGACTTCTTTTCCGTTATCATCCGTGATTGTACGACGCAACGATGACGATTTTGGCGGCGAATCAAACTTGTTGTGATGATTTACATTATTAGAGATAAAGTATGGTACTGATTGCGGAGATGGAGCTGACCTTGGAGGGAACCATCGAGGTTGAAATGGAGCAGGATATGGCACTTGGTAAAAAGGATATTGGAAAGGCATCATTGAAGGAAATTCTGGGGTCAATTGAGTGTTAATTTCGATGTCAGAGTCCAGATCTCCTTCTACCCATGCGTCTAGGTCCCAAGGTCCAGGATAGGAGTTGAGGATTTCTGCGGTATTGAACGCCAAATCTCGTGACGCCGTCGAGAACAGGGCTACGTTTAGGTCATTAGAGTCGTTCTCGTCGTCATAATTGATTACAATAAAGGGAGCCCACAGATGAAGTTCCGGAAACGTAGAACTCGATACATTGAATACGAGTTCCACAATTACGTCTTTGTTGAAGGCGGTACTCGAAGACGATAACGGTCGCGAAATTGCGGTAACGTTGAGGATATATAAATGGGGGTGGAAAGGGATGGCGCCCGGGTTAAAGGCTCTCGACATTTGGAGGAACCGAGATTGAATGGTTTATATGACGATATAATTTGGATCTAGGATGATCTGGAGACGTGAATCTGTCCCTTGACAGCTAACAAAAATAAAGGGTCCTGCGATTTTCGACTCACTGATGGTATGATTTCACACCACCTTGCGTGCGCCGCTCGCTTGGGCGCTATAGATAAGCCCAACTTTTTGAGCACCGTTTCCAGGGCTCAAACATAGAGGCAAAGATATAGGATGTGAGAGAGTCGGTAGTATAACTAGATAGCATAAATACATAACTACCACACGATAACTTGGAAATATTGGCAACTAGTAGAGACCAAAAAGAAAGTACCATCCAAGACCTGGCGATTTTAGCTATCATGCATGGACACCCTCTGACTGACCTGAAGGCGGCGCTCCCGATTGCTTTGCCCCACCTCATCAATGCATCGGAACGATTCGAAGTCGATATAACCGAAACTGACTCGGACGCACAGGCGTTCTGGCTCGTGCCTAGACGAACCCCCCCACGTCGTATATGCTGGAAATATGCGGGCAGTATCACCTAATACTACCCCTGGACTAGACCACTAAGCCTCGGAAAAAAGAAATAGCCATAACCAAACATGCCGCTCACTCGGCTCTAGGCTGCAAGATTTTCCGGTGCCGGTGTAGTGGTTTCCGGTATCCCCCACCAACAGCAATTTCCGTCGCTGGCGCCAACATACAGCAGCATTATCGCCCTGGAAGCAAGATCAAAAATTTTGCAGGCAACAACGCATGAAGATGGCAAAATTTTAATTGAGATGGAACTAAACTGACAAAAATGCCAGTAAAACTTGGTGGGTTTCTCGGGTTTTCGGCAAGGAACGCGACCAAGGTTCCGCTCTTTGCACCCTGCGATTACTGTATTCGGATGGTCATTTAAACTCATCGGTTAAACTACAAGTGTGCTGTTCTCTTACGCAGACAGCCCGTTGCAATACGTACGATGTGCGGCGCGGCATATGCGGCGACTCGATGCGGTTGCTTTACGCATGCAGCTCCTGCAGTCCTATTACCGAATTGAGTGCACGTCAGTTTACCTTCTGCCCTCATTAGGAAGTATCCTACGGTGGTTGCACTGGCGCTATGGGCGCCTCTGCCTTCCCTAAATCTTTTACGCCGCCTCTATCACCCGACAAAACTACTACTGCTATAGCGGAACAATAGCGAGCGGATAAACGTCAACCTGCTGGACCTCAATAACCGACGGTATCACCGTTGTAACGTCTTGTTGTATTGCTGTCATAACGGTGCTATTGATGCATGCACTATTGTTCTTTTGCTAACTTCTGGAAGTCCTTTGTGTTCCTTTGTTTGTCATTCTAGTTCATTACTACAGCGATATTTTCCCCGCCGCCCTTTAACACGGGTCCGACTCATATGAACTGCGGAAGGTTTGACGTCCTCGCATTTTTTTTTTTTTAAAGTTTCAAGCATTTCCTTCTTGCATTATTTTTTTGTCTTCGATTTCCTTTCATTTTTCCCTTGATTAATTTATCTCGGGCCAAGACCGTTTAAATACAACGGCTGTGAAACGAAGATCTTGAAACTAGCCTCACTATCGTCAGGTTAAAGCCAGATCTATAAAAAACTATATTTAAGCGCTAAAATCCGAACAGCCCAAAATCAGCCATAAAATTTTCCAGCTCGCTAACTGTTCCTTTACCTGTTCACAATCACTTCATTTAAGGCGCATATTAAAACTTTACACCTTTGATCCAACCTATTGTTGATCCAAATCCAGAAGCACCCAAACACCCACGTAATATTTTTGGCTTGGTCAAAATTATATTGTTATTGCATACCATCAGTGAGCCGAATTACTCATCCACTAAATCCACGAAGGCACTCACGACTTCACTTTTCCCTTGCATACATACCTCCCCCACACTTAGCCTCAGAATAGGGCCCTAATTGTACGTTCCAATTGGCCAATTCATGTGCTTGTAGTATTTTCGGCCTGCACTGTAATTAAAGTACCATCGTTACGGCGTTTCATTTTCCTTTCTACTGGACCCGCCGACCGCCCAACGCCATTCTTTCGAGCGTACCCAAGCTAAACAATAACATAAACAACTTCGTACGATCCAATTGCGATCAGATCCGGCGTATCGTCCACGAATACGATCATCTGTCTGATTTCACCCGCTGTGCGCTGTTCGTGCAGACATCATTGTAGTAATTAAAGCCCAGGCGTGACTGGAACGTTGTGTATTTGTCTTGAGAATTGAATACCCTTGGCCTCGTCGCCGTACAATTCTGTTTCACTGGGTATTTTGTTGGCTGTTTCTGCCCCAATTGATACTTGCTCACCACTGATCTCCTATTAATCCTATTGATTGAGTTACGCCATAACTACGTTGAAAAATTCCCGCCGCAGCTCGCCATCTTGCCCATACTGTATTATAATTTTTAACCAAAATCACTACAAATGGCCAAAAAGAAGCTCGACCCTTCCATCAAACACAGTAGGACCAGGTCTGGTTGCCTCACATGTCGAGATAGACACATGAAATGCGACGAACAACAGCCTGTATGTAGAAACTGCTTGAAGTCAAGAAGAAAGTGCTATCGAGGGATCCGCTTGAACTTCACCCAATACTCGATCTACTCTCCTTCCACTACTACCCCAGAATCTTCTGTCACTCAGTCATATCGACTCCTCGATCAATCGATCACAATTGCATCTCTCTACGCCAATGGAATAAGGCCCTACCAACCATACTTGCCTCTTCATTCCACCACTGATCTCCAGGAGTCCGATAGTCAATACAAACGTGACATCAATTGTAGTCTTCCCGTGGCTGAATCTCATGGGTCTTCCATAAGTAATGATCCAGCTACTTCCACACCAACCCTGTCTATGTGGTTACCAACGTTCAACAACCAGGAACCGATTCACTCGATAACACCCGAACTTACTTCACACCTGATCGTATCGGGTATACGGGACCAGAATCCCGTTTATGAAAATATGAACCTTAAAAACTTTCTTTCTGATGAACAACTCACTGTAACACAATCACTAGCACCTTTTGCTGAGGGTCAGAGTCGCGTAACTTCTGACCCAGAAACTCCTCAGGTGTATCTGGACGCCAATGCTCTTGTTAGCCTCATTCATGACCAAAAATTCTACTGGATTTTGGACCTCATCAATGGACTCAATGCATGGAAACTGATTATAACTCAGTACTGCCTCCAATCAAGTCCAAGGTCTGAAGATGGCATTCCGAGCAGCAATTTTCTTGTAAATTGTTTATTGTGCTGTTCAACGAAGCATGAGTCTCCTGATATCCCTAGTCTACTTCACGAACAATTACGATTATGGAATCATATAAAGCATAACTTATTTGCACCTGAAAACAAAGTACCACTTGAGTCGCTCCTTATTAGTATTGCTCTCGTTTTACTTCGAACGTTGATAAGGCTCCAAAATCAACTTTCTGTCGAAAGTCTCGTGTTGACATTTAACAACCAAATCAAGATATTCAACCAAATTATACAAAAATATGAAGAATTACCACAAACGCAAGCCAAACGATTACGTTCAGTAATATTTATTACCACCATCCAATCGATAACGATTTTAAAGTATTTCATCAATAAGTTGATGGACTATTCTGGGTTACAAGTTCCGTTGAGGGCACCTGAAGTTACCGAACAAAAATCCAGCTTTGACCAGGAGATAAGCTATGAATCAAATGGTATCGACTCCGGTGAACACGCCACACTAGCACCGGTCGAACTCTCGTTCTTGAAAAACTTCTATAGAGATTTGGACTACAACCAATCAAATTATCAATTCGAGGTCGATCCATATATTGAGACGAAACTGGATGCATATAAATTAAGAGAACTATTATGGTTTTTGATAAGATCAGAGCATATAGCTCAAAATCCGGACGAGAGTGTTGGCGCTCTTGATATTGGTCAGGTCTTCAGCAACGATTACAATTTTGTTGATTCGATCGCTTCTGCAGAAGCCACATCAAGCTTTCCTGTGTCTCGAACTATGCTACCAAGGTTACTACCGAAGATAGTTTTACCCAGCGAGCAAGGTATAGCCATATACCTTGTGCAAGAGTATATCAAGAAGATTATCAATGCTAACGCTCCTGATATGATAGTCAAGGCCAACACGAATATGTCTTACATTTTCAATTGCATAGAGGGATCGAAGATGGATGGGAGTCTCAAATTGAAATGGACACAGAATTTCAGCTGGATGTTACAATAGCATATGATCATATATATGATCTGTATTATACGATAAACATAACGGGCCAATACACATGTAGCAGTAAGTAATTCTCGGTTTCACACTTGAGTCATTGACGGCGTCTTCCCACTCTTTTCCGAAGAGTTCGAGATTGATCATTTTACTTTTGCAGCCATAACCGTTGGGCGATGCACACTGCAATGCAGTCGTCTGCCTTTTATGCATGTACTCTGCATGACAGATCCAAATATGGACAATGGAGTCTCAGGAACACCACTGATCGAGCAATTTTCGAGGTGAGATTTCCGTATGCACAGAGGATAATTAGCCCGCCTTCCGAGATTTTGCACAATTGCGTCCAGTGGGGGCGCTAGTGATTCGAACGTGCAAGTCTGCAATGGCGATGACTGCGTGCATGTTATCATTACTGAGGCGCGTCTCGTAAGTGAAATTGATGGCTTGGGCGCTGGAGGCTTACGACAATGAATTTAGGTTTGGAAAACGACTAGGATTATCCAAAAAACCACTGCAGGCAGCGCATAGAGATCATCAAAATAAGCTTCTAGAATCTCCTAAAGCCTTAATGTGCTGGACCGATGGTTTCTTTTTGCTGCTATAGATAGCTGCCCTACTTCTACTTGAGACTGTATACAACCCTGCACCAACCCAGTAAGCTTGAGTATGAAATTACATAACTTCACATCACGTTCCATGCACGTGCGACACTCACTGGCTCAGAAAATTTTTCAATCCTCGATTTAATCTAGTTGATACTAACCATGTCACAAGGTACTTTATACGCCTACAACACTCCCAGATCCCGTGATCTCCCAGCCAAGGCTTTGATCAAGTACTTGAACCTTGATGTCAAGATTGTCGAGCCCGCTGAGGACTACAAGAAGAGCTTCCCACTCGGTAAGGTTCCTGCCTACGCCGGTGAGAAGGGCTTCAAGTTGACCGAGAGTTTGGCTGTGTGCATTTACTGTAAGTAACTCAATTGTTTGTTTGGTGATGAGAAATCTTTTATTATTATACAGTTATCCCTGTCTTAACATATAATGTCGAGAATTTATACTCTGACAACAAAAACTTGAAAAATTTTCAACTTATAACTAACTTTAGTGGTTAACTTGGCCGACCCTCAATCCAAGCTTTTGGGTAAGAACGCCAAGGAGTACGCCCAAATCTTGAAGTGGATGTCCTTGAGCACTGGTGAGGTTATGCCCGCTGTCACCTCCTCTTTCAAGCCATTGATTGGTGCTGCTCCTTACAACAAGAAGCTCGTCGACGAGTCTCTTGCTAAGGTTGAGGAACTTGCTGCTGTGTACGAGGCCAGATTGGCTGACTACACCTACTTGGTTGGTGAGAGACTCTCTTTGGCCGATATCTACTGTGCTACTCTTTTCCGCAGAGGATACGAGTACTTGTTCGGTAACGAGTGGAGAGCTGCCCACCCTAACTTGACCAGATGGTTCAAGACTCTCTTTGCTCACCCCGTCTTGTTCAACGAGTACGGTAACTTCGAGTTCAGAGAGAAGCCCGTTGAGTTTGTTCCTCCAAAGAAGGAGAAGAAGCCTGCTCAAGCTCCAAAGGCCGCTGAGAAGAAAGCCGAGAAGAAGCCAGAGGCTGAGGCCGAAGCTGAGCCTGCCCCAGCTCCTAAGCCTAAGCACCCATTGGCCGCTTTGGGTGCCTCCAAGATCCCTCTTGACGAGTGGAAGAGAAACGTCTCTAACAACAAGCCTGAGGTTGCTCTCAAGTACTTCTGGGACGAGTTCTACAACGACGAGGAATACTCTTTGTGGAAGGTTGACTACAAGTACAACGATGAGTTGACCATGACCTTTATGTCTAACAACCTTGTTGGTGGTTTCTTCAACCGTTTGTCTGGTTCTACCAAGTTCATGTACGGTGACATGGTTGTCTACGGTTCCAACAACGACAACGGTATCACTGGTTTCTTCCTTATCAGAGGCCAAGACTACAAGCCCGCTGTCGACGTTGCTCCAGACTGGGAGTCTTACGAGTACAACAAGTTGGACTCCAAGGACCCAGAGACCAAGGCTTTCATTGAGAAGATGATCAACTGGGAGGGTGACATCACCGCCGACGGTAAGACCAGACCTATCGTTGACGGTAAGGAGTTGAAGTAAATTGACGATTAGGTTCTACGATTTAGTTAAATGCTATGCTTCTTTATATTCCATGCTATCGTAGTATAATTATCAGAAACATGTATTGTTGCAACCAGTCTCTCTAAGCCTCAGTGAGGTTTTGGCGTTCCTGGCCGCCTGCAACAAAGCTTGAAATTCCCTGCAGGACAGCGAAATTTAAATCAACGACAACACGTTTATTCCAACCATCGGCCATGGTGCTCACTAGAAACCAGTATGTGCGCCAAATAAGGAAGAAACCGTTAACACTCTTGGTGCCAGTCACGGTGATCCTCTTTCTCTATTTTATTTTATTCCTGAATCACCCCAAGAGCAAGCCAAAATATTCGTATAAAAATAAAAACCAAGGTTGGCTTGGTCGGTCGAAGAAGCCACTTCAACTCAAGAACCTCCCCAACAAGCACATAAGTCACTACGACTTGAACAAGTTGACCACCAGTCCTGATGGATTGTCAAATAAGGAGGAAGTGCTTATTTTGACGCCCATGTCAAAATTCTTGCCTGAGTACTGGCAGAATCTCAATCAGTTGTCATACGACCACAGTCTAGTATCATTGGGATTTATTCTTCCCCGGTCTCCCGATGGTGACAAGGCACTCAAGGGTTTAGAAGAAGCGGTGAAAGTAACACAAGCCGACAAGAAGAAGCGGTTCAAGAAGATTTCTATTTTAAGACAAGACACCGACTCGTTGGAGTCCCAAACGGAAAAGGATCGTCATGCTCTTGCAGTGCAAAAGGAAAGACGAGGCATGATGGCATTGGCAAGAAACTCTCTTGTCTTTTCAACCATATCCCCAACTACTTCTTGGTGTTTCTGGTTAGATGCCGATATCGTAGAAACTCCGCCAACCATTTTGCAAGACATGATGGCCCATGACAAACCAGTACTTTCGGCCAATGTATATCAGCGTTATTTCAATGATGAAAGCAACAAGAACGACATCAGACCGTACGACTTCAACAACTGGGTTGAGTCTGAAGAGGGATTGAAACTCGCTGCTAACATGAAAGATGACGAGATCATTGTTGAAGGCTACGCTGAGATGGCTACATGGAGACCACTTATGGCCAAGTACTACCAGCCAGATGGCGATGTCAACACTGAAATGGCCTTAGATGGTGTTGGAGGAGGTGCTGTTCTAGTCAAGGCCGATGTTCACCGTGACGGTGCCATGTTCCCATCGTTCCCATTCTACCACTTAATAGAGACCGAAGGTTTTGCTAAGATGGCAAAAAGATTAGGTTACCAGGTATTTGGACTACCAAACTATTTGGTCTATCATTACAATGAGTAAAGTTTGGGTGTTACTAGATAAAATATAGGCATACTATTGAATAGCTCCGCATGACAGGATTGTCATCTACAATATAATATTTGATAAGGTTCAAGTTTATAAATGATTAGCTATAGAATAATATTCTTAATTAGAAGTCTCCGAAACATGTACCCCTTTCACCGGTGTCTACCTCGCTATCTCTCTTGCACTACGTCCGCACCCACACACCAAAATCAAAAATTAGGCGATGCCGCCCAGACACCATAAAAAATTATGGATGCGATGAGATAAATTTCCTTTAATTGAAAATCTAATTTCCTTTCCGTGGACATGCAGCTTACCTGGAAAGATATTCCAACGGTGCCTAATGCCAACGATATGTTGGATATCGTCCTTAACCGGACCCAACGTAAGACCCCAACTGTTATCAGACCGGGTTTTAAGATCACCCGTATAAGAGACTTTTACATGCGTAAAGTGAAGTTTACTGCCGAAGGATTTGGAGAGAAATTCAACGATGTTATCTCCAGATTCCCCAATATTAACGATGTGCACCCCTTCCATCGTGATCTTATGGACACTTTGTATGAAAAGAACCATTATAAAGTATCATTAGCTGCTGTCTCCAGAGCCAAGACTTTGATTGAACAAGTTGCTCGTGATTACCTTCGTTTGTTGAAGTTTGGTCAATCTTTATACCAGTGTAAGCAATTGAAAAGAGCTGCCTTAGGTCGTATGGCTACTATTGTCAAGAAGTTGAAGGACCCATTGTTGTATTTGGAGCAAGTCAGACAGCACTTGGGTAGATTGCCCAGTATTGACCCTAATACCCGTACTCTTTTGATTTGCGGTTACCCTAATGTGGGTAAGTCATCCTTCTTGAAATGTATCACCAAGGCTGATGTCGAGGTCCAACCTTACGCTTTCACCACCAAATCGTTGTACGTGGGTCACTTTGACTACAAGTACTTGCGTTTCCAAGCCATCGATACCCCCGGTATTCTTGACAGACCTACCGAAGACATGAACAACATTGAAATGCAATCCATTTATGCCATTGCTCACTTGAGATCATGTGTTTTATACTTTATGGATTTGTCGGAACAGTGTGGTTTCTCGATCGAAGCCCAAGTTAAATTGTTCCACTCGATTAAGCCATTGTTCGCTAACAAGTCTGTGATGGTGGTCATGAACAAGTCCGATATCTTGAAATCCGAGGATTTGAGCGAGGAGAAGCAGGAGTTGTTGAAGTCGTTGGAGACCGTTCCTGGTATTGAGATCATGCACGCTTCTTGTCACGAAGAAGACAATGTGATGCAAGTACGTAACCAAGCTTGTGAGAAGTTGTTAACTGCCAGAATCGAACAAAAGTTGAAGGGTACTGCCCGTGTGAACAATGTGCTCAACAAGATCCATGTGGCTAGACCCGAGGCTAGAGATGACGTCGACAGAGCTGCGTTTATCCCAGAGGGAGTTAAAGAAATGAAAAAGTATGACATTAATGACCCTGACAGAAGAACCTTGGCCCGTGATATCGAGGCTGAGAATGGTGGTGCTGGTGTGTTCAACATTAACTTGAAGGACAAGTACCTCCTTGATGACGATGAATGGAAGAACGATATTATGCCAGAAGTGTTGGACGGTAAGAACGTTTACGATTTCTTGGATCCAAGTATTGCTGCTAAGTTGCAAGCTTTAGAAGACGAGGAAGAAAGATTAGAGCAAGAAGGATTCTACGACTCAGACTCAGACATTGAAGACGACGAGACTGAAGAAATAAGGGAGAAGGCCCGCTGGATCAGAGACAAGCAAAAGAAGATGATCAACGATGCTCGTAATAGAAAGGCATTGAAGAACAGAGCGATAATGCCTAGAGATAGCATAAAGAGATCCTACGCTGACTTGGAGGAGCACATGTACTCTATTGGCCACGACACATCTGCCTTGAAGGTAGGTAAATCTGGTAAATCAGACAGCGAGTTGTCGGGTGTGGACATTCTCAAGAAGAACCAAGGTATCCACAAGTCTAAGATTGCTAAGAGAAAGGCCCCAGTCAACCAATCCGACAGACTTAACGCTGGTATTGCAGATGGTGCCATGAGAAGCCAAGCTGAAAGATTGGCCAAGGTGCAGAGAAGAGAGAGAAACAGACAGGCGAGACAAGGTGAGGGTGACCGTCACTCCACCGCCATGTTGCCTAAGCATTTATTTTCCGGTAAGCGTGGTATTGGATCTACTGACCGTCGTTAGAGTAGCAGCATGTATAGTAATATTGAGCATATTGTAAACGAAACTTGAATCTTGTAAGCTCTTGGCCCTGCTCCGCCATTGTCGTCTACATGGTGTCAGTCACCTCTATATCCAACCGATCGTATATTACATCAAATTTACAAAGTCGTATATACTTACGGTTGTCCGTAGAGCTGGCGTGCCAAAACCATAGAATCACCGCCGCAGCCACCACCTTGAAGGTTTCTACCCCTCCGTTATCTAATCCAGCCACATGTGACACAAAATCAATTAATTTGAAGATAAGGAATTTGATAACTGAGTCACGACATAATCTTACTTCTTTTTTGGCTTATCGGACCCTAGAAAGCTTACAAACAACTAGATTAATTTTTGATACGTAAATACCCTTAAGGGCAAGAAAACAACCTACTGTCATCTCCAAAAATGGAAGCCGAGACTCGATTCAAATCGGGGATCCCAGGCAATTCTAAACCTATCTCTGTTCACAACAGATCTAATGGCCATTTGACCAAGCAGGACCATCGCCCACGGTCCCATAGGGACTTGGAGCCATTTAAGTTGACTTCAGTGGGTTCAGATATTTCTACAAATGCTAATCAACTGAATGCTGCCACTCAGTCGGGGAATGGCCTGTCGAATTCCAGTTCAAACAAGAACTTGAGCCATGTTCCTTGTAAGTTTTATCGCCAAGGAAACTGTCTGGCGGGAGCGCTGTGTCCATTTTCACACAATTTAGACGGGTCGTTGGCTGCTGATAAATTACCATGCAAGTACTTCCAAAAGGGAAATTGCAAATTCGGGCTTAAATGTGCTTTGGCTCATTTTCTCCCTGACGGCACCAGAGTTAACTCTAAGAATTATGGTCACAGCCATAATGGAGGAGGCTCTCGCAGAACCTCAGGCGTCCAAAGAAACGAGTCTTTCCACGAGCCAACCTCTCTGGTCCAGCCACAACCAATTGATATCAGCAGTCATCAGCCTTCTAACAACGTAGCTACTTATATCACTTTTGGCAGCAAGAACAGTTCTCTGACCCATACTCCCTCAAATTCGTTCGGATTCAGGAACACCGGTCTGACTCTGACTCTTCCGGGAGTTGCAAATTGGTCGCACAACACCAGCGGCACTCTTAACCAGCTTTCTCCTACTAGCCTTACTGTTTCACCCAATCGGGCGTACAACTCCCCTTTCACCCCCAATGGAAATACTAACGCTCCTAGTGGTAGCAGGTTTGCCAGTAGAGGATCTTTTACGTCCTACTACTCGTCACCTCCAGGAAATTATACCAATCACACAAGCTTTACTAGTGATTCGGCTATCGTTGACGATGAAGAAAGTGGGGTGATAGAGGACAATTTCTTTGAAGAGGATTTTGTCCCTGGATTCCTTGGAGACCTTATACTTACACCACAAGAGTTACAGAGAAGAGATTCACGGTCTCAATCCGGAACTCTCTTGGTGAAGCCTACTTTAAATTTCCTTCCAAATAACCGCGAAGACAAGATGTTTGTTTCTTCACATAATGAAAGAGTTGATAATGACAAAAACGACGATGTGTTTTTAATGGATTAAAACACTTCAATTTAATGGGAATGCCGACATGGCAACTTAAAATGAAACAAAATATAACGGACTAAAATATCAAAAAGTGAATGATATATGCGGACTCAGGTTATAAAAAAGGGCGGTATTATGAGAGATGAATAGAACAAATGCTTTACATCCCAGTCTTCATTTATATAGATATGATCGATACTATTTACAAAAATACTTGTATAAAACTAAGTCAATTTTTTGGGATTGGAACGGAAGAGGTCTGAGCACAACACTTGAAACTTTGTCATGGCTTGAGAATCAGTGAAGTTCACTTCCGGCTGTACGCCTCTAATATGGTCTGAATCAAACACCGAACCAACAAGAACCATTTCGTTGGAAATCGGGTCAAGGGTGTACACCAAGTTGTCAGTGACGGTCCTCTCGTTAACGTTCTCTTCGCCGTTTGTAGTAACAGTAAGCTTTTGCTTGGTGGTTAGTTTGAGTACAAACTGTACCAAGGCAGTAAGATTATTGTTATCGGGTAAAGCGTTGAAGGAAACAATTTTGGGGTTACCTACAATACCTTCAAGCTGCCAGTCAAGTTTTGTTCCGTTCGTCGGGAAAGTAGCGGCTCTTGCTGCCAAACTCTTCAACAC
Source organism: Meyerozyma elateridarum (assembly GCA_030574335.1). Taxonomy (NCBI): domain Eukaryota; kingdom Fungi; phylum Ascomycota; class Pichiomycetes; order Serinales; family Debaryomycetaceae; genus Meyerozyma; species Meyerozyma elateridarum. Next base: position 850,281 of record JAJMEU010000001.1, read on the forward strand.
TTCCACGCCAGCAATATCTGCCAACTGCTTATTAATATATGGGGTCCTTTCACTAGTTCTTGAGTTGCAAGCTCCGGCAAACACCTTATTTATACGCACAAATTCTTCGATGGCATTGTCTTTCCATAAGTTAAATTGGAGCTTTAAACCAGTTTCTCTTCTGAATTTTACAATGCTATATGTGTTGATAGCAAAGAGACCCAACCTTCTGAAGAGAAGTCTATGCCATGAAGTCACAGGGCTTTTGAGGTATCTTGGAGGAACATAAAAATCGGCGATTACACCTATGTTCTTGATTGGAATTTGAGAAATATCAGCAGCTGGGGCAGACTTTTTCTTGGCAGGTTTGTCACTATAGAGCCGTATAGCTCGTTGGTTAAAGATGCGGAAAACTGGCAGTCCCAATTGAAGTCGGGGGACTCCTGAAACTTTCATTATATTCATGTTGAAAAGTGATCGAACCTCAAGTTGAAAAATTCTGGTCAAGACAAGGACTGCAGATAAAAATGATAGAAAGCATTTAATGCTATAATCAAAGTGAATGATGATAGATAAGATGGCAAAAAGAGTTCCTCAAATTGCAGTTCATGCATTCCACCGCCACATAAAATCTGCATTCGCCAAAGGGCCAACAGTCTCCTACAACAAGGATGCCACTTCCTTACCCCAATGATCTCCCTGCATATAAATTTTTTGCGAGATGAGGATAAGAAACCTAACGAAATATCTGAACTTCACTATGCCATCTCAGACTCAAGTGGTGACGGCTAGCGGTAAGGGAGGCAAGCAGAAACTTGCCCCAGAGAAAGAAAGGTTCTTACAGTGTTGTGGAGACATTTCCTTGGAACTTGTAGCTTCCTTAAAGAATTCTAAAGACATCAACTTGAACGGGCTCATCATCAGATATGCCAAAAAGTACAAACTTAAGCAGCAACCCCGACTCACTGATATCATTTCATCCATTCCCGACCAGTACAAAAAGTATTTGATTCCCAAACTTAAAGCCAAACCTGTCAGAACTGCATCTGGTATAGCAGTTGTAGCGGTTATGTGTAAACCACATCGATGCCCTCACATTGCATACACTGGTAATATCTGTGTTTACTGCCCCGGTGGACCAGATTCTGATTTTGAGTACTCTACACAATCCTATACTGGTTATGAACCAACCTCGATGAGAGCTATTAGAGCTCGGTACGATCCATACGAGCAGGCAAGAGGGAGAGTAGAGCAATTAAGACAATTAGGACATTCTATTGACAAAGTCGAGTACATTATTATGGGAGGAACTTTTATGTCATTACCTATAGACTACAGAGAAGGATTTATAACCCAGTTGCACAACGCTTTGACTGGTTATAATGGACGTAATATCGATGAGGCGATTCAGTTTTCACAGCAATCCCAGACCAAATGTGTGGGTATCACTATCGAAACCAGACCAGACTACTGTACAGAAACGCATCTTAGCGACATGCTTAAGTATGGTTGCACGAGACTTGAAATCGGTGTGCAATCAGTATACGAAGACGTTGCCAGAGATACTAATAGAGGCCATACAGTTAAAGCAGTCTGCGAGACTTTCGCAGTAGCAAAAGATGCTGGATACAAAGTGGTTAGTCATATGATGCCTGATTTGCCAAATGTTGGTATGGAGAGAGACTTGGAGCAATTTAAGGAATACTTTGAGAACCCAGATTTCAGAACCGATGGTTTAAAGCTTTATCCTACTTTGGTCATCAGAGGTACAGGTCTTTACGAACTCTGGAAGAAGGGATTATACAAATCATACAATGCTAATGCCTTGATAGATTTAGTGGCTCGTATCTTGGCCCTTGTGCCTCCATGGACCAGAATCTACCGTGTTCAAAGAGATATTCCTATGCCTTTGGTTACTTCCGGAGTCGAAAACGGTAATCTTCGTGAGCTTGCATTAGCACGAATGAAGGATTTTGGTACTTCTTGTAGAGACGTTCGTACTAGAGAAGTTGGTATCCAAGAAGTTCATCATAAAGTTCAACCTGATCACGTCGAATTAATCAGACGAGACTATTATGCCAATGGTGGTTGGGAGACATTTTTATCTTATGAAGACCCCAAGAAAGATATTTTAATTGGTTTATTGAGATTGCGGAAGGCTTCTAAGAAGTATACATACAGAAAAGAGTTCACATCTCAACCAACGTCTATTGTTCGTGAATTACACGTTTATGGCTCAGTGGTACCATTGCATTCTAGAGATCCTAGAAAATTCCAGCATCAAGGTTTTGGAACTCTTTTGATGGAGGAGGCCGCCAGAATTGCCAAAGAAGAACATGGATCAGAAAAGATTAGTGTGATTTCTGGTGTAGGAGTAAGAAATTACTACGCCAAATTGGGATACCACTTGGATGGACCATACATGTCCAAAAATCTATACGATTAAATATTAAGCGACATTCATTTGTTGTATATCCGCATAATTTACAATTTACATAAAGAAAGTAACCAGTAATCGTGAAACGTGAAAGTAATACAAGACTAGCTCATAGCCTCTTAATAGATACAAGGAAGTCGAATTTATGTAAAATTTAATGATGACGACCGTAATAGTACTTGTTGCCTGATGATTGGGCAGGAATTTCACGAGACCAGCCAGGAATATCATCTCCGGAACCACCTACGGGTCTCTCTAAGACCACATTTTCCAAGCCCAAAGCATCACTAAGCCATTCATGGTTGACCATACCTCCAGCATCAGCACGTAGCTCCGGCTGTAACTGGAGCATTGGCATAAGAAAGTCAGCAATCTCAATGGCATCGCTCACCAGAAACTTGTACTTCTCAATCAAGACGTCCTTCAAGCTCCAAGGCTTTAATTTCTGGATACGATGAAGTTCACCGCGAACATTGAAGAAATCTCTTGTGTAATATGCTTCCTTGAGCATAGCTCTAGGGAAAGGACTGATTAATTCGACAATCTGAGCGATATGATCATCGTCTTTAGTATATGCTTTGCCATCCCGGGGATCGAATAAGTAGTCTCCAGTCAACAACTCGAATATCAAACATGCAAACGACCATAAGTCTGCCGATGCACCCCAGTGATACCCAAGAAGTACCTCAGGTGACCTATATTGTCTAGTCTGAATCTCGTCAGTGAAATGGTGATTGGTCCAGCAAGCATTACCCAAGTCGGCAATTTTCACTGAAATGAGTTCATCTTCGTTGATGATGAGTGAATTATCTTGATTCTGCTCACTGCCTTGGGCAAAAGTTGACGATAAGTTCGACTGAAAATTGTCTTCAAAATCGTTAGAAATAGTCATTGAAGACAAAGAGTTATGCAAGTTCTCATTCTGCTGTTCCTCAGATTCGGCCAGCTCGATCACAGGTGTTGCTGGGGTAGCTGCTTCATTAGTGCCCGACATATTGGAGCTAGTGAACGATCCCTTTAATGGGGTATTTGCTGTGGAGTTTGCAAGCCCATAAACATTAGTGAATGATTTATTGAATGTTCGTAAAGGGGAAGGTAATGGTTGTGAACCAGTAATCAAAGTCTGCCGCCTAGAACGCCGTCCATTACGGCCTAAGGATGGAGGACTATTGATCTTGGTTTTTGGAGTACTGGCGTCTTGGACTTTTTGCAGTTGTGGAGTGCTGATATCGCTTTTAGCGGCAATTGTCTCCGTGTTGTGTTTTTCTGATTTTGACTTTTGTCTTTCAAGCCTTTTCTGTCTCTTGGCTTGGTGTTCTTCGTCTTCTACCATACGAACAATCAGTTCCACATCTCCGATCTCTATTAAAATGTTCTCCGGTTTCAAATCAGTATGAATCACGTCACACTTGCGATGCAAGAAGTCAAGGGCCGACAACAATTGTTTGGCAATCTGCTTCACAAATACAATGGGGATGCCTCTATGCTTGTATCTTCGAATAAGACCTAAGAGATTCTCTCCTAGAACCTCAAACACCATAACAACATGGACACCGTTGGGCCCCTTATGAGTGAATGTGTCTAATAACTGAATGACATGCTGATGACCTGGATGGTTTAAATCGGAATTAGTGACCCGATCCAACAATTTTATTTCGTCAACTGCTGTTTCGGTATAATGCTTGGCGCTTCTGACTACCTTCATCGCCACATGACAGTTTTTGTCATTATCCTTAGCAAGCCATACTGTAGAGAAATGGCCCCATCCAAGCTTTCGTACCAAAGTGTACTTGCCATTTTTATAGTTTTCCCCTATGTAACATGGATGGTAGCCTCCGGGAACATAGTCTCTGAGATCCTCTTCATTTTCAGGATACACAGGGTCATCGTCTCCATCGTCGTCGTCATCATCTCCGTCAGCATTGTCATCCGACTCCTTCTTGGCATCATCCGACAATCCTCCAGTAACGGAGGTACTGAATGTCGTGTCTAGGGGTGATAGTTGGGGCCGGACTGCAGTGCCTACCTCTGAAGATGTGGAAACTGTCGGGTCACCATGTTGGATCAACGTAGGCAACGACCCAGATGTGTATTCAGATTCATGGGAATCGGCTTGTTGGATTGCTAGGGAAAGATTGGACTTCTGAAACTGGCTTTTAGGCATGAATGTGGGACTTGAATTACTTTTACTACTGGTATCAGAACCAGGAGGACTTGTTGATGAAATATTTTCCGCAAGGAATGCACCGGTATATGAGGTTCACCACTTAATTGCCCCTTAAGGTGAGTGGAATAGAACAGCAAGCGGGGTTTAAATGGAGTCTGTATGTACCGAAAGAGCTGAGAAAGCTCAATTACTGTTATGTCGTCAAGTACTCTCTTGTCCGGCTACAATTCTGATAACTTTTTAGTAAAGCGCTGGTTACTGTGTGCAGGTCATAAAACTTTATAAAGGTGCATTAACTCTATATACTCTAATCCATCTTGATGTCGCCATCCAAGTCGTTGGACTCCTCCTTCTTCTCGGGAGTTTGGTTTTCTCCCTTTCTAGCAGCAGCAAGCTTCTCTGCCATGGCAGCCGCCTGGGCTTGTTCTTGCTTTTGTCTCAAAGCTTGTTTCTTCTCTTCCTCTTTAGCAAGGTATCTACCACGGATGATGTTACCAGTAGAAGCCAACTCCTCGTACTTGGCGATGTATCTGGCCTTAGTGGAGTCTTCACCCTCATCGTACAACCAGTCTTCGGTCTTGGCCAACAATGCAGTCAACTTCTCCTTCTCTTGGTCGCTGGCAAAGTCCTTGTATTGGTCGTCCAACTTTCCTCTCAACTCGTAGATGTACTCCTCAAGAGCGTTCTTTCTGTCTTCGGTGTCGGCAACAAGCTTGTCTTCAACAACCATGGCGTTCTCCTTCTCGAAGTATGCTTGTCTAACCTCCTCTGTCAAAGAGGCAGAGCTGATGGTGATCGTCAAGTCATTCTTCTTGACTAATTTCTTGACTTCTCTGTATTCTGGCTCCTCGTCCTCATCATCTTCATCGTCGTCACCATCCTTCTTCTCCTTTGGCTCCTTCTCAACCAACTCCTTGACCATCTTCTCTTCAACAGTGTATGCATCTTCAATGGTGTAGAATCCAGATGGGTCGTTTCTCAACTTGATCTTGGTAGCAATAGAAGTCTCGCCCTCGGAAGGAACGACACCCTTGAGGTGCCATCTGGCAACGACTGGCTCAGTACCAGCAGGCAACTCGGCCTTGTTGGTGTAACGAGCCTCGACGTCAAAGTCTCCCTTTCTGTACAAGGTGATGATCTTGGTGGATGGGAACAAGCCGCCTCTTGGGAAAACTTCCAAGTGGTCGTCGTCCTCCTCTTCCTTGTCCCAGAAGTAGGAAACTGAGTATGGGTTGAAGTCCTCGAACTTGAATGGTCTGACTCTCAAAGTTGGGGAGTGCATGGCACAGATGAAGGCATTACCTCTGGCGATAGCCTCGTCTTGGTTCAAAGTGAAGGACAATGGCTTGCCGAAAATATCAGCAATACGGGCCTTAAGAGATGGAACTCTGGTGCATCCACCAATCAACTCGACGTTGTCGATGTCACTGGCAGTAAGACCGGCATCCTTCAAGGCGGTCTCGATAGGAACGTGGACTCTCTCCAACAATGGTTGGATGAACTCCTCGAGAGTTTCTCTACTCAAAGAGGAAGACACATCCACATCGTTCATCAAGGACTCGATGTTGAAAGGAGCTTGAGTGTTGGCGGACAACACCTTCTTCAACTTCTCGGCGGCAGTCAACACTCTGTAGTAGGCCTTGGGGTTCTCGGTGATGTCAATCTTGTACTTACCCTTGAACTCCTCAGCAAAGTGGTTGGCAATGGCAACGTCGAAGTCTCTACCACCAAAGTGCTTGTCGTAGGAAGAACCCAAGATCTTGAGCTCACCCTTCTTGACGGCGGCGATGGAAACTTGGAACGACGAGTGACCGATGTCCAAGAAAGCGACCTTACGGGGCTCATCTTCGGGCAAGTCGTTGGCCTTGAAAACACCGTAACCGACGGCGGCGGCGGTGACCTCGTTAACGATTCTAACTGGGTTCAAGCCAGCAATTCTACAGGCATCGGCGGCAGCACGACGTTGCTTCTCAGTGTACCAAACGGGCACAGACAAACAGATATCGACGATGTTACCCTTGGTCTCCTTGTGGGTGATGTCCTTAATCTTGTTGATGTACATGGCAGCCAACTGGGTGGAGGTGAATTCCTGCTGCTCTCCATGGAATCTGACCTTGGCGGAAACACCACCATCGGCGTTCTTAACTAAAGGAACAGTAAAGAATTTCTTTTCGATCTCGAAGTCTGGGTCGTCGTAGTTCAAACCTAATATTCTCTTGATGTTATCGACGGTGTTCTTAAGGTTGGATCCTTGTTGGTTCTTACCAGTCTCACCGATGAACCGGCTCTTCATACCGAATCCAACAAGAGTTGGGGTGTTTCTGTTGGACACCTCATTGACAATAATGTCAATTCCCCTGTTTCTGGCACAGGCAATGACTGTGTTGTTATTTCCTAAGTCTACTCCAAATGGTGTCGACATTGTATTATGTGATCTATCAAGAACTTCGCTTGCACGTTCATCTCTTATACTCTGGCGAAATTTTTTTTCAAACTCCGGGTAACCTCTTCTAGAAGGTTCGATGGTGTTGGGATGCACCAACCGTTTGCTGCAAAGTTCGATAACTATTCCAAGACGATAGCGCTGTATATTCTATGAACTCTGTTCTAGTATAGTAATTAAGGTCATCCAGCCGGCACTTTCAATCAACTTTAAGTAGTCCTCTTGTTTTCTCTCCTTCACAAATTGAAATAAAAGGTTAAGCTCTTCCTCACCAAGTATACCAAGTGTTGCAAGATAGCCAAGAAAGTGGAAATTTGCCAACACTGAGCCATCTCCAGGATCCAGGTTAAGGTACTTAAATGCCAGATGAAGATCCTGTAAATCACCCAAGAAGTCACGATTCTCGATCGAGAAGTTGTTGGAGAAGAATGGGGTAGGTTCAAGTGGAAAGGCGTCCAGAAGAGTTACAAGCAAGAAATCCACTGGAAACGCTGGTTTAGCATTGGTTTTCACTTCTAAGCCGTATTCATTAATCTTCAGATAAAACACATCTGGGACATATCTCTTACCTTGGCTGTCATTAATATAAAGCATTGATGGCTGAGTAGATCCAGTGATGATATCTGCTCTTACGAGAGCTTCAGCGCTTGTAGACACCTGGTAAGACCGGGGCTCGATTTCACCCTCAAGACCGCCAGAGATTACACATGTCACAAACTTGGACGAAAATTGACCCGAGTTAGAGTGTTTTGTGGCGTTAGGAAATTCTACCTGGTATCTTGCAGCCATCAATACTTCAAGACAACTCAAAAAGTATGTTTCCTTATGTCTCTTGCAAAGAACGGTTCCATTTTTGGCTCCCGAATCAGTCAAATCAGTAAAGACGACTCCTACCGGGTACATCCCAAGCAGGGCAGCCACTTTAATGACATGCTGTTGATTCTCCCAAGGAAGCAACGTCAAGCCATCTGGTTCTCCAGCTTGAGGAGGTTCGTAAATTGCCTCAACAACCGCCTTAATTCCGAGAGGAACCTTATCGAACGCTTCATAGCGTCCAAACATGAAGCCAAACCGCTGTACTCCAGTTTGTCTCCAACAATCTATGAATTTGTTAAGAATATCGGAATCAGCAAATTCGACATGGTCTACCATACGGAACTCCTGCTGCTGCAATGTAATGACAGGTGGTTGGCACTTGGAACAAATTCCGTTAGGATACGGAGCGTGTCCATTAGGGCAATTAAGATTAACGTTATAGTTTGGTTCTTCGAGAGGTGCCATATATGAAGTGCTGTTATTACGGTTATTCTTTTGCTCATTAATCTGGTTGAGGTAAGCATGGTAGGACATGTGCTTGATACCGTTCTCTTCACGGTATTCTTTATCCCATGGAGGCAATGGCGAACAATACTCGCACATACCTCTATCTCCATGGCGACAAAATTTAGATTTGGGCCGTTTGATGAGTCCATCTTGGGCATCTAATTGATCATCTACAGGAAGTTGAGGCACCTTCTTAGGGCCAGGAGTAGGAATTAAGCCGGCGATATCGGATGCAGCTATTGAAGCGGTTGTAGATTTGATGGAGGTGGTTTGCGTTGGAGGTTGAGAGCTTGGAGTAGCTGGTTTTTCGGTGTCATAACTTGCAAACAACATATCACCATTCTTGAGCCCCAATTCTGCCACTGATCTGCCACATAGACTTCGAGCTTGCTCGCCTTTTTCGCCCGGCTTGTTGCTAATATAAATGGATTCGAGATTAGAAGAGTTGATCTTGGTGGATAATTCATCGAGGACAGAACTGAAATCATTGCCGGTCTCTGCCGTGATACGGAACATCCCCGCTGGGGTTCTGAAACGAATAATCTGAGTTAGTAATGTTCATAATGTTGACATAAAATTGTAAAAAAGGGCAATTCATCATCAACCTAATCGAATCCAGTAGATCAATTTTTGGTTGATGAAGGTGCCAATGCAAACTTATAGATCCCATCATTCAGTTTAGCAATCACATATACGTACCATTATGAGACAACCTATGCAAACCTGTTAAATTCAAGGTTTAAAATGAAATAAATTGAAAAGCTGGTGGTAGAACTTTCTTTACACTACTATTTGGAGGCAATTAGATGTTCTCGGTGTTACATAATTTGTATATAATGCAACGAAAATCAATTCGGTCGTACTATCGTTCGCGATAGTACATTTGTCAATTTTAACAATACAGAGAAGATTAGCATTGTCCTTGCATAAAGATGACACGCTTTACAAAGAGATTTACCATTTTTTTTTACAACCTTCTAGAAGGTGTTGTTAGATGGAATCAAGTAGTCCTTGTAAGAAAGAAGCCTGTTTAATTACCTCTTATTTCCCCATCTCTCTATTCGTTTCGGAATCTCCCCGGTTCGATTCGCACGCGCGATGTTTATCTAAACTTTAAACATCTTCATGGCAGATGGTTTCTTCGGGCTCTTCTAGAGACAGATATATCTTTGGAGACTCAAATGACCATTCGTACTATAGAATTCTCGAGGGAAACTTTTACGATCTCAATTTTAATAGCATAGACCGACTCATATCGTCCAAATTCAATGGTGACCCCAGATTATTGATATTCCAACTTTCACAAGATTTGACTAGGAAACAACAAGAGATTGTACTTTTACGTAAACACCAATTTACTAGAGAACAAGAATTGTACAAAATATGTCGAAAACATGCGAATTTGTCTTCTTCTGAACTCGATCGTATCCTCAATCAACTTCCATTTGACGATGAAATCGATTTAGTGATTAGAGAATCGATTGCGGAAGCCATAAAAGAACCTTTAACTACCAGATCTTCCAAGAAGTATAAGAGAATAGAACACATGAGGCGAAATATTAATTCAAAACTTGATAATTTTGATGCAACCGACTTGGCAGCATCCGACCCCACGTTAAAGGGCCCTGAGGATAAATCAGATAACTGGCACCTGAGCAACAATAAAAGCAACGGAAAGTCGCCGTACGATTGGTCTCATTCTATCTCTAAATTATCCCTCTCTAGAGCTAAGACAAGCAGCAGCAATAACCTCTTAGCTCCAGTGGAATTAGCCAGTTTCGAACACGATATTCAGCCACTCCCAAGCCCGTCTCATGAAGTAGATCTGCATGGATTCTCAAGAGGTTATACAATAGAAAGTACTGAAATTACAAATGCTGCAAAAGAAAAAACAAATGAATACGAATCATTGACGGACTCCGCCATTCTAAGTCAGCCTTCCATCACTGAACTTCCTTCTGATCGACTTCGTGAGTTAGGTAGGCTTCACGACAAAGAGATGGGTATAATTGAGAGCAAGTGGAATAGACTAATGGACGAGATTATGAAGAATAACGGGTCTCAACTGAGCACTCATAACGAAGCAGATGATGGTGATTTGATCTCGAGAGAGCATTTTGGGTTTCGGGCATTAAATTTAAAATTAGCTGACGCCAGCTTGAGGCCTACAGAAAAATCGATCTACAAGCGTTTCTGCAAACTTGTGAATACATCAGGAATCTCGACTAAATATAGGCCGAATCTTTGGTTTGAATTATCTGGAGCATCTAATTTTAAAGTTCCTGGTGAATACAAGAGGTTGCTTGATCTCGCCAAAAACAATATTGCTGACGTCCTTATTGTTAAATCCTGCAACCAAATCGAATTGGATCTCCATCGGACGCTTCCATCTAACATCTACTTCAATGATTGGTCCTCTTCTCAACCTGGGCCTCTCTATTTCAAGCTCAAGAATATACTTTATGCGTTTGCAGCCTATAACCCAGAGATTGGCTACGTTCAAGGTATGAATCACGTTGTAGGCAATATCTTGTTGGCTGCTGAGTCGATGACGGAGGAGAATGTATTTTGGTTATTTGTGGCTTTCGTAGACGAGATTTTACCTAGATTTAACCGGAAACATTACTATTCTTCTTATTCATTGACCTCGATCCACGAAAAGCAACAGGAAGTTGCTAAGCACTTTGATGCACTCATTCCTACACTATTTCGTCATCTTGTTGATATCGATGTTCATATCGAGTTTATCACTATCAATTGGTGGATACTGGTATTCACCGAAAAATTTAATTCTGTTGATATATGGTTTAAAATTTTTGATAATCTACTTATTGCAGAGGTTGAGACATTTATAACCGCACTATCAATTGGTATTTTCAAATACTACGAGTCGCAGATTTTGGCACTTGATTCGAACGACGACGTGTATGAATTCATGGGCCAAAACAGTGCTAGAAACGTTAATTTTGCCGAGCTTATGAAAATAACGTTTGAGTTTGAAAAGCGCATAAAAAAGAGCTCGGGGAAGAAATAACCTTTTAAACTAAAACCGTAACTTATAACCTTTGCAGCACGGCTGACTGTTATTGCAATGTGCAACCAGGGGAAAGCCTCGCTTAGAACGGGTAACTGAAATTGGAAGCGTCAATTACAACTGCAACGGAATCTAATTTTATTTCTACAATTAACTAAAAGCGGCAATGCCGTCAACCGCTTGCGTCATCTGACCGGCCACACACACGTCCGGTACCGGTTAAATTCGAACAATAGCCTTCACTCGGCGACTCATTCTTCATTGGGTCTGTATACAGGAGTAACCCTTTTCTACACTTGGCGCGATCGTGGTATTTTTCCATATCTACATTTCACGTCGATATGCCCCGGGGTCCAGTAGTGAAAGGCTTGGCTATAGGTGGTGCCTTGTTCGTGGTATACATTCTCAGTGTGTTATTGCGACCACTGGTGGTGTATGTGGACCGGGCTACCAATCAAATAATCACCAATTTTTCACCCTCATCATCAGGGTTCGACACAGCTGCCGCAGTCGATATGTCCATCAAAGATAATGATAAGGAAGAACAACTTGCAAATATGCAGATAGACGGAGTTGTTGACGATAAAGGTGCTGCGAAACCCACTGAAAAAGTATACGATAAGAGTAAAAAAGTAAAGGCCACCTTTGTCACTTTGGCCAGAAATGAGGAGATGTACGAATTGATTAAATCTATTCGTAGAGTCGAAGACAGATTCAACCGCAAGTTTAACTACGACTGGGTTTTCCTCAACGATAAGCCTTTTACCCAAGAATTCAAGGATTTGACTTCCGCTATAGTGTCCGGAAAGGCCAAGTATGGTTTAATTCCCGAAGAGCATTGGAGTTATCCCGAGTGGATTGACAAGGAGAAGGCCGCTCAGTCCAGAGTGGCTATGAAGGCTGCTAACATCATTTACGGAGACTCTGAATCATATAGACACATGTGCAGATTCGAGTCCGGTTTCTTCTGGAGAAATGAGCTTCTTGATGAGTACGACTGGTACTGGAGAGTCGAGCCGGGAATTCAAATTCATTGCGATCTAGACTACGATTTATTCCGATACATGCAAGATAACAACAAGAGGTATGGATTTACTATTTCGATTCATGAATTCCATGCCACTATTCCAACCTTATGGCAGCACACCAAGGATTTCATCAAAGAGCATCCCGACTACCTTGCTGAGGATAACCTCATGGACTTTATCTCTGACGACGGAGGCAATAACTACAATTTGTGTCACTTCTGGTCAAACTTTGAGATTGCCGATTTGAACTTCTGGCGCTCAGACGCTTACCGTCAATACTTCGAGCATCTCGACAAGACTGGAGGATTCTTCTACGAGAGGTGGGGAGACGCTCCTATCCATTCGATCGCTGCAGCATTGTTCTTACCAAGGGACCAAATTCACTACTTTGAGGATGTGGGGTACAACCACGGAGTCTACACGCAATGTCCATTGAACAATGAGTTCAGATACGAGCACAAGTGTCACTGTAATCCTGACAAGGATTTCACATTCAGAGGATATTCATGTGGTAATAAGTACTACGAGGTGATGCAATTAGAGAAGCCCGCCGAATGGGTGGATTACCAGTAAATAGCCTTACAACTGACGGATCTTGATAGACAGCCCGTCCACTCAGTAACCCTGATTATCATATTTAACAGCGCATTAGAATACACCGAAGAAAAAAAAAACACGAACAAATACGCGTTCAACAAGGTAGAAATCGCATGCTCCTCGTATGTTCAAATGCACGATCAAATGCACAATCGAATGCAGCATTAAAGTTCTATCAATGGGCTCCGACAAAATCCATGCAACTTTAAAGCCGAAACAATACGACGCCCCACTTCGCAGTACATATCTACGGTATGACTGCGATTTACGGCACTTTATACCACTCGAGGATAAATGTGCGGCTGATGCTTGTGGAAGAACTGCCTTAATCTTATGAACAAATTAGTAGTGGGTAGAGATAAGCAAGATAGGAGGTGTACTTGAGGTGTAGCCATGTATACGTGATGCTTCTAGAATACGTATAACGAGCCCGTAATGACATCAATATGCAGCTTATCCAAGCTTCGATGCCAAGGATCCTTCCCAAAAAGACTAATCCAAGAAAAATATTTTCTAATCGAGCCCTATTCCTGTCTATTTTAGCCTAATTGTTCGATTTTATGTGGGACCAATGCACAGATACTATTTGACGAATTTTCTTAACCATAAGCTTCTGAGTCAATAGACATCCTACTGTAGTACTATTGAACGCATAAATAGCTTAATATATCGGTCACATCATACAAAATGTGGCCGTAATTACACTCTCCATCTCCAGCTCATCTTCTCACATGGACGCTCGTCCCTGCCTTTAATCGCGGTCTGAGACCGACACGACTTCGCGTATTTAAGGCGGACAAAGCCACGATTACCATTGCGTCCAACCAGTCAAATTTAGGGTCAAGATACACTGAGAGTTACGAGATCATCGCGATTCTATCACAACTACTCACTTATTCCGTTGTAGACGTCTCGAACAATTGTCGGTGATTTTTTTCTCCATCAATTTTTCAGTTTTTCCACTCGGATTTTTCCCCCAAATTTCAATCAAGTGAAAATCTGGCGTCCTCACCATGACTAGAGGTTCCAACGCCCGTATCGTGAGGTTTGCCGTGTTTGCCCTTGTTATTATCACCTGTGGCTTCATTCTCCTGAAGGGTCTGTCCTACTCTGGTAACAGCTTGGCCAACACCACTCCAAATGCTGCCGACACCAAATCGGCCCCCGCGGCCGCTGACGCTCCCCCAGCTGGTGCCCCTCCTGCCGAGAAGGCTGCCGCCGTTGGTGGTCTTGTAGACCAAACCCAGGGCCAATCGAAGGCTCCACCCGACAAGAGTCAGAAGATCAAGGCCACTTTCGTCACGTTGGCCAGAAATCAAGATTTGCATTCTCTTTCTGGATCGATCAGACAAGTTGAAGACCGTTTCAATCACCAATACAATTACGATTGGGTGTTTTTGAACGACCAGGAATTTAGCGAGGAATTCAAGTCCGAAATCACTTCTTTGGTTTCCGGTAAGGTCAAGTTCGGACTTATTCCTAAGGAGCAATGGTCGTTCCCTGAATGGATCGACAAGGAAAAGGCCGCCTTGGTCAGAGAAGACATGCGTAACAGAAAGATCATCTACGGTGACTCCGTTTCCTACAGACACATGTGTCGTTACGAGTCTGGTTTCTTCTGGAGACACCCAACTCTTGACGAGTACGAGTACTACTGGAGAGTAGAACCCGACACCAAGATCTACTGTAACATTGACTACGACGTGTTCAAGTGGATGAAGGACAACAATAAGGCTTACGGATGGACTATCTCCTTGCCTGAGTACATTGAGACTATTCCTACCTTGTGGGACACCACCAAGGAGTTTATCAAGGAGAACCCCAAGTACCTCGACAAGAACAATATGATGGACTGGATTTCCGACGATGGTGGAGAAACCTACAACAAATGTCACTTCTGGTCTAACTTCGAAATCGCCTCATTGGATCTTTGGAGATCGGAAGCTTACACCAAGTACTTCGAGCACCTAGACAAGGCCGGAGGATTCTTCTACGAGAGATGGGGAGATGCCCCCGTCCACTCGATTGCTGCTGCCTTGTTCTTGAACAGAGACCAGATTCACTTCTTTAATGACATTGGATACTACCACGTTCCTTTCCATAACTGTCCAGTGAACAAGGAGACCAGACTCAAGAACAAGTGTGTTTGCAACCCTCTGGATGATTTCAGTTGGAAGGCTTACTCTTGTACCGGTAAGTTCCATACTGTCAATAATATTGCCCGTCCAAAGGGATGGGAAGACTACGCTGGTTAAACCAGGTGGAGTTAAGCTACACAATTATTAGGTGAAAAGAGATAGGTTAAGCTACATAGAAGCAGGTAGGATTGGTTTATAACATTAATCTGGATTGAGTGCTTTGTTTAAGGGACAAGAATTCTCCAGCAGATCTGAGATGCTACTAATATAAGGCATATGTACCCCCTCGTAGTTGCAGCGCTTGTTCTCTATTGGTCGCGTTACAACACAGCCGGTACCTGCAGACCACCGGACGCACAGTACCCTCAAATAATATGGGCCCTAGCCGTTGAAAGTTGCGCAGGCGATACAGACAGCGCCTCCTGGCGGCTCGAGCACGTCATCGTGATTAATCAGCTTTCCAATGCGGCCCCACGATCTGCGACCCACCAACTTCCTGCTACCTGCCCCTCTTCATGCGCATGCCAGGCAGAGGGTATTTCGGTTGTGAACCCGGACCCAGTCTGAAACAAGCCCATATACAGGGCAAATAATCACCCATCTGGCGTCGATAAAACTTGAGTGGTTTCCCCGTTGATTTCGAGCAGGTGTCGTGACAAGAGCTTCTATTTGCGCAGACCACCCGTAGGCTCGGCTTCCGCATACCTGGCATAGGTTGCAGCACCATTTTCTAGCAACAGCCCGTCCTATCGTTCTCCACATCTCCATTTCGGCTACCACCTACCGGCCACCATTTTTCCCCATTAAAACATCACCTAAAAACCGTGTAATTCGCGCCATGGGCGAGCCCACTAAGAAGAAACACAGACCCCTGGTCCTTAATCTAGAGCCGACGGCCAAAGAGGAGGTGGCTCTTCGCATCGTCAGCCCCGGTCTTCCCAAGTTAAGTCCTGGAATGCAGACCACAATTAAGAAGTCTATGCAAATAGAGCGCCAGCAGAAGGAGCTCATAGCGGCGCGCCAAAATGGCAGTGGTTCTGATGCCGATGTGTCCAAAGATTCCAATTCCACCAGTGAAGTGGTAGTCGTCACCACCAACAAGCCATCGGGCTCAGAAGACGGCACCGACGTGTTATCCACCCCCTCCACCGCCAAACGGTTAAAGCGTGACAACGCTCCCCCACCTCTCGCATTGAACGCCAGCTCCAAGAAATCGCCCAATGGCCGTCCATCCATTCAATCTGCTCCACTCCACAACCCATGGCGAGGCCAGTCCATATACCCCAACGCACCTGCCGGTTATCATCCCGGTTACTCGCATTCATACTCGCTGCGACAGTACCCGTTGAGAGGTCACTACCCGTACCCTTATACCCCGTTCAGACGCCAGACCCATGGGTCTCCTCCTCGGAAAATGATGCGTCCATTTCAGCATCCCAACGGCCCATCTCAATCACCATTTTTCTCAAAGTACGGCATGGTTCCGTATACGTCAGTAGCAACCTCGTTCCCTCGAGCCGTGTTTAGACGACCTCCCATGCCGTATTCTAGACCATCCAATTCTCCCGGACTGTCGCAGGTGACAGATGTGTTTCATGGCGACTACACCAAGAATGCACCATTTCTCTCGCAGCCACTCTCGGCCCAAAATGATGCATTTGAGAATGGCGATAGAATAGTAGCTGCCGACCGGATACCAGCCTCTCAGGAGGAAATGCTCGAGATGAAGCTTAAACACGAGCAAGCTCAAACTAATACCTATCTGCTGGACGACTCCAATGAATCAGATGATCCGGAAGCCAATGCCATCGACCCTCAAGATAAAGTAAATTATGATACTACTGCAGACCTGAAAAACCTGACGATATTCGGCTCTATCAACTTGATGAACGAGTCGGTGTTCAATTTCAAGATTTATGCGTCCCCACAACCCCCATCTTCGCTGCCGGTGTCGCTAGCATCGGACTCACCTCCAAGTTCTCAAGAATCGTCTATGACTCTGTCGCTACAAAAACAAAAGGAAAAGTTCCTCAAGATATGTGAGAATAGCTGGGACGAGTTCGTCAGCACTATGGGCTAAAAATGTAAATGATATATACTTAATATAATATTAATAGTAGCCCTTGGTTCCGGCTGCCTGTTATTGTGGTGGTATATCCTCTTATGTAATTCTTGGACCTTGCTGACCAAGCACCGTAGATGGCGAAACTTTCCTCACCAACTTCCCCAAGCTACTTGTTCATGATTGGCAATATGGCGATACGGGGCCTTCCTAGGAGTTCCCGGGCAAGTTTGCTGCCGCAGAGGATGCTCACATACGTAAGATATCATCATATGCATATACCACAAAATGCGTCCCTCATGAATAATTATATGACCAGATTATCAGTGCGATCACTTTCGACATCATCTGCATTACATTTTAGACAATCTTTCAGTTTGTTGAACAAGGAAAACGAGTCCAAAGATGAACCAGAGAAGAAAAAACATAAGAAGAAATCTATGAGTGATGAGGAAAAGGATATAAGAGAAGAAATCAAGGCGAGGATGAAGAAAAAGAACCCCAACTTGGACCCCACCAACATGAAGATTTATCAACTCGACGGTAAATCCATCGCTCGAGGGTTAACCGGCTTCTTTCTCTTCACTGTTTTGGCAACTTTCTTAATTGCCAACAACCAGAAGCAACATGATGAACTTTCCTTCCAGGACTTCAAAACCAACTTCTTAGAAAAGGGCCTTGTAACCAAGCTTACAGTCATCAACAAGTTTGCTGTAGAAGCAGAACTTATTCAGGGCGCCGTTTCTGACCAAACTTTCCAGACGTATTCAGGCCATCCAGCTGTAGTGTTTACCATCGGTTCCGTGGAGGTATTTGAAGAAGAAATGAATAGAATCCAAAATAAATTGGGCATTCCTATCGACGAGAGACTCCCAATTTCTTATGAGGAGAGGGGCTCTTGGATGAACTATATCCTTCCAATTCTTCCTACCGTATTATTGATTGGTGGTTTGTGGTACATCACTGTCAGAAGAGCAAACGCTCAAGGTGGGGGCGCCGGCGGAGCTGGTGGCCCAGGCGGATTATTTAAGATTGGCAAATCCAAGGCTAAGTTATTCAACCAGGAAACTGACGTTAAAATTAAATTCAAGGATGTTGCTGGGTGTACTGAATCAAAGGAAGAGATCATGGAGTTCGTAAAGTTCTTGCAAGATCCTGTGAAGTACGAGAAATTGGGTGCCAAAATTCCTCGTGGTGCTATCTTATCTGGCCCTCCCGGTACTGGTAAGACTCTCTTGGCTAAAGCTACTGCTGGTGAAGCAGGTGTACCATTTTTATCCGTATCTGGATCAGAATTCGTCGAAATGTTTGTTGGTGTAGGTGCTTCTAGAGTTCGTGATTTGTTTAAGACTGCTCGTGAAATGGCTCCTGCTATCATTTTCGTCGATGAAATCGATGCTATCGGTAAAGAGAGAGGAAACGGAAAGATGGGTGGAAACGATGAAAGGGAGAACACCTTGAACCAGTTGTTGGTTGAGATGGACGGATTTGAGACCTCAGATCATGTGGTGGTGTTGGCCGGAACTAACCGTGCTGACATTTTGGATAAGGCTTTATTGAGACCAGGAAGATTCGACAGACACATCTCTATTGATGTCCCTGATGTCGAAGGCAGAAAAGAGATATTCAAAGTACACTTGGCAAAGTTGACCCTTAAAGCTGAGGAAGATATCAAGGCTACTCAGAAGGATGTTGACTTCAACAAGTACCAGGAATTGAAGGATCAAGCTATCGAAAACCTAGCTGGCAGATTGAGTGCTTTGACGCCTGGTTTCGCCGGAGCTGATATCGCCAACTGTTGTAACGAGGGAGCTTTAATTGCGGCTAGAGAGGATGCTACTTCAGTGGATATCCATCATTTCGAGCTTGCAATTGAGCGTGTCGTTGCAGGTCTTGAGAAGAAGTCCCGTGTATTGAGCCTAGAGGAAAAGAGAACTGTTGCTTTTCATGAAGCTGGACATGCCATTTGTGGTTGGTTCTTAGAGTTTGCCGATCCTTTAGTCAAAGTATCTATTATTCCTCGTGGTCAAGGTGCACTTGGTTACGCTCAATACTTACCAAAGGACCAGTACTTGGTTTCCAAGGAGCAATACAAACACCGTATGATCATGACTCTAGGTGGCCGTGTGAGCGAGGAACTTCATTTTGACACTGTAACTAGTGGTGCCTCTGATGACTTTAAGAAGATCACCCAAATGGCGCAACTGATGGTTTTGAAACTAGGAATGTCTGATAGCATCGGCAACGTCTACTACGAATCAGGAGAAGGTAACAGTGGCTTCCAGGTGCACCACAACTACTCAGAATCTACTGCCCGTATGATTGACGTTGAAGTCAAGCGCTTCATTGACGAAGCGTATGATGCCTGTAAGAAATTGCTTACGGAGAAACTTGACTTGGTTGACAAAGTGGCAGAGGAGTTATATGCTAAAGAGGTATTGACTCGGGAGGATATGACTAGACTTGTAGGACCAAGGCCATTCCCGGAGAGAAACGATGCCTTTGACAAGTACATCAAAGGTCAAGATGCATTCAAGAGTCGTTCTAAATCTAGTGACCAAAAATAATTGCAATAATCATTGCATGTATTTTACAGACTTATATTGTACATAGGTGAAAGCATGCAGCTAATAAACTAGACAGACGTTAATCTGAGTCAAATAGGATATCAAGCTCGTCCACTATTTGGGACTTTGTAGGCAGATGATTTTGTTCTAAACGAACTTCACTTTCTGATTCAGATTTGTCTCTGTTCAGTACTGCTTGAACTGCTGGCCCATCTGATAAATGGCTTTTTGGAGATTTATCTAATAGAAAATGACTTCTTAATTGATGATACAGATTAGATTTGTGTGAGCATCCCAATACTGGACATCTGAAAATGACGGTACTGTTGTCACAGTTATTGGCTTCGCTACTTTGGTGTTTATAGAGTTCGTGGACAGATGTAAATACTTTTTGACAGGTTAAGTTATAGCCCATATCTATATTGCATGTCATCACTTCCTTAATAATTTTAAATTTGTCGAATGTTAAAGGAAATACCAGGGTAATATCTTCTATAATTTTTGGATGGACCTCAATGGTACTTACATCAGTTTCAACAGGATAGCCGATTGACTTCAATATGTCTTTATGATTCTTTTCAAGATGCACTCTGTACAAGTTTCTATTACCCGTACAATATCGACAATTGTCACAAGGACAGTTATACAAGGACTTATGAGTGATGTCGTTAAAATCGTATTCAACAGTTGAAGGTACTACAGGTGGAGGCGATTTCGTAGGTGTTACAAGGAAAGGATTGTCGCCATCCACTGACTCTTCGTTTGAAGCATCGTACAATGAGCTCGGGATATTAGTTATTATCATTGAATCATCCTTGGTAGGCTTTATTGGAGATAAATCTTCATCTTCAAGACGAAGCAGTCGTTGGTGAATAGGCGATTTTCTAGGCTTTTTAGTTGGAGAAGGACTTAAGAGCAGTATATTGTCTCTTAAATCATGGGAACTTTGGATTGGTCTGTGTCTGTCGTTGAAAAGTGGAGATTTGAGTTTGGATGAGACATTATGAAGAGATGTGCTTTTATGCAATGTTCTTGTTCTTGTAATAGAGGGAGACCAAATGCTCCTAGGTAGTAATTCTTTCTTGTTTAGTGATTCTAGTCGCCTTAAATGGCCATTGTCTGTTATTATTTCTCCAGTAGACAAATCAATCTCATCACTTTCTTTATCATCGTCGATTTGGGAATACTTTTGCATAATTTCTTCCCACTTGTTTTGGAACCGTTTAGTACTTCTGGCTTGTAGTTTGGATATATTCGGCTCGAAGCGAGCATCATAGTTTATGAATGGGGGGGACGCAATCGTGTTAGCATCAGCTTGTGCCTTATATTTATGGTCATCATGTAAAGAGCCACTAAAGGAATAGCTTTTAGATATATTCCTTGGACGTCCGATATGGGTATTCCTTTCCGGAGATTGTCCCATTGCAATTCTAGGTTCGAAAGCGAGATTGCTTGATCTTGGATAACCTAGGTATTATATTAAAGTTGATGTTTTGTCTATGCGAGATAAATAATTTGAGATCTCACTTCACTTGAGAGATGGCATTAGTTATAAGAAAAAAATCAATTGCTATGGCCCAAAGGAAGTTGGCGAAGTTAATGAATAATCTTTTTTCTTTTACTTTTCCTT
Source organism: Meyerozyma elateridarum (assembly GCA_030574335.1). NCBI lineage: Eukaryota > Fungi > Ascomycota > Pichiomycetes > Serinales > Debaryomycetaceae > Meyerozyma > Meyerozyma elateridarum. The sequence continues at coordinate 871,686 of JAJMEU010000001.1, forward strand.
TTAAGTTCTAATTTCTAATTTATTCGTCGTCTCTCAGACTATCGCGAGATATGTATAGTAAAGCTAAATATGTACATGATTTCTAATGATTTAAAATTGATCTTGCTTTCCCTTGCAATTTTCATGTCTCTGGATTATTTACAGTAGATGTTCTCTCGTTATTCTTATTTCTATCCCAGCACTTTTTAAACTCCATCATCTCTTGTGTGCACTTTCTCCAATCTCCGCTATCTGCATAACACAATTGTAGCTTCAAGTTTTCTGCATGACAACCAGTATCCATAATTCTTTGGTCCCATTCATCAGGTTGATCATCGTCATCGTAGGCTTCGTTACTCATGCTGGAAAGGTATAGTTATAGACGAATGAAATATATTTGCTCAATTATTTCTGGTTAGAGTCTTACGATTTATACAGTCTTTTCTTAAAAAAAATGGTATGTCTTTTATATCACTCTATTTAGTATGATTAGAATCCAAATCCGGCCTTAGAATATGCCATAGGCTTTAAATCTGGATGAGGGACCGCTTCGAATTTTTCAATTTCTAAGTTCCATGGACTATTCTTATCGCTTGGATCTCTGTATCCTTCACCGTCGTCAATACTGGCATCATAAGCTTCGTTTTCGGTAACATGGACCACACCTCCTAAGTTACCTGTGGAATCGCAATAGTTGGGTGCACTGAACACAGTGATCAAACGACCATTATGCTCCTCTTCGACACCCTCCATACGTACTTCATGCGATCTTAACACCTTTCTGATTTTGTTTGTCAAGCAGAAGCGCTCAGTGATATCAGGGCCAAATTGCATTCCAATTCCACGCTTGGAAGGCGAGCGGCCAGGCAATGGTTGTGGATCGGTCCATAACAACTCCATGGCGATACCTTCTCGAGGAGGTTGAGTAGATCCAGAGTTGGGGAACCGGTTGTGCTTTTTAATATCCTCTAAGGTGACCTTGTCGTCTGAGAACAAACCTCCATGCATACACAAGTACGACCTGTTGATTAAGGTGGCCAATGGTAATGCTCCGAACGATTCGGCAAATGCTTCGAATACTTTCTTAGAATATTTGTGCTCACACTCATCGGTAAATCCGTATGTTTTGTTCATATCGTTTGTCTCATGATTTCCTCTATTAAGGTAGAGTGATTGAGGGTACAATACCTTCAACACGTAAAGGTAAAGTGCAACCTCACAAGACCAAGATCCTCTGTCTACAAAGTCTCCGTTAAAGAGGTACACATGTTCGTCGGAAACATGGCCAAACTTGCTGAATAAATTCAACACATCGTAAAATTGACCGTGAGTGTCACCTACGACGGTTAATTTCTTACTTTTTGCCAATAATATGTCGTCCTTCGAGTTTTCTTCATGCGTGTACAGGCGGTGAGGAAGCGAGATCTCCACCATCGTTTGTTCCCTTTTGCATATCTCGGTCACTTTAGCAATAATGGCAAACACATGCTTTTTGGGTAACTTTCCTCCATTCTTAAAATGGTTGATCATATATTTGAGGTAGTCCTGGTCGAGTCCCTGTAAGTCTACGGTGGTGACGCCATCAGTCTTAGTAGATTTTATTTGCAATTCTGGACCCTCCCAGTTCTTTTCGATGATCATGCTGTCATAGTCTAAGGTATCTATTATCGAAATCTTATCATCTCCGGCGATAGCTTTCTCGAATGCTTGCTTCTTCAAATAGTTTACACATTGCTTATAGTTCTCCAACGTTAACTTGTCATTTGGCAATTTCTTTAAAATGATCTTGAAATTGGCCTGTGCTTCCTTATACTGCAAAATAGCCATCTGAGACACACCCTTACGGTAGTAGGCCTTCACAAACTCGGGGTCCACCTTAAGCGCATCGTTACAGTCTTGAATTGCAAGGCCATAATTTTCCAACTTGATATGCACTTGGGCTCGATTGGAGTAAAACACCGCATTGCTAGGATCGATCTCGATAGCCTTTGTGTAGCACGCTATGGCATCATCGTAACGGTGCTCCTTCAAGTGGGCATTACCTTCGTCCTTGAGTTTTATCGCTTCTTCTTTACTCATAATTTGCGTGGGACGTAGATCCCTCTCGGTTAAACCTCGCAAAAATTTCGGCCCAAAAGATTATTTTCAGCCTACTTGCGAGCGGCTCCAAAATATTTACTTGAGGATTCTTTACTCTGTATATTTATTTGTTGAACAACATTTTATATATTTAACCTCTTAACCTTAAGCCAGAAGCTGGCACCCCGATTGCCGTGATCTCGGTTATGCTACATACCTTACCTTTGAATTCCTCCTTGTACTTGGCGCCAACCAATGCTTCGGTCACATGTGGATCACCTTTGTAGATTGGAGTGAACGATGAACAGCAGATATCGAATTCAGCAAATGGATCGAAGTCAATTTCAATGGCATCACTCGAAATCAGATCAGCCTTGGTCTTGATCTTACGTGCTTGCTCGGCTCTCTGTCCACTGGAAGAAATGGCCAAGATCTCACCAGCAAAGTATGAAGCACTGGCGTAGTTCTTGTTTTTGAATGATTGTGTCATAGCGACTTGTAAAGCATTAAGGCGGTGGGGACTTTGAAGACCGGTTCTGGTGAAATAGGCAGCCAATTCTAGATTACGCTTCAAGTCGTCGGGTCCTAATGCACGACGGGCCAATTCCATAGAAAGACCCAAGATGTATTCACGACACAACTTCAACACTTCCACACACTTCTCCTGTTCCTCTTGTTCCGTCACGGTTAACAAGGTAACGGTATATATGATGTCACGGAAGACCTTGATAGCCTCTGGAAGATTGTTAGCTTTGAACAACTTGAATCCAGAGGACAATTTGTCCTCGAGGCTCTCGAATCCAGGGACGAACGGTTGAAATTTACTTGGGTTGTCTTCATCGTTGTCAGCTCTTATGTAGTCTTTCATTGGAGGCAAGTCGTCGACACCAGGCAAGTACAACTTGTTTGCCAGGTATACTTCCATGAAGCGTGATCTTAATGGCTCGAACTTTACAACTCCAAGTTGCTTGTTCAACATTGAAGCAGCTTGCTCGAAGGCACCGGCGGCGGCATATCCAGCAGCAGTCTTGGCGTTACGAAGCCAGAAACCAATTTCACCATCGGCGACAGCAGATTGCGGGAAATCGTCATCTGCCTCGACAGCATCACCATTTTCATGAACGTCGACACCAATATCTAAGTCGTCTTCACCCATGTCCCATGCATCTTCGTCCTCTTCGGCATCATCATCAATGGCATCGTCGAAGTCCATGTTGTTAGTGGTTTCTTCGGCGAAAGACTTCTCTTCTGGTTCTTCAAGAGACAAGTTGTCAACCTTTCCAGTAAGCAAAGCAGTCTCGAAGAATGACAAAGAAGAGTCCTTAAGAGGCCACTTCTGAACTTGTTCACCTTCTGGCTGTGGAACAGTAATGGCGCTGCCCAATTCTGGTAAGACAACATCTTTCTCGTCCACGCCAGCTTCCAGCAAGATCTCAACTGCTAAGTCGTTAAGACCGTTGGACTTCGCAAGAGTATAGGCAAGAGGCAACATACCACTTTGAATGTAAGCTTGACATCTCTTTTTGATATCGTTAGCGTATAAAGTATTTTGAATTAATGAAGAAGTGTCGCCACGATGTTCAGCAATAGTTGACATTCTGGCTAAACGCTCGGTATCACCTTTGTACAAGTAGAAAAAGGAAAGTTTATCAAACAAATGCAATTGTTGGTAAACGTATTCGACTATTTCCAAGTCACCCTGGTTGAGAGCCTCTTCACCGAGCCTCTCCCAGATGCTCTTTTCATTCAAAGTCTTGGCCTCCTCTAAAGCAACCTGCAAGTTACCACACTCGACAGCTAAATCGAATCTAGTGTCTGGGTCTTCCACGAATTGCAAAGCAATCTCAGGGTATCCCTTCTTTTGCAAGTAGGCAATAATGTTTTGACCAACCAAGTTAGAGTTCTTAATGATTCTTAATACTTCGTTAAAGTTCTTGTTCACCAAAGACTTCTTAAATCGGTACTCAGTAGGGTCGATACTGACGACTTCAACTTGGCCAGCTCTATTCAAACAGAATACCTGCCTCTGTGATACTTTAGTGATGTACAAGGTGTTAGCCAATGTCTTGATAATACCATGGTCTCCGTTCAACAACGAGTACTTGATGTGATTCAAGGTTGAGTACAATAAAACTCCTGACTCATCCCAGGCAGCGCTCTTTATTCTAATAGTCTCATGCATAGAAGTGATGAGCTCTAAGTCCTTATTGGCAATGGTGATCGTGTGTTTAGACAATAAAGCTAAATGTTGACCGTCAGCAGACCATGAAACATACTTGACATTGTTGACACTAATTTCAGACAACTCTTTTCTTTGCTGAACGTCGTAGTTGACAACGGAGTGGCTTTTAACCAATAAAACCTTACCTGGACCTCCAGATAACACGTCATTTACAGAAGAGTCTAATTGTATAGTTTTAGTGGTGTTGTTACTAGTATCCTTGACGAGCAAAGTCTTGGTGGCCTTGACGAAACTGACAAAACGATTACGAGAGATAAAACAAGCGAAGTTACCCTCACCTTGTCGAATGTCAGTTGGCTCGATGGCACCAGTAACGTGTTTTGGTAAAGTGATTAAGGCATAAAGACCAGATTCGCCCTCTCCGTGAGTAACCAAAATAGAATTGTCAGATTGGTTGTAAGACAACGATCTCATGAACGACCAGGTCTTACCGATCTTTTTCAATGAGAGCATGGGCATTGAGGTCTCATTACGGGCAAAGTCGTAGCATTGCACTTGTTTTTCACCATTGACAAAAAACAACTTGTTTTGGAAAATTGCATGGGCTGGTCTTTCACGCTCCAACTTGAACACCATGACACCGGAGTCGTGACAAGTAGCAAACAAGTTGATATTAGGGTGAGAAGCCACGAGCCAGAAGCGATCATGCTCTCTTCTAAACTGCTTTACCGGAGTTCTACGATTTAAGTCCCATACTCTTATGGTCTTGTCGTCGGACACGGAGACGATCAAGTCTTGTTGAGGGTGGAAAATCGCACTCAACACGTTTCCGGTGTGGCCTCGGCAGGTGTCAACTTCCCAAGCTCTGGTTTCGTTCATTCTCCACAACTTGACCAAGCGGTCATCGCCAGCAGAAACAATCAATGGTAAGGTAGGATGGAAGGTAGCAAAGTTGACACCCTTGTCGTGTCCCTCCAACACGTACTTGACGATGGCATTAACATTTCCGAAGATGTCTTGCTGTGGCAATTGCTGACGCTGTAATTGATCCTCGAATGAGCGAGCCTGCGATGTTGGTGCTGAGTGCTTTTTGCGCAACCCCGAGATGTCCCAAACCCGGACGGTTTGGTCCAACGACGCCGACACGATCAAGTCGTCCTTGGGGTGGAACTGAGCCGACATCACATAGTGGTTGTGGCCCGTCAAACAGGCAATCTCCTGACGGTTCTGCCAATTCCAAATCCGGATAGTTTGGTCATCGGAACACGAAAGAATCCAGGGAAGATCGTGATGAAACGACACGGCACGAAGGTAATCCAAATGGCCGTTCAACGTGAAAATGCATTTACGCGTGTTCAACGACCATACCTTAATGGTATAGTCATCACCTCCAGAAACGAATAACGGTTGTGTGGGGTGGAAATTGACACATCTAACCGGTCCTTCATGGTCTTCAAACCGATCAATCAACGTGCCCATCCGGTAGTCCCACAACTGAATGGTGGACGAATGTAACGATACGAGTACCCAAGGTCGAGTGGGATGGAAGGCTACGCCCTTGGCCCGCGACGACTTGGACTCGAACTTGGTGAGCATCTTCATGGCGAAATTTTTTTCCGATGTTCAGCGGGTTCAAGATGGGTCGAATGTTGTCGATTCGTTGTCTTTTGAGAAAGGGTTAGCGTTGGATGATGTAAGAAAAACTGAAATATTATGTAATGATATATATGCTGCTAGAAGATTAACGACATACCGAAAATGCTGCCTAGAGTCACCAATGACTCCAAGAAGAAATGACTGGCGCCCGACGTGGACTTCTTGTTGTCCGACGACGAGCCGGTATCGGTCTGTGCCGCGTTCTGCACAAATCCGTCAGCGGGGTTGTACGACGCCGTAGTTGGCGACGAGTTGCCGTTTCCACCATTATTATCGGCAGCAGTGGTGCCAGCTTGTGGAGTAGGCACATTGTTGTTGGTCTTGGTTCCAGAAGATGTCTTAGACTTGCCCTTCTTGGTGCCAGTTTCCGATGCAGATGAAGTCTCTTCCTCTCCGTCATTATCGGGGTCCCATCCTACAGCATCACTATTACCCAACCAGGTCTTCTTGTTGGTTAATACGATATTGTCCTGGTTGGCATCAGTGGAATTGTAGATGAATGCATCCAACTTGTCCGGATTGCTTCCTCCTTCGAGTTTCACGCCGTCAGGTAAGTCGTAAGCTTCTACGTTCACACTCTTGACGTACATGTAGTAGTAACCATACTTTTGCATATCCTGGGAGTCCCAGTCGACATCACCACCAGCCCATTGCACCGTACCGATACCGTTGGAGGCAGCACCACCAGGCCACAACGAGAACTGTACCCGCGATGGGGTCTGAGGGAACATATACTGCTTGAGAGTAGCATTCCAAGTATCGTCCCTGTTTAATGTTCTGACGGCCTTACCATCGATCGACCACACAATCTTGTCCTCTTGCCAGTCGATTTCGTAGTCATGGTAGTTCTCGAAAGTGTTCGAAGCGGAAGAGTTTCTGGCGTTGGTATAATTCAAAACACCCTGGTAGTAGTAATTAGTTTGAGGAGAGGTCAAATTGTAACCGACGAACTCATAATCGATTTCATCCTTGACGTCCGAATACATAATGAAGGCAGTAACCACACCAGCACCACGTGAGGTCTTAAGTTTGGCGCTGATTTTACCGTACCAAAGGAACTTACTAGATGACAACACCGTACCAGACGTATGATTAGGCATTTGAAGTAAAAGAGCATCGTCGTGGGTGTCCAAGTAACCGGTATAAACCCAGTCGGTCTCGTCGGCTTTTCCCAAATAGTCGGTTTCCACCTCTACCTGTTTGATAGAAGTGAAGGAAGTGTTAAAACTGTCCATTCTGGGCATAGGCATACATGCTGATAAGTTAAATGAGAATCTCACGTCACAACCTCCCAAACAGTAGGCTCCGGTACCACATTGACCGAACTGGGAGCAGCATGGGTAATCCTCAGGACATTTTTCGGTGGTACAGTTATAGGTTTTTGCAAACACGAAAGTAACGAAGAAAAACCATGAAAAAAGACTGAAAGACGACTTCATGGTGAACTTCTACGCTAGGACTCACTGATATTGCTTGATATTCCTGCTTGTCCTTAGCAAAATTTTGGGGATCAAAAATGTGATGATTTTCTTTTTTTTTTTTTTTCGAGGAAAAAAAAATGAATGTTTCTGTTGGAAGAAGTAAAAATAGTCGAGCAACGAGGGCGTCTAGGTTAGGAGCTCGACTGACTCAAAATAATTCAAGCGATAGTGAAAGATAGCTCTTGGGTACAAGAAATGTTCTTTTTTTTCTGGCGAGTTTGAAAGGAGATCACTTGGCTTGCGCGATTAGGAAGTACCACCCCGGGTAACGTTATCATTTTCCTAAATTTGGAACGCGAGGAGGAGTGGAACGCACGTCGTAAACTGAGTCAGGCGCCCTCGCTCCCAATTGGGTGCCGCGGCTTATAACAGGAGGGCAGTGCTATTAATATCGAGGCAGAAGGGTGCCAAAGGGGTGGAAAATCGTACGCATGTAGAATCGGTTTTAGAAATGTTACGTGTTCGGCTAGATAGAATCGGGAATGGTTACAGGTTCGTAAGATTGGTTTAAAGTTCGTTGTGAGACGTGTCTCTCATGGAGAGAGATTTGAGCCCGAAATTGGCAGGGCTCAAACGAACATTCTCCACCACACTGAATAGAATATACGATTGAAAGAAGGGGTGATTGAATAGGAGTTTTAATGTGTATATCATATTCTTTCAATTGGGTTTGAGAAAGCTCTATACTTTCGGCTCATTCTAGGCCTTTTACTTTAGCTGCAAAATGAGAGCATTGGAACGGTGGCTGTTCCGACCAAAATCGTAAATCAAGTACGGACAAACTTGCCAATACCACCAGGTGCTCGTAATAGTCGCTATCTAGTCATCTACTTCTCATTGTTAGAAATTGAAGAATATTCTTTCTTAAGACAGCATCACCCTATGGTTATGGATATTATTATTGGCCGTGATTTCTAGGCTCAATCTCTGGAATACCCTCATGAGTCTGACTAAGAAAAAAATATACAAGTGTCAATCAACAAATTTTTCAAAAATCCTCTTCTTAAAGTTTTTTTTCTTCTTAAATGGCACAGAATTTCCATTCCTCACTCCTTCAGGATATTTTAGTGTTGCAAAATCCCAACTAGTAATCTAACTAATGCGACTAGCTTGCAACGCCATCTGCAGGTCTCTTACTCAAATCTAGCTTAATCTCATCTATCAAGCAATGAGTCCCAATGAAATATAGCCAGGATCTAGTGGAAATGTTCAACCGAACTAATGCCCTTGATGATCTCATACCGGTCGGAGTTCTATATTTCCATGAATTTCCCCCAGGATATGAGCTTCAAGGATTGCAAATCAATGGCAATCATGAGGGTTGGAAATGGCTAGATTTAAATTCAATAGATATGAGCGATATTCCTCCCCATTCAATTATAAATGATTTACAATTCCTTATACGGTTTAAGTATATTTCTGCGACGTTCAAATTCATTAAACCGTCAAATACATTCCCCATATGCATAGTGCGGATATATGCGGTCCCCACCGATAAGCCATACTCCAGGGTAATTGCCAATTGGCGAACATATTTTAGAGGCAACTCGCAATTTCAGAGACGTTACGTCAGAATATGGCATTATTTAATTACAATTATGGACTTTTCCCTGTCTCTGTGGAAATACAGTAAGTTAAATTTGCCTTGTATAATTTTATCCTATAAATCCCAATCTGATGCGCTTTCTGAAGATATTGACTTCCATATGACTAGATGGCATAACCTGGAGCCTTATAAGGAGGTTAAATATAATACTATCACATCATTGCAGACACAGCTTCAGCATTTATACAGCAGTATCCGATCACCTCAGTTGGAAAACTATCGCTCCACTCAGAAGAATGAAAAAGCAAGCAATCCGCCTACTTTTAGAGACACTATTAGAGCTCTTGTGAATGCATCGAAGGAGGAAACAACTTCCATTCCTGGATTAAGGTCAGAATTATATCCATTCCAAATTGCTTCTCTTTGCAAGATGTATGAAAAAGAATGTAGTTCAGAGTTGGCATTGCTTCCTAGTTTCATAATGATCAGAAGTCCAGTTGCTTCCAAGAACTACTACTACGATAGTTTGTCTAACCGCATTTGCCTGGATCCTGAATTTTTTAGATTGCCTAGAGGTGGTATATTAGCGGAAAATATGGGTTTGGGTAAAACCCTTATTTGTCTTGCGCTTACCTGTCTTACAAAGCATGAGATTTCAGTCATTCCGGACGATCTTATTCTATATGTAAAAGGGCTGGAGACCCAATACAAATTTAATGGCACCGCAGAGGAAAGGTCTTCCAGTTTAAAGTCACTTGCAGAGATATGTAGAGACACCGTGAGTCGTGAATCATTGCCGTGGAAGTATTATTATGAAGATTTGCCTTCTTCAGTTATTTCGTACTTAATGGCATCGCCAGGATCCTTCAAAGTATCCTTGCTTAAAGAAGGTGTTGAGAGTCCGATTTCGAAGAATACCAGAACGGGATCACAGAACAGAGAACGTCTACTTTCGGAATCTGAAAAGGAAGGGAGAATTTATCGAACCCTTTTTTTATGCTCAACTACATTAATAGTTGTCCCAGACAATCTTTTTCATCAATGGAATGACGAGATAAAGAAACATATTCTAACTGGATACCTCAAAAGCTTGTTCATCTTCAGTCAGTTTCATAGTAAGTTCTCTAACTCGTTTGCCGAGTTTACAAATGAGATCCCCGTTAACCCAAAAGAGCTCACCAGGTTCGATCTTGTTATGGTTTCGTCATCTATATTGGCTCGTCTGATGGATGAAATTGAATTTGAAGCTAATCCAATGTTCAAAATCTACTGGAAGCGACTCATTGTCGACGAGGGTCACTCGATGAACTCTAAAAATTCGAGAACCAGCATTTTATGTCGAGAGATGTTTTCAGAGAGAAGATGGGCCGTGACTGGAACTCCAACTTCGGGTTTGACAAGACTTGATATGGATGAAAATAACGAATCCAAAGACGAGCATATCTCAAAGAAGAGCAAATTTGTTGTTAAAACTAGATTTAATGCTAGAGATGATTTAAACAAACTTGGAGTAATTGTGGGAAGCTTCTTGAAAGTTGAGCCATTTTATACACAACAGAAATATTGGACTTCCAGTATTGTAAAACCGCTAGTCTCAAAATCGGCAGGATCTGCTTTGGCACTTTCGCAGCTTCTTAACTCGATTGTTGTAAGGCATGATTTGAAAGATATTGAAGCGGATCTTCAATTGCCACCATTGAGCCACAATCCTGTATTTCTTAAGCCATCTTACCACGACAAGTTGTCTGTGAACTTATTTACTGCAGTGCTTGCAGTTAATGCCGCAACATCAGAACGAACCGATATCGATTTCATGTTTCATCCGAGTAATCGGCAGCAATTACGGCGGTTGATCACCAATTTACAGAGGGCTACATTCCACTGGAATGGTTTTAGACAAGATGATGTTGAAACATTGATGAATATTTGTGAGACTACTTTAAAGAAGTCGAAATTTGATCCGTCTAACATCGCAAACTTGAAAGATAGAGCTCTTATAATTCAGTCACTCGAAGTTTCTAAAATGGCATTGAGCAATGCTAGATGGAGAACAAATGCATTACTTCATGAAATGACTTACTATACTAGTGGTTTGCCTAGTATTTTTACGAAGGCTTTCGGCATTGGAGTTGTACAGCATTATAATTCATATGGAATTGAAGATGATTATGGCGTCTTTGGTGCACCACATTTGAATATTGTTCAGGATTTCTTTTATAAGAATCGTTTTATGAATTTCAATTCTATGCAAGCGATGGAGAAGCTCGAAACATTCACTAAACCATTTTGGAGCAACTATTGGCGGGATAGCTCAAGAAGACAAGCAGAGAAATTCCATAGCGTAGATTCGGGGCTGGGCTTCAGAATCACGAAGGATGAAGTAACCGGCACTCTTGTTTCTCCAACACAACCCAACAGTGGACATCATCAAGTTTCCCCTCGCAAATCCAGACAGAATGAAATCTCGATCGCAGCTGGAAGGTTAACTAGAGCTACCGGATCTGGAATTGAAGATACTAATGAAATCAAGACTTCAGAGCATATTGAACAGCGGACAACATTTAATAACATCCGGAACGCTAGAATTCTCGGTACAGCCTCGGCAAAGCTATCCTATCTTGGGGCCAGACTTTTAGAACACCAAAAAAGCGGTTGCAAGTCGCTCGTGTTTTTTGAGTTCGAAGATAGTGCCTACTACTTAACAGAGCTTCTTGATATCATAGGCGTGGAGTACATCCTATATGCAACGTTTATTAATCCAGCTGAAAGAGCAAGCAATCTTACAAGATACGGTAATCATGAGAATAAGCCAGGAGCAGGAATATCGCTTATAATGGATCTCAAACTAGCGTCTCATGGCTTAAATATTGTAGCAGCAACTCAGGTTTATTTTATTAGCCCAGTATGGCTGAGATCTGTGGAAGCTCAAGCAATAAAAAGAGCCCACAGGATCGGTCAGAGGAACAAAGTTAAAGTGGAAACCTTGGTCTTACAGGGCACTTTGGAGGAAGAGATTTACCAAAAGCGTTCTGAGAAGGAAGATAAAAAGGAGGATCAAAAGAAATTCGTGATAGACGATACAGGTATGCAACAATTTATTTTGAAACATGAATTTCTCCCACACGATCTGTCTGAGGAAGAATACGCTCCATTTAGAGCAAAGCCAGCCGACAATTTAAAATCAGATCTGCTAGCAGGTCTGGCAGATGATTCGTTACGAAGTCATACATATAGATCTGAGCCTAACGGGGATCGGAATTGGGATGTATTCATATTCAATGAGGCAAACTTATTCAAATTGAACTCGGCAAAGAATCAAAGAATAAGCAAGTCTTACTTGAAAGAACAATTTATGAAGAGATTCTTAGAAGATGAATATGAATCGGCAAAAGAACCCATCAAGTCGGAAAATATCGAGCAACGTCCTCCTAGGAAGAAAGTTAGGTTTTAACTTTGTATAAATAAATAAATGGCATCTTAGAATTCTCTTACTACGATAGTTCCATCTGTTGAGCATGAAGCAACGATCTTCTCCCTCGGATGAAAATCAACATCTATCACCGTTCCCGCGTGATCGTAATACTTCGATTGGATTTTCCGAGAGCTGTAATCCCACATTGTTGTGGATTTATCCTCAGAACCTGAAATGATCAAAGTACCACTGGTGCTTAAACAGGCTCTGATTAAATAGTTCTCCTTTTCTGAAGGAGCACCATCGTATATGAAAGGATTAGCACGCGATATTCCTTCAGGTACAAAGTCTTTGGCGTTATATGTTTTGATAATTCCCGATATAGATCGAGATACCAATAAAGAGTCATCGTGGTTTATCGAGAGAGATGTTACCGAATCGACTTGTCCTTCTACCTTCCACATTGAGTCGTCTAGTTTTCTTAAGTCGTAAGCTTTGATTGTGGGATCAATGCCTGCAACGTACATCACTGTCAGGCGGCTGTTGATACTACATGCAAGAAGAGGAAACTCTGTTACTAAACTGCCAACTGGGCTCTTTTCTCGAATATCCCAGATGTTTGCTTTTCCATCATCTCCTACAGATACTAACACTGACTCGTTAGACATCGCTATATCGTTTACAATCAGTTGGTGATCAACAAGTTTTCGAGTCTTGGTTCCGGTCTCAAGGTCCCACACGGCGATTGTAGAATCAGCACTGGCTGATAAGAGATGTTCGTCTCTATACTGCAATTTTGTAACAGCACTTTTATGGCCCGAAAGCTTACCGAAATTAGGATTAGCATTGTCTTTATCGCTTGGTAGAGTCCACAATAATATTTGCTTATCTATGCCTCCAGATGCTATGCAAGTGCCAGATGGATTGAATCGCGATGTCAACACCGTGCCTTCATGGCCTTCAAGAACAACCGCTTCATCGTATAAAATGCGAGACTTTCCCTTGGCCAGAATGGCTCTGCTTTGTTGGATCGAGTTGTCAACTCGTTGTCGCTTGACAATGGACATGGATAGAGTATAACTTCAGAGAATTGTTATAGATTTTCAGATGACATCCGCTACACCTAACTTGCAGCCGGTTTTATGGTAGTACTGTTTTATCATTATTTTATTATAGTAGCTATGCCAATAGCGATCGAAGCATTCACATCAAGCTAAGTATTCGTACATATCATTATCCAACCGACGCAAATACTCCTTCTCAATAAGATAGTCAATCACCTTCTTGATATCAATTATGCGTGCCCTGAATCTAGTCAATGCTTGGGTAGCCACTTCGTTCACCAATTCATTATGCTTAATAGCCTTTCTTGCCTTCATTATACGAACAATGCAAGCAGAAAGGAAGTTCTTTCTGGACTCATCAATCTCTTTCGTAGCATCAACCTCATCTTGCTTCTGTTCAGATTTGATGGAACTAACGAAATTAACTCTGAGCTTTTTGGACTTGTATTCTTCCACAATGGTGAAGGTGGTGGTTGGAGAGTTAAAATTGGATGAACCCAAAGGAGATTGCTCAAGAAGCTTATACTTAACAAATGGGATCAAATGAGCTTCAAACGTATGCTTTGAAACTCCAATGATCTCCAAAAGATCCTGAAATGTATACGTGGAAGACTTATTAAACGCAAGAAGAATCATTAATTGGACATTCGTAACAGTGAACAAAAATGGTGGCTTTCCTTTTCTTGATAGGTTGGCCTTAACTTCACTCTTGCCGTGATTCCAAAGCCACTTCAATTGACGGCCACTGTGTTTTTCTTTATAGATATTCAAGAGCTTCTCAAAGGAAGGTAAGACTTCAGGAGCAAGATTCAACTTGTAGTCCTCCATGTGAGTGAATGGCCACATACTCTGTGCTAAGATTAATGGAGTGAAATCTTTAACAGAATTGTCAACTTGGCTGATTTCAGTCTTAAGAATACCCTTCAAATCCTCAGAAGCCTTCATATCTTGAAACATCTTGGTCATCTTAGAAGTGTACTCCAATGAGTTCTCTTCTTGCAATCTTTGGATAATACTCTCTTCCAACTCATCTGACTTGGTATTGCTGTTGATTAACCGCTTCGCTAATAACCGACGGTAATGCTCTTCAAATGCATCTTTATCTTCAATGAACTTGAACACAATCATCAAGATATCAGGATTGAGCTCAGTGGTGTCAGTCTCCTTGCTACTTCCCTTCAAGTATGAGTCAGCATATCTTGCCAACAAGTCAGGGGTCTTGCAATTAGATTTTGGAGTGGGTGTAGCAATGGAGTTCTTATTTACAAAGTAACGACAGGCATTGTCGAGTGACTTGATAAAGATAGGATCCTTGTTGAAAGCCACCGACACTACCTCGTTAAAACGAAGGTAGATCGAGATCAATAAGTGGACGTATGTTCTAGGATTGATCGCTCCGGGCGATGTTCTACGAGAAGGCTTACCCTCTTCAGGAGTGGCACTGGCTGCCTCTTGAAGCTGTTGCTCGGTAGTCTTCTTGATGCCATCGATAGCCTTTGCTGCCTCGTTCTTTATATACTTTTCGAGAGTGTCAGCAAGCGGCTGTAATGTGGATGGAACTCTCGACAAAAGTTTGTACATACGTTGGATATGGTCAGTTTCGTTTTGCTCAAGTAAGCCCAAGAACTCGCTGTACATCACTTCAGCATGGTCCTCAATAAGTGCCAGGTTCAAAGTGTCGAGCAAGGGCTTCTTGGTATGCTCTTCCAAGTAGTTATTTGAACGAGAAACTTCTTCTGCCAAACGAGTCTCGCATTTCCGCATGTAATCCACCACGTTATGGTGCTGGAGGAACTGCGAACTCTCTCTCTTGTAGTACTCCTTGGTTTGTTCCAAAAATGAGATCTCAAAATGGTTGATATAAACTACTAAGTTGGGCTTTTTGAGATCCTGAACATCGATACCCAAGAACACTAAAGACTTGATGGCCGTCGATAAATAGCTGGTGTCGACCATCTCGTTGTTTCTTTGGCGCTCGATCTGAGCCAAAATCTGGCTGATGAGACTTTCCTTATTGTTGTTGAACATGTGAGTCTTCCACTTGAGCAATGCTAATGTGCTGACGTCGAAAACATCACGGCGACCATCAGACCGTTCTTTCTGCACCCAGTAACGGTTCATGTAGTCAAACACATTGTTGAGATAGCCTGCCCCGATCGTAAACCGAGTCCATTTTCTGACGTAGAAATCCAAAAATGTTTCGTCTGGGGTCTTTTTCAAGCTGGAAATAAATTGCACCAAATATTCATCCAACTTAAGGTATATCTCCGCACCAGAATACAGGTTTGTGCCTGCTCCGCCACTGCTCAATGCCGAAGATGTGGTAGTATTGCGTGACTTGTTGGTACAGTAATTGTAGATGGCGGTATAACAATTCATGTACATCTTGGAAGTTACACCAACATCGCCCAGGGCTCCCAAAATGAATTCAAGTCCTGGCTGGATGAACGCCCATGTGGCATTCAAGTCACTGGCGACCGGAAATGACTGTGACATGGAATTTATCGACCCTAGTTGTGGAGATCAAGGTCTTGTGGGCTAGACTGGAACTCTCGTATGGATTATGAGAGACGGTGCGGGCACGTACTTTTATAGAGCTAGCTTGACTCAAACCTAGAAAGTGCTGCGAAGTGTTACTTTATAACAAAAATAGAAAAAAATGCAAAATTGACTCATTAAATAAAATATATATTATTAGTCACTTCTAGGGTTCCTGGTGCTCACCCTATCTACAACTCGGATCATACTGATGGTAAACGTTAGCACCCAGAGACACAAAACCGTGAAGAGGAATGCGGCTAGGGCCCGCTGACGTCTACAAATCGACGATACGGTGGGATAGTAAATACCAATGTTCGTTCGTTGCGGCGTGTTGTCATCCTGGCACACCCACTCGTCGTCGTATAAAGTGTTGAACGTGAGCGAGAGGTTGGCGGACATGAAAATGATGAACAAAAGGTCCAACATGATGAGCTTCATCTTACCCAACGGATTTCGAAGACCCAATGGCTTTCCGCTATACTCGTCGTAGGCAATGTAGATAACGTAGGCAATGGCACAACACTGTACCACAATCGCCATGATCGTACTGGGCTGCTGTTCGATTCCGTAGCCGTGGTACTTATGCCGAGATCGGACAAATATGGTGCCGGCGATGGCCAATGCAATAAGAGAAAATACTAGTATAAGAATACGGAGCAATAAGGGCACAAGCGGGTTGTGAATAAATAAACGTTTTAAGGTGGGAATCAAATCTGCCCGTTTTTCATCGCTCATCCAGTAGCCTGCTTTCGAGCGTAATTGGGGCTTTTCAAGGTCCCGGACCGTTCTGGACTTGCGTCCAAAGAGGGCCCCAAGGCCACCACAAAACATGCCAGAGGTTTCAGTGGCAGCGGCATCTTCAGTGAGCGACGAAGAGTGACCTAATAGCGCCAGTCTAAGTCTGTCTTCTCCACCCCATGCTCCTTTCAAGTCGTATTCCTTACTGAAATTGCTATCAGTTTCCATTTTATCTTGTGTGTATACTGTTGGTTGCTTAACCGAAGCCAAAAAATCGTACCAGTTGTTCTTAACTGTTCGTACAAATGGGTCGTTAGTGAAGCTGAGGTACTGGTCGTCATCGTCAATGCGGGAATGAACCGATTTAAGGGACGGATTGATGTCTCCTTGATTGTTGTTTACATTAGAATTGTTGAGCTGTTCCTTGTAGTGGGCCTGAGACAACTTGTCAAGTACATATGGCGGCACAATGTTGGGCCGATGGCTATACGAATGGACGTGGGTATTCTCAAACGGATTCAAAGGGGGAAGCTCACTGGAATGGTCTGTGGATTTAGTGTTCTTACTTCGAACTCCTTCTCCACTAGTATTGGCGGCACCAGTACTAGTATCGGTGTGTTCTTCAGCCATGTTGGTCGAAGCAACTCCAGAAGAACGCAAACGGCTAGTTTATTTTGGTCCTGCATGACAGCCGTGTTCCGAAGAGGTAGAGAGAATGGCCGAAATATATGCCAACTTGAAACTGACAGAGAAAGATGGACCAGGCAAACTGTAGAAGTGTAATACACAATAAACATTAGTTAACAGCTGTTATTATTGCTTACTTGATAGAGCAATACTATAAATTTGAAGAAAAAGCTAATAACATTACTCCTATTGTCGGGTTCTAGGTTGCCTATTTTGAAGATACAAAATCAATCTATTCTGAGAAATATAACTTCTCTCCGAAGAATTATATCTATACCAGGACACCAATTGTTCACTTGTAGTTGGCCCAGGGGTTCAATCCTATTCCACCTGGAATCAACAAAACCATTTCCAACGATTTACTGCTGTTGGAGCAGCGGCCTATTGAGTAGAAATATAAGGACTTTTTAGTTCATAGTTAACATCCTTTCTATTAATTGAAGTCTCTCAAATGTTTAGTGCCAGCGGAAATAGTAGGTGGTTTTCGGTTAGCTATCGACGAAAGTAATAGAGGAAGATCCATCTTTGATATTCTACAGGTTGTTGCCAAAAGGGTTATGTAAAGAATTTTTTTTCTTGCTTAGTTTGGCCCTCGTAGTTTGCTCAAAGCATTCAGTGATCCCGTTTATTTTCGACTGGGTGTGATCGGCACCAAGAATTAAGCCAACTACAAAAGTGTTCAAATATGATTTCTTTTTCTGAGGGCCTATTTGCTATATATCACCAAGTTGAACATATAGGGGTCATTGGTTTTCACTGCAGCCTTTATGAATATATTGACTATGCTGGATGGAAATTCGTCATGCTTTGACCGAGAACTACCCGATGTTGCCGAATGGCTTCTATTTGTGGCATGAAAGTAAATTAACTTTGAAACGATAGGCTTTCTTGGGCTAATTCCTGAAAACATGCTGAACACTTTCCATATTGCAGAGTAGGACGATTATTTCCATGCTATCCGAAGAGGTAGCTATAAATTGAAAGGTGGCATACGAGGATATCCATTGGTCAATAGTACCCACCTATCATTTTTAATTTTTTATCTACACTTTTATTTCTTCATAATCTAAACATTCATGAAAGTGGCTCTCCAGGAACCATTCTCAAAAAGGAAGTGGTTGCAACCGCAATATGCAGGAATACATACAGTTGACTATATTTTTCTGCAAGATGCGTTCAATTAATGCATAGCCAGCGAGGAGAATCAAAATAATTTTCTCATATGTGGGATGATATAACTGCATAGCGTCCGAGAAGTCGCCAAATACAATGTAATCTAAGCAAGGAACAAATCCGCAGACACTCAAGGTTATAATGAATTGTGAAGTAAGCTACAGATTCTTCCGTATTTATCGAACTCTAGGTCTTTTAGGCAACAAAGAACCAAATCATCTTTGGCAAAAGATATCCAGAACATCTGGAATCGAATCTAACCTAGAAAACGTGCTTCGGCGATTAAAATGTACTCTCGAAATTAAAAGGATCCATTTTTTTTTTTCACTCATTGACGCTTGGCAACTTTAGCATACCATGCAACATTGAAGGAAATTATAGCAGATGCGGTTTTAGAATATAAAAGAGCAGCATCGAATGCGAACACTTAGTCAATAATGATGGATTCTCAATCATTTGGATCGACAGGAGCCCACTCTTCCAGTTCTAACGTGGTCTCCAGTAGGGCTTCGCGTCCAAGCGAGCGCTCAGAAACATCAAGAGTTAAAAGGTATTATATATGTGACCATGATTATCATCCTCCCTTGCTAGTTGATATTTCCGGCCGCTGGCGAGATCTAAGATTCGACCAACATGTCTGCTGGATACAAATTATGATTGTCGACTCAAGATTTGAACCCCCATATTGCCAGTACGTAACTACTGGCGATCCAGCCAATTTCGAATTAATTCGGTCGCAGAGATATAACCCAATAACTGCAAGGGAAGAAGAGAGGATCGCCGAGTACCCATGGAATGAGAGTTTGTATTTGATGTCTAAATCAAACGATAGCATGCTACGGGCAATAATTGGCGCAACTGAAAGCAGACAAGTGGCACTTGATGATAGTTTCTCCGCCCCTAATGTCAAGGACAAAAAAAGAAAGAAAGTTAACGACAATAGTTCGCGTGAGCGTAAGCGACAGAAACGGCTAGAACGTGAATTTCGTCTTGACTATGAAAATATCCTTGATTCGGCACTCTTCAGGTTGAATAAATTAAGGCTAAAAAAAGAACAGATTAAGCAAGAAGATAGTCTCGATCTCATGCATTCTGACTCTGGCAAATACCTATTGTGGCCTGACACCATGGCTTTGAGTGAGTCCTATCAGAAGGCGGCTAAAAAAAGTGGAAATTTTAATGGTGCTGTCTTAGATCCTGACTTGCCCTGGACTGATAATGAGATATATCACATGATCATGGGATTTATAAAGCATCAACTTGCCCGCCGGAACCTCACTTTTGGCGACCATAAAACAGCTAATCTCATATCTCCACCCCCTTGAACGTACGGCTAGAATACTCTGGAGCTGTTCAGAATCTGTCACATATATAATAGTTTCCAAGAAATGTTTCAAAATGCTATAGAGGGTCTTGACAGTCCTGCGAGTGTAGTCGTAGATTCTTGATAAAGATCCAACGCAACAAGAGGATCTAAAGTGTTCTATTCTAGACAGGTAAAAAGTGTAGCGGTAGACTCACCATTGAAGGATGCAAGTTCTAAGCGAGAGATCATTTAAGGCTGACTTCACGGCCGCAGCCGTAACAATCCGGAAGAGAGGCGAGCTACTCTATAAGAGTTAGACAGTAAGAAACGAGAATTTGATGATACGTCAGCAGGGAAAGTTGCGGAGGATTAGACTCGTACTCGAATCGCCAACCCTCTGCTGCATTCCTACCATACAAATTTGGAAATCAACTTTAATGAAAGCCCAGCTTCTAAGCTTTTAAGCATCAAGATAGTAAAAGCGTGCTGGACTCATATCTCTGATCACGTGCACTCCATGCAGATCTGTCGTGCGGAAACCAGAACATATAACACATTTGGTTGCAAAACCATGCAAGCATCATTTCATTTTTTTTGTTATTTGAAAACCCCCTTAATGAATACATTATCAAGTTTAGAAACCCAAGTCTTTATGAACTTTGAAAGCAACTCTGCTTTGAAAGTGTGGCACATCGAGTTGTCGAAGGCCCTTTTGGAATGGATCAATAGATCTTTGATCTCCATTGACCAGGATTCAGCTTATTGGATTTGTGACCTCATGAAGCAAAAAGAGTGCCTTGGACTGAGTGCCGGAATTGTTCAGCATTCGATTGGAGCAGGAAGCAATCAACAAGGAGAGCTTCACGAAATTGACCGTGGTATGCAAGGCAATCCAGGAGACAACCCTGATGAAAGGTACGACCTATCTCGCAATTTGCCTCACTCAGATGAGCCGTCAGGATCAGAATCTCAAGATTCCGAGGATCTTTTTGACGATGAATATTTAAAATACTGTGTCCTTCAAACCAATAGATTCGACAGTACGTCCGGAAGACTGTTTATTGTGGATTGCTACCAAGTAACTTCAGAGCGAAAGTGCGTGGAACTTCGTGGTATCGATAGTATCATCTATTCTGGTAGTAGGGGTACTACTGAGCGTTGTCTTCTCGAAGTCTATTCGAGCGAAAACTGCACAGGTCTGCCCTTTCTTCGTTATACTCATGCGCCAGGTCAAGGTGAGAATCATGAGCTTATTTTGCCCGCAAAGTCAATGGCATTCGAACTCCTTCCCCCATGAGTGGAAGCGGTTGCCCCACGTACGAATTATAGTTCTTACTTCCTGAGTAGTTATATAATTTTTCGAATGAATAGGGCCTTAGTTTAAAGCGTAGAGTAGAGTGAGCATCAAAAGCAAATGATGAAGTTGTGAAAATGTGTAGCAAAACATGGCCTTAGTAGCAGCACATGTAACGTCGCCGAAGACAGAGTGTGAGAGGGCTGTTGTAACAAAGGGGTGGAATCAATCGTTCGCCGATAGTACATACATTTTTTAACGTAATTTCAGTTAAAGAGCTTTAACGCTCTCGCATTCGTAGCCGACGATGAAGACTCAATTAATAGTATGATCTCTTTTGGTGTATACACATGAAGTGTTTCTTATCTTCATCTGTTACTCTTCACATTCAATGCAACATTGTTGTTTCAAATCAAGCCACTAAATCGCTTATTCACATACGGAAACTGCAGCTCATCAAGAATATCCTTCATGATATTAGGAAACTATAATAATTCCGGAACAAAGTATAAAAGGCAGCATCTTAATTGAACGTGAGCAAATTAATGGAGGCATCTGGTTCACCATGGTTAGTAGCAGGCCAGTCCTCCGCTTCTAACTTGGTTTCCGACTTGTCTTCAAATCCACGCGAGCTCCTAAAAACTTCAAAAGTCAAAATTTATCTTGTATGTGACCATGATTGGCATCCTCCTCTACTATCTACTATGACCGACCGCCTTCTAGACGTTAGGTATGATCTAGGTGTCCGATGGATAAAACTAATGATTGTCGACTCTAGGTTTGAACCCCCACATTGCCAGTGCGTAACTATTGGTGATCCAGCCAATCTTGAATTAATTCGGTCGCAGAAATATGATGGAATAACAGAAAGGGAGGATGAAGAGATTGCCGAATACCCATGGAATGAGAGTTTGTACTTGATGTCTAAATCAAATGATGGCATCCTTCGAGCGATACTTGGCGCAACTGAAAGCAGTCAAGTGGCATTCGACGATAGATCCTCCACCCTTGAAGTCAAGCAAAAAGAAAGTGAGAAGCATTCCGACAGCAGTTCTTGTGATGAAAAGAAACAAAAACTAGAGGATGATCCCCTTTATGTAGAATGTGAAGATATTTTAGAAGAAACAATGTTGAAGTTGTATCAACTAGGAGAGCGACAAGATTGGATTGAAAACGAAGATGGCCTGATGGAAATGGAAACTTTTCGAAATACTATGGAGTTATATTACACCTATGAGACATATTCGGAAGGTGAGAACCTGATAAACGCGGGTGCCGATAATCTTTACCTGCCGTGGTGTGATTTCGAAATGTTCCGGATAGTAATCGGATTAATAAAGCACGAACTTTCAAGACGGAACACTCGAACGTCGTCCCAATAAAGATTTAATCTTATATCTCCATTGCCTTAAACGCCTTGAGCGTTAAGCAAGAAAGCTAGATTCTGGAGTCGTTCAGAACCGATTAAAAATATAATTGTTTCTAAGAAACGTTTCGAGATGCATTAGAGGGCCTTGACTGAATCGCAAATGTTGTTACAGTTCCTTAGCAATGATTCAACGTAACTAGAAACCCTAAAGTCTCATCTTTAATACTTTTGTATATGTAACTTCTTACCATTGGGAACCCTACTCAGTAGCAAGTGAGAATTTAGGTCTAAATCACTGTCCTTGATAAAACTTAAAGAGGATAATAAAGCTGTAGCAAACCAGAAGCGTTACAAGCAACTTTAATAAGAGGTAGTTTGCTATCAATACGTAATACTGAGTTACCGGGCCCCATTCCAATTATCTGAAAGACTCGCTAAAGATTGACGATCCTTGGCTACTGGACGCTTTCCTCTATTGTGGAAGCATTACTGCCGAAATAACAGGCGAAGCAATCCACATCTCAATGAAATGAACAACATGATTGAGTAGACTTGATTTCATATGGTTTACCAATGATTGGTCTTGGCCACATTATAGGAAAATCGGGCTTTCAGCGAGGGATTTGCTAATTTCAGAAGTCAATGGCAATTATAGGGCATCGTGCTGTGTTTCATTAGCGGCATCTACTGATTTGTGGTCCACATTTGTAGGAACGATGCGAGCTTGATGTACCTTCAATAAATGATTTTGACATAATCCTTCACGTGACGAGGACTATCAAACTCACCATGATTGACCAAAACGGTTCTGTCAAATCCTGTCAAGGCTTTACTAAATAAAACACTTGTTATTTCCATTATGTTCTTAATGACAGTACATCAACCATTAATCTCTTTCAATCCATTTCACACGCTTTGTATAGCCAATTTCCTCATTGGCGCATGGATGCTGCAATCGAAATTTCATTGCGGCACAGCTGATGGCTCCCACACGACGCAATTCACTTGCCATCACCTGGTATTTCCATTTATTGTTTCCAGCCATATGAGTTACCAAATTGCTGGTATATACCGTAGGAGTCTCATGGGTAGTGTAATCCCGTCTAGAAGTCGACAAATTACAGTGTTGTCTTCCGCTAGTGCTCGACTCGTAAGATTTCAGTCGACTGTTGAGAAGTTTACCCCAGATAAGCTACCACGCATAAGTGGCCCCATTGGCCGAGACAGCATCTTTGTAATATCCATACCTATAACTACCCACAAGTCATACTTCTACTGCAACCATCGCCCCACGATATTGGATAAGTCCAAATTGAAGACGTTTCCGTTGTTGACCAAGTTTGAAACTCGAGTCACGTCTTTGGTGAAGAAAGCATGGAACAAGATGAGCAATTCGCCAAGGAAGATCAACCAGAAGATCATCGCCTTAGTGTTAAAGTTACTTCATACTATTCCCTATGAAGAGACCAGTTTGCGCTCTTTTCCATCGAAGAACTCAATGATCCGAGAGATTAATGAGCAAGCATTAGAAAAATTACGGCCTCGTACTGGAACCGGAGCATTGGTCCAGCAGGAGATAGAAAACCTCAAAATAGCACCAACGCAACTCAAATTAATTCCGCTTGTTCACCCTAATTTCCAACCGCCGCTGGTGATTTTGGACCAATTGAGAGACCTTCGTGAGTCAAGCAAAGCTAAGCATATTAAATACGCTATGGGTTGTGCTATTGGTATTCCAATTTCGCTTCCACTCGCATTGATTCCCGTCGTCCCCAATGTGCCTGGTTTGTACTTAGCCTATAGACTCTACTGCCACATCAAGGCTCTTTTGGGAGTTAAGCATTTGGGCTACTTGCTTGAAGACGACGATCCTGCAACAGCCGCCACGCAACACTTACAGTTTCAGGCGTTCGATCCTATGGAGAATATTTATAAAACAGAAGGACAAGATCCGAATTTGGACATGACCAGCTTACAGGCAGAAGAAGAGATCATCATCACTTCAAAAATAATCGACTCGTTGTGCACCCGATTTGATTTGGAGCATTTGAGAGATGACTTACATAAAGCGTTAGAGCAGGAATCCAAGCGCTTGAACAAGGTAATGCAGAATGAAGATGTTGTGGGCTAGGGTTCTATGTTGCTGCAAATCGCTGGTGTAAGGATGTAAAGCATATTTGTTGGTTCTAGTACATATGACCCAGAAATAGTCCCCTTAGGGACTTGTATATACTCCAGATATTAATGAAATAGATTCTAAGGGCCTGAACACTGATATTTAGCTTTCTCCAGTTGGCTTCTTTGAGCTTCCAATAAGATGGGTTGAGGGTTGCGCCCTGCACGTGATAGCGTCACAGCGATGAAAAAATGTCAACGATATAAATTGGAAATTATTCGCACAGAAGAACTTATACACTGAATTTCATTTAAGATGAGAAATAAGTGGAGAAAGAAGAGAGTTAGAAGACTTAAGAGAAAGAGACGGAAGGTTAGAGCTAGATCCAAATAATTGGACAGCCACCTGACGGTTTTGTGATGGAGGACAATTGACAATTTGTTGGAAAGTTTCTCACTCAAATAGTGAGTAGTATACTGA
This sequence comes from Meyerozyma elateridarum, assembly GCA_030574335.1. Lineage (NCBI taxonomy): Eukaryota > Fungi > Ascomycota > Pichiomycetes > Serinales > Debaryomycetaceae > Meyerozyma > Meyerozyma elateridarum. The sequence continues at coordinate 896,789 of JAJMEU010000001.1, forward strand.
TATCGTTTGTGAATAGTTTTTTGCACAAGACAATACAATGGTAGTTTAAAAAAATTGGAATGTAGAATAAGACCTCCCCTGTAAGCTTGAAGACTATCAATTTAAACATTATTGTTACGGTCATTGCATGGTTGCTGTGATCTAAGCGATGAGCTCGTTGACGGCTGGGGTTAGAGCCAAAATTGGTTTGTGCTGCTGCCAAACCACAAATGGCTCTTGGTCGTAGACACAAGACACTATTGAGGCATTGAAAGCCAATGCGTCCGTCTGAAGAGAGTACCCCGAATTTTCTTCGACATTATTCATTTCCACTTGGCGGTAAAGATAATGAACGGCTAGATCTACAAGTGACCCAATCCGGCAATGTTGCTCGAACTGCCCCAGCAATTTCCAACATCAAGCATGAATTGTGTATCATTGTAAATGAACCCCAAAAATCTTTTGTCAGGAGCAATGAATCAAGTCATAACCCGTCGTCCGTCATCGAGTCTCACGCGAGTAGTTCGGAAGAGTCGCAAATTTACGATTTATTTGGACCTACCAATTTTGTTCATGAATTACCTATATTCCTGAGACTAACACCCGTGATTCCGTCATCAGTCCTAGACAATGAACACAGCTCCATTGCTGAGTTTTTGCGGAGTTACCCCCAAGGTAGCCAGACAAATGTCAGCCCGCTACTTCAAGAGTACCTTGAGTTAAACCTCAATCGATGGAGACCACACGATTCCCAAAATAACGTTGAAATGTCTCTCGAGGGATTGCATCCTTATCAGACTGCTAATATATTCAATCACGCCCCTGGTCAGTATTCTTTACAGAGCTTCATTAATCAATTCACTTCCTCAAACTCTCTCGAGGCTGTGGCTGCAAATTACCAAAGTCAAGATAATGGAGAACAGACAGGTATAACACCCGATTTCTCCTCATGTGTGGGTGGTCATAATATGGTTTCAAATTTGACGAGTTCATTTGGAGACTTACCAACAACTAATTGGCTAAACTTACCAGAATCACTCGATGTGAATAGAGTGCCAGTCACCAATGAACCAGAGCTGACTCCACCGATGGTGATGCCTACACCTCAAGCCTTTCCTCTTGAATCTACTGTCAACTATTCTTTATCCAACTTTGAAAGTCCTACGATAATAGATGCTTGCAGTTCATGGTTTAATATTTTGTGTGACTCGATTACTTGTAGCCTACAGTAAATATACTCATCAATATTTTTTATGATTATCTAGAACAAGCTTGTAGAGAAATAAAATGAGGAACAGCTATCTACTCTGAAGCCTCTGCAAACTTTTCAGAAATGTTGGTCAATAACTCGCCAAACTCTTTCTTTGCTTCTTGCTCTCCTCTTGAGGGCTCAAAGAACTTAGAGGATGAAACGGCATGCTTAATTTCAGCAGTCTCTTCTGCCAACTTAGACCATTGGGCACCATTAGCAACTGCCTTCTGGGCCTCGTCGAAGTACAAGACGAAAGCCTTCATCATGTCGTAAGTCTTCCAAATTGGGCAGAATGCGTCGTATGTGGAATAACCGTTTTGTTGCAAAAAGTCCTCTTTAATTAAGGTAGCCACATCCAATGTAATCTTATCAGAGTCCGAAAGGGCAGACTTACCAACCAATTGGACCACTTGATCCAATTCTTCAGCGTTGGAAATAATCTCCTTGATCTTGTCTCTCAAAGAGGCAAATTCAGGGTAGTTGGCATCATAGTACTTGTCCAACACACCAGTATATTTAGAGTAGGACACAGCAGTGTTAATAGATGGGAAATGCTTTCTTTGGGCCAATTTCTTGTCTAAACCCCAGAATACTTGGGTGATACCCAAAGTAGAAGTGGTAACAGGGTCAGAGAAATCACCACCTGCAGGAGATACAGCGGCTACGATAGACACGGAACCAGTTCTATTAGGAGATCCCAAGGCAACAGCATTACCAGCACGCTCGTAAAACGATGCCAACTTGGAACCCAAGTATGCGGGGAAACCTTGATCAGCAGGCATCTCACCCAATCTACCAGAAATTTCTCTAAGAGCCTCAGCCCAACGGGACGAAGAGTCAGCAATCATAGAAACATCCTTACCTTGATCTCTCAAGTACTCGGCCAAGGTGATACCAGTGTAAATAGAAGCTTCACGAGCAGCCACGGGCATGTTAGAAGTGTTAGCCACAAGGGTGGTACGCTTCATGATAGGCTCCTTACGTCCCTCGATTTCGGTGAACAACTCAGGGAACTCCATCAACACCTCTGCCATCTCGTTACCTCTTTCACCACATCCAACATATACAATGTTATCAGAGTTGGAGTACTTGGACAAAGATTGAGAAATAACTGTCTTACCACATCCGAAAGCACCTGGGATACAGGTGGTACCACCTTGGACACAGGGGAACAACGAATCCAATACACGTTGACCAGTCAACAAAGGATGGTTGGCATTAAGTTTCTCCGCCACGGGACGAGGCACTCTGACGGGCCAAGTGTGCATCATAGTATACGAGCTCTTCTTACCGTCGAACTCCACCTCCAACACAGTGTCTTCGACGGTGTAGGAGCCGGCCTCGGCAATCGAGGTGATGGTACCACGGGCTCTTGGGGGTAACAAGATCTTGTGGTCGTTAAGCAACGAATTCTCAAAGATAGAGCCAAAGATATCACCGCCGGTGATGTGGTCACCAACCTTAAGCGACGCGGGGTTGAAGTCGTACTGGGCAGTACGAGAAAGAGCTGGAGCATCGATACCACGTGGAATATAAATCGACTGAGCGAGCTCCCGAATATCTCTCAATGGTCTTTGAATACCATCATAAATATTCTCCATCAAACCGGGACCCAATTCCACCGACAAGGGCTTACCGGTCCGGATTACCGGGTCACCTACAGTTACACCGGCGGTCTCTTCGTAAACCTGGATGGTCGCCTTGTCAGCGTTGATTCTGATAACCTCACCGACCAAGTTGTCGTGACCCACCTTAACCAATTCGTACATGGCACATCCAATCATGTTCTCGGCCACGATAACGGGACCAGAAACCGAGAAGATTTGGCCGTACTGGGACTCTTTGTCATCGAGGGAAAGACTCTTAATCGCCTTGCGTGCATTTTCCATTGCGCCAGCCTGGGTTAGTGTTTGATAATGAGAGAAAACAGGCCATATGACTGGTAATATACCACTTTAAACTACTAGTAGTCGTTGCTATAGCCCCAATTGCTTTACATACCATCTTGGACGTCTCGTTTCTCCCTTCTTTACTTATCTAACTTCGACAAGGGCGAGCGTTACCCGGCCGCACTTCCTGGGCAGGTGGATTAGGAGGAACACGAGAGACCTTTGAGAAACTTGGAATTGCTTTGTGGTGTATATGTCAAAGAAGCCATTATGGTATCAAGGTGAACAATGCTTTCCATATTTAGCTACCAGTTTATATTTTTTTATGTAATTCTTTTTTTTTTGCAACTTTCGTAGCTATGACTCTCACTATAACTGTAAGGCTGCGACACTTAATGATACTACTACTTTAATGTCAATTTCCCGTTACAACTTTGCTTTCTTTGCCCTATCATGAGCAATGTCACACATCGCGTTGAACGCTTCTTCTCTTTCCTTCTTTATGTCTGCTCTCTCTATTCGTTGTTTCATGTTCTCAACGATGACTTCACGACTACGACCATTGACGAAAACCACATACCGTAATCCGGGAAACGTGTCTTCATACACTTGATTCCAATGCTTCAATACTTCAGCAGCATTAGCAAGCGATTTTTGTTCCGAGGAAGAATGGGCAGAAAGTTCTTGTTTGGGATCTGAAGGTTTAGGTGCTCCAAGACGAGGATGGGCAGCGATGATATCAGATATGATTGGCAGGATCGGATTACCGGTAAGGCTGGCATCATTCTCAGAATCAGTTAAATATTTCAATAAGACCACTCTAGCAGACTCTATCAACTGGTCGTAGGAGGAGTAGGTCTGGCTTTCATTTAAGAGTTGCGATATGAGGATGTTACGAAGAGGTTCGCAAGGTTCGAAAAGCTGGTCCAAAACATGTGCTTTGACCAGTTGACTCTGATGTGGAAGGTCCAGAATAGCTGGAAGAGACATCCTCAATGAAAATAATTGTCAATTGATATAAAAATTGAATATGAACCTTATCGCTAGATCGGATTTCCCCGATAGCGGTGGCCGTGCATACAGAGACCAATTCGATTTTGCACCTAATCGCTAAGATTAATTCTCTACCACGGCACACTGATGCATTGCACTGTGGCCTTTCGTAGATCGCACATGTATACGACAAGTCAATTTTGCAACAGCTACAATCCAAACTACCTTTCTAACACCATTGCCAGGATTATTATTGAACAAAATAGCTTAGTTGTTAGTAAAAATAATGCATTACTATATGGGCTACTCAAATTATGAGATATTGTAAAAAAGACGAGTCTAAGTAAAGTGTTCGAGTTGACGTAATTTCTTGCTCTCTTTAGCAGAGGTGGGACCTTGTTCAGCAATCAATGGATGTCTCCATTGCTTGGTGTAAGTAAACAACACATCGGCCAATTGGGTGATGTCGTTCATGCCCAAGTCTTGGAATGTTTTAGCAGTAGAATCTATCTGTTGGTTGATTAAGTGTCTTTGCACTTGATCAGGGTTGGTCAACTTCCAGTAGGGGAGTTGTTTGATTTGAGCGGCGATCTTGGCCAATTGAAGAGGGATCTTATAGTCGGCATGGTTGTAAGAGAATGGACCAGCCTGGGCAAAGTCTTGGGCAATACCGTGGATCATTTGTCTGATTTCCAAGAAGCTCATCTTCTCAGGACCGTACAATTCGTAGGTTTGGCCGAGGGTGGAATCATCAAATCCAATCTTCTCCAAGGCTTCAGCTACATCGAGTACATGGACAGGGTAGATCTCCTTGGCGTTTCTGTTAGGAGTCCACATCTTCAACTTGGGACCCAAGTAGTTGAGCAACTTGTCTTCACGACCGAACATAGGAGCAGGTCTGACGATAGTGGAGTCAGGAATGATGTCACGGACAACTTGTTCTCCAATACCCTTGGTAGCGTAGAAGATAGAGTCAGATTGGGGGTTAGCATTGTAGGAAGAAACGTGGACGAATCTTGGAACACCGGCATCCTTGGCGGCCTGGGCGATTCTTTCAGTGATTCCAATGTTGACATCAGCCATAGTGAAGTTTTTGGTATTGTAATCGGCACCAATACAGTTGTAGACGATATCGGAATGGGCCACAGAATCTTCAATGGACTTCAAGTTTCTGGGATCGAACTCTACAAAGTTGACTACACCCAAGTCTCCCGAGGTCTTGAGGAAACGAGACTTCATTTCGTCTCTAAAAGGAACGATGGTTATGGTTCCATGCTTGGCGATCTTGGAAGTCAAGTAACGACCTAAGAATCCGGACGCTCCAAAAATGGTAGCAGTGAATCCAGTTCTGGAAGAACGGCCCCCACGGCCGATTGTGACGTTGACTTTTCCATTGCGGGTAATGTTGATATCTTGGTTTAACACTGGCACATTAATGTTTCTGGTACCAAATCGAGGCACCGTCCTCACTGGTTTGATGGTGCGCAACATGACTTATTATGGATATATGTGATCTAAAAAGGCCTCTTGACGTACTATAAAGCGATCAGCACAGCCAGAAAGTCTTGACTAGTACAATTTTTCACTGAAGGTTGCCTGACGATGCACTTCTTGTCAATCTCAAAACCTCAAAATGTAATTTCGATGCGCGACCTCTGGTTGGTTAAAAAAGTGGTCTACGCACGAGCCACATAGTGTAGGCGGTCACTACGGGTAGAATATGTTGTAACATGTATTGAAATTATAAAAAGTAATCGGGGGTTTTCCTCGTGACTGTAGGTTCGCCAGGACGAAGAGAGGGGTCGTATTGTAGGAATTGGCGGTTGTGTTGCTCATCAACTTCCATAATGGCAGCCTGGTTTCCACATCTATAGCAGTAGTTGGGGGCAGAAAAGATCGTCACTACTGATTCTTGATGAGACCACGAGTATCCTTCCATCACAAGCTGATGGGCCCGCGCAATCAAGCTAAGGTCGTTGGTATGGTTAAATTGTTCGGAAATATCCTGCCCAAAAGTGAAGCCGGCACCTCTTGGAGATATACCCCATCCTCCCCGATCGTCGGGATCGGACCATAATAAGTCACACATGGGTCCCTCGTGGGGGACTTCTTGGATTCTGTTCAATTCTCGGACCTGGTCAATGGTCTCAATCATGGGGGACAATCCTCCATGCAAACAGAAGATCTTGTTGTCGACCAAGGCGGTGATGGGGAAGTAGTCAAACAAGTCTGTAAATAACTTCCACACGGTGGCCGAGCCGTACTTTCTTAAACATTCATCGTAAAATCCATAAACTTGCGTGATCTGTCTAGATTCATGATTACCTCTCAAAATGGTAATCCGGTTGGGGAATCTCACCTTCATACATACCAAATATGAGACGGTTTCGACGGAATAGTAGCCTCGATCCACGTAGTCACCCATGAAAAGATAGTTTGTGTCAGGACAGGGGCCTCCAATCTGGAACAACTCCATGAGATCGTGAAATTGGCCGTGGACATCTCCACATATGGTCACGGGGACATGCACTGGCTGGACGTTTTCTTCAAATTGTAACACTTCCACTGCCATGTCACACAATTGCTTGACGTCGTTTTCGCTCAAAGGCTCACACTTGGATAATTTCTCGATCCACTCATCTAATTGAGCAATGCTAGAGGCGGTGGTGCCCTCTTTATTGGCATTTGCTGCTCCAGTGGTGGCCGTGGTGGTGCCTGCAGCCTCTGAGCTAGACGATTGGTCTCCACCGAATGCTTGATTCAATTGTTGACTGTCGCTGACGTCTTCCATTGGAACGTCTGTATCTAAATCCATTGCGATGCTTCAACAAGTAACTTCAATGGTAGAATTTTGTTTTTTTTTTGTATTAGGATAATCGGATTAGTTTTACTCGGTAAATAAAATGTCAAAATCGTCAAAACTCAAAGTGAAATTCGATGCCGAAATATGAACTTTTCCACCGGAATTGGTGTTTAGTGGATGATTGATTACTTGGGTATTGTTACTCTAGCCAGTAGGTGGCTTGTCGGATGATATTCCTCGAAATTAATCAACAATTCTAGATCGCCGGCGATTTGGAAAAAAACAGGGTTGTTGTCTTGAGGTACCTATTACGCCTTCCTGGTGGTACAACGTAATACCGCTCAATAAGATGCAACTACCGTGATATAAGTCCGTCCAAGACAATAAGTTCTACCAAATACTTGTAGTTGTCCTTCGGTGCTACTGTCCAGTTCCTTGATTGAGCAATGGAGAAATACGGTCCGCGCACGTCAAATCTCAACGATTACCATCAGTAAGCATCGTTAAGGTTTCGCGCCGAAACTTTTACATATACGGCTACGGCTGTCACAGTCAAGATATAGTCTTTACATACTCTATATAACACATATGTAAAATCTTTATAACATAAAATCAGATCTACTGTTTTTGATCTCCTCCTGTGTAGGAGGCTTCCAATCTCGGTTCATACCAAAGTTGAACAAGTTACTCAAACTGTTACTACTGGTTGTAGTGTTAAGTTCGTCATGCACCTGGTTGAAGAGGTTATACAAACTCTTGGTGCTTTCCGAAACCATTAATTGATTCAGTTCTGGAAGCTCCTCACGCTTGATGTTGGTGGCAGTGATCACCGGGGGTGCTGGTGTAGTTATAGGGACTGGATTAAAGTCAGCATAACTGATATTAGGGCTGGGGTTGGACGTCATTAATGCTAAATGGTCATGAGAAGCAGCTACTGGACCTCCAGTATGGCTAGCGATCAAGGCTAGATGATTGTGTGAATCGGTGTCGGTGACATCAACTGATGTGGTGGGATCATTGCTGTTGGTATTCATCAATGACAAGTGATCATGGACATTGCCACCGACATCAACAGCATTAGAGGGGTCGGCCGTGGCGCTACTGATGGAATTTGCAGCATTGGATCCGACCATGAGTGGCTCTGCCGCCTCGTTTGTATCAATCAAATTACCCAGATCATTATTGGAAATAAGATTTGATATCTCAAGTTCATCAAGAAGCTCATTAATGTTCGAATTAGCATTCTTACGATGATTATCTGACTTCCAAGGTAAAGTAATCTCCTCAGTAGAATTAAGCCTTCGAGGCAATTTTTCGTACCAGGCCTTCAATGGACGATTAGATTGAATCAAGTTGTCAACATTGCAATATCCAATAGCAGATATGGCAATAATCTTGTGACTCAATTCAATCACACCTTGGTTTTTAAGTGAGAGATCGTGACCTCCGGACCGTTCCTCCACATCAATATAAAACCTCAACATTTGAAGTAAGTGCGGTAATACTTGATGGTTGGATATGTTCAAAGTTACCATATCGTCACTTGGATCAAAAGCAGCATTGATACGGTCAAATATTTCAAGTAATGGTTCTACAACCTTGAAATAAAGATTGTTGGAGTAAAACACCAACACTTTAAACATGGCCAAGTTCTTGATGATTTCAAAAATGGCGTCTCCATTAGAAGCAACCACAGAATCAATCTCCCTCTTCAACTCACCAAAGTTGGCACGAGGGACATACCTTTCTTCATCTGATTCCATCTTCGCGTCTCCACGGAAGCTTGTCGACGGTACCAAAGCAAAGTTGGAAAGGGCACCTAAAATTTTATCGTTAAACAAGTCGAACTTGTTCAACACTTTGAATAGTTGGAACATGTGATTGTCAGTTTCACTGGTAATCTGCAGATTCGCAGTCAAAATCCACTCACGTAAAAGTAAATTAGAGTCCTTTAAAACAAGGTTAAATTGAAACAATAGATTGAACCTCTCCAGGGTGAACACCATTTCGTACAACTCGTAAAGTTGAATGGTGCTTAAATCACTCTTATTTCCAACTGGAATACTCACAAGCTGGAAGAAAGTGATTGCCTTACGCAAATAAATAAGTTTCTGTTGCTCATTTACGCTGGCAATTTGGTAATAACGGAACAAATGCAAGGAAGTGATCGCCTGGTTGTAATAGGTAATTTGTTGTTTAAATTGTAATGAAAACAGAGGAAAAATCAAAAGTCTATCTAAGGTGGACAAAACTTCTGACAATTTCAACTGAAGTTGGTGTTTAAAATTTTTATAATAGGTTAAGTTGCGATGCTCAAAGTAGAATTTGTAGTCTAGAGACAATAGTTTTACAATATTTTCGAGTAAAAGCAAGATGAGGGTGAAAATCAGGGAAATTTTGGATATAAATATAGGATCGCTGGAGTCTACAATAATGCGTCCATCATTTACTGAATGGTCGTTTACAAATTCAATGTGTTTATGGTAGTTTGTGATCATAGATCTGACGGTAAGGGGCAGCATAAATGATTGAACGATGGGCTGGGCGAGAAGCTGCAAGATTTCTACCACTTCTGGGCCAGTAATGCCGCCCAATAGATATTTTGTCAGGGTCTGAGTGCGATTAGGATTGTTGGAAACAGAGACACTGCTGATGGAGTTAAGGGTTTTTCTTTGCAAACTCTTTGGTCCGCACTTCTTACGCTCTCTTATCAGGGTACACTTGATCTTGTTGCTTACACAGTGGGCACAGGGCCGGTTCAGGTCACATTTTACTTTACGAATAGCGCAGGCATCGCAAGCCCGGACGTGAGATTTCCGCTTTTTCTGCTGTTGAGCAGCATTTGCATGAACATTAGAGGGTTGAGGGGTGGTCTTACCGGCACCAGAGTTGCTTTTTGTCCGGGCAGACTGGCCAGTAGCCAAAAATGGAGGAGCTGACCCGACGGTGGAGGACGACGACGACGCCCCATGAGTTACCGGGTCGTCATCGTAGCTTATCTTCGAATCGGGGCTGACGCTGTTGGTTGACATCTTCGAGCTCAGGTCGACCGACAGCATACGTGTAGGGGAGATCATGGTCTGCCCCAACGCCAGTTGTCTAGGATTGGTCGTCATCAATGCGAGTCTAAATCGCCGGATTGGTACTGCAGACAAGCAATTAATCAGCGGGGTGTCGTGGGGAAGTGGGGGTAATCAAAAAAAAATTGTAAGGCGGGCGAATGCCACAACTCGTGGTCGGATGACAGAGGTGCGAGGCTGCAAAGCTTATATAGCGGCCACCGCCTGTCGATAAGAACGTTGTAGATGGGCTAAGCTGGCAATCGCTTTAAATTTTTCCAGCAATAATCGCAGGCTCGGAGCCGGAGCAAAAGAAATTTGTTTCGCAGCGATGGTCCTCAGATTAAACTTTGGCGACATACTTAGTTCTAATTGGTTTCTTTTTCCGATAATGCAGGCACCGTTCACCACTTGGAATTTAGATTGTGTGGGGTAGGTGATCACCGGAGTTTGTAGCACATCACATAGCAATTGCATCCACCGAGTATTTGATGCTTGGGAGCCCGTAACTACTACCCGATGGATGCTAAATTGCGGCTCAAGCTGTTGCAAAATCATCAACGTCTGAAATGCAAGAAATTCTAAAATTAGATTATACTTGATAGTTAAACTTTCAAGGGTGTGGTCCCTTTGTATAGACACCTGTAGAGAAGGGGTGGCATTGCCACCATCTATAATTGCCTCTGACATCGAAAAATCATTGAATGGGCTCCTATTGCCATAGACGTCTCCGTAGTATAAATAGTGCTTGATAAGGCTGTGAATCGTTTGGTTATGAACAGACTCCAAATGGTTCGTGTGCTTCTCTACTACTTCAAATGGATCTTTGTTACCAATGAGATCATCATGTCTTTTAAATAAGTCTTCAAATAACTTCCCTGTTGCTGGCTGACCGAAAGCATAGAGATTGACATCAGGAATCAATTGCTGGAAGGGCCCCCACACTCCATCGATCGGCCGCTTGGGGACGACTTCGTCACTTAAAATGAAACATGTTGATGTACCTGCAATCATGGACAAAGTGCCATCTGTAGGAACTGAGCTCAAAGAACCAATGGACGAAATCCACCCAGCATAACTGTCGATGCATCCTAATGAGACATTGTTCTTGTCACTAGACTTAATGCTCCATTTTTCACATAATTTCGGGCTAAGTTTGCCTATTGGAGTCCCCACGGCCTTCACTTTTGCTTGTTCGAGGCCAAATCCCCCAACGATTACTTCAGAACGTATGCCAATTGACAGCAAAAACTGCTTGGACCAACCTTTTATAGATCCATCCATAGCCACATCCTCAACTCTACTGACATGATTATACTTGATAAGATCTCCTCCTCCATTAATGAGTAAAAGCGTTATCCAGTCATAGAGTTCAAAGCATACTAATCGCTTTGCGATATGGTTGCTAATCCATTGGAGTTTAGGTAGTCCCATTTCTGGAATATAACTTCCTCCAACAAGGTCTAGGTACTTTCGTGGAGACTTCAGAGTCACATCGGCGCTTTCTTTTCGTGATCGTGAGTCCATCCACATTATAATATCACTGCCAGCAACTTGTGGGTCGCAATCATATGGCTTCAAGATCCAAGTGCCGTCACTCAATTGCTCCACGATTTCGGCGACAGCCATTGAGCAAGTAGCAGTAACTGCTATACCATCTATCGGGTCGTTACTCTCGGATACAAGCTTGCCAATGAGATCGACAATATGGGTGAATATCTCTTGCGATGACTGGGTGATGCGAGTCTGATCAGATGCCAGATGGAAGATGGAAATATCATGGGATAACGAATTGGCCGAGCCATTACGCTCGACAAGACATCTAACAGAGCGAGAACCAACATCAATGCCTACAAAAGCCATGACATCAGGTTACTTTATATTGTTTTTTAGATGCACAACTCTATCTTTCGGAATATTGATGCGGGCCGATAAATTCTGCGACTTGACGTTAATTTATGCGCTTCACGGCAATAAGGAAAGAGGTTAACGAGCAAATAGGGGACATGATAATAAAGCTAAACTAACATGTACATTTAAAACATCTAAACAAATATTACAGTGGGGTTTCTTTAGTAACCAATGGAGGCCTTGGAACCAGATTGGTTGGTCCATGATTGCACATCGGAAGACTTCAACACGGAACCGAAGTCAGTGGAGTCGTCAACTTGAACAATTTGAATGTTACCTTCAGAGAAGATGACAGCAGCCTTCATGGTTCCAGAGGTTGGTCTGGCAAAGTAGTCTTGGGAACCACCACCACCGTAACCGTTGTTGGTACCTTGACCATCGTGCAAGTGGGCAATCAACTTGTCGGAACCGGTAGACAAGATCTCAAACAAGTCCAACTCACCACATCCAGTCTTCCAACAAGAGCAGTCGGCGTTACCGTATTGCAAAGTTCTTGGAATCTTGGCGTTCAACATCCAGATAGCTGGCATGTCGGCGTTGAAAGAGGACGATGGGTCGGAGTCAGAAGGCATCTCGAACTCGAAGATGAACAACTTGTCGGCACCACCGAAACCATGGTAGGCAGGGATACCCTCTCTGTAGTAGCCACAAGAGTTTCCAGAACATTTGGTAGAGGACATGATGGTGTACTCGACGTTAGAGCCGATGGTGGTCTCCAGCAAAGCAACTGGGGAAGAAGAACCACCAGAAGCGTCAGAGTTGGCGTAGGAAAGGGAGTTACCAAAGGCAGACGACCACACACCGGAACCGGAACCACCGTAGTAGTTCAAGAAGGTGACGTTGTCGGCGTTTCCTGGAGTGTAGTAAGAAACTCTCTCCCAGTCACCAGCAGCAGCTGAAGCATCACCGCTCGAGGATGAAGACTCTTGAGGAGCAGCGCTGGAGGCAGGGGCGGAGCCGGCAGTGGAAGCACCAGCGGGAGAACCAGCAGGAGAGGCAGCGTCGGCGTTGGGGCTGCCAGTGGCAGGAGCAGTGACTTGAGAGGTTTGAGTGTTACCGTTACCGTCGACAAACACGGTCTGGGTGACCTCAACCACCTGGGTGGCTCTCTTGTGTCTGTGGTGGACGTGCTGGGTGACACACTCCTCGTCGTCGTCTCTCTTATTGTTAGAAGAACCGGAAGCTGGGTAGTAAACACCAAATTGCATCAACTTCAAGGGGCCTCTGAAATGAACGGACAACTCCTCGTCCAAAGGCGAAAGAGTTCCGGAGAAATTGAACTCTTCTTGGGTACATTGACCGCTGCTTTCGTCCATGTTGGTCACATCTTGGTAAGAACCAGAGAAACCAACACCTTCAAAGTACACTTTGTTAGTTTGGGAGCAGTAATAGTTACCGCCTACGTTCTGACAGTCGGCATTAACCGCTGTGATCGAGGCCAAAATGGCGCTCAAGACTGGAATGGTAAACTTCATTTGAAACGGAGCTAGGGGCTGGGTGGGGGCTAGCGAGTGGGTCAGGCAAAGTCAAAGGAATGAATAGGGAGATATTCTCACCGGGTACAGTTTAAAGGAATGGCAGATTTTCTGAGTGATTCTGAACACTAAAAGTTAAGGAATTTCTCCTGATTTACTCTAGTTGACGACAAAGGTTTTTTTTTTTTATCCCTGTTGTTTATGAATGGCTTGACGACCATGAAAATTCGCGGTTTGGTGTTGCTGACATAAGCAATTGTGTTGCTGGTTGCCGCCAAGCCAGCACCGTTTTTGATTAGGAAAAAATAACTGATCTGATTTGGATCCAACAAGCACGCCAGAAAAGCTTGGCTGGTGCCATGGCAGGCATTAATGGGACCATATTAGCCGTCTTCAAACGTCCCAGGTCCCTGACTCAACGGTTTGGCCACCGGAATGCTCATCGGAAACGACGCACCTCAGGCCCAGTTTGAAGCACGGAAACCTGTAACATGCGTAAAAGTATTGTTTCATGCCGGCTTGGAGCGGCTCATGCTGTCTAATTGCTCCTTTAGGGCGGATCCGCGCCGCAGGATTTCGCGCCGCCGTCCCCGAAACTGGATTTAAACATGGTCCCGGCACGCCTCATCTGCTATCTAACCACGGGGCGCAGAACGGTTTATCCAGCCATTGCCGGTGATTGGCCAGTCAGATTACGTCATATGGGGGGCAGTGATCATGATGGTTGCCCTTTGGTTACATCTGCAACGGTTGTGTGTCACAACCTGGTGCCTGAAAGTGGTCTAGTCGCGGTCGGCTGCAATTCTCACGAATTGAGCACTGCAAGTTAACTCCATGATGCAGTACGGGCTACTTGTCTGTATATTTTTTAGCTTATGTATTTGTTGTTTTCTTTCTTGGAAGAACCCTACTTTACGTCAACTCAGTAGATAAATCCGCTTAGACTACAGGTTCCAAATACGAATGGTGTGATCTATATGCAAGATCTAGTAGGCTCCTCTAATTACGGTGGTTTTGCTATATGTGGTTGCAAAATTGAGACGGTGGAGCAACAGCAGTCTGCTGGCGTATTTTTTGGCATGCTTGATATTTTGTAGCAGCGTGTGATGGCAGACCGTTCTCTTGGTCATATCATCGTGGTTGTATAGAAATATTCTATATAGGTAATACGCTCATACTACTTACCACTGCTAGATGGCTAGAGATAATCGTATATCTACGTAGACATCATCTACAAATGATAGGGGCGAAAACCATCGCTCATCGTGTAAATTGCAGCATTGTCCGTTTGGCCGTTTTCTAACCCATCTGAAACAGTCCATTATTTTGTGGCATAACTAACGGCACCCATACATCTCCTAGTCGATGTGGTCTCGCGCCAGTCGTCTATATGTAGTATTCCATAGTTTGAGACTCTACATATATGGAATGGTGTATATGAGTCTATAGATTGTTATGGTATCAATTTTAATGTCGCTCTTCTACTTCTTCAACCCCGAGCATGGCTCTCTTTTGTAATTGACTGTCCTATTAAAGAAACCGTCCTGCTAGCCGGCAATCGGGCCCCACTATTTTGGTGCGCATTACTATTTTTATTTTGGTTTGGTTATCGGCAGTGTGAATCCTGTCTCCACCACATTTTAATCCACCATGTCAAATCCTTATGAGAATGCCAAGCGGAGAAGCGCTATGATTCAAGACAGGCGGCTGGCTCCCAATGGACTAAAGGTCGTCATTGACGAGGATCCTATTATCCCGGACTACAAGATCCTCGAAACTTTCAGCAAGCATTCGGACTACCACATGAAAATTGTAGTTGTAGGTGATGGTGGCTGCGGAAAAACTTGCTTGCTCGTTTCATACACTCAACAGAAGTTCCCTGAGATATACGTTCCAACTGTTTTTGAAAATTATGTCGCTAACGTCCGTACCCCAGATCAAAAGTTGATAGAATTGGCACTTTGGGATACCGCCGGCCAAGAAGAATACGACCGTCTCCGTCCGTTGTCTTATCCGGACGTAGATTTGCTTTTAATATGTTTTGCCCTCGACAATTTGACATCGCTTCAAAACGTCAAAGATACTTGGTATCCAGAAGTGTCTCATTTCTGTCCGGGTATACCCATTGTGCTTGTAGGAACCAAAGCCGATCTTCCCTCGAACATAGAGCCCCATTTGCCAGTGGAAGTAGCGACAGAAATTAATGCTATTGGCTACATCCGATGTTCGGCCAAGTCAATGTTCAACATCAGAGCGGTGTTCAACTTTGGTTTAGACCATTTCCAGCGAGGAATCGCCATAAAGGAACAAATAGAGAAAACCCAGAAAAACCGGTTATCTAGAGCATTTGGTCATACCAGAAACCAATCATCGATCTCAACCAAGAGAGGTCATAATAAGAACACTTCGATTGAGTCAGCGATTCTTTTAGAACAGCCATTAACTGATGCTGACAATAATGACTACAACCCATATGTCGGCTCAGAAAATAGATACAACCAGGAAGAATTTGCATTTACTAGAGAGAAGCCACAAAAGAAGAAGCGAAAATGTGTCATTTTATAGTCTTAGCATGTAATAATAAATTAAAATCGATCACCACCGGCTATTATCACCGGTCCTCTATATAGGAGTGTCTCTTCTCCAGGAAACCAAAAACCGGTTTATCGCGAATAACTTCTCCATCCAACGTGATGGCCGACAATCAATTGAAACTGCGGTCAGCGGTTCGAGAAGTGCCCCGAGAGCCAGAGCCGCCAAATAAACTGGATGCCTCCAAAAGCGAGGCCGGAAACCAGTCCAATGACCATTATAAATCCCGACTCTCTCCATTTCGATATTGGCTTCGAAGCCAATTTCTTCCCATAGTTCGTAAGGAAACCGAAATACTTAGTTCAATCCAGACCTCACTCAGATCTCCAGCATTTGACGCCTTCTTCATTTGGACCGCTAATTTGGCATCTCATTCATTTTATGTGCTTATGTTGCCTATTCCAATTTGGTTTGGAGCAGGCAGTTTAGCTCGCGACTTGGTTCATGCCATCGGCCTAGGAATTTACGTGTCTGGCTCCCTAAAAGATTACATGTGCTTGCCCCGGCCTAGATCACCTCCACTTCACAGAATTACCATGAGCACCTATACCACTCAGGAGTATGGATTCCCATCGAGTCATAGCGCCAATGCTACCGCCGTAACCTTAATATTCTTTCAAAAAATTATTGAGCTTCGTGGCCAATTGAGTCTGAATGTGTTTGTAGGATTGCTTGGATTCCTCTCTCTCTACTATGTGTCGTTATTGTTTGGAAGAATCTACTGTGGCATGCATGGATTCCTCGATATCGTCACAGGTTCTGCCATTGGTGCGGGTCTCTTTATTGCACGCAATTTGTGGGGTTTAATCTATGACGAGTGGCTTCTTAATCCTGACTCGAAGTTGGGAAATTTGGTAAGTCCTTTATTGATTGTGGTGATATACTTATTCTTGATTCACATCTATCCCGAACCTGTGGACGATTGTCCATGCTTTGACGACTCGGTGGCTTTCGTAGGAGTTTTGATTGGTCTTGATTTATCCCATTGGGTGTGCTATAGTACTGAGTACTTGACTTCTAGGAACCCATATGGAGACCCACTTGTCATTTTTTATGACTATCAAACTCTTGGATTCGCTAAATCGGCACTCAGAGTTTTACTTGGAGTTGTTCTTGTAGTTGCCTGGAAAACCATCTCCAAACCATTGATATTTACTATCCTTCCACCAATCTACAAATCAGTGGGTGTCTATGTGCCTCGTAGGAACTTTGAGCCCACCGCCTTCACATCTCTGACTACTCGTCAAATTCGGTCTCAATCGATCTCCAACTTGAATGAAAGCGACCGAGTAGGTGATCTAAATAACCTTGTCAGGGAGATTACCGAGCATAAGAGTACTGAATCGGTTGGTCCAAGCACAGACATTGACTACTACGAGATGTTGGACTATGAAAGTAAGCAGAAAGATAAAACCCATGCGGCAGTTGTCCCACCTCGCTCAGCCCAAGTGTTTAAGCCGCGCTACGATGTTGAAATTATTGGACGTTTGTTCGTGTACAGTGGCATTTCCATCATGTCAGTATGGGGATTTGCATTAAGTGTGGAGTTCTTTGGTTTAGATCACTAAGCTCCTTATACTATTAATATTATATCTATCTATTCGTATTACCTTCATCTTGATGGCTATTGGTGCTGTGTGTGCAGGATATCTCATCTACTGTAGTTTTCAATCTCATCGCATTGGCTTGGAACCATAATGGCACCAGTCGTTCAAGATGCTCGGAAGAGAGATGTAGAGCATTCTATCCAAGATAAGACTGAGAATCATGTCAACAAAAAGCAGAAGAAAGTCATTCGTCGGAAATATAAGGCGAAGCCAGTAGATAGCACATCTCCATTAGGTGTATTGCAATATGAGATCAAAGAGATCTTAGTTACTGAAGGTCTTCTGGAAGACCAAATAGCAAATGATATGCCATCAATACTTAACGATCCTGAAGTTCAAGTCAAGTACCATAGAGAAATCAAGAACGTTAAGATTGCTCAATTAATTTCCAACGGTGATGGCCTCGCAGTTGTTCCTCATCCTATCAAAGAAGACGGTAAGCAAATTGTCTTAGTTCCATTTGGATTGCCGGGAGATATTGTTACTATAAAGGTTTTCAAGACTCATCCCAATTATGCGGAGGCTGATCTTTTATCAGTAGAGGGATCGTCTCCTGTTCGCGATGACAGCTTAATCAACTGTAGATACTTCGGCAAATGTTCTGGATGCCAATACCAAAATGTTGATTACGAGCAACAATTAGTATTCAAGCGCCAAACTATTGAAAGGGCCTACAAACATCTTGCACCAAAACTTACTGAACTAAAATTGCTTCCTTCCGTTTCCAACACTGAGCCTTCTCCCATCCAATACAAATATCGTACTAAACTCACTCCGCATTTCAATTTACCATATAAGAAACCAGAATCTATGCCTCGTCCGCCATTAGGATTTGGTGCTAAAGGTAGACCGCAATGGAGGGATGCTGACGGTGGTAACAGTTCTATTTTGGACATTGAAGAGTGCTCCATTGGTACACCAATAGTTAACGCAGGAATGAAGAACGAACGGGCTCGATTCATAAAAGAATACAATAACTATAAGAAGGGTGCAACGATATTATTGCGTGAAGATACAGCACTTGAAGTAGATGGCCGTGAAGGATCAAAAGATGAGAATGGTACTGTGACCACATTGATTGAGAAACAAGGCGACCGGGAATTGGCGAAAGTGTGCGTGACAAACAGTCGTCAAATTGTTACTGAGTACATTAATGGCCTTAAGTTTGAATTCTCTGCTGGTGAATTCTTCCAAAATAATAACTCTATTTTGCCTGCTGTGATCTCATATGTTCGAGAGAACTTGGCACTTTCAGACACTCAAGACAACTTCTTGGTCGATGCATACTGTGGATCTGGTCTTTTCTCTATCGCATGTTCTAATAATGTTAAGAAAGCAATCGGAGTAGAAGTAAGTGCCGATTCTGTTAAGTTTGCTGAGAGAAATGCTAAGACTAATAATGTGGAAAATGTAAACTTCATTGTCGGTAAGGCTGAGGAAATCTTCAAGAATATTGACACACCATCTCTGCAGACATCAGTCATCCTTGATCCTCCTAGAAAGGGATGTGACGATGTATTCTTGAATCAACTCTCTGATTTTAATCCTATAAAGATTGTGTACATTAGTTGCAACGTGCATTCTCAGGCTAGAGATATCGAGTGGTTTCTCCAGAACACTACAAACGGTAGTAATTATAAGGTGGAGAGCATTAAGGGCTTTGATTTCTTTCCCCAAACACACCACGTAGAGTCAGTTGCAGTATTGGTTAAGAAGGACTAGTCCGTTCGCCAATATTTACACCAAATACTTCTAATCGCCAATATACCACACCTTTAGGAACTAATGTAGGAATAGCTGCAAAAGTGGTCTCCTGCATATCATTATCACGTGTTAGGGTTTTGCCCTAAAGTATGTGTGTTCACCATTTTCGCGAGAGGTGATGAAAATTTTCGAATAGGTACCTAGTTAACTACAGTCAAACAGCAACATGGAAAACGACAAAGGTCAATTAGTAAGTAAAAAACGCCCATATACCCGATGCTTATACCAGTCTATGATATTACTTTGAACTACCGTCCTCAGATCACGATTTCTGATGGAGAACTCATGAATTTTTCATCGCATCGAATTTCCATCAACCATCAAAGTGTAGTGAAAAATTATCGATAAAGCATCCATATCAAATAAAATTTGTGTTAAGATCATCTACTAACATCTAGGTGGAATTGTACGTTCCAAGAAAGTGTTCTGCTACCAACAGAATCATCAGAGCCAAGGACCACTCCTCTGTCCAAATTAACATCGCCAAGGTCGATGAGGAAGGAAGAGCCATCGCTGGTGACAACATTACATACGCTTTGTCTGGCTACATTAGAGGTAGAGGTGAGGCCGACGACTCATTGAACAGATTGGCTCAACAAGACGGTTTGTTGAAGAACGTCTGGTCTTACTCCCGTTAAGACTGTCAAGGTATATTGGGTTTTATTATGTATATCTAATGTCATAATCCGTTGAAATAATGTAGAATTATCTACTGATAATTGTTAGCTCTATCTGTTAGGTAATTCGAGCCCGGTTCGGATGGGGTGATTTTAGGCGTGGGTGCCTTTGCCTGCATCCAGCGAAGGATCTCCTGCAGGCGATTAAGTGGGGTACCACCTTCTTTACCTCCATCGTCTCTCCATAAATAATTGTGGTATTCTCTCATTTATATAATAAGAGGCTAGTTTCAGGTCTCGGACGGCGATTTTGCGGGTTATTTTGTTGTCTTTAGCATTTCGTCATATATTGTGATTTCCTATTTCGGCCCAAGCTCAACATTTCAGTCTCCAGGGAGTCAGACTATCAGGGTCGACAATACCAGTGACCACCAACAAAAATATCCATTGGGTCGAGTAATCAGTTCCAAACGCGGACTTATAACGTAATTGTACCTCCTAAAGTAGTACCCTCGACTAAACATTAATTCTCGGACATTTCGTTCAACTCCGAGCCAGCCATATTCTCAACATTGCTTCAGGTTCAGTCTGTTTTCCTAACATGTCCTCGGCGATTTTCACCTTGTTGTACAGCGAAAGCTACGTCCCAGGAGCCCTAGTGTTGGCAATTGCATTGAGAAAGTTATTGAACGCTCGTCAATCCGACATCAAGTTAGGGGTGCTTGTCGCTAAAGACAACCTTGAACCTCTTCATCTAGAACTTTTGCAAGAATTGTATGACGAATTGATCGATGTCGACACATTTGAGTCGACTGCAACCGATAAACTTCAAAGCGAATTGGGTAGACCAGAGCTTAACAAGACCTACACCAAGATTCAGCTTTGGTCCTTGACCCAATATAAAAAAGTGCTATTTTTGGATTGCGATACTCTCCCCAATTCCGAAGCGGCTACCACAGTAATTGACCTTTTGAAGCTTGATTTTCCCGAAAACAAGATTTTGGCATCTCCGGATAGTGGGTTTCCGGACATCTTTAACTCCGGAGTGTTTGTTTTGCGCCCTAATAACGAGGACTATAGTCGCTTGAAGCGTCTTGTAACTTCTGGGGACACTTCTATATCGTTTGATGGGGCTGACCAAGGTCTTTTGAACCAATATTTTAATCCTAATCCTGATTGGGTATCTGAACTTCTTGATTCAAACCACTCGAACGTTTCGGACGCTGCCAGTTTTGCTACATCAAGATGGATCAAACTTCCATTCTTGTTCAATGTAACTCCTCTGGCCGAATACCAATATATGCCTGCTTTTAACCACTTCAATGACGCTGGAGCTCCTAGCAACGCTGGCTGGCCCCAAGGTGGAGAGAAATCCCGCGAAGCATTTGCTCAAGATGAAGGTATCCAATCGGCCATATCGTCTTTAAATCATTATTATACTGCTGCATCCAAGTACTTTAATTCTTCCTCTCTGACTCCGTTCACTTCTCAAGCGAAAACGAAATTGGTTCATTACATTGGCCCTAATAAACCATGGACTTCTGGCTACACTGGAGGCATCTACCTGGAATGGTGGAACTTATGGTACGGGCATTACCATAAATCAGTGGAAGAAGTCATGGGCTATTACGATAAGATCTACCCAAAGCATGTTCCTGAAGAAGTACATGAAGACTCCATCGAGGCTGCTCCAGATGCTGAACCAGAAGCACCTTCTGATTCTCCGTTTGACCCAGCATCACTTTGTGATCCCGAAAATTATCAACATATGTCTAGTAACATTGTTGAAAATGCTGATTCTCAATGGGATCTGTCGCAAGGTCCACCTCCCACTGGTGTCTCTGTTGCCGGTAATTTCTCTCCAGGGGAATTCCACAATACTTGGGACGACCCATCTCCTGTGAACAGGGCCCCAGAACCACAAGTTCAATTGGAAACTGGGGATGAGCCAGTTCAAGAAGAGGCTGAAACTCAAGAGTCAAAATTTGGATTTCATAATCAACATGCTGAGCGGGTGTTTGACCCTACTAATGATTTCACTCTTAAGCACACTCTATACAAGGAAGAAAACAAGCCAGAACGTGAGGATCTTTTGAAAGACGAATTTGAGAACGTTGGTGCTGGTAACATAGAAGATGGAGAGTCCTATGCCGAAGTGGAAGAAAAATTCCAAGAGATGGGACTAGTTGATAATGAGATTGAGATGGACCCTGAGATAGATGTGAAGGACTCCACGCACGATGATGTTTTTGATCACGGATCTGCGAAGTTATTCCCTTGGGAGCATGTGCAACGAGCACCAGAAAGAGTGTTTGACTGGTAGATTGTCATCATAATAAAATAACTAAAAGTTGCAAAAAAATGGAAATTCATACATGTACTAATAAATGAGAAGAGTAGACTAGCGTAGACGGAGAACGAATAGAAAAACAGCAAAAAAAGTGGACCAAGAGGTATAATTCATTCTTTAACTCAAGTACGAGGTACTCACCAACAAGCATACCGTCGTCCATCTACTTCACGCCAACTTTGACACCTTGGCAACCAAGCAAGTTTGCAGCATCGCGATAAGCTGACGGGGGTGATTACCCGCCTCGGTGTACTGGATGCAAATTTTTCATAAATTTTTTTTTTCCAGGTGATTCAATATCCCATCAACTGTTAATTTCTTAAACAGTATAGACATCTTGAACTATCCAAAATGTCCCAGGAATTCAACGAAATTGACGCCTCCACCATCGAGACCAACTACGACAATGTGGTGTACTCCTTCGATGACTTGAACTTGAAGCCTAACATCGTCAGAGGTATTTTCGGTTACGGTTACGAATCGCCATCCGCCATTCAACAGAGAGCCATTTTGCCTATCACTGAGGGTCGTGATGTATTGGCCCAGGCCCAATCCGGTACCGGTAAGACCGCCACCTTCACCATTTCCGCTTTGCAAAGAATTGACGAGAATGAGAAGGCCACCCAAGCTTTGATCTTGGCCCCCACCAGAGAATTGGCTTTGCAAATCCAAAATGTGATCACCCACATTGGTTTGTACTTGAACGTCACCGTGCACGCCTCCATTGGTGGTACTTCCATGAAGGAGGACATTGAGGCTTTCAAGTCGGGTGTTCAAATCGTGGTCGGTACTCCTGGTAGAGTGTTCGACATGATTGAGCGTCGTTTCTTCAGAACCGACAAGGTCAAGATGTTCATTCTTGATGAGGCCGATGAGATGTTGTCGTCCGGTTTCAAGGAGCAAATCTACAACATTTTCCGTTTGTTGCCAGAGACCACTCAAGTTGTCTTGTTGTCTGCCACCATGCCTCAAGATGTTTTGGAGGTCACCACTAAATTCATGAACAACCCTGTCAGAATCTTGGTCAAGAAGGACGAATTGACCTTGGAAGGTATTAAACAATTCTACATCAATGTCGAGGAGGAGGCCTTCAAGTTCGACTGTTTGTGCGACTTGTACGATTCCATCTCCGTTACCCAAGCAGTTATTTTCTGTAACACCAGAGCCAAGGTCGAGTACTTGACCACCAAATTGAAGGCTGAGAACTTTACCGTTTCTGCCATCCACGCCGACTTGCCCCAAGCTGACAGAGACACCATCATGAACGAATTCAGATCTGGTTCTTCCCGTATATTGATTGCTACTGACTTATTGGCCAGAGGTATCGATGTTCAACAAGTGTCCTTAGTTATCAACTACGACTTGCCCGCCAACAAGGAAAACTACATTCATAGAATCGGTAGAGGTGGTCGTTTCGGTAGAAAGGGTGTTGCTATCAACTTCGTCACCAACGAGGATGTTGGTATGATGAGAGAAATCGAAAAGTTCTACTCGACCCAAATCGAGGAGATGCCTGCCGATATTGGTGCTTTGTTCAACTAATCTAGCCATCTTATCGGTTTATGTATTTTTTTTAGTAATTACATGATCTAGCGAGAAATTATAGTTTGTAGTAGCCAAAATTATGTTCTGGTTTTGGAGCTGTAAGTCGGGACAATCACATTTACATAGAAAGTTTCAATATATTAACACACTATTCGTTGTCAGCTATCGTTATGCGCCGTCAAATAAGGCTATGGGATGTTGAAGATGAGACATCTAAGTTTGACGTTTTAATTAGAATTTACCATCTACATCCGAACTTAGTATTATTTTGCAACTCTGAAGCCAAAGTTGAAGAATTGTCAGAACAACTTAAAAAAGCTACCACAAAGTTAGTGCTAACAATAATTGACAACGATGTGTCTCCCGTAAACAGGAATCTTGCCTTTTGCAAGCGCAGAAGTGGCAATTCAAAAGTAATTATATGTAGCGATTTAACAGCTAATAGTATTGAAGCTGAAACAATAGAATATGTTGTGGATTATGATGTGCCATTGAGAGAAGACAGCTTTGATTAGAGACTAGGTAGCTCTTGCCTTGGCGAAGTTGGTGGCATTTGCTACATGATCTTCGCCGGGAGAGAAAGGTTCAAGTTCTATAAAATTATAAAGCGATATCCAAGATTAGGAAAGCAATTGTTAGCGATCGAGCCTCGTCCTAGAATGATATATACAAGCAGGGAGCCATCTAGATTGAAAGGCCCTGTAATTTGCACCAGTATTGCAGGTAATAAAGAAAACTTTGGTGCCTTCTTGAATTTGAACGGAATTCGGAAATTATTAATTTTTGGCAACAGCAGACAATCAGTAAAATCTTTAGCCGCTAAGTTTCAAAGAAAATTACATCTAAGTTCCTTTAATTCATAAAGGCTTAACGAATTCAAAGAGACAGGCTGCTGCTAATGCATTTGCTTCCGGCTCTTCTGTTAGTTTAATCGCCGGCAATTCAGTTTCTAACCACATCAGAATTGTAAGTTGATGTACCATTATAAACTATGATACCTCAATGAACAAAAAGAACCTCATTTATAGACTAGGGCAAGATTTTAGGTTAGAAGTAAGCTACGTTGTTCACATAATTTGAACCAAAGAGAACGATAAGAATTTTAGTCCTATAGAATATACAACAAAACGTTAACAGCTAAAATGGGTTGCGCTTCTTTTATGTCCAAACGGTAATAAATGCAACATGCTTGAGTATTCAATTATAGACAAGTACGAAATATTAAGTATTTTGAAAACAATAGAAGGGCTTCCGACAATTATTGATCAAGCAATATACATGATGATCAGTTTAGATTGGATTAAGTGTTCGACACATTTTTTTGCAACCACGATTTTACCGCTGACAATTTCTCACTATATAAAGTTTGGATTTTAAATTAGAAGCGCACTTGGATGTCGCACAGCAGTTGCGAGTTAAGTTCACTAAACATGATGCCAGGATCATTTCCCTTCGTTGGGAACGCATCCACAGACGACTATAGAGCTTCTCTGAACATGGAGCTGGCATCCAAAGTGATTGAGAGGCATCAAATGGAATCATTTACCAAAAAACAGCTCGCCCATGACCGTGCTAAGTTCCAAGCCCACATCATCCGACAGCTTGAAGCGTTAGTATACCTTTTAATTGGCTTCCAATTTATCAAATATACCCACTCAGCATGCATAGTGCCCATATTATTTCACATTGTGCCTCAAGTAAGTCTTAGTTGTGGCGTCATCACCAGCAGTCGATCAAATGCTGAATTGACCTTCTTGCCTTCCATCGTAAGAACCTTGGGTATGTTTCCCGATGGCACTGAAGTTCCACCTCAAGAACGGGATCAGAAAGTAGCAAACCTATCAAGACGATTTTGTTCGTTTATTTATATGAAAACTGCAGCTCTTTGCTCATATCATTCGATATTTGTTGTCTTGTGGTTAGTCCCCATTTGTGATGACTCTAACCTATCGACAATTGCCCATGGATCCTGGTGGTTCATATCATTCTTAGGCGAGTCGGCCCCTTCAGATGTAACGAGCTCCACTGGCTGGATCACCAAATTGACAATGTTAGGTCTTCCTCAACTTATCGTAAGTGACATCATCATCATGGCAATACAACTCATACTTTTCCAGTGCATTTATCATCAGACCACAATAACTCTGGCGGGTAGGAGACTGTGGCCAGATGACCTGATGGTGGTTCATACAGTATTGTCAGGTTCCCCTGGCCATACTGAAGTAACTTTGGTGAAGGGAGCACCATTGGCTCTCACGGTGAATTTATTTGAAGTTTTTAATAATGAGGCATTTTCAGTTAGAGATGATCCGGAATAACTGGCATGACAGGCTACGTATACGAATATGTAGATATTATTTAATGATATATTTTATAACGTCTCGCGCTTTTGAAACCGGAACTTTATGCTCATCACTTTATCTAGACAAGCAGTGTTCAATGCCCGCCATAATCAGAATACAAGGACTTTATTGACCGTACCATTCCAAATAGGGTACCCTGAAGTAGGTAATAGCCTAGAAAAAGAGCGAGATCGTATACACCAGCTATTGTTCCAAAGTACGTTTTCGGATCTAGAAGGTCTGCTTGTAACAACCAACCAACATTACCTTGATTTTATCCATCCTCCACCTAAACAACTCAATGCCCGAGACAGGTTTTCGCAACAAGCACAGCTTGTAACTCCACAAAAGCATTATCGTCTATGGAAACACTTGTCGGAAGATCAACGAGCTCATTTCGAACAACCTCAAGATCCAAGATTGTACTTAAACGCCTGTAGAATATGGCGAGGCTACGAGGTTATCGAGTATATAAAGAGATATGAGCCTAAGTACCTGGATAATCCATACCCGTTGCTGGGACTATATCCTTGGGAAATTGTTAAAGATAAGCTCCGCAGCCAACACGCCCAATTTGCATTTGAACAAGATTACTACGATATTTTGTTGAAAGAAGCATTCTCAGGTCGTAAATATGGCAAGCAAACAATCAAAAATGCCCTCAAAAACGTGTCCCTGTCATCTAGAATTGACACCAGCGACTATATATCTCGCAGAGAGGGTCATCTTGATCGTCTCTCTTCATTTCCATATAAACAATCATCTGCATACCTGAATTTCTTCAGGGCCCACTATTTAAATTATGAACCTACTAATGACGACTATGACCAAGTCAACAGCCAAATCTCGCCGAAACGAGCTAAGGTGGCAGCCACCTCAAAAGCAGCTGCAAGTCATTGGCGTAAATTGTCACCTTCAGAAAAGAAAAATTACGTTGAAGAAGGGATAAGCTACCTCTCACATGGTTACAAAGAACAAATTATCGACTGGAAGTTGTCGATCGTAATGGATTATATATTTGAGGTTGGATTAAAAGTGCCATTCGACTGGCGATACAATATGAGAGAAAAGGTTGGCAATTGGCACTACTTGAACCGCTTATATGTTGACCGCCTAATGTATATAAATAATGGTGAGCTAAATATTGAGGTGGCTGATTATTAGCATGCTTTTCCTAACATTTTTTCACACAAGATACCTCAGCCCTCTCATCACCTGGACGCGGTACGCGCATAATTTTGGTGAGACCAGAAAAATCTATAGAACTATAATAGAAGTAAAATCACCAATATGTCCGCTCCAGAACTTAGAGTACTCTTAAGATCCGAAAAAGCTACTTTGCCCACCAAGGGCTCAGCATTGGCCGCTGGTTACGACATTTACTCGGCTGAAGCCGCTACCATTCCAGCTAAAGGCCAGGGTATGGTCAGCACTGATATCAGTGTAGTTGTCCCAATTGGTACTTACGGTCGTGTTGCTCCTCGCTCAGGACTAGCAGTCAAACATGGCATTTCCACTGGTGCTGGTGTGATCGATGCTGACTATAGAGGAGAAGTCAAAATCGTACTTTTCAACCATTCCGATAAGGACTTCGCTATTGAGAAAGGCGACAGAATTGCTCAATTAGTGTTGGAGAAGATTGTTAATGCTGAGATCAAGGCAATTACTGCTGAAGAGTTAGATGAAACTGTCAGAGGTGCCGGCGGCTTTGGTTCTACCGGTAAAAACTAGATAATTTTTTTAATGAGCAATAAATATTTTATTTTAGGATAAGCATACCCTGAAGAGTCATGATGATCTATGTACAAAATTTACTTTGATTGGTTGGCAGTGGTCCCTTCCTTGGACTCCTCCTCCGATTTGGCCTGCTCCTCCTTAGCTCCCTCAGCAGCTTCAACCACCTGTTCTTCAGCGGTCTCTTCACCCAGTTCATGTTCAATCTTCATACCTTCTTCAGCAGTATCTTCATATTCATCTAAGTTAATGTCATCCTTGACCTTATTCACAGTATCCTTCTCCCGATAGTTTTCTTCATTAATCAACTCATCTTGCTCTTTCAAGATATTCAACTTTAACTTGGAGTCATCAGACAATTCCAATTTGGCCACGTTGTAAACCTCATCTGGAATCGACGACAACACCGACAAAAGAGCATCATAATATGTCTCAATGCTATGAGTGGAATCACCATAGGTATACACTGAAGACAAAATAAGGAGAGTAGATGGTATCTTTTGTCTTAATCTCAAATCTAACCAAGTAGCCAAGTCTTCTCTCAAACGGCCAGGAGAGACATCAGTGGTCTTGATACCTCTTTGCTGACATGCTAACTGTAATTCTGGCACGGTTAAAGACTCTACTCCTTCGTAATCGATAGCCTTGTCATCTCTAATAATGGTTAACAACCGATGTCTAATTTGATATCTTAAAATGGAGTCAGTGCCGAAAGGACGCAACGACATGTATTTGGCCATGGCCACCAACTGGGCTCTAGACAAGTTATCCAATACTTGATCGTTCTTGAACAATCTAGCGACCTGGATCAAATGCTCTCTCAGAGGATTGTTACCCTGAGAAATGGTGTGGAAGAATGACACAAATGCTTCTCTTTCTTTGTCACTAATCTTCTTGGACAATTTCAATCCGGACTCCTCCATGGTTCTCTTTATGAACTCTGAAGCAGCGCTTCTAGTTTGAGACAACTTGGCTTTCTTGGCCTTACGGTCCTTCTTTGACTCATAAGTCGATGGTAACAAGTTGGGGAACAACTTTAATGCCACAGGCAAAAGCAACTCAGCGAATGGAATAAGCACAAACATCGAGAATGGAACCAATCTGATGACGTCAACGATGGTTCTTTGAAGCTGACTGGACTCTCTTCTCGATAATCCATAACCGGCAGCCAACTTGAAAATCAATTTGGTAGACACCTTGATTTCATAACCGAGCAACTTCGTTCCGTCCCAATAATGCTGGACCTCGTGCTTGATTTTTTCCCACAAGCCGGTCTTGGGTGTTGGATTCATGTCGGTCTTGATTACATCGGTAACAGCCGCCTCTTTCAGAGGGAGGTGACTATGTTCTTCAGAAGCTTCAGGAGCCTTCTTAGCACTCAGGTCGCCCGATTTATATCTTTTCATGATGGTGGAGCCATAAATGGTCGGTACACCAGAATTTCCATACTTCATGGTCAAAGGAATCATGGACCGAGCGGCGGCATAGGCCACAGGCGACCGGCCCAAAGTTGCAAACGGACGACTGAAGCGCGACACGTGTACTCCAACACGACGCATGCCAAAGAGCAGTTGCCTGGCAATACCGTTGTAATTCATTCTGGTACTCTCAGGCAATTGTTGCAGCTAAGTGAATAATTGATGGGAATTTGCTGGTTCGCGGCCGCCTGCAGGAACATCCGGTTTATAGCGGAGTGGCAAACAGGCAGGACCACCGGTACACAGCTGCAAAAAAACACAGTAGATAACGTATGTATATGCTATAGTTCTATACCTACTCTTCTTCTAATGACAGGAGCGTGGCCTGTTCTTTGGAATCGCCGGAAAGACCAATGATCACTATTTGCTCAATGACGGTGTGAAAGTCTTCGTCGGCTCCATCCAAGAAGATGGTCAAAGACTGAGTCTTCTGGAACCGAACGAATTTGACTCGGACCTCGTACCATCCAGCCTCATCGGGAGCACCAATTTCTTCTACATGGCCAGGGTTCGAGTCGCTAGATGCCTCTTCGAATGATATAATACTCGTATGATTGGCCCAAATCTTGATCAAATTGGGCACTTGGGTCTCATCATCATAGTCGTCTTTGTCCAAACTGAACGACTCCTGGTGCTCTTGTTTTCTGACCTTTAACAATACTGAGTAGATCTTAGAGATATTCATAAGCGGAACGTGAAAGAGAATTTGTGAGTCTGCGTCGGAAACAACCGCTGTATCAGCAGCATCCAACTTGAGCACGTCTTTGACCTCACCTCCAGACTTCAAACTGATACAATTGAGTCCTTCAAAACCCCCAAAGTGAATTGTTGGATTCAACACCTTGTAGCCGGCGCTTACGTATTTCTGAATATCACTTGCCAATGGTGCAGCCTTCTCAGCAGATCCATTTCCCGCTCTAATAACCCCAGCGGGCGCCATTTGACTCGTGGCCTCGAGTTTTTGTCGCAATTCTGGAATATTTGCCCCCACTACCCGATGGATTTCCTTGCCTTTTTCAAGGAAAAGATATGTGGGCACACTAGTAATATTGTACTTTGCGCTGATATCCTGGTGGGCGTCGATATCTACTTTCACAAATTCAATCAGCTCGTAACGGGCATTGGGATCATCGTATAATTGTTGCACAGTGGGTGCTGCTGCCTGGCAGGGTCCGCACCACGCAGCGGTGAAATTGATCATCAAGTAATCATTATTCGAAATGTATCCCTTCAAATCGTCCTGAGACTTGACATATTGAATCGCCATGACTTATGGATGTAGTTGTAGCTTATGCAAATTCTAATCAGTAAGCTTGAAGCGCTACCTCTACAATCGCATCAGTGCACCACAGTACCTGCGTACAGGCTGCCATCTAGATCTGGGGCAGTGACTTACAAGCATTGACGGCGGCAGTTAATACATACTTTGCGGACCATAATTCGTGGGCCCGAAGCTAATATTGCAAATAATCCTGGGTCCTCGATGGCCCAGACCGACACATCGTCGAATCGGAACCCCAATGCCGTCCCCACCTCACCTTTGGTGCCTCTCCGACTAACCAGTAATGAGCTATCGCCTCCAGATCCTTCCACAATACAAACGAATCGGTCTAACCGTACTCGAAGGAAGAAGAAAGACACAAAGGAGGATCCCAGATCACTAAAACGTAAATTAGGCTTGGGAATATCGTCTGCTCATCGTGTTCCGGAGAGTGGGGATGGCTTTGATTTCGATGTTCCTCTAAGCAATACTCAGGACCCTCCTGACCAGCATAATACCAATCAATTAACTGACCCCGATGAAGCCGAGAACGAAAGAGCGAAACAAGCTACAGAAATGGCGTCTCTTCTCTTAAATACCCGTCGGTTAGTCAATCTTGACAATGCCGTAATCGGCTCCAATAACCTTCCAACTGAAGATACTTCAAGGCTAGACCCTACACTGTCAAGCATACAGAAAGCTAGTGCCAGCACCTTAGCAAGAGCCGAGAAAGTCCGAAACTCGTTGGGTTTAAAGTACCTTTATGTGCAGCGTGTTTACGACTGGGCCCAATCTCAAGACGTAATCGCATACCCAGGAGTGGAGGGCGTATACAATCCCCTTCAGATTATTCGTAACCGCAAAATTAGGGCCAAATACCATGAATATCCCCGTCAACTTACGGTTAAACCGTTACCTCTTCCTTGTAATGTGTTCAGCTCTCATAATGACACCAAAAAGGGCTGGAGAATGCTTTGGGGAGTCGACTTAAATGAAATATACACCGACGGAGGATGGAGAACCGCTCATTGGCATGAATTAAGGAACGGAAAGGGTGAGCTTTGGTTCCCTCGTCACCTGATTTCGTCGCATGATACTTCGTTAGAAGAACCTTTCGGTTCTCGAGATCCTCATAAGCGATTTAACGAGAAATTGTTCGTTGACAATATGTCTGATTCGTCCAAAGATTTCAGAAGTCGACGCCTGTCATTCAATATATCTTTTACTGATGATGACGACAGGAGGAATGGTATTGTGAACTATCGCGGCCCGCAATCCTCTAATGGCAATTCTAACAATAATAACATGCTAAGCACCAAGAATGGAAATGACAAACTATATTACGTTGGGTCTTCTTCACCATCTACGGCACCAGTATCTGAGGAAGATGACAATCTGAACGACGAAGGTGAAAAGCTCGTCGAAACACCTCGTCATATTTTCAAAAAAGGAGGTTATAGCTCCCAGGACTCGATAGGTCCCAAAAATGAACCCGCTTCTGCATCTGTTTCTCCTCCACAAATCTTGATTGATGGAGAAAGTTTGTTCAAGAAGGTGGATATCAAGCCGTTAAATCGTGGAAGTTCATCTAGTCCCGAAAATCAAGAAGCATCAGCATCGATCAATCACCGATCCGTTAACTACTCAACTGACCATCTTGAAGCATGCGATAAGGAATTGTCATATACAGCTGCTAATTTTTCTCGACTTCAAACTCAAGTTGATTATAAGATTAAATTTATGGCACATCTGTATCCCGTCCTAGCTAAAAGGCTCATTAATACTATTAAAGAAGTAATGGAAGTGGATATTCAAAACTTAAACAAGGCTACCGTGGATATCCATGATAATGTATTACCGGCCTATGAAATCTTATACAACGGTTTTAATGACGAGATTAAATCAGTCCTTCATCAAATTAACGACACCTATTCTATTCGAATTGACAACTTATTAAGCAACAGTGACCGTGTAATCGGTGAAGTCAATACGTCTATCTCACTAGAACTTCGAAAAGTGAACGAAAAGATCGACAGACTTAATGCTGGCTTTTTCAAAGGGCCCATAGCAGGGGCCTTGAAGGATTCTGACTTTGCCAATATGAACGATAGCGGTAATTACCAAATCCTATACTTCCTTTTAGAAAATCTAATTGTGATTACATTGAGAATTGTTTGGATAGTAGCTAATATCCTTCGGTTTATTCAAATTCTTTTGAAGTTATTATGGAGATTCATTAAGTTATTTTTTAACTAACCAGTCTCAACTCATTTAATTCATGCAAAATTTTTTCAGCATTTAATACATGTTCATCACCATGGCCATACGTAGTACCACTATCGATGAGGACACCTAATATCTTATCTCCCAACACACTATTGAATACCAACTTCAAAGTGGCCAATACTTGGTGGTAGTCTTTCTTTGATACCGAACCGATATCAAGCATAATCTTAGGCAAATCGTTAGTAGTTTTGGCGTAATTATAAACAGCATCAATCCACTTCTCCAATAACTGTCGGTCGGTAGTGAGAGGAATTATAATAAAGGTATCTTGATTTCCAGTAGTACCAACCACTGCGACTGTTCCCAACTTGGTGACAGAAAGGAAGCGATGAGGTTGGGATGTAGCATACATGGCATCAAGAGCCGACGTAAGCCTATGGTTGTACATGATTGGATCATCAGACTGTGTCTCAGTGACGGTGCTAAATCCTACTGGATACGAAACTCCAGAAGCCAATTCACGATGCAATTGAGATTCCACAGTATCGGAGCCTACAACTCCTAAAGAGTATAAGTCCGATACATATTGTGGGGTAATGGTATTTGTGATGTCACCGACAATAGGACTTACTTCAGCAAGCTCCAATAAAAGCGATCTCAATTTGGGAAGACCGTACTGAATTTCGTATGGCATTAAAGATGAAGTGGTCTCACTTTGGACTAAGGTAGGTTTACTTAAATTAGTTCTAACGGTTAGGAACAAATTATCATAGTTAGGAATGGAAGATACCCAATCTCTTAATTTGTGGGCCTGGTCGATAGTAGATATTTGAGAAGGGCCGGTCACTACCATTAACCGATTCTTTTTAACTTGCTCTTTAGAAGATGGATTGATAATTCTTGAGGCCTCTTCACGTTGGCTAACGATTTTTGCTTGGAGGGATTCTGAAAGGGGCACTAAGTAATTTTGTATGATTTCAGGCTGGGGGATTGCTACGTATCCTCTTTCTTTCAAATATAAGCCGGACCCTATATTTGAGGCACCAGCTTTTTTGTCAAATTTCCAGGAACCAGATTCCAAAATTTCTGATGACTTTGAAGTTTTGCCGTCTTTGCCCGAGGCACTAGATTCGTCATCGAGACCTAAGTTCTTTATTGCGACCAGCGAAGCAAGGTCAATAATGGATATTTCACTCATTATCAAGGGTGCAAAAAATCCTGTCAATTTTTAGTGCAAGTGACTCAGTCCTGTGAGCCATCTGGTGATCTCAAGTCAGGTGACTATATTTGAGATTGAACTTTACCCGAACAAGTTCAGCTAGTAGTAACCATGCAACCCCGATCTATAGCCCTTCTCCGTATGTTTTGGCTTGATTTTATCTCACTATTCTTTTACAAAGACTAACTCAGAAAAAATTGACTCCAATATTGAGCAGATTCTCCAAAAATTTCAAGACATATTCGATGTAGCAGCTGTCGATGATAAATCTAAAGAACTCTTGGCCGTAGAATCATTAACCATTGAGTCCGACGCCATGATGATAATTCGTTTGTGTGAAGACCTACTTACTATGACTAGAAATTTGAAAGAAGTATGGGTGTTAGGCACCATGAAAGTCGAAGAGAAACACGATATTCCAGACACTGAAGTGGAACAAGTTTACGAAAAATTCAATCGTTTAATCGACCGAATAAACCAAAAAGAAGTCGAGTTTTAACAGTGATTTATATTGGTTAAAAATATAGTATACATTGCCGACGCTATTTGCGTCGTACTGGGCTCCCAGGGCTGGGCGGTCGACTGTCTTCAGCCATCTTATCCTCAAATAGATTAACGAACTTCTGGACTTTTCCAACCTTAATGAATTTGAATTTCTTGTTGTCCTTAATATACACAGGTACAGTATTAGATTTGTCCTTGAATGCAAAGTCTAAGCCTTGGTCTTGATAATCGACCAACAGGAATGATGCGGTGGATGTTTTACGAGATATATTGTCCTTCTTCGATGGTGATGAAAATGATGCTACTGACAGTTTACGGGGTAATGCTATGTCGTCATCGACCTCAGTGGGTATTATAGGTCGTTCATCAATATCATTCTTATCATTATGTCGTAAATTGTTCAAGTCGCTGACGAAACTTTCGTTGTTTTCATCTTCGTCGATGGTATTAAGGTTATGGGGTTTCAAAATGCGTTCAAACTTAACCTGCTCGAGAACCAGCTCGTCGCGTGTATTCGATCTTGTGGCTCCCTCGAAGTTGTCGCCATTGACTTCATCAAGCAAGTCCATCGCTTCTAGCGACGAATCGAATTCTTCGTCTTCTACATTTGCATCGTATTGGAATGATTTGTCGAGGTCCACTGAGTCGTTATTGTCAGTTTGGAGCGTGGAATCGGTGAGGGAATGGTCTTGGAGAATGGATGACTCGTCTTCGAGGACGTCGGTCACAATCATACTTCGAATTGGGGTATCGTTGTCGAATTTAATAGGATGGCTAGAGTCCAAACATCGAGCAAATAACACATTGATATAAGCCTCTATTTGCTTTACTAGACTCTCATCACACAATACAAGTATTCCATAGTTCTCGTCTTTAAAGAAATCGAGCGTAACTTCGATTTGGTCATTATTGATTTTCTTCACAATGAAGTCGAGTATTTTGAGGGTGAGTGAGACCACAAATACATCGTCATCTTGGAGCATCTTTGGTTTAACGTAGAGTCGGTTGAGTGGAAGGTTCTGGTAGGAGTTTGTTTCTGGAGACGCTCGGGCCAAATGTATGAGGTTGTCTTTCAAGAGATCAGAAGCTCGAAGACGGCGATTGCGTCGCAACAACAGATTGAGCTCCACATTGAGTTGTAACTCAATTAAGTCGTCACCATAGTCGGCCAAATCAATAACTTCTTTGTTGCGGCCCCCCACCAATGTGTAGCGGGAAGCCAACTGCTGGATGACATCGCCAATATCCGACGAGAAAATGTAGTTGGGTTTGTTAAGATCGGCCGGTTCCGTATGGGGCCTTGGGCGGTTGAGGTAGAACGAATGGCTCAGTTTGAGAGACATCTTCTAGGATAGCGGCCAGTCACAGACTGGGTCAGTTCTGTTGCGAAGCAATGACGTCAAAAGTTGTCTTTAGTTTCTCCGATGATAATCAAAACAATCGTTTTGACCGCACCCGTACTGCAGGCAAAACGCATCCACGCTAAAAAATAACGGGTGTCTGGGTGTGATTGTTTGAAGAGAGTCAACCTACGATCTAACGATTACAAGAAGCGGTAGGCTATTATGACATCATATTATTTTACTATAATCGGCACGCGAGATAACCCGCTCTACGAGTTTGAATTTGCGTCATTCAAGGGAATAAACTCGTCGTCAACTTCACAAAACCTGCTGGTGGTGCCAGGAGTGTCTCAATTTTCTCCCAGCGTAAAAGAAATACTACCATTCATATCCCATTCATCATTAGATATTGTGGAAGATACCCAATGGACCCTGAACCAGTTCTATCTCGGTAGAATTGATCTGTTCTATGGTCTAGTAGTCAATGCATTCATAACCCAAGGAAACATCAAATTAATCCTTTGCTGTGATTCCAACAACGGTACCACAGGATCCTTCACTTCCACCAAAAACGACGACAATTCCATGAAACAATTCTTTACTGAAGTTTACGACTTATACACCAAGTGCCTCTTGAACCCATTTTATTCAGTTAACGACGCCATCACCTCGCCAGACTTTGACTTGCGATTGAAAATCATTGCCAGAAAGTATTTATAGAAAAATCAATATATACATTTGCTATATACATGTTATACACATGCGGATTTAATTCTGCTTTGGCTCAGTGTCACCCTCTTGTGGCTCCAATACAGCTTCAGTCTCAACTTTGTAGTCACCGTTCTTGTCCTTCACAATGATGCCCAGCTCCAAAAGCTGATCAAACATATCTTGTGGGATCCATCCATTAGTGGCAGCAAATGGAGTAGACACAATTTCGGCTTGATACTCCTCGATGGCGGCATCATGCTTGTCCAAATACTCCTCAGTGTATTCAAGAGGGAATGTGGTGTCGTTAGAGTTGCATAACTCGTTGGTGACATATGCTTCCCACATAATTTGCAATTGAATGATGGAAGCATTAATAAATAAATGGTCCTTATCGGTTCTATTTTCCAAAGCTTGTGCGTATGGGGCCCTGAGTACCTTAACATGTGGAGAGGCGACAGCAATCAAGTCATGACGCTTATTGTTCAACTCAGTTTCCCACAATCTTTCATTTCTGGTCTTGTAAAACATAAACTGATATTGCTGTTTATCTACCTCATCTAAAGTTGCGTAGTCGGGGATGTCCTCCTCTAAATTGTAGATCTTGGCACCCAGGTATGCCACAAATGAAGGGTAGGTGGTCAAGATAAATGGCTTAATAGTAGAGTATTCAAAGTCAACGAAGCAGGGCATGTTATCCTTGTTAACATCAATAATGACATTCATGGGGTCAAGGTCAGGAACGTATAAGCGAGGCTTGAAGACTTCGTCTGCATTCATGATTGCCGAAGACTTAGGATTTAACAACTTTTGACTCATGGCTTCGAGATTCTCAAAGGTGGCAATTTGAGTCTTCAATTCTTCCACGTTGTCTAATTCACTGCCGGCATCTGCTTGAGCCAAGGCCAACCTGTTCTTCAAGTTCTCAAGCTCGATCTTAGCGGCCGACTCAATCACATCCAAAGGACGATCAGCGGGCCATGGTCCATTGTGTTGAGAAATTTGTTTGCTAGACAACTTGTCTTTATTCTTAGAAAAGATCTTTTCGGTGCTAGGACCAATTCTCCATCTTCCAACAAGTTCAGATTTCTCTTCACCTTCGTATGGTTCTTGAGATTGGTACTCAGTTGCTACATCATCCTTAAAATAGAGAGAGCCAGATTGGTTAAAGGTGACAGATAATAACTTATCGTGGAATTCAGCAATCGGATTAATGACTTGGCTGACGATTGAGTCATCCTCGGCCAATGGATCCCATTGCTTCATGAGCAAATCACCTTCAATAAATTCCATCAAGATAAAAGGGTGCTCAATAGCATTCGAACGGTCACTTCCATAGGCTAAAACTTTTGGAACATGTAAACCAAGCTTCAAGTCGAGGAAATCCATGGTTGCTACTTCACTCTTAATCTTTTGGCTGATTGCAAAGTCGCTCTCAAGCTTATATGGCAATCTCAACACAAGTTCTTTTCCACTAGACAACAGAAGTTTGTAAATACGATGGTGCTTACCCTCATGTATACTAGAAATAGACTTAATTGTGGTGGTGGTGGTATCATTGCCAATAAACTTTTGAAGGATGTTCTGAGACAAGAACGTTACCCCATTGCTCAGTTTTGGTGCCGAAAGTTTCCCGGAATTCTTATGCTTTGCCAACTCAGCGACAAGTTTGGTGACACCCTCGATCGAAAACTTTGTCTCTCTTTTGTTTCTTTGCTTTTCGTTATCCTTGAGCCAGGAACCCCAAGAGTACTTGAAAAAGTTGGCCCGTTGAGGGTCTTGAGTATCGGAAATCTTGGTAAAAACTTCCTGTGATTCAGACTTTATAGCATAGCCCCTGAACAGAATTACTCTGCCCAATGGGGCTTTCAGGGCCCGTTGAATGCTAGGAGTGACCCGTGCCAATACCCTATTCATTATCTTTCAATCGATCGGAATTGCAAAAAAAAATCTGGTCGCAACTAAGCAGGACCACCCAGACACCAAAAGCAGCAACAAGTGGCTCTATAATCTACAGTGGTCTGATTGTTTAATGGCATTAAATACTAAAATAGCAAGTCATTACAAATGTACTAAAGTCATGAGCGGTCATTATCAAGTAGAAGCATTTTTTCGGTAAGAGTCACTTCAGGAACGGTTTTAGAAAACTCTTCAATTGTAGCCGATCGGTGGTCTCCACTGTCTCCATCAAATTCAGCCTTAGTAGTCTGGAACGATACTTGGCTGTAATTATTGGAATTAACGCCTGCCTGAGACACCGACCCAGATTCTGGATCGACGGCTGCCACCAATTTGCCGTTGGCAGCGTCCGCCACAATACTGTTGTTGTCTGACGCTGAGTCGGCACCTCCATACATTTCGTGCTGGTTGATCATATTCTGGATAATTGCAGCCGAATACGGCGAAGGACCTTTCCTGTGAAATCTCTTGCCCTCAATACCATCCTTAGTCGCTGTTGTCGACAAGCACGATGTGGTTGAGTTACGAGACATCGGTCTAGAATCGTCAAATTGAAGTTCGCTAATATTGTCTCGCCGGACTTCTTGCTCGATAGGGGAGTTCACCGTATCATTGGCTTCGATACTGGAAGCCCCGTCCACTAGATTGTATTGGTAGTCGCTTCCTGATGATGCTATAGAGATATTTGTAGACGAGTTCTGGTGATAAAGTGGTTTGAAGTCTGCTCGTTGGGTGACAGGAATCACCAATGAGTCGTTAAGAGTCCGAAGATTGCGGGAGTTGACGCTGTAGTGGGAGTCTTGGCCCGGGGAATTTGCTCGTCCAGACACATCATCTTCCGAATAATTGTCGGTGTTATCACCACTGTAGTCAATATAGGGGTCCATACCCTCCCGGTCGAGATTCACCTTCCCGCTGTATATCGACTTGACACTTGCTGCCGGGTGTGACATGAGACGTTAAATAGGATACTGTTTCTGGGTTCAGTATGAGTTGTATATATGGCTGCAGTTGCCTCACTGAGTTACTTGCGTTGGATATGGGATATGCTATTAAAATCAAGATCGTAGGCAGATATCAAAATTAATATAGTCACTAATGATTACCGAGATATCAAAAATTGTGGGGAGACATTTAAATCCAGACACCAATAATGACGATAAGTAACCAAGACAATAGAGATGACGAAGAGGCCGATTACCGACAAGAAGAGATCTGCTAAGACTCAGTAGTGTAATTAGAGTCGCGTAATTGCGGCTAAGTTGCCGAAAGTTCTTATATGAGGTCAAAACGGTTGATGGGGGAGGAACGCTTGGCGAAATTTAGCAGTGTCTCACACCGGGTACAAGGAAGAAAAACCGATAACTGATACTATATTTTTCTTCTGACGAGAAGTGGAGGCGGCTCCGCCTAGCAAAGCTATCTAGTTGCGGTTTTCAGTCAAAAATATTTTTGAAAAAGTTTCGGCGAAAATACGGAATCACCAAAATGATACATATCAAGTATCATTACAATTATAATCACAGGATATCGTACCTTTATCCAAGAAAATGACCCAATGCAAAGGCTGCAAAACTGGATGCAAATGTGCTTGGAAAGGACAAATACGTCAGTATCTACTGGAGGTTGCCGATGTACGGCGGAACCCCCGCCGGCGCTATCCACCCTTTCTGGATCCGTCAGGTCGACAATCTCCATATGATCGTGGAGGTCGCGGCAACTACCCATTAAGAAAATCACAAGCCTGGCTTGACAATCTGTTCGTTCGTACCGCAGGATTAAAATAGAAGCTGTCACCCAATGAGGAAACATACTACGGACCCCCTCCAACGTGCTGCCGTTTTTATGCGGCTTTAGCAGTCAGTGCTTCATGCAAGATAAACTTGCAGAAGGGCCCGGAAGACTGATTCTAATACGCACCGGCCTGCAAGGTACTGTGCTATCCCAACGGTGGTCTTGGCACTAAAAAAAAATGGCTGGATTGTTATTTTAGTCTAACCGGTGTTGCAATAATGGCGAGTGGAACACGAAAACCATCTGGCTTGGCATTTGGTCGACAAAAAGGGCGATCGGGGGCGTTTCGTTCTCCCGCGGAGTATCCGGCTTGGTTTAAAATTATTCTATTTAGGCGCTACTGCATTACATGCACTTGTCCAATGCCAATGTTTTACGCATTGTTGGCAGTTAACAACTAAACAATTCATATGATCCGGAGCAGATTCCATGATGCAAGAATGAGATCGTCGGTGAAATAGCCAACGGCAACACAATGAGCTAGGCGACATTATTCTGGCATCTTGAATGGCTCGTGAATACCAAGCTGACGTCATGGAATTGGTAACGGTTACCTGCTCCTGTACATATCCTTCATTTTGATTGTTATGGTCTCGGTCGCCGGAATCAAACTATATCCAGCCACGAAGTGGCGTAGAACTTTCTCCTATGTTCGTATTATTTGCTTGACTACAGTGGTATTTGTCAATGAGATACCCGGCGTCTGAAAATGATAAATTTAGAAAAAATCATACTCCGCCATGCAGTGTGTTTTATTTGCCGACATTATTTTTATTTTTTTTTGTTCTCTGAGGATGATCATGATCGCAAATAGCCTCTGATTTTGACGATTCGAATCTAGGGGCCCCTTTAATGGTGGTTATACCGTTTAGATCGGATGGAAAGCTGTGGACATCTTTAAAAGGTAGATTAAACTTTTCGCAACCATTTGAAAATTAATCGGTCGCGATGGCCATAAAGACAGCCGGAGATTTGCTTTGTCATCGTATAATACACTGTAAGCCGCAGGTAATTTATGATCTATACAGACTCATCGGTAGACCTTGTATTTAGTAATTCCGTACAAATACACTTAATGCTGGGCGCATATTTTTTGACCAGTCGAATTCGTGGCCCTGTAGAGCCTAATCACTTCTAATACAAATTCCTGCATGTACCCTGTTGACCTCTATGTCTTCAAATGCGCGCAGGTGATAAAATGTTCCTATTAAAAGTCTCGGCTTTGCCTGATCGTTGGATTTCCAACGTATACGCCAGACTACAAGACTAGAGCATTTTTTCGTGTCGACATTTTATCACACCCTTAAATCGTATTTAAGCGGTTCCGGTACACTTATATTGCTCGTGACACCTATTTTAAGTCGTTTTTCGTATTTACGGCTATCGATCTACCGGAAGCTCAAAAAAGAAATACACCATTTTGTTCACGTTAAAATTTCATCAACTATGGGAAAATCTCTGCGCCATGGAATCGGTACTAGAAGGAGACATACGAACTCGAAGCTTGGGTGTTTAAATTGCAAAAGAAAGAAGATTCGTTGTGATGAAAATCTTCCGGAATGCGATAACTGTGTAAAGGGAAGAAAGGAGACTTGCTCGTATCTCACTTTAAGTGGGACTGAAATCAACAAGATACGATTAACCCACTCGCTTAGAAATAGCCACAACCGACTTTTGACCCAAGATTATAGATTACCAACTTCAACTAGAAGAGCATCGGTAACTCCTTCCAAAAGCTCTCTTCTCCTGGACGCCGGAGAACCTGTTCACGATGGATCTGTGCTTGACTTCAAATTTGAGCTCCAAGACCTTCCGTTGCGAATACCGTCCATGATGTACCCTCCTATTCAGTTCAACAACATGTCAATTAACGACTTTTCAAACGAGTTCATGGTGGTATATGATAATATCTCCACAAATGATGTGACACCGGAGTTGGTACACACCCCAGCAGCTCTTCCTAATGGAATGACAAGTAAAGTTTCGTTTCCAAAAATCAAAATCAGATCTCCAAAAGCTTTGCCCATTGCTCCTACAGCCAACAAGAATATTGACTATCTGTTGATAGCATGTGACAGTGGACTTTTAGACCATCTCTACCCAGTATTTCTTGAGCTTAGAAACAATACCCAGCTTTGCCGGTTGTTTGCTGATTCTCAAATCTGTTTGGGCCAATCTATCATTCTTAATGCGTTCCACCAGAATCTGCGCCATAGAGGTTTAAAAGGTGCGAAACTGCCACCAACTTCATCATTTGAGCGCAATTGTTTTGAACGCCATTCTGATGTTACCTCTCAGTTACGTAAATCTGTAAAAGAATTTGGCTGGCTCAAACTTGGACAGGTTTCAAAGGTAGACATGGATTATATCAGCTCGGCCCTTTATTCCGGGGCAACTAGTCATATGCTTTCGAACGTCATGTTAAACTTCAGTATGGAGAACTTTCTCAACTCTCAATCATTTATTGTGAGTACTCTTGAGACAACGGCCAATTATCTTCGAACTCATGACTTGAAGGAAATTCAGTTCGTTCATCAACAATCTGACACAATTAGAAATGCTATGTTGGCAATCAAAATTCCATCATATAAGCCTTCATTTCTTTATGAGGTATATTCAAACCTTGTGCAGCTTCACCGTGTTTACAATAACCACTCCGTTGAATTCAGTGATGAGGTCAACAGGGTGAAGTATCAACGTATCAAGGGACAGTATAATACTTTATCTGAGTATTTGGAAAGGCGAATCTTGCCAGTGGTAATATCCGCAAGAGATGACGAATTCGTGCTGACTTATCCTCCGGAAATGATGTTTGAATTGGCCAGTAAATGGTCGAGAATAATGCCTTCTGAAACTATGACCCATTATCCTCTTTATGATCCTAACGAAAGCGATGAATCGGCTTACTTGAAAGATATATCTACCACCCTATTCATGTATTATATTGCAGTGTCAGTAGCATTAGACTCTGTCTTCCCGGCATGCAAGTACTTATTCAACATTACTTTCTCGGCACCTCGCCGTCAATTTTATGCCGAAAAGAATATTATGACCCCACGAGCTGTAAACCAGTTTTATCCACAGGATATTGACGGGAAGCTCTTACAAAAGCACAACTTTTATTCCATGCGACTTTTTGCATTTTTCAGAAGACGCTATGGATTCTACGAGGCCCTTCCAGCGCAAGACAAGGTTCTGCTAACCATTGAGAATAAAATGAACCGTTTTAAATCTCGGAAGTTTCAGAAAACGCTTGAAGTACCAATTACCAACTTCAACACCACTTTGATTAGACCCAGCCATTATCCACCAAAAGGAACTGAAAATGAGCGGGTTCCTTTTGCAAAGACATTCTGGCATGATGAAGAAGAAGTCATGTCACATGGTGCATACTCTAGGAACATCGAAACTCTTGACTTTTTTGCTGAGTCGTCGCTAATCCAATATGATTATGAAACGATGCTTCTACTTCCGGACTATCGTCCATCACCATACAAAAGAGCATCAGACCCAGCATTTTTAGACATTGCTGATGTCAAAGAGTACTGTACAGACAAGAGAGTTGTCTTTGCTGGACCTAATCCTTCCGGCATTCATGGAATATAATAGAAGTTAAATCACATTTTATAGTATCTATATGTTAGACTCACAGTATCATAAAGAGTCTCAACACTAATGACTGCATATAGAAGCGTGATACCCATTGCGATGAGCGAAAGTGTATCACCGTATCTAAATTAATTTCATGTCCATTGTAGTTCCTGGAGACGAACTCCCGCATAGCAGCGTACAGACCAGTGCTGGACCAGGCATCTACCGAGATCCTGGCAGTAAAGACATAATTCCAGTATCGGCAGGATATCTTCACGATAAGACCAACCAAAAAGGTACCCACAGGCTCATCTACGTTGACTCCAGTTCCAAACGGTATGTTCCTCAAATAAATGATTTCGTCATTGGAATAGTTACTGGAGTAATAGGAGAGTCATACAAAGTGCTGTTACAAAATTTTTCTTCTACCGTGCTGTTGTCAATGATGGCTTTCCCAAATGCTACTAAAAAGAATAGACCTAACATAAAAAATGACCAAGCGGTTTACGCTAGAGTTTCAAAAGCCATCCCAGAAATAGAATACGAAATTGAATGCATAGATCCTACTACCGGTAAAGAAGGAGGATTTGGACTTCTTGACGAA
Organism: Meyerozyma elateridarum; assembly: GCA_030574335.1. Taxonomy (NCBI): domain Eukaryota; kingdom Fungi; phylum Ascomycota; class Pichiomycetes; order Serinales; family Debaryomycetaceae; genus Meyerozyma; species Meyerozyma elateridarum. The sequence goes on from JAJMEU010000001.1 coordinate 941,388, forward strand.
TCTGGATACATTTTTCCGGTAGGATTGCATTATGCCCGCGAGTTATTATTCAACCAACTGTCTCCTATATTAGAGAAGCTTGCTCAAAAATGTAGATTTGAAATTGCTGTGGGTATTAATGGCAAAGTATGGATAAAATGTGGTGACGGACTTAAAAACGAATTAAGTAATGACAACGAGGAAGAAAAAGTAGATAACACGCAAGACCTTAAGGCTACGCTCGCTGCTGCAAAGTATATCACTCGTTGCCAGTTCGTGGCTCCAGATCAATTTGGCACTGAGCTCGAAAATGCATTCAAATGGTAATGTTTTTTGCCAGTTTGTGCGTTGTAGAAATGATTTTGCAACGTTTCTTTTAGTCGCCGCATATATTAATAGCTAGCTAATCATTATTAACGAAACGTTAACGGTGTCTTGTAGGCGGTTAAATATAATATGGTCTATACGAATCTAATTATGCCATCATTAGACCCCTCTCTGTTAAGCGATGCTCATCGCGAACTGTGGAATTTTCAACTGAAGTTCAACGGCTTTGAAGAAGATGCCAAACAAGGAACTTACTGCAGAGCAGATTGCGAGACAGCGTCGGAAGATAGAAAAAGATAAAAGACGTAAGCATTACGATGACATACAAGTCCAAGGCACAAATAATTCATCAATTGTTTCCAAAAGATCGGTAGAGATGCTCTACAACAAAGTACTCGATCCAAAGACAGGCGAATGGTTTAAATATTTTGTCAAGAAGGGCAAGAGGCGATCGCCAGCGATAAATAGAGGTTACTGGATTCGTATGGAATCAATTAAGAGAATGGTGTTGAATATCATAAACGAAAACTCCGACCAAGAAATCACAATTATCAATCTTGGATGTGGATTTGATCCATTGCCATTTCAATTACTTTCCCAGATCAAAGACCGTAAATTAAACTTCTTAGACTTTGACTATCCTGATTTATTGCAAAATAAAATATCCATGATAAAAGAAGCACCAGAAATCCTCCAGCTAATTGGAGAACAGAATGATATCGAAAACAGCCCGGTACCCGGTCTTTTATACTCTACTAACAACTATAAAATTGTAGCATGCGACCTTAAAAATCAAAGCCTCTACCAGAAGCAAATTGATTCCCTTCTTGGGACTTCAAAAAGTATCAAGATATTCATTGCTGAAGTCTCACTAGCCTATATGAAGCCAGAACATGCTAACCCAATTATTGACATTTCTAGCCAACTAGAGTTTAGTCATTTTCTCATATTAGAGCAAATTCTTCCTAATGGCCCATATCATCCATTTGCCAAGAAGATGTTGTATCACTTCAGCCACTTAAGGTCTCCGTTGCAATGCGTCGAAACATACCCGTTACGAAAAGATCAAGCGGCAAGATTCAAAAAATATTTTCCTCATGTTGAAATCGCCGATTTAATGGAAAATTGGAAGCATCTCATTGAGGACGAGACCAAGAAAGCTGTTGGCGACATCGAAAGCTTTGACGAATGGGAAGAATTTATTGTCTTCTGTCATCATTACATTCTTACCCATGCATCGAATATGAATCAGATGTTCTACCCTAAAGATGCCTCCACGGGAGACGACTACGAGAAAGGTCCCCCTTTGAACATAACTCATGTTCCCGTTAGTCCATTAAGCACTCTTGAGCTTAAATTTCCAGCTTGTAGTGGGTCTGGCGAGGATATCCTTATCCACGGTGGTTTGCTTCAAACAAGATCAGATAAGACTTATACTTTAAGTGGAGACAAAGTCAACGAACTTGAAGTAGCTGGCGAAATTCCCGATGCTAGAATGTGCCATACATTGACAGCTATTTCTGATTTAAAAGCGATCATGATTGGAGGTCGAGGAAAGCCAGGTGATGTATTCGACGATATTTATGAGCTTCATGGCGGAAAATGGTCACAAGTGGGAAAATTACTAAATCCTAGAGCTCGCCATTCTGCTGTAAACATTGGTGATAATAGGATACTTGTGTTTGGCGGAAACAAAAGCGACTTATTTGAAGTTATTGATGCGACTTCCGGAAAGCTGCATCCTGTCCTGGTTGCCGGTGACCATATCCCTCATTTGGAAAGCTGTAGCTTTTCATACAATATTGAGAACAATTGTGGATACATTATGGGTGGTATTGTTAGTCAACTGAACCCAACTGTTAGTGATATTCTCTATGAGTTTGTGATAAGGGACAATGAAGTAACTATTATAAAGTCGGCGCAAGATCCTATGTTCTGCAGAATTGGTGCCAAAATGATCAACAATGGGGAAGATTTAGTTATTATTGGTGGTGTAAGCCCCGATAGATGCTTTGGCCAAAATGACAGTATTGTATCTTTCGACAAACAAGCTAAAACTATACATTTACGACCTATGGAAGATTCAATATGGGAACAGTACGCCCCCATTTTTATTGGCTTTGATCTTATCAAGCGCGAAAATAGGTACACACTTGTCAGCGGAGGTGCTGTTTGCTACTCATTCGGCAGTTGTTACAATCAAGTTTTAGACATCACGATGTAGAACAATGTGTCTCAACCATTTGCAGCCAGTCTCGTGATGTCTCCCCACTTTTTTTCGGGAAAGCTCAGCCGCACATAAGATGGGGTTCAAGTAGTTTACCCCAATTCAGGGACAACAGAAGCGGAGACGGGCGGTAAACAAACGTTGGGGATGAAAAGTTTTGAGTGAAATAATGGAAAATAAAATGCTTGCGGACACACAATAGAGGCTGGCGTAGCAACCAACACCACGAAAAATAATGGAGTAGGCTGGTGATTGGTGGTTGGATGCCGGCATCAGCGGCACGGCCTTAAAAGTAGCAATTTAGTAGGTTCAAGTCTAGACGACTGCTAGGGGCTATAGTATGGGGTACCGAGAAAAACCGACTGACATTGACTGACTATTCAAATCACGTGGAGGTGCCTTTCCATACATAAATACGTAGGTATACGAACTAAGGGATGAGCGTAAGTAGTGATACATAGCTACAAATTGGTACATAAAACACGCGTATAGACTGGCGTTGCTCCATGACACCTCAAATCTAAATTCTCCCTTCAAATTCCTTCAATTCTGTTTTCTGCTGTACCTCTGGTGACTGGCATGTAAACCTTAATTCTTCCCAATTAGTGGACCCCAAATGCACATCCTCGCACCACTTTATATAGAATACAGGAACCCTGCACAATTTTTACAGAAAAGTGGGACCCGCCTTGGCTCATTTAATAGTGTCGGCTAATTCCATTACCGAGTGGGCATTTACCGCTGTTTTGGATACATAGTTGTATTCCTAGACCCGTCAAGACTTCCGCCTCATTATCCGATAGTGTAGTCTGTAAATGGCCTCCAAAGTGTCTACCACTCATCTAACCTCTTCGCAGGACGGAGAGCGCGATAAGGAGCAGTCGCAACATCTTCATAGTGGCCACCATCAGCCCACCGATAAGCATGAGGCATCCAAAGCAAAGCATCGAGAGGGCCATGGACCCCATCGTGACATTTCTCCCACCTTTACCTACCATTCCAATCACGGTTCATCCGATAAATTGATGTCGATGAGATTCATGCATAAACCCAAGCGATCAGCCGAATTGCTCCAGAAATCAGTTGACCCTACCCGTGCCAATAGTTTGTGGAATTCCAAGAGCCATCGTGACATTGATTCCGAAGACCCCGTGTCGTCTTCTAAGGATTCTTCTACCTCCCCTCCTCTGAAAATTGATACGCGTAGCGACCCTGATAAAGAGAATGCACCTCAAAGCCCCATTGGCTACTCTTTAGTTCGTAAAAAATCCGGTGAGCTAGTAAAGCCTTCATTGAAGGAGCCGGGCTACTTTGATAGCCAAGTTAAAAGAACGAGGTCTTTGCCTACCACTCCCACTTATAAGCTGGTTCATTTCGGGGGTGACACCGATGTTCGCTACTTTAAACAACGTGATATTCCATCGGCGATATCGGCTTCCAATTCGCCTCGCTTGAGCGCCGCCGACGATAAGTTCCTGGATTTACAGCTTGACGATGACGACTACGAGGACGACGATTACGACGATAATGACTCCAATTACCAATTAGAACCGCCACCTAAGTTCGACCTTGCAACCACTAAGTATCCCAACCCCCAACACCAAAAACTTATAGACTGGGAACTTAAACTTCTCAATTTTCCTTCACTCTCATATGAATTGAAGGTCCACCAGCAAAAGGCTCCGGTGTTTTTGGAGCGTATATTTATTAGCATTGACAAAAAGTTCCTTCTTGGTCATATTGCCGTGAAGAACTTCAGTTTTGAGAAGCAAGTAATTGTGAGGTATTCCCTTGATAATTGGGGCACTATCGTTGAAATCCCTACTACTTACGTCAATGATGTCCCTGCCATTCTTAAAGACAACAATTATGATCGGTTCACGTTTAAAGTTCCTCTTGACAGCTTATTTAACAGCTTTAGACCAAATCCTCCCCGCAATTCCATTCATAGTGAACAAGAGTACTCACTTTGCGTGAGGTATACTGCCGATTCCACTGAATATTGGGATAACAACGACTTTAAGAACTTCCATCTCAATATCATCAAAAAAGTGAGAAATCAAACCAATTCAAAAATTCGTGATCACACCAACAGACCTAAGTACTCTTCTTCATACTTGAAAAGGCGCCTGTCCGATTCCAAGTTGGAGGTCACATCTCCTGTTGCTGAAAGATCTGATTTTAACGACTACGATAATTCTTCTGATCGCAATGATTTTGTAAATAATAACTTCTACATGTCTTCTCCCATGTTTAGCTCTTTGGCATTTGACAATAACGTTCGGAGAAACGACAGTGTCTTATCTCCAGAACTGGGGAGCCCCGATCTCGCCGCTCTGCCTTCCCCTGTTCCTAACCAAGCAGCTGCAACCTTTGCAAGCGAAGGTGTTGACAGTGCTCATATTGACCCGAAATCATACAGGGAATTACTTGAAAATTACTGCTTTTATACCCCAGACGTTTCCGACGATGCTAACTTGCAAAGTCTAGAGGCCAGTCAAGAAAATATGGGGACTATACGTAACATGAGGAAACATGACGGTTCGACTCTGGAGGAACCATTGACCTCTGTTTCGTCTATCCTTGGGATTTGACTAATTGTAAGACTGTGTACTGGTTACTTGATGTCTATGTTTTTCTACGTAGGTTCTTAAAAATACAAATAAATATTATTGAAAAAAGCTCGTAGTTTACAATACTATACATTATCAATCGAAGGAATACAACTTAACAGTTCCATCTTCCAAGCCAGCAGCAAACCTGGAATCACTCAATCCAACACAACTTACACTGGAGCTTTGGCCAAATGTGTGCAAACATTTACCGTTCTGTAAATCCCACACCTTGACCAGTCTATCATGGGCTCCACTAATGATTCTGAAAGTATCAGCACTGATCGACCACACCACGTCGATATGACCAAATTGAGTTCTGATACATTTACCAGTCTTGACATCCCAAAGCTTAATTGTGTTGTCAAGTGAACAAGTTAACAAGTGGGTTGGGTAATTAGCATTTTCTGGCAAAGGAACGTTATTGATCTCCTCACTATCGCTGGGGAACAGATCTTGTTGATTACCATCTTGTCTTAATCCAGAAGATATTCCTTCGCTGGCTGGAGCTTCGGTACCGGAGTCACTTTCATAAACTTCCTCGACCAAATCGTTGTTGTAAATGAAAGGTATAACACATTGGACTTGTCCAATATGGCCGTTATTCTTAAGACCTCCGAATACACGAAGACAATTGTTGTTCTGAAGATCCCACATTCTGATAGTGGTATCATCAGATGCGCTGAAAACAGTGTTTGATTGTGGATGGATTTTCACCGAATTCACCCAATCAGTGTGACCACGTAAGGTATAACAGGTTCTCGAATCAACATGCCATACTTTGACGGTGTGATCAGCGGAACCAGAGACAATAGTCTTATTGGAGAAGTCAACACTTACAACAGCATCAGTATGCCCGCGATAAGTCGAGATACAATTACCAGTGTGATAGTTCCATACTTTGATTGTGGAATCAAGACCACTGGTAATTAATTTCTGACCATCAAACGACAATGAACGAATACCTTTCTTATGACCTGTCAAAGTTCTTATACATTCACCGGTGTCAAGTCTCCAAATTTTAACAGTCGCATCGTATGAACCAGTCATCAAATATTTCTGGTTAAATTGGAGACATGTCACTCCATCGGTATGTCCTGTGAATGTTTTAATGTTACAAATTCCCTTTCTCCAGTTCTTCTCCAACTTATAACGCTCACTGTACACTGACTTCCAAGGTCTTTTCCTTAAGGAAACCAGCTGAGTAGCGTGCTTGTTTTGATTAATTTTAATTCTCTTGAGTTCTGATTCGACTTCATCGTCTTCATGTTCTCTCTTGTCACCAACTTCAGAAGTAGAAGTCTCACCGGCAGTAATATATTTCGTATCGTCATCATTCATTTCACGGGCTCGTTTCATATGCATTAATGGTAAGCCCCAACCACAGTTAGGACATTTACGGTCGATATGCTGTTCACACATGTGGTGCCAAACACGGTCGTCGTCAGCAAGTGATTTCCACTTTCTGGAAACTTGAGCGGCATTACAAAGCGACGCACAATCCAAGTAACATAAGATCTTCAACGAGATTTCCGATGGAAGTGTGCAAAGAAAATCAATACGAATGAGGGAACTGACTTCTTGGGAGATGAATGACAATTGAGGGAAGCAACATTGTGACAAAATACCTCGGAGAATAAGAGTTCTATGACAGTTGGGTGCGGCATTAAAAATAGACCACACATGGTTGATGGCTTCCTGGTCCCTTGAGGGAAGCTTCTCTAAGCTTTTTTGGATATTGGTCATCTTAACCTCATCGGCTTGTTTGTTGCAGGTGACATCAGGATTATGACGGTAACAGTAGTGATAAAAGTTGTCTCGAGGAATTTGGTTATGGTCGTTAAGGTGCTTGACTATGAAAGGGGTGACGACAGATACATCTTCCTGTCTATGCGAAGGCTCTTCGACCTCGTCGGAGCTGGTGGAAGAGGTTGCTTCCGAAATTGTGGAGTCGTTTTCTACAAGCGTGGCCTTAGTGGTTGTGTTCGATGAGGGATTTCTCAGATGAGTTCGATGAGTAGACACTCCTCTGTGCAATATTTGGTTGAAATGCTCTGTCGGTGGGGACGCTAGCTCCCTACAAGGATCTGAAAAATTCATGGCAAACTTTTCGGGTTTCTATAAGTTTATGATGTGGCCCAATTGTGGTGGCTTATAAAGACAGTTTCGGGAAAGTACGATTTAAAATTAGGTGCGGACAAAAATGGTTTATCCTTGAAGCCCAGGTTCAATAAGTTATTTCGAGGCGGGATAAATGGTCTGCTTAATATACTGCAAGGTTTTTACAACGGGTCTTGCGGTAATTCAAAATGTAAGCATCGGTTAGGAATGACGATGGTTATATATTTCCGCCACAGTTTTAGTGGTCGCGACTCGAGAAAAAATCCCCGTGATTACATAAGTGACGTCAAAACCTTACTATGCAAGATGATAGTCGAAGGTCACACTAGATGATGTATTTTACCGCCTGAAAAAGCTGAGGCTTGCATATACTGGCATGGAGGTAGTCCGGCTCCGAACCGATGGTTTTCACTTAGATAGCTATAACTTTTCACTTGGATCTACCCATCCAATTTTTGCAAGATCGTCTATCATATCTCGATAGGGCTGGGGTAATGGGCCGCTCGATTGTCACTTGCAGTCGACTTGTTCCGTACATCCCATCGTACCTGCGCGCTTATGTAAAAATTGCCCTACTATTATCACTGAGGATAATAATAGAAGAGGTGAACGGCTATCGGACGACTAGTGAATGCCGTCGGCCGAAGCCGAAAGAGGGAAGTCCTATTAGGGGTGCACTTCACCTAGTCGTGATCCGGATATAAGTCAATGATTTTACTGCTATAGAGATAGGAGTTAGTGACGAATGGTACGTTACATAAGCCGTGAAAAAGTAATTAAGGTGGTCCACACCCGGAAGATAAGGACTTAGATTGCTAAATATAGGGGTGAGACAAGGAGATAAAGCTGATCTCTGGCGAGGCGGGCCAAGAATCTCCGGAATCACATGAGTAGCCAAAGCACATTCCAGGGGAACTTAGGCATCCCATATAGCGTTCATTTAGTGACTCAAAGAGTGATTGTATTTTCCTGCATTTTAGCCGTACCTCACTTAATTTAATTTTTGTTCTATTCGCCTAAAATTGGATTTCACCACCTGTATAGAATTCCACCGAACACTCAGAAAAATCTCTTGAACCGATTACGCAAGCGATGAGGTATACTTACGTAAGAGCATCTCATACTACTAATCATGTCATCGCTGAATGGCATGAAGCGACAAGATCTGGAACAGTGGCAACAAGATAAAAGACCTAAAACCATGTCTCTGGAATTTCAAGAAGTAGGAGATCAAGTACAGGATGTTGAAGTGTCCAATGATGGAGTCACCCAAACCGGTGCTTCTGATGCTCAGGGCCATCCGATTCAAGAAGTCGAAAGTATGTGCATGAACTGTCATGACAATGGTACCACTAGAATGTTATTGACTAAGATTCCATTTTTCAGAGAGATTATCTTGATGTCATTCGAATGCCCTCACTGCGGTTTCAAGAACTCCGAAATCCAACCGGCAGCTCAAATCGCCGAAAAGGGTGCAAGATACCTTTTGAAAATTGAAGAAAAGGCCGACTTCAGCCGTCAAATTGTGAAATCTGAGACAGCTACCTGCCGTTTTGCTGAGCTCGATATCGAAATTCCTCCCAAGATGGGACAATTGACCAACGTCGAAGGTTTGCTTGAGGAAATGATTTCCGATTTGGAATCGGACCAGGCTGCAAGAAAAGAAGTTCAACCTGAAATTTACGAGAAGATTAACGAGGTTATCGCTAAAGTAAGATCATATATAAATGCTGACCCAGGAACTTTGCCATTAACATTCACCGTCGACGATCCTGCTGGAAACTCATGGATTGAATATGTTCCCAACGAGCCTAGCCACAAGTGGTCGATGTACAGTTACAATAGAACTGCCGAGCAAAACGTATTCCTCGGATTAATATCTGCCGACGAGGTAGCTCAACATAAACTTCAGGAATCTTCTGCTAAGAAAGAGGCTACCGATGGAAATGTTTCCTCTAATCTCTCGAAGAACGATGCTCCTAAGGCAACTGGATTCTCGACTGATAACACCGATATTGAAAATTTTGAGAATGAAGTTCAGACTTTCCATGCTACTTGTTCCTCATGTTACAATCCTTGTGAAACTCACATGAAGACTGTTAATATTCCTCATTTCAAAGACGTCATTATCATGTCTACCGTCTGTGATCACTGTGGTTACAAATCAAATGAAGTTAAGACTGGTGGTGAGATTCCCCCAATGGGACGTAAGATTATCTTAAAGATCACCGACCCCGAGGACTTAGCCAGAGATATTCTTAAGAGTGAAACTTGTGGAATGAACATTCCCGAGTTGAACTTGGATTTGACTCCTGGTACTCTTGGAGGAAGATTCACCACTATCGAAGGTTTGTTGAGTCAAGTCTACGAAGAATTGCATGGTAGAGTTTTCACTCAAACTTCGGACTCTATGGACGAGGCCACTAAGACTAGATGGACTACGTTTTTTGCTAGATTACAAGATGCGATTGATGGAAAGATTGGTTTCACCATCAACATGGTTGACCCATTATCATCATCATACATTCAAAATGTCTACGCCCCTGATAACGATCCTAACATGACTATCGAAGACTTCGAGAGAACTCATGAGCAGAATGAGGATTTGGGATTAAACGACATTAAAACTGATTAAATACATAAACTTCGAATAAACTGTCTTTGTATTATTTAATCTATACATATGCAAAAAAAAAAATAATTTATCTTCTGTTTCGTTCATCCGAAGACCGGAAGATCTCTTCCCATTCATCTGGGTTCAAGCCCGGAGGCTGGTCATCGTCCATGTCGATCAACGACACATTGCTGTCGGACTTGGCACTATTTTTCGAATTAAACCGCCAGTCTGGATCATCGAATGGCAGTCCTTGTCCCTTATTTTCCAGGGAAATACTAAAAGTCGGAATCTCAAACTTTGGTATCGGGGCCAGATTAAATGAGGTTGGCTGATGGCTATCCGAATGTCGATTATAGACATGCAAAGGAGAATTGGGAATGTAAGCATTATCATTGTTTGTTAAAGGAGACTTAATCAAATCCTCGTAAGCGCTAGATTTCGGAGAAGTTTGTGCGTTAGCGGCTGGATGTGAAAGATTTGGAGTGTTAAGTTCCAAATCTTCGTTATTCAAGTAACTTGACCGTCTCAAATTTCCTGCAAAATCGAGATTAGGATCACGAATGCCTAACCTCTTATCCTTAGTGTACTTCCAGCGACACGCGTATGCCACGATTGTCTCATAAACTCTTTGTGTATGCAATCTCTTTTGGACCTTCTGTAACAATAAACGACGCTCAAGAAAATCAATCAAATTAAGACACAGACCAGCCTCAAAATAAGTATAAAGAGGCAATTGCAACAATATTCTAGTGAAAGAAATTCCTGGATCTTGGTTAAGTTCCATAGTCATTATTGCCTCTTCAATAAACATCTCATAAGCCTTTCTTCTGTCTCTGATCTTAGCGATATCCATCAGATTCATTGTCTCTTCCACTGCGGCATAATTGACGGTTATGTCATATGGATCTGCTTCATTATTTCTGGTAATCCATTTCTTGCAAAGCTCAGGAATACCGAGAGAACCCGTGTAAAAATGGAATGCAATTGCACCGTCTAATGAGTGCAATAGCTTTGGAAGTAGAATTGGTCTAATGTAACCGGAACCTTCAGGATCAAACTTTTGCCAAGTTCTCTTGAACTTTCTGACTTCTTCTCTCTCAATGAGGTGACTATAGGACGTAGCACTATTGATATAGCTGAAACTGTCCAAAATCAATGAAACGAACATATTCAAGAAGATGTACATCGAGGTCAAGTTCCAGGCGATAAACAAAATGTATGCATATTGCTTATTACCACAATCACTTTCATCCAAACTATCAGCGGAGAAACAATAAGGAGCTTCAAGAGTGTAATCCTCCATAATATAGTTCCAACCTTCGCCGAAACTACAACGGAACAACACAATAAGCGCTTTGGGTACTGATCTAAGGTTTAAGTTATCTGTTCCGTTTGGTCCCACCTTAGTTAAACCAAAAATCTGATTTAAAGCAATTGCAAAAACCAAAAACACCACAATCCAGGTAAAAGATAAGGATAAAAGCAGCGGTAAACTCGCCGAAGCAAAACGCAAAAGCTGACTCAATCTATTGCTTCTTGGAATGATAAAGGTCAACGTACCTACCAAGAATAACTTGTTGATGTTGATAAAAGCACTCTCGGAACTGATAAACAATCCAACCACCGTTGTGCAGAAGGCTCCAAACGAAACGAGGAAGTTAAACGTATTCCATTTGTTTTTGGTATACGTGGTCCAACCTTCTCCAAGCAACCTCATCATGGCATTGACGAGGAAGAGAGAAGACGTAATAATGTAGACAACTGTCCTTGCGAGGTTCAACAGGTCGGCAGAAGGGTAACACTCCAAAAGTAACATAAGTACTTGGCAGAATAACAAAATGGTAATTATTCTATTCCAATACGGATTCTTCTCAACAGTCATTTTGTAACAGAACCTCTGGAATGCGCCCATACTCTTGAAGTCTTTTCTCTTTGAAGGCTTCACTTGAACCAAAAACTTCTTGATTTGATACCACGAAATCTGTTCTTTAGTCATGTACGCTCTGCCGGTAGTTTTGGAATAGTTGGATATAATAACAGACACGAACAAGGTCAAGATAAAAATCATACTCATAAAGTTGAACATGATAATCATTAGCCCGTTGACAGGAGTAGCAAAGTTCAGTGGCACTGTACCAACACCAGTACTATTCATGACGTTTGTCAAAAGGTCAACCCAACCTTCTAACGAAACTATTTCAAATAATGTAGCAAACGACGTAACCCACCTATTGAACTCCAATTGAGGATTAGTATACACATTAGGACTGTAAACATCCCAGTTAAATACTTCAATGGAAAACTCGTTAAGACAACTACCGATGTCCGATTGGCCATCGAGACAATATCCCAAGCGGCCATTAAACACATTAAGACCCCAAATCGAGAAGGGAAATAACAAACAAAGGGAAATAAGAGCAGCATTAATGATCTTCCAGAAACCGGTGATCATAGTGTGCTGGAAGTTATTCTTTGCAACTTCACTTACAGTTAACAAACGCAAAGCTCTGAGGGCCTTGAATCCTCGAATAAATCTGGAAAGGTTGCCATCATTCTTCAAGAATGCAATAAGTTCTATCCATAAGGCTATCAAAACACAGAAGTCAATGATATTCCAAGACGACATGATATAGGCGTTAGGAGTAAAAATAAATCCGTCTGCCATAACCTTTATTAAGAATTCAAGTGTGAAGATAGCAAGGAAAGCCAAACTCAATTGGAATGGCCAGTTGTATTTTCCAAACTTCTGATCTAGCTCTTTTCTGTAAAGTGGAGTAAGTGAGCACGCAGATATCACCAAAGCAAGAGTTGCTAAGAACATGGTAACAACAAATACTTCGGAAACAGTCTTGTTAGGTTCGACGCCATCTATTCTTTCACCATGGGATGATCTAACCAAACGTTGGCAGAACCTTCTTACACGGTGACCCGGCAGCATCACATAGAATACCTTATTAAAATTGGGGTTATCTTTCAAGAACTTATTTTGTCTCGAGATCAAGGCATTGCGATCAGTGATAACACTTTTGGCGAAAGTAGCTGGTTCAAAATCAGCCACATTATGTTTCTTCATCTTTTTGGAAAAGAATGGGTTTCGTAAGTAACTCGTAGTTCTCTTGAACCTAACTTGGAACCACCTTTTCCACTTAGAAGTTGAAAGGGCTGTGATCAGACCATCATCATCTTCAGATACATCCTCATTATCGTCATCGGCATCAAGAAAATCATTTACAGCAGTTCCACTCAAAAGAAGGTTAACAACGGCTTTTTCAAGTTCATCTCTTACGCCTTTCCTCTTGAATATTTTGTACTTGAGCTTAGAGAATACTCCTGACAGATCGTCAAGAGTCTGTAGTCTGGTAGTCATGTTGTCCATGAACTGGCGTAATTGCTCTTTACGCTTACCATCTTCAGACACTTCCAACGTTTTAGCGATAATGGCAATAAAAATATTCAAGATGATCAGATTAGATACAATAAACCAACCAATTAAGAAAATTGCCCCGAAAGATCTATAGGACGTAGTTGTGGAGTATTGTTGAAGTTGGTAAAGAATATTAGTCCAATTCTCTGTCGATGTGATCGTATAAATTCCCACAAAGGTATTTGGTAATGTATGAAGAGCAAAACCAACACTACCAATTTGATCCTCAGGAACAGCGCCTTCAAAGTATCTCGCAATGATGATACTCACCACAAATGTGAGAATGAAGAAGAATAATGCTAAATCGAACAAAGCTCTGAAATTTCCCATGATACGCATCCACAAGTTTCGGGTAAGACTTGTAGCCAAAACAACACGGTAGAAACGCATGATCTGGAAAACTGTGAGCCAATAATATGCTTGTCCTAACCTGTGTTTGATAGGTCCAATAATGATGATAGAAGTGAAAACCGCTAAGAAAAGATCAAAACAGTTTCTGTTCGAGACGAAGAAAAGACGCCATTTTGGAAGATGAAGAAAAAACCGCACTACAATTTCTCCAAGCAATGCCAAAGTGTATGCGCATTCTAATCTGTACAATGTGTGTCTTCTGCTTTCGCTCATATGACTTGATCTAAAACATTGAGTGAACAAAGCCAAAGAAATCACAATTGTAAAGATAAATTCGAATCGATTGTATAATCGCAAGTACCTGTTGGTTTGCTGCCATTGGGTCAATCTTTCTTGGTTGTCCGGGCTATCTCTTTGAAGAAACAGCCAGAATCTGGTTACCTTACTTCTTCCTTTCCGCTCCTCAGCTTGCTCCATTCTAGTAACATTGAACGAGGTAACAATAACAGCAATAAAGACGTTAATCAACCAAACAGTCATAATGAATACGCCAAAAATGAAGAATAAGCATGCTCCTAAGTTGTCAGAATCCATAGTGTCGTACATAATATCTGTAAACGTATTAGCACTCATCACTACGAAGACCAATTCCAAACTTTGCAAAATATTATCAAAGTTAACAGTGCCACCATAAGGATTGTCACCGCTAATACATTTTGAATTCTTAGGACACCTGAATCCCTTTATGTAACTTGAATGAGTGCCATCACGCTGGATAAAAGGCATTGCCTTTCCGTCTTCACCGATATAGGAACCGCAGTACTGATCACTATTAACGAACGTATCACTGGGATCATCCGGATTAGTCCACACACAGTGTCTTGTGAGAGATGACTTGAATGATTGCACTCCAATGATACCAAATAATAACCAGAAGCACGAAATAAAGATAGATACATCAATCAATTGAGGAAGCGCAGTTCTGCACGCTGTCAAAATTGTCGTTGTACCTGTTGTCAAATTACAAAGACGAACAATTCTAAGGCAACTCAATGCCCTAAAAAGCATAATATGATGTCTAGCATCATATCTATCAATAGAGAGAACCAATGAGATCCAGAATGCAATCATGGAAATGAAGTCCAATTGCTGCCAGCTGTTTCTTAAATAAGCTCTCTTGATATGCAACGCATCTACATCAATATGCTTCTTTTTGTTCAACATTAACGTATTGGAACCTTGCAAACGATTCTTGATGCTTGGCTTTGTTTCCAGTAGTTCTATATTGTCATTTGCAGAGAAGTCCTCGTTGTACTTATCCTGAATATCACGAGGGAAGTCTCCGGTGAAATCTCTATAATTTTTGCCATTTGTATTCAATGGCTTTTGATATTCACCTTCATCACTGGACACATTATTTGAGCTGGATCTGTCGTTATCAAAGTATTTGTTGCTAAAATTAGCTGGTGGTAATTTTTTCAGATGCTTGCCTAGACCAAAGAATCTGAGTATCTCAATCACATAGTACGGCCTCCAAAGCAGGTTCTTGTTGGCCTCTTCGATTAAGCCGAGTTCTTCAAACATTTGACTGTCATCCCACAATCCATACGCAATACATTTAAGAGCAATCTCCGCAGTATATGCAACATTGATTCCCATTAAAAAGTAATCAGCCCATGTGTTACCATAGTAGTAATAACCGCGAAGCACTCTAGGGTTCCATTGTCGATACGATAGAAGAAGAACTTGAAGAACGAGTAGCATCAAGAGTAAAAGTTTAGTCATCAGATTTGAAGCAAGTCTGTGAGCAAGGCGTCTGATTCTGGAGCGTGCAGAAAAGATCTTTAATGATCGTCCAAACAAGTACATCGAATCATACGTCGGAAACGTTGAGCCATTGCGGTTTTTGTTGAATGTCAAATCGTTAAATGCTTCGTTCATAGGTTGTTCATTGTTGTTCACCGAATTGACTACGGATGCTACGTCGTGAGAGTCAATTTTCACGTTCGGGTCCATATCCGTTCCCAAGTACAAACCCAAACCACCTAGACCGTTCTCACCAGAGCCGTCTTGAAGCATATTGGTATGATTGTTTTCGTCAGTGATAGTAACGTCTGGAATGCTACGAGCATCATTAGAATGCAAAATGCCAGAACCCATTGAACCCTGCGGTAATGACTCGGCCAGGTTATTTGGACCCTTACCGCCATATTTCACATTTAAATATGAGTTCTGTGGCGAAAGTTGCGGCCTTGGCGATTCTATAGTAGGTGAAACTGGAACATTACCTGAACCTGCAATACGGTCTGACATTCTCACTAAAACGTCAGTGAACTTTGAAGAAGGTGTAGCATCCGGTCTGGTTGTAGGTGTCAAAAGTCCTTGTTCAATGTCTGGCAGTGAAGTTGTGATATTAAGATTGGGCAACGTAGGCCTAGGACGTTTGAAATTTGGTTCGTGAAATGGAAATGGATTCGTTATTGGGTCGTTTGCGGATGCGGACGCCAAGTCCTTTAACGGACTATTTGATGGTAAGTTCTCAAGAGGTATAGTCTCTGTATATACGTCATCGTCGGTATATGTAGAAGGTACATCACCATTTGCAGACGACTGCTGCCTTTGTCTATGAGCCGGAATTTGAGGAGAGGCCTTCGGCTCAGTAACTGGAAACCAATGAGCATCTTTATTGTAGGATCCTAATGCAAAGTTCAAACCCTCTTTCAATGCTTCAAAATCACTGGCACGAGTAGCATCGTCTATAAATGACTTGGTATCTATAATAGGAGTAGTCAACTCGATATTTTCCCTGAAGGGATTAAAAGGAGATGGAGTACTTGCGGAAGGGTTTGTTGCAGCTTGAGGCTGCGGATCTACAAATTCCTGTTCAAACGGATTTCGACTAGCTCGGTGGTCAGATGATGATGCATCCATATGGGAGTACCTGTGACTATGTCGACTTTTGATGCTTTGTTTGCCTGAGGGACTAGGACTTCTGTCTACGGAAGTAGACGAAAAGTCAGTCCTCTGCGCATTGGGCTTAGAGGGTGAGGATGACGAATCCATGGTGCCCTTGCCGACTATATGATTTGTTGGGGGTCCTAGAGTTAAGAAGCGATATACTTAGGCCAATAATAATAGGTTGTTGGTTTCGAAATAGCCCTACTCCCAGCTATTTTGGACTTCAATGCAATTTCTAGCCTGAGTTCTTCTCACAGCCGTAAATCCCAAATGGGTGATGATATTCCCAACGGCGCGACGGGGCTGAGCAAAATCGATTATTGGACCCTTTAAGTTCCCAGGATATTAGCTAGATACTTTTCCAAGCAGGCGGGGGGTATAGTATCTATGAAACAAAAGTTCCGTAGGGTTTGGTATAAATAGTAACTTCTTAGATACCACCCGGGCTCCTGCATCGCATTCTTGGTAATTTTATGTACAGGGTTACCTAATTTTCATTTCTCGAAATTTATCTTGTCAACCACCCAATGTCCATACTAAAGGCGCTTCCTTCTAAGGGACGATTGCAGGAGGTCAAAAAGCTTACTGCCCAAATATTCGAAAATCAATGGAATCCTAAGAATGTTCGTAACGGTGCCAAAGTTTTGAGAGCGCCATTAAAGGGACCAGAAGTGACTGCCTACTATGGTGACAATGCTTCGATGCCAACATTTAAAGACTTCAAAGAATGGTTCCCTGAACTTAACTTAATGGATCCTAAAGAAGAGTATAGAGTCAAGATGGTCCGTGATAGAAAGAAGAGAAATAAGGGTGCCCCTAAAAAGAAGTCCAGTTAAACCTTGTATATACACTCGCAGAAAATGCATAATGATTCGAATTTTTCACTGTAGATTCCTCTATAAAATTACATGGTATTATACATTAATATACATTTCGGTTTAGTCGATTTTCGTTGGCAATGTCATTCGTTTCCTCAAACCAAAAGTGTCAGTGATTTCGTCAGCAGTAGTGTTGCCAATTTGATGAGGCCCACTCCAACGGTGGTCTCTGAAACGCAGCATCGAGGTATTTGGGTTTTCCTGAATCTTACCATACAGTCGCTTCCTAGGTTCAAGCATAGCTCGCCTTATCTGAGTTGAATTTGGTCGATGGTTGATTAAATCTTTTGGATCTAATGAGATCGAAATCCATTCTGAGTTAGGCATGGATGAGCCCGTCTGTATTTGAATCTTACTATTGCGAGATAGCCTAGTACTGATAATGTTCTCATACTCAGCCACTATTCGCAACACGTCCTTTGAAGGACTGTAGGATAAGACGTGCTCCGAAGTAACGAATATAGCTTGTAAAATGCCATCAACTTCAACGAATTCAGCAGACAATGCAGACTGAACTGGACAAATTGCCGTCAACAACGAAAATTTGCATTCATCGTCTTCAGAAAGACGATAGAGGAAGAACGAGTTTGCACATACGAAAACACAAAATTCCTCAAAAGTCTTCACTTCGATCAAATCTTCTATTTTAACTGAAGAAGTGATTACATTGCGGAACAGTCCACTGCTTTGAAGCCTCCAGGCAGACTTTGGATTATTCAGAAGAGTTAAACTATTCAATATTCTTTGCTTCTGAACGGAAATGCAAATCAATTCAATATGTTGGTTCACTACACCGGCAACGATAACAATTTCGCTATTAACTCGTTTCAGCCACTCTGCCAAATATTTGGACGCACCAAATTTGATTAAACTTTTCTTACTATTGGGTAGGTCTTCAACCCCTTCCGTTAGGAAATCAAGAGACATGGCTGGTAGGTCTCTTTCTTCGTCTTTATGGCTATATGATCCAAGCGAATGGTAAATATCGGCATTGAAACCAAAAAGGCTGCCATTCCCGTTGAAATCAAGTAAGTAGGCACCTGAAGGGGACCACGATAAGTTTGGCACACTGAGACGGTTATGATATGATTTCGAAGATAGCGTGAACCTAAAGAGTAGATCGCTTTGCGAGCCTGAGTTATAAAACAAATGAACTACTGGCGGAAGAGGAGTACTCAGAACTTGCTCGGATACAATGCACCAAATTGAATTATTCAGCTGTGGTTTAACCAAGATTTCGGAATCTGCGAGTGGAGTTATGAGAGTCCATAATACTCGTGAGCAGTCGAGTGAATAAAGCCTTGCTCGAAGATGACTCAGAGTGAACACTAGAAGCTGCTTACAGTTTATATATGCACCCTCACTACTCCTATGGGATACTGGTGGGACCCAGAGGAATTTTTCAATTCCATCTACCTGGGTTTGTTCAATGATTATTGGCAGGGCTGTCTCTCGAATGTCATAGATGAGCAAAAGGGCGTAGTTGGAAACTACTATACCTATCTTGGTTGCGTTTTCATGGGGTAAGCAATACTCCCATTCAATTTGAGTCAATTGAGGGATACCATAGGATGCTATCAATGTTTGGAAGTTTTTATATTTTGACTTGATGTGGTTGCGTATATCGGCCCTGATGTCGTAATCGCGATAAATAGTTTTGGAATTTTGGGTTAATTCGGAGATATGAAGCACTGAAGTTGAAAACGTCACATCAGCGGTGTAGTGGCCACACGGGGACGGCACTGAAGTGAACCGTCGATGGCCGATCATGGCTTGATCTGCTTCACTGATATCACTGCTTGTTTATGCGGACTATACCTATTACATAATCAGAAACTAGTTTAAGTTCACCATCACATACAGGAAGAAATAACAAACAAACATAATATGGGTCTCAAGAAACGGGCTGGTCCTGGACGCCCTCCGAAGAATAAAAAGCCCAATAAACAGCCAGTGCGCCGTAAGGTGCTGGATGATATCAACGATGAACGTAAGTTGATCGAAGCGGCCCATGCGGCTCTCGACCATGGGTCGTCATCTACAGCCAAATCACAAGTGAGTCTGATCCTTCATAAACCCAATCGACTTACCGAGCTAATCAGGAATCGTAGCTCGCAAGAGAGTCATCGTAGGCTGAGTTTTGAGCGAGATGACGGATTTCAGTATAAAAGAAGTCTGCAACAATCTGGACCTTCTCGAGAAGGAGCATTTGAAAAGTTGCAACAAGAAGTCAGAGGGCTTGAAGATGACTTGGACGAGTTTGGTGACAACTTTGAAATGACTTTAGTACCCAGCAAGCGTAGACAACCAGCGCAATCGTCTCGGAAGAAGCGCCCCAATTCCAAGACACTGCGCACCGATGAGCTCAGACGAACCCCACAATTATCATCGCCGATCGGACTGCCAAAGCTTGCGGCGCAGGCCCATGACGGTTTTCTGTCGGATGAGTACGTAGAGCAAGTATCGCACGAAACAATTAAGCTCGGCGGCCGATCGAGACCTGCGACCGGCAACAAGCGACGTTCATCGTATTACAATCGAGGCAAGAGATTGTCATCAATTGGCAATGGATTCGAGGGATTGCCTCACGACGACGTCAATCCACGAGACTACTACAAGCTAGCTAATCCTCAGCTTCCAGAACCCCATCGTATACGCCAAATACTTACTTGGAATATTCGGAAACGATTACTGGAAGAAGATGGTAAGAGCTCCTCCAATGACGATCAAACTGTAATTAATATTGCCAAGGTGATCAAGGACGAATTGATTCAGCTGCTCGTTTCTGGCGACATCGATCTTAACTGGTATGATCGGGGCGCTGACCAAGAAATATTACCAGAAATTACTCTTCCTAACCCTCTCAATATCAATAACAAGCAAAACTTGGTTAAGTTCAAAGCGAAACTAGAGTCTATGAAGCAAGAAGTAGTTCAATGGCATAATAATTTGCGCCAATCGGTGGCGCCGCTTGACGACCTAACTGTACGAGAAGACATTGAGGTTGGTGCAGACACCGTCAGGAAGTATGATCTGCAAGTAATGGAACAAACCATATTGACCCCACTACAACAAACGGCCGATGAAATCATGTCGTTCCGAAAGGCCCAAGAGGTAGAAGCCGCAGTGGATAAACTCCACTTTACGTCGTACAGGCTCGCGCAGGCATCTGGACTTATCCAGAAACTTCAACTGCAGCGGTTGAACCATCAACTTTCACAATTGCTCAAGGACTACATGCAACAGACAACGGCTCCGCCTCAGACCACTAGACAACTTTTACGAGGACTCACTCGTCTTCCGCAAGACTAGTATGTACTTTTAGTGTATAATATGTAAAATACAATAACAATAACAATACCAACTTACGAATCCCGAGTCATGACCCAGCGCTCTCAACTGTTGGGGCCCCTATATGGGGCCGCATGTCGCCCGCTTCGAACCATGCTTGCATCGCTAAAATGAAACTGTTTAGAAATCTGGGCATTACAAATTGGAACACAATTAGTCCAATTAGTCAAGCCCAACGCACTGGTTCTGAGCATTGTGCTACCCCACCTACAAGTTTTTCCGGCAAAGCGGGGTGTTTGGGTGAAGCGCTCCACTAACTTATTGTTCATATATTGCTATGCTATGGATATAAATAGGCGCCCGCAGCCGGAGGAATCTCACCATTGGACGGAGACGCCCAGAGCCAACCCCTCAGACGCTACGCTTAATCCTACCAACTCGTTGAGCAATAATCGCCCCGATCTTTCGGACTCATATACTCAACCATTGCTCCCCACCTCTCTAAGACCATTGAATTTTCGCCATAACCCCGGCTTTCCCGACAACTCCGAAGTACCATCCGATTTTGGAGCCGTCAGTAGAATTGTTCGAAATAGGGTGAGAAGATTTACTCGTAATTCCCCCTGGTCATACAGCAAATATTTTACATATAAACTAGGACTCGGCCGTCACAAAATCATTCTCGTGATAATGGTGTTGAATATCATTGTATTATTAGTGCTTCAGGTGTTCTTCCACCGAATAGCCGATGCCTACCCATTAGTTGAAGATGAATTGGTGAACAACGGTAGTTCGCCAGTCACCATGCAATCGATTCAGGATGACTACAATCAAATCCTAACCATTGTGAATGAGCCTCTTAATGCTCAGCTCTTTCTGCAATTAGATAGCGCCGAGCTGGGAAGTTTCTTCGACTTGGGTGCCAACATTTTAGGTACCACCAAAATGCCTGAATACAACCAATTCCAACGTCAACCCTACGTTGCTAACGGTTACATTGGTGCAAGAATTCCGAACGTTGGTCAAGGTTATACCCTCGATACTGGTAATGGAACCTCGGAGACCGTTAAAGATGAACTCTTGAACGGTTGGCCGCTCTTCAACAAGAGATACGCCGGTGCTTTCATTGCTGGTTTCTACGATATCCAAAAGAACACATCTGGTACCAATTTTCCTGAACTCTTGGCTAACGGTTATGAAAGTGTTATTGCTGCTGTTCCTCAATGGACTTCATTGGGTCTCTCTGTCCTGATGAATGGTAAGAACTACAGCCTCAATCCTGACGACAACACTGATTTCGGCGACATCAAATTCTACACCCAAACCTTATCCCTTACTGATGGTATTGTTACTACCCAGTTCTTGTGGTTAGACAAGATTCATGTTAAATATTCAGTTCTTGCTCATAGAGAAGTCTTATCGCTTGGACAAGTCAGTGTGCAAATCACTAATCTCGATAACGCTGACCTTGAAATCCAAGTCGACGACAATTTAGACTTTGAAACATCCCATCGTTGTCAATTTGACAAGGTTGGTAGCGATAATAATGACATTTACATTCAATTCAACCCTCATTTCCTTCCTAATATTTTCGGAGTTATCTATTCTAAGTTAACTTCAACCCAAAAGTTTGCTTCTCAGAGCATTTCGAACAACGATACTGACATCACTCATTCCCAAGTATTCAAGGTTGCTGCTAATGACTCTGTTCTGGTTTATAA
The DNA here is from genome assembly GCA_030574335.1 of Meyerozyma elateridarum. NCBI lineage: Eukaryota > Fungi > Ascomycota > Pichiomycetes > Serinales > Debaryomycetaceae > Meyerozyma > Meyerozyma elateridarum. The sequence goes on from JAJMEU010000001.1 coordinate 963,894, forward strand.
ATCGGTTGGTGTCTTGTCTTCTGATTTGAACCCGGAAAAGTACACATCTTTCGATGCAGTTTTGACAGACGCAAAAAGTGCGGCTAACACTTTCTCAAGTGTATCAAAATCAGAATCTAGTCACAAGACTGCATGGGCTCAACTTTTAGGATCGACTTTAGCAATCACTTTACCTGATGATCTCATGGTAACTTTGGCCGCTAGAGCTTCCTTGTTCCATGTTGCTGCTAATACGAGAGCCAATGCTACTGGAGTGACAGCTGCTTTAGGTGTCAGCGGATTGTCTTCTGATTCTTACGCCGGCATGGTCTTTTGGGATGCTGATTTATGGATGCTGAATGGTATTCTTCCCTTTTTCCCAGATCATGCTAGAAGTATTGTTAACTACAGAAATTATACCCATCAACAAGCCCTTGAAAATGTCAAAAAGTTCAAACCAGACTTCCAAGGTGCTGCCTACCCATGGACCAGTGGAAGATATGGTAATTGTACTGCTACAGGCCCTTGCTTCGACTATGAATACCATATCAATCTTGATATTGCGAGAGGTGCTTGGGAATACTATTTAAGTGGTGCTGGAGATGAACTGTTCCTCGAGGAGATTGCTTTCCCTCTAATCACTGATTCTGCTTTATTCTTCTCAGATTATGTGGAGTTTAACGACACTGTTGGCAAGTACACCACACATAACTTAACTGACCCTGATGAATTCGCTAACCATGTTGATAATGGTGCTTTTACCAATGCTGGTATATCTGCCAACATGAAATGGGCTATGGCTGTCGCAAATCATCTTGGAAAGAACGTCTCTGACACCTTTTCTAAAATTAGTGGAAACATGTTGTTACCTACAGCCGACAATTCCCAAGGAGCAACTTTAGAATATACTGGCATGAACTCATCTGCTGCAATAAAACAGGCCGATGTTATTTTGTTGACTTATCCTCTTGACAATGAAATGATCTCTGATACTCAGGCCAGTACCAATATGGAGCTCTATTCCTTGAAGCAAGTTAGTTACGGTCCTGCCATGACATTTCCCATCTTTTCAATTGTTGCATCTGATGTCGCTACTAGTGGTTGTGCTTCGCTGGCTTACCTTCGTAAGTCTGTGCAGCCATTTTTGAGAGCTCCCTTTGCCCAATTCTCTGAACAAAATGATGACAATTTCTTGGTTAACGGAGGAACTCATCCTGCGTTCCCTTTTTTGACTGCTCATGGAGGGTTTGTCCAAGCATTGCTCCAAGGTCTTATGGGATTCAGATATGACTTCGACATCGTTGACTCAAAGATAGAAAGAATGATCAAGGTTGATCCTATATCGTTGCCTTGTTATCCAAATGGACTTCATATTTCTGGAGTTCAATTCATGGGCCACACTTTGGCATTCACTACCAACGAAACCGACTTTACTATCGAAGATATTACTCCAGAGACAAAGGGTTTGCAACCTATCAAGATTGACATTGGTGATAGGAATCCAAAAGCCGGTCAGGTATCAATCACTGCTGGTCAAACCGTTGTTGTACCATTATTTGTGACACCTCCATCTGTATCCGGCAGTATTTCTGAATGTGGTCAAGCCATGTTCTACAACATCACTGAAGGAGCTCTTGGAGATGTACCGATCATGATGAATGACGGTGATAACACCACTAACTGGCAGCTGATTTCTAACAGCTCGACTGCCAAGATTTTGGTAGACTTGAAGCAGACAAAGAATTTGACTGGTGGTTATATTGTATGGGGAGACAAGCCTCCTAAAACTTGGCAGTTATCAGTTTTCAACTATCAAAAGCCTCTCAATAATGCTCAATCCATCATCGGCGAAGTTGACTTCGGACTTGATGTTGACACCCCTGATATCGGTAAGGAAGAAAGATCTATTAGTCAGTCCGATGTGTTTGATGTTCTCATTAACCACGATGTCAATATTACTGCTCCTTTCAGCGAACAAGAGTTCCTTGAAGTCGAAGTTCCCTCAAGGCATAATGTTACTAACTTTGAGTTGAGCCATCAGATGGAAGTTCAATTCCTTTTGATTGAAGCTACGGGCATTCACGATACCACACCAACTGACGACACAGGTGGTGCAAAAATCTACGAAGTAGTATTGTTTGATACTTAGTATACTTCTAGTGTATATGAGATATGTATACAATAAAATTTACTACAATTTTAGCATTTATAATGTTGCTTCGGCCATACTGATAAGGCGCTTCAATCCAGGGTACCACAAACCAGTTTGCTCACTATGATTAGTAGCGAACTCAACAGTTAATTGTGTGGCAGTAGGATAGTCCTTTGCTTCCAAAGAGGAGCAGACTTGCTTCAATGCTGCCACTGAATCTCCAGTCAAAAGATCATCGTTGTTCAAGTGGTCAAACAATATGTTTAACCGTCTCTCCATGTCTTCAGCATGCTTGGCGAATCTCTCGGGAACCCTTGGCTTCACTACTTCTCTCAAGCCATCTAAAGAGGTGTAGATTTGAAGAAGATTCTCCGAAATGTGAGATCTGTCACCAGCAGGATACTTGGGTTTCGCCGGTGGCGGACTCGACACAGTGCTAGGAGGTGTGCTTCTAGCCGGTGGTTGATGAGCAATTTGAGGAGGTGGAGGTGGAACCGAACCAACACCTGCGGTGTATGGGCCGCTTGGAGGAGCAGTAGGAGCAGCACCGAAAGAGCCAACTCTTGGAGGTGGCACTATTCCAGCTACTTGGCCAACGGGTTGTTGAGCAGCTGGAGGGGGTGCATATGGGTTTTTAGGTGGTTGCGAAGGGGAAGCTCTCATCGGAGCATGATTAAGAGTTGGAGTCTGGGGTTGTGGAACTCCAGGAGGTGGAGCAGGCGGAGCGTATTGACTCTTTACAACTCCAGGAGAATTAGATGTAGCTGGAGGAGCATATGGGTTCTTAGGAGGAGCGGAAGGAGTAGCTGAAGGAGTAGCTGCAAATGGGGTTGCAGCACCCAAATCAGCAGACCCATTAGCACCATCGACAATTGCCGATCCAGCAGCAGGCGCATACTTCGAGTTCACCGCAGGTGGAGCAGCGGGTGGGGTTGAGGCCTGAGGAGCTAATGGTACAGCACTTCTTGAACTGGAGCGGCTACCTCTTGGAGGAGGAGCAGCACTTGAATTACGCTTTGGTGGAGCAAAACTAGGCTGAGGAGTCGATGGAACAGCCGATGGGGACATCGTTGCCGCAGGAGCAGCCCTACGAGATCCACCCTTTGGCTTAAAAGTATCAGGCAAGTCGTTCCATCCCTCTGTCTCCTGCTTGTAAGAGGGCTTTGGAGGACCAATAGGAGGTGGAGACAACTGAGCAACAGGTTCAGCTGTTACAGGCATGGCCGGCTTGTAAGGGTTGTTCGCCAACGGAGCCTGCTGAATGTAAGGATTACTAGTAGGAGCAGGCTTGTTGTAAATTGAGGTAGATGGAGTCGTAGGAAGAGGTGGACGATTAACAGGAGCTGCTGCTGGAGCAAATGGAGCTGCAGGTTGGACAGGGTTACTAGGTCCACTGAAAGGTACGTGTCCTGCTGGCGAGAATGGCTGCTGAACTGGGTTAGCAGGTGTGTAGGGTACCTTTGGTGCAAATGTAGGAGCACCTGGACGAACTCCTGGAACAGCAGCCTTTGAGGCTCCGCCAAAACGACTAGCAGCGGTTTTAGCACTTGTAGCCGTAGATTTGGCTAGGGCTTTCGTTATTCTTTCCTTCTCTGACTTCAACCCAGCGAAATCAGGAGGAAGAATGTCAAAGAACTTCTCAGCTAATTCGAATTGACCGTACCCAGCAACTAAATTGGCATATTCCAAAATTGCTTTGCAAATAGGATCAATTGAAGGACCTCCTAGACTGCTATTAACGTTGTTAATAGCTCTGAAAGCAGAAATCTTTTCTACGAACAGGTTGAGAGATTGGAACCTAGCGTCAAATGGAGATGAAATGTCCTTTCTGTTTGATTTCAAAAGACTCTTTTCGATGCTTGGCAAATCCTTGAGCCAAATCGAAGCGATCTTGCTCAAGTCGTTACCTGCAAGATAGCAGAGCATGGCGTTATTTCTCTTCTCAGAATCTGAGAGAGAAGTTGAATTTAAAATACGGTCACCAAGCTCAGTGATCTTAATGTTGAAGTCATTTGGATCGGTACAGAAAGCTGAGATGGAAGCAGCAACCTCCTTCCAATTAGCAATATCCGCATTAGAAACAATGTCAGTGACATTCTTCGACGAAGCATTATAAATAAGTCTAGCAACTTCATCGCCTTTTGTTTTGGAGAAAAATGCATTTTTAACCTTTTCTTTTACCTCAGAGGATGCATCCAATGCAAGAACAAGAGCAGCAGACAACTTGCCTTGAGATAAACAAGCAGCAACCGCATCCTCGATCTTATTATTCAAGAGCAAATTGATGAGCTTTTTATCGGCATCAGTCTGCTCGTCGGTCAAAATCTTAAAATTACCCTCTGGAACGTAAGTTGCTTGAACCTTAGCTGGTGCATCTCCGAGGTGGTCAAAAAAGTCGTTGTCTGCTTCTTTTTCGTTCTCTTTCTCCTTGGGCTCAATCGACTCACCTCCAGAAACTTGACCGTTTTCTTTCTCATTGACTGGTACAGCATCTCTGAATAACTTATCCTTGCCCTCTTTTGACAATTTGCTCAACAACTCCCAGTCAGCCTTGTCATTAGGTTCAACGTGCTCTTCCTCAATTCTAGTCTTGATGATATCAGCGAAATCATTATTGTTCAATGCATCAGCAAACTTAGATGAAACCGACAGTGCGGATTCACTCTTGATAAAAGGTTGCACCTTGACAACAGACTTGTTGTCACTGCCTAAAGACACCAGGACTAGCTTAGAACCGAAACCAAAAGATACACTGGAAGGTCTCAAAAGCCATTTTGGAGCCTGCTTTACATCAAAAACTGGTTGTTGGGTTTCAGTGGTAGAGATTTCGTTCCAGAACTCGTTGTCGTTAGACGATGCCTTCGGAACAATTGGTGGAGAAGTATCTTGCAATGACTGTACTACAATTTTGCCATCAAATGAAGCAGTAGCAAAGATGTCCGGAGCAGCAGGAGCAAATTGAGTTTTGAATGCCCAATTGGCAGTAGTTGGGTATTCACCGAGCTTCTCTCCCTTAATAGGGTTCCACAACATGGTAGAGTTGTCTTTACCACTAGAAATCAAGAGTTCTGGGTCTTGCTTACACCAGTCTAAGGATAAAACTCCCTTTTTGTGTCCTCTCATAACTTTTTCAGGGGCATTGGAATTCTTCAAGTCCCACGTCATTATTAAAGGATCGCTATCGTTGTCACTAGCGGTTACCAACTTTGTAGATTGAGTAGGGTGCCATGCGACACATGAAAAGTTGGCGCGTCCGGAAGACCCGTTGTAGGACAAGTGCAAGACTTCACGCTTGGATTTCAAGTCCCAAATAGATGTGTAGCCCGAGTTACCAGTTGTTGCAAAGATATGACTTACTGAATTGTTCCAGGCTACACATGAAACCTCGTCTATGGGAGTCATAGCCTTTCCGGGAAGCGTAGGTTCTGACAAGTTTTTGGTGTCCCAGATGAAAATTTGGCCATTCGATCCACCGCTGAGAAGCACATGGTCTTGAGAAGGGTTGAATTGAACGGATCTCACTGCTCCCGTGTGTGCCGACGACTTGAAGATTGACGATTTTTGCAAGTCTTTTGTCTTGATCAACGAGTCGGCGTCCCACAACTCCAAGGTACCGTTTTCAAAGGCACCAGCGAGAATACCAGAGGGCCTACCCTCGAATGGTTTAGACCATGCCAAAGCGTAGAACCGATTATCGACGGTGGCCGAGAATATAGGCTCCAGGCTGTTGGTAGCGGAAAAAATATCCCATATTTCAAGCGACGACGACGAACTGAAATTTGCATCTACGGCGCCGGCTACCGTACCACTTGCAAGCAATGGCAATGATACCTGACTCCATGCAAACGTAGAGGTTCTGGCAATCTCTTCGATCTTCATGGCCAGACACTATTAATGAAAATAAAACACTTAAACGACAAACCACGTAAACTTGATTCGGCCCGAGTAACGCAGTATAAAAAACGTCACTACAGTATGGATTGACAAACTTAGTAACAAGCTGGACAAGTTTAAGCCAATTGACTATTTGTATCCTGTATTTGCCTGCAAACTTTGCAATGGCACTTGATCAAATTCCTGGTGTCAATTCAAGTTGCAACGCCAACACTTGCTATGATATGATTTTGTCAACGTATCCTTTGTATTACTTAATAACCAATAGATCTCTTATATAAGTGGATACATGCAGGAGTATCTGGTTGGGTAAGAACGATTGGTGAAAGCCTGGGATTCTTGCAGAAAGACAATAATTATCTAGTGGGCGCTTTATTGCGTTTAATTCAACTAAATTTCCCCTATATGCACTTTTTGAATCATTTTTTCTTTTAATTTTTTTTATATTTCTTGTAGAAGATGGCGCTTCTCACTCTCGCGCACATTAGCAGACTCATCGGAAAAGTACCACCTAACTACCATTCCATTAGCATCTTTTATAATCTAAAGTCAAGACATGATATGATATGATAGAAGAAGAATTTGAACTGAATATCGAGGATTTCTCGTTACAGCCCAATGTGGCCCGAATCCTTGGATTGGACGACGAAACGGCGTCAATCCACTCTATTCGTGATTTCATCTTAGAAGTTGCCTATGGGCTTTGTCATCCCATGCGACAGCCCGCTGAAAATGATTTCCAAGTTCTAAGCGTAGATCTCTTAGCCGATGTGCTAGTTGCATTATGTTACAAAAAGGCCGTGTCACTTCCCATTTTTGATGACAGTCAAGAGTTAGAACTAGTCCACGATATTAAATTTTATCTATCCACAGAATTATATTTCATCCTTAATAGAATCCAGCATCTCCTCAAGGCCGCCAATGACATCGATATACGGTATGTTGATAATTCGGCCGAAACCTGGGAACAGAATTTGCATTTATGGTTACCGAGTGAGTCAGTTCGAGATAGCCTGATTCTTCTCCGGTTGATATACCCAATGGACTGCTTACTTATTGCGGCTCTCTATAAATTATTCACCCCCTCATCACCGGAAAAACCTTATAATCTCTCGACCAACCCATACCTATTCGACTTAATCCGCTGGTGGAAAGGCCATACCACCATCGTGTATCGAGGATTGGAAATCGATCGACGAATAGAATTTGAAAATGAAAAAAGCAATGATGATGATATTCGAGAAACTCCAGAGATCCTTTACAAAGTCATCCAGGGTTCGAGTGCTGTGAGACATGTGTTGGCGTGGATCTTAAATCAGAATTCATCGGTGGACCTAGAAATTGAAAATCTGATGGAACCTAATAATGATAACAATAGTAACGGTAATAACCTCGACCCTGAGATTGATATCAAGGGCCTGTCTCTCTCAGACTTCTTAAACCCTATGAGTCGTCACAAAGTGAATGGTGGGGCTTTACAAGTTGATATGAGATTGATCATAATTGCATTAATTTTTGTTCGTGGTAAAACGTCACTTGAACAAAAATTGGAGATCCCTGAAGGCTCAGTGCCAGAATATAAATCTCGAGCGATGGATCAAATGGATGGCTTGAGAGCCATTGGAGATCTTTTAACTGATCTCGAGTACGATGATCGCTTTGACGAAGATGTTAAGTATATGTTTGATTTGGAATATGACAGCTCCGATGCTTGGGAAGATGATGAGAAACTGGACTCTGATTATGACATAGATGACCAGCAAGGCTCTTATTCGGAACCATCGGCTGTTGTACCGTTCACTTCTGATTTTCAGCAGATTGTGGATAAATATAATCTGCTGTCACTGGATGCACAGCGAAGTATATTCTTTGGTGACGTTTCCCAGCTAGGGTTGCATCTCAAATATGCTGCGGCTGGTAGTAAGATAGAATCCGAACGGGATACCCAGTGGGCTCAAACGTTATTGAATACTATTGCATACTCTACAAGTGTCACCAAACGAGATTCAAGGTTTTATCTCTTCCCAGGTGTTGTAATTGGCTATTTTTGTTTGCCTGCTCCAGTCGAAGAGATTGAGCATTTAGCCAGCAGAAATATACTGTTCCTTCCTATTTCTCTCATATCCAACTTCGAAATGTTCGTGAAAAACAACCCGGATTTGGCATATAGTATCATCGATGAATTGATGATGCACAAATTTTCAAGAAGGTCATTACTACTCTTCTTAGCTAACGAGCAAAATTTAGGTACTGCTGTTATTAACTACATCTACGAACTTGTCGCGGGTTTAAGAGGTAAGGGGCAGGGCCCTTATAAGTTTAGTCGTGATATTGAACTGATTAATTTGACAGAAGATGAGAGGCAAGTATTTTTACACGAGTTTTTTGCTCACTGTGGTACCTACTTTTCTGCTGTCAACGGCATCAGGGATGTTAGTGGCAATAAGGTTTTCCTTCCTGAAGCTGTGGCAAAAAAGAACTTGGAATTGATATGTTTGATGGTCAATTCCTTGATTTCCAAAGGAGTTATTGAACTTGGACGCGCTACTGGTCCAGACTCTTACTATTACGAGCTTCGTGCTTTGTTGATGCAGTGGATAGGCAAAGTGAAAGAGGCTAGAATTCTTTACTTTAAAATTGCAAATTCCGTCAATGAGGATATGCCTAATGAAGATATTCCTCCTCCAGTTCAAAGCAAGATAGAGGATAATGAATCTGATTCTGAACCTATCTCAGTTGGACTTTCGAAAAAATTGATGAATCGGATTGACGCTTACGGATCAACTGGCGAACTTAATGCTCTTGTGTTTGAGTCTGAGCCTATGAAAAAAGAGATTGATGCCTACTGTGATAAGCTCCACCGGTATGTGAAGCAACTTTCAAATGTGTCTAAGGATACACTGAGTATTCCCAAACAGGTGGTGATTGAGGATATTCGGTTCTTCCTCGAAAACTTCAATCTGTTATGCAGAATTGATCACTTTGCCGAGAAAATGTTTGACGTTTTCGAAGAATGTGTGCAACAAAAGCCAGATTTTGTAGAGGCTGAATTTAGTGACGAGTTCATTGATGGAGAAGTTCAGTTCAAAGACTCAAAGCTGAAGAAGAAAAAGAAAAAGAAGAAGGGCAAGAAGGGCAAAAGGTAGTTGTATATAATGAATTGATATAACGAATCCTTGATTAATCTATATACATAAGGGATCCAAGAAGTTTGTCTCAACGTCCCCTCCAGAAATCAAAGGAGGGGAACAGAAAGAGTCAATGCTTCAGACTGAGTCAACCCCCTGCATATAAATAGGTATCCACGGAATCGAGCGGTGGATATAAAGGGAATAAGATGCTCAAGACCCCATTGACCAAAGTATTTAGATCACCAGTCATGTCCAGAGCCGCTTCTACTATCAGTTCAGTAAGTTCATATGCTAGATCGCTATTAGCTCAATACTAACTCCAGGTTCACACAAAGAACGCTCCTTCTCCAGCAGCCTCGTACTCGCAAGCCGTTAAAGTGAACGGTAAGTATACATGATTGTGAAATTTTATGCCAATTGATCAACTCGACTTTAGAGCAGAAGATTAATTGATTTAATAGATCAACTTAGAAGATTCAAGATACTAACTACAGGTTTCGTTTACGTCTCCGGACAAATTCCATACACGGCTGAAGACAAGCCATTGGGAGAAAAACCTACTATCGAAGAACAAGCCGAGCAAATTATCAAGAATGTTGCCAACGTACTTGAGGCCTCTAACTCGTCTTTGAACCACATTGTCAAGAACACCATTTTCTTGACTGACATGGAAACTCAGTTCGCTCCTTTCAACTCTGTCTACGGAAAGTACTTCAGCGAGCACAAGCCAGCTCGTTCGTGTGTTGCTGTCAAGGCTTTGCCATTGGGATGCCAAATTGAGATGGAGACTGTTGCTGTAGAGAAGGACGACTCCAGATTATAATGTAGGCGTTACTTATTCCTGCAGGTAGTATATATGAAATAAATGTTGAGCCCTAGTTTACAGCACGTGATTGAATTCGCACTGGCTCTATGCTGAAAATTTTACCTACAGTAGAGGAACATTAACTATCGTCTTCATAATGGCTCAACGTGTCACCTATAGAAGAAGAAATCCATGTATGTACTGAATACCCTACTCCGAGTTGTTGAAATTTTGAATAGCTATAGATCCATGTTTTCGAGAGAATAGGAATCCAATTGCTTCATGTCCAAGTTTTACCATTGAATAATTCGATGATTTATGAATAACGAGATTGTATCGATAAGCTGGGACTCTGGGAATATAATTTCCTGTCGAATATCCCAGTTTTGCCCCGTTATTGCTTCAGTAGAATTGACAGATCATTGTGGTCCTCACGTAACATGGATCTACAGACAACGACTCAACTTCAATTATGATTAATACTAACAAACAGACAACACCAGATCTAACAAGATCAAGGTCGTCAAGACCCCAGGTGGAAAGTTGGTTGCCCAACACGTTAAGAAACAGGCTTCCAGACCCAAGTGTGGAGACTGTGGTGATGCCTTGCAAGGTATTTCTACTTTGAGACCAAGAGAGTACGCTCAAGTCTCTAAGACCCACAAGACCGTCCAAAGAGCTTACGGTGGTTCCAGATGTGCCAACTGTGTCAAGGAGAGAGTCGTTAGAGCCTTCTTGATCGAGGAGCAAAAGATCGTCAAGAGAGTCTTGAAGGACCAACAAGAGAAGGAGAAGTCCAGTAAGAAGTAAATTGCCATACATACATAGCAGTCATAAATGAAGTAAGTTGAAAGGTGTAGGATGTAGGATGTAATTTCTTTTGTCTAGAAGTGCGCTTGTTATTTCAGCCGTAGCGAATAAGTGAAGGATGATAATAATGAGAATAGGTTAATAGATACAAACGATAAAACACATTAAACGACGAGGATATTTATCATTGTTAGCCCCCGTCATCACTGTCATGACTCATGATATCTAATCAAATGTCTTCGATTTCAAATGAGCGCAATGTTTTGCGGCCGCACTTGCGTCTTATCTATGACTGATAAGCCGTTTCTAGCAGGCAGGAAAGATATAAATAAAAACGTCACAAGAATGCCCCTTGGTCACTAACCTATTAAGATGGATTCTCTGAGGTTGACAGAGAGTCTATCGAGCATATACATCCCCCCTAAGAAGCTGGCAGAATCCAAATCCATTCCTAGATACCATCCATGCCTAATAGTGCAGGACTCACAAACCGATGTCACTAAAGTGAAACCTTGCGGATGTGCTGATTCATACTGTGTTACAAAAGCTGCTGAGTGGATACCTCGTCCTAAATAGACTACAAGTAATTTTCTAATGATATCATTTATTGTTCTTTGCATGTAGGTATTGATTTTTTGTGATTCATCCACCGGTCTAAAAGTAGAAAGATTCTTCGTCATCATGTCGAGTTTTAGAGGTTCCGTTGCTTTCAGAAAAACTGTTAAAGGCCTTTTCATCAGCAATTGGAAGCTCTTCATGTGTTTCCTGAGGAGATACGCTCGATTGGTTGGAGTGTGGTTGGTGCAACTTAACATCCTTCCACTTGACACCATCACCAATAGTAAATTGAGGATGGAATGGAACGTAAAGTGCTGATGCAAGGAAAATCATAAGGGCATCAAGGGACATAACGTATTGTTCGTGAGTGATCAAGAATCCAGTCCAACCTTGACTGAGTTCTGCCACCCTGTATGCACAACGAATGTACACGAATAATACCGATAGACTTACAACTAAAGGTACCCATCCGTAGAGCATTCCCATTCTTGCTTGCGTATACTGAGGATCATAGAATTGATCTAGTCGCTCACGATAAACTTTTCCCTGTTTGGTATTAAAGAATATTGCGCCCGCTCTGGAAAACAGAAACTTAAAATTGGGATCAGCTTTGAAATTAATCTCATATAACACATTGAACCAAAGCACAATGAAAAGAGACATCGATGCAAGCTGGAAGGCAATACCACAGATCATGATATTGGTACCCACGGAACTGAAAATATACTGTCGAACAGTAATGGCAGCAATGGCTCCACCGATTGCTTGAAGCACTAAACTAGTAACATCACATAAAACGAACACATAAGTATAATACAACGGTTTTAACTTACCATACTGTGCTCCATGAATAACTTTTAGCTGGCCTAGTAGAAAGTAGATTCCGGCCATAATAAATGCTGGCGCCATGGTCAAGCAGATAATCTGACATAAATACTTATTAGGGTCAGTATTATCGTTTGCAGCCAAGGACCGAGCGAGGTATCCAGAAAACTCGAGAATTTGTCCACAAGCCATGCATACCCCAAAGTAGATCTGTTTTCTCCGAATCAACCACACCAAGAAATAGATGAAGAGGATACCAAATAAGCCAGTTCCAATAGCATTAAGGGGTATGCTTAGCTTGTCCTTATACAAGTTTTGTTCCTCCCGTAACGATTGAAGATTTAATGTGGCGTTGAATATGGCTTGAGTAGCCATGGACATGCTGGAGGTTTCGGTGGGGTTTGCGGTAGCCAAGTACTTTTCGGCTTGAATGATGGTTAATGATGCGGCTGCCCCACGAAGCACCTGAGACACTTTGTAGAGATCTTTGGTGACAGTAGCGGTTTCTGCAACCGCAGATGCGGAAAGAACGGTAGCCCAGAGGTTGGGCTCGTTAGTGGTATCGATGGTGGAAAGAACAGTCTTGGTGGGTATTACAGATGGGGTCCACAACGGAAGTGTCCTTGAGCCCACCGATGCGGTGGTTATCTGTTCAAACCAACCCATTACCTACACAGCCGTCTCTCCTTCTATTTTAAATGCTAGTCATCGCTTAAGCCCCGTTAAATTTGTTACCGGATCAGGAAGTGATGGTGCAGGGATCTTCGGCTCATTACAAAATATGGTGTAATGGATGACCGTATGGTCGAGTGGCTTTTTAGGAATCCGGCAGAAACTCCTTGGCAACCTGTTCTCTTTTCCAGAACCGGAGAAGTAAATCTCCGTAATTCTGCATATCCTCAACGGATATCATGAGCTTAAAGTCTAAAAGTAGCAAAAATTGTAATTCGAGGTAGTTTAGCTCGTCGAGAGGTAAGCCACCTACTTTCGCATACCGTAGATTTTTGTAAAAAATGTCAGAAAAGAACTTGGATGACACCGTAATGCCCGAAATTATAAGTCGGTGAATGTTATATGAATCCATGACAAACAATTGTTCCGCTTCATGCTTGTGTTGGAGATTGTTTGCTTTTTTCGCAATGCGGTCAAAATATACGAGGAGCGACAAGAACACTTCATTGGTTACTGGGCAGTATTTAAGTACTCTTGCAAGGTATGCATGAAGACTGATACCGGGCACATTTGCACCGTGGAATGCTAAAACATTGGCCAAGTACCGGTTTTTGACCATATCATCATCATCCTGGCTGCTATCCTCGCCATTTTTCTTTCGTTCTTCCTTCAATGATTGACGCACGGCAATTGTGTTATCAAAATGGTTAGGATGAAGCTTGTCGTTGGCCTCTATGATCTTGGTTAACAAGCATGAGAGCATATGGATGAGGTCATTGACCGGATAGTCAACAATGTTAAGATGCTCTTCATCGTCAGGAAGCGATGCTAGGAATTCATGGTAGGTCATATAATGGTCAGGAACTGGCGGGTTGGGTTGGCTCAGTGGCAATGACAGCAGAGTGATAGGTCTAGGGCCTACTGGGACCTCGAGAGATGACGCTGGAAGCGAATGGGGTGCTGGAAGCGAGCCAGCCGTATGTGAGTCTGATCTCAGCATAATTGGCGTGAACATGGTCATGGGCTGGCCCTCTGGTGACATGTGATTGAGTGGATCCTGGCCATCTCTATATGCCTCTGTTGGTTCCATCGACACAGTGGTGGATGCTGGGTGCAGACTGCCCGGTTTGATGCCGGGGAACAGCAGGTATTGCGGCTGGAAGGACGACGAATGCAGATGGTTGGAGACGTAAGACAGACTCACTACATTGGGTGTGTTGTGGCTCAGGGGCATGTAGTCCAGAAACGGCTGGAAGTGGCTCGAAGAGTATTCGTATGACTGGGACGGTATAAATTTATTGTGGGATGATGATGTTGGTGATGATGATGACTCTTGGTAAGATGGGGGATTCTGATGCGATACCGTTGATGACGGCTCGTTTTGGGAAAGGAGGTTCCTGGTAAGGTTAGATATTCTCGGTGCCTCTGACATGGTGGCAATAACTGGCTAGAATCAATAATAATACAGTATATTCAAACCCCGTAAATGGAGTTAGTGGGTCCCAATAATCAATTTGTTCGACGAGCAACTCTGGATAAAAGGATGCTCAATTGATCATAAAAATTGTTCCGGAACAATTTCAGTGGCTTGAATGTCCAGGACAGTCTGGAATCACTTGCGAGCAAATTGGTCGATGGCAATCGAATTACTGGGATTTCTAATCCTAATTCCCACCTATCCTCGTACCTCCTCTGCGACCCCATGACACAAAAATCGTCGCGCGAGACCGACCGGTGGCTGGATGTATCTGGCTCTAGAAGGAGGGGAGCAGAATAGCCAAGAAAATGCCGATCAGAAAGCGGAGAGGCGAGATTGAGAGTACGAATTGGGGCACACTTGTGATAAGAACAGAGTTACGTGCCTACGTTTTTATAAATTGGCTGATTTCCTGGACTTTCCTTGGCCGAAAGATTCACGTGCCAAGACTTTCCTGTGGCTAACCAGATTTTTTACAGCCAATCTTAATGGGGTGTAGACACCCGAGCATTAAGAGGGAAACCATAATACTGGCCGGGGTGCGCAACCACTTCCGTTCCGTAATCGACCGAGGCTTCCAAGCAGGGAAGACATATTTGATTATAAGCAGCTATTGTTAAGGCGAAGCTGCTAAAATGTAGAGAATTTGGAATGTTTGAATCATATGTTTGTGTTTATCTAGATTACTAACAGAGAAGTGCTCTTAAGTCCTAGCCATTGTGTTCTAAACCGCTAAAAACGATCTTTATATCTAAAAATTAATAATACTATGGCTGTCTGAACAGATCCATGACAAGACATCCAAACATCAGATCTGGCTCTAAACTCTTCACTATGAGCAGTTAATTAGGCCATAACGAAATCAATGTCCACCGCCTCCAAAATCACCTTAGGGGCCACTGTAGCCTATGCAATAGGATCCATTATTGGTGTTACGTACTTGCAGCAAGTAGAGCGTGATGCTCTTCGTCAGGGTCCAATCAAGGATGCCATTAGACAACAGCTGAAAAAGCACGCATTAAACGAAAGAGAGCATTTAGAGCAAATCAAATTGCGAGAAGAATACGAAAAGGTCCAGCCTTTATCGAGTGAAATCATAAGAGGTGAAGAACCTGAAGAAAATTAATGCTAATGTATAAAGTCTTGTAAATAATATAAACGATAATTCTGCTACAATTGTTCGTGTTCTTGGAGACACCCGGGGTCTAGTTCGACTATGTAGTCTCCCACTAGATGTACTATGATGCACGCTTTTCTTACTATATGAACATCTCTGCCGTGTCTTGCCCCAGAAGTCTTACCAATACGGTTCGTCTTGGAGGGGGTGTTTGCTACTAAAGTGGCCGGCCAAGACGTTAGCAGAGACGGTCAATGAATTTTTCAACTATTGAAAATTTTGAACTTTAAAGGTGCGGTGCACAGATGCGGACAACTAGATATAATTCTGGCAATGGAATTGTCCATGCCTGGTATATTAAGATGATTATATAGTTTGATACCGACTTTTGTTTCTATAAATACTAACTGCTCCCGGAGTCTTCGTCCAGTATTATCGCCTGCAGACTTGCTGGCAGATTCGATCCTTTTGGCGATAATTCCACCAGGTCAACTGGTTTAGGGGTCTCTGAAACCGGGGGTGATTTGAGCGTCAGCTTCGCAGTATTGCCACTATTAGCTATTGATAAGGCCCGGGGTCTGAAAGCCCGGTTGCCATTTTTTAGGTTTGGGGTGTCCAAAAATCCGCCAACCAGTTCTTCTTGCTGTTCATCTTCCTCATAAACAGCTGTGTGAATAGAAGGCGGGTGTTGAGCAACTGACCCACGTCTGAAGCTGTTTGATCCCTGATACTCAGCAAATGCTTCATCTCGAGTAAAGGAAGAGTGTCTTCTTGGCTTGTCAACATTTTCGTTCATGCCGACTAAGATGCTTGCTGCCTCAAGAAGTTGGACCAGCTGATGCTTAGAAATAAGGAGTTTCTTAGTGACATTCCACTCGGGAGTGTGCTCCCATAAATGCTTCGCCAATGACGATATATGCTTGTATCCTTTACCGCAAGCTTCACATTTGAGCTGCTCCTTCAATCGTCCAGTTTCACCCTCGCTTATTCTTCTAACCACAAACTCACGACTAAGAGTAGGAGCTGGCTGGTTTACTGGCTGCTCATGAGGATATCCATGGTGCCCAGGAAAATTTGTATACGTTGGGTTTTGTGGGGGACTTGTTGGACCATGATGAATGGCGCCATGGCCTTCGTATTGATGGTGCATATGCTGATGCTTGATGGGAATGGTGTATGGAGAAGCTGACGAGTGTCGCCTGTTATAGTTGTATTGAGTAGTAGTCATTGGTGGCCGAAAGAGTTTTTTGGGCAGAAATCAACGGTTCGGTCACCGACTTCTCGGAATAGGTTCGGTCTTGGTGTAGAGTTCTGATGACACTTCTACTTCTGCGCAAGATGTTTCTCTTGGAATCAGGGAAAATGAAAGCTATTCGTTTGGTTATAAACGTAAATGTTTCACACCTTACACAGTTCAAAGTTTTCACACAGCTCAACTTTTTGAAATTTTTTTTTTCTTACCGCGATGCGCGGCGGCCACGATAGGCGGCGGGGCCCCCACAATTTATGCTGGCGTCCACCGCCTACGCCGGTAGATTGCTCGTAAACGCAAAACCATAAATTTTAAGTTCTCCACATTCCGTCAATAGCATATTCCAATATGATTTTTATTTGTAGATGGCATTTACTGGCTGTGTCATTCGACTAAACTGTGGTGTCTTGTGACAGCTGCGAGACATCAAGCGTATGAACCCTGAAGGTTGCAACATTAAAATTAGCAACTAATGAAACCAATAAGGTTTTAGCATAGTTGCTTGCATCTGAAACAAGTAATATAGCTTCAAAATTCTTCGCCATCTTCGACCTCAAAGCCCTCTTCTACCTTGTATAGGATGGATTGAATCTGGTCCACTATCTCCATGACTGGCTCATCCACCTGTTGACCTTTAACATTTTCACATAGTACCTCAATCTCTCGCAACTTGTTAAAGTAAAAATTACGTTCGGCTTGAAGACTCGTTACCAGAATTTTGTACTCTTTGAGTTCTTCTTCAATTGCAACAACCTCCAGTGATTTGATCACCAGATCATGTTGAGGCTGTGACCTTCGTATGCTTGAGGCCGGGTGAGTATCTGGTGTAATTCTGCCGTTAAACAGGCTGGGACTAGAGCCTATATTGGAGCCAGCCGAAACTGTTCTACGATCTACACTTCCGACGTTTCGAGTTGCTTGATTCAGCGGTACCCGAATACGGAGACTACTTCCCGGTGGCCCACTGCTGATCCTACGCCTCGCTGGAGCATCATATGGCACATTTAGGTCTTTATTATCAGTCCAAAATTTCTTCATCCATTGTAAGAGTTCCAAGTTGTCTTGGAGACGACACTTGATGAGTCGCTCTACCGCGATTGTTTTGGCAATATTATGCTTAGTGAATACCGATTGCAAAATCTTTAAATTGTGCCGATAATCGTACTCGTTGGCGGCATTAAACTTTACCTTGCTCATAGGAACTCCTCCTAAAACACTGTCGATTATCTGGCAGTAGGCGGCACCGGTTCCGCACTGTTCTACCCTGGTGTAATTGAGCCCAAACGTGTTGTTGAGCCATTGTAGAAGGTCTGTTCGAGATTCTCCGACCATTATTGCCTAGGATCAACTACCAATTTTTTTGCGTTTACGCTCCTCTTCGGGTTGTTTTGGTATGCAGCCTCGTCGCGATGGTGTAGCATCAAGATCGAACTCGCGACATTTCCCCCATACTCACGGAGACTGCGAAAATTCAATTTTGTCGTGCATGCACCGGTTTGAAAATTTTTCAACCAACCTTCACCATTTGGACTCGCATACTAACTGCTTATATTACACAACATGGACACTAAGACTCCTGTTACTTTGGCTAAGGTCATTAAAGTCTTGGGTAGAACCGGATCTAGAGGTGGTGTCACCCAAGTCAGAGTTGAGTTCTTGGAAGACACCTCCAGAACTATTGTCAGAAACGTCAAGGGCCCAGTCAGAGAGAACGATATCTTGTGCTTGATGGAGTCCGAGAGAGAGGCCAGAAGATTGCGTTAGGGTGTTTATCATGAAGTAATACACATATATTTACTGAATCTATTGTAATTGTAGGTGGTTATCTGACTTTTGAGAATTAAACCTGGTCTTGAGAAGTTCTAGCTCTCATTTGATCATCTACTTGTTTCAAGAATTGCTGCTTGATCTTTATCACATCTTCATTTTCAGGAGCACTTTCCCCAACAGCTTGCTCGTGCACTTCTGGTGATGTAGACCGCAGACACAACTCGTTTACTTGTTTTGAGACGTTATCAGTAACTTGTCTTCTGACTCTATTCATATCATCCAAATCCTGGGCAGATAACTCCTCGGACGAATTGGATGAGTGATGACTATGGTAATTGATTTCATCCATTTTGGCTAAAAATTGTTGTGTAACTTGTTTCCCCACCTCGTGTATGACATCATAATTAGGCGACGATGGGGTGAAGGTAGGCTGTGGTGCCTTGATATGCTCTTTTTGATCCTGAAGATCGTCGATTTTCTTGTTTACTTGGTCGTTAACTTCGTATGGCACCTCTAATGGGTTCTCAGTGGGTTCTAATGCATTGGCAGATTGTTTGAGTTGGCTTGCAAGCGAGTCAGATCCGTGCTTCACGTTGTTAAGATGCTTGACGTCATCTAACACTTCTTCTGCTTCCAACTTAATATTTTCAAGAGTAGTAGCGGCAGACTCGGATATGCGTTCGGTCTCAATGTCTTCAACACTGATACCCTCAATGATTTTGACTCCACTTCTATCGTATAATTCCTGATCCGAGGAAATAAAAGTTCGGTATCTCCATATTACATATTGAACCATAGATTTAAATGCCTCAGTATCATGTCTAAACAAGTTAGCCAGATCGATGTTGAGCGGAGAATCAGGTTCGGGATCATCCATAAGCATCAAAATAGCTACAACGACGTATTGTAACGTCCATGCTGGAGACCAGCTTTCTCGCTTAAGAATATCAAGGCAGATTTCTCCGGTCTCGAAGTTAATGTTGGGATGCAGAATAGGAGTTTTACGGTTGAAACGGACCGCTGGTGGGATTTGAGGATATTCAGTAGGAACAACGATGTCGAGGGTCCATTGTCCAGTATAGTAATATGGCGAATCTTCCGGTGTCGCTTTGCATATCACCGCCTGCCAGTGATACAAGTCTTCGCCCGTAGGTTCGAGGCTCACAATTTGATGGTTGGCTTCTGATGGCTTGGATTTTCGAAGCTGGGTAATTTCTTTCAAAAGTCGTTTCTGTGACATCATGAATATTGAAGTGAAGAAATGAACTAGTTGACAGTTGAGTTGTGCGGGAGATACCTATTGTTTTCTGAAACAGCAGCCAGGATAAGAATTATAAATATAGTAAAAAGAAATCAAGTAGTGATGGTTTTAGACTTTAGATAGTCATGATTTTTGCTGGAGCGTCTATGTGTAGGATAGCCGAGGACAAGCATAATGACGTAATAGTGATGCTATCGGAGATGGTCCCAACTTAGCCGGGTACGCGGCTTATTGCGGCCCATGGGGAAATGAAAGATCTCTTGCATGAAGATGAGGTGATCTACTATGAGTAGTGCAGTTTCTGGATCTTGGCGAGAATAAAACACTGCCGAATCTTCATTAATCTCCGATGACCATTTCGCAGCCTGCTACTGGCGGTGACCATTAGTGCACCCACACACCAGAGGCCTGTGAATAGTTGAGTTATATGCACACCAAGAGTTTTTCACCCGGTCTAGCGGGCCCTGACTCATAACGAATTTCCACTTCTTCACCACGAACAGCCATGATATCTGCTCGAGCATATAATTCGGCCAAATATGGTTCGGCGACCATGAAATCTGTCCGGGCCTTTTCTGCGACTCTGGCAGCCCGGGAAAAGATCCTCAACAAGTATTCTTCAATTGTCACTCAGGACAAATCTCAAGGTGCTTCTCAAGCAATGTTATACGCTACTGGATTCACCGATGAAGATTTCAACAAGGCTCAGATTGGTGTAGGCAGTGTGTGGTGGTCTGGTAACCCCTGTAATATGCATTTGATGGACTTGAACGATGCCTGTACCGCTTCAGTCAACAAGGCTGGATTAAAAGGTATGCAATTCAACTCTATTGGTGTTTCGGACGGTATCACCAACGGTACTGAGGGTATGAGGTACTCTTTGCAATCCAGAGAGATTATTGCCGATTCCTTCGAAACATTGATGATGGCTCAAATGTACGATGGTAACATTGCTATTCCCTCGTGTGACAAGAACATGCCTGGAACCCTTATGGCCATGGGAAGACACAACCGTCCTTCCATTATGGTTTACGGTGGTACCATTATGCCAGGATCGCCAACTTGTGGAGGTTCCACTATCCCCGACAAGATCGATATCATTTCTGCCTTCCAGTCTTATGGTCAATTCTTGAGTGGATCCATCAGCGACGATGAAAGAAAGGACGTGGTCAGACATGCCTGTCCTGGCCCTGGTGCTTGTGGTGGTATGTACACCGCCAACACTATGGCTTCTGCTGCTGAGGCTATGGGTATGTCGTTACCATACTCTTCTTCTGCTCCTGCCATCTCTAAGGAAAAGGCTGCTGAGTGTGACAACATTGGAGAAGCTATCAAGCACTTAATGGAGATCGACTTGAAGCCTCGCGATATCATGACCAAGAAGGCCTTCGAGAACGCAATTACTTATATTATTGCTACTGGAGGTTCTACTAATGCTGTGTTACATATGATTGCCATTGCTCACTCGGTCGACATCGAGTTGACTGTTGACGACTTCCAACGCATCTCGAACAACACTCCTTTGTTGGCTGATTTCAAACCTTCTGGAAAGTATGTGATGGCTGACCTTCAACAATACGGTGGCACTCCCGCTGTGATGAAGTTGTTGCTCGAGGAGGGCTTGCTTGACGGTGACCAATATACCGTGACTGGTAAGACCATCAAGGAGAACATGGCTGGCGTGAAAGGTCTTCCTGCTGGGCAAGACATTGTCAGACCATTGTCTAACCCATTGAAGCCAAATGGTCACTTACAAATTCTTAAGGGTTCCTTGGCTCCTGGAAGTGCTGTTGGTAAGATCACTGGTAAGGAGGGAACTTACTTCAAGGGTAAGGCTAGAGTCTACGACAACGAAGAACTCTTCATCAAGTCTCTTGAAAAGGGTGAGATTAAGAAGGGCGAGAAGACCGTTTGTGTCATCCGTTATGAGGGTCCTAAGGGTGGACCAGGTATGCCTGAAATGTTGAAGCCATCTTCTGCATTGATGGGTTACGGATTGGGTCAAGATGTTGCCTTATTGACTGACGGAAGATTCTCCGGAGGATCTCACGGTTTCTTGATTGGCCACATCGTTCCTGAAGCTGCCGTTGGTGGCCCAATTGCTTTGGTACACGATGGCGATGAAATCGTTATCGATGCTGAAAACAACAAGATCGACTTGCTTGTATCTGAAGATATTTTGGCTGAGAGAAAGAAGCAATGGAGCCCTCCATTACCAAGATACAACAGAGGTACATTGTTCAAATACGCCAAATTGGTAAGCGATGCTTCCACTGGTTGTGTTACCGATCACGACCAAATCAATTAGATCTACAATTCGAACTACTAAACGTTCATATCAACTTTGACTGATCGCTACATGAATAGCGAGTCATTGGAGTATCTCTAATCTGCATATAGTATCCATGAATGGATCATTTCAGTTCCACATTGTCTCGTAGGTAATCTAACATGAACTCTTTATCTTGACGAAGATCAGGGTAGATAAGATTCTTGTCAATGTAGAAAAATGGCACCTTAAGGCCATGAAGTAATTCCTCATTCTCGTATACTAACTGCTTCATTTTGAATGCTACCTTTTCGTCTAATTGTCTTAATTGAGTTTCTGTTTGTTCTCTCAATTTCAATATTTTGTTGTCAGTGATACTTGAAAGCACACTCGGTGTCTTTTCTCTTAAGATTAAAGCTTTTTGTTCATTAAATCTCAGTTTTATGGCTTCTCGTTGGTCTCTACTTTCGTCTTGGAATCGTTTATGCTTAGTGACAAGCTCAGCTATTGCTCTTCGCTTGATATTGTCAGATATAATTTCTTCTTGGATATACTTCTTTGCATGATGTCTGTTAGTTATGCGGTATGGATCTAATTTAGGGGCAATTGATTCCTTTGAAAGTGCTTGACCTTTCTCTGCAACTTTGTTAAGTAGGGAATAAAGCTTATGGTCATAGTACTGTTTCTTCGATGCTAGTTGAAGATACTCATCTTTATAGTCATTTTTGATATTTTCAATTATCCAGTCTTCTTCAACGTTCAAAGCATATTTGTATTTCGTATCAGAGCTCAGCCTAAGTAGATTAATATACTTGTGTATAGAAGTTTGAACAAGATTGTCATCCATCAAGAATCAAATAAATCAAAATCGCATTTTTCAAAATTTAAGCATTTTGAAGTATTTTTACCGCATACTAAGTATATGTCTAGATTGATAAATCATTATATTTTATAGGTATGTAGCTTTAATCTATACCGAATCTATTACTTACTTCATCCTCACCGTATAATCTTCACCCGATTGCGTAATGTAACGTACCCATGGGTATGATTGGTATTGTAATTTGGGCTCATTAATTCTCAAATACCTAACTTGAATACCACTGGTGGTGAAATATGGTATGGAGAACTTAACCTTAATAGGACGTTTCAGTGAGATGAGTTCTTCAGGGTCCACCACGGCGGGCAATCCCAATTCTGCCCTCATGTGAAACTGTTTTCCTCCGGGGAAGGTACGAAGCTTCCAAATTATGCATGATTTTTCGGGGTACCATTTAACTGAGCCGTATTCTGGAGCAAATTTGGGGGTATCGGCGTCTTCAGGAATAGGAATGATGATTTCCACGTTGTTTGCAGTGGACTTTTTCTTGATTTGAGCTCTTGCGGAACACAATATTTCTATTCTCGAATGCTTATGCACTTTAGTTTTACAGTTGATCAATATGAGGGGTTTCATTAAGAATTGGGCCAGGGAAAGTCGATATGACATCAAAGTGAACTGACCGTCAGGAGGAATAAAGGTAATGATACGTTCATTCTCAAACTTAGACAAACGAACACACTGATGGAACTTAATATCCTCCATCTCAATGCCTTTGCTGTTAGTGGACGCACCGCCTTCTTCTGATGATGAAGACGAAAAGATACCCTTGTCGTTCAAGCCCAACCGCAAGTCTGGCATTCCACTAAGATGTGATTTGATATTTATGTCACCCAAGATCTCACTATTGAGCACTTGTCCGTTGGCATTGATTAACATATTGATGGACTCAACCACATCCAAAAATGCTTCGTTTTTCTTGTAGAAAATGCCATCTTTTCTCCACGACACAGCATTTGTGACGGCATTAGGAGGCTGCACCATACGAGGGGTGGATCTGATCAACTTATAGTAATCTTGAGTGATGTACTCCTTAAGGATCTTGGTGTCAGTGGTCTGGGGCACTCCGAAATCCATGATCTCATCCAACAACTCGTAGATGATGACAAAGTTGTCTCTAATTGATTCCTCTTCCAAACTCTTGAAATATTGAGTCAACACCTCTATGATCTTCAGAAGAAACACAATCATGGTCATGACGTTTTCGTTCTTTCTCGTGAGAGCACATATGTATAAATTGTTATGGTTGATGTAAACGTAGTTGATACCGTTGCTATTTATGAACGGCCGGTAGTTCGATTCATCTTCGTTATCCAATTCTAACAATAGCAATGGAAAGTTGTCGATGGCATTAGCGGGAATGTCCCCCTTATAGTCCCGCGATAAAAGGGACTTACCCTTGATGTCTAAGAAATGAACCTGGGAAGCCATGCCTCACTGTACTCTGTCGAGAGATGGAAATATCAGGCTGGATTTACCCGGACAAATAACCCACTGGATCAAAATACATCACAACACCCACAGTTAAGACAAGTTATGCTTGTCAAAGTCTGATTTGACCTGAAAAGGCAGTCGGTTGGGCTGTTAAAAGAATGGCTTGCTTAATTCCTTTCATACCGAATGATATCCCTTCTCTACGACTATATTTTTTAGGTGTCAGTGCCTCTTACAAGACGAGCTATCGTGGCCTGCATATGAACGCGAAATTTGTTGACAAACTTTTGTTAGTAGCGCGTAAGTTGCATTGTAAATATGAAAAATGCGGAGATCAGAGGCTTTTCGATGCAGAGAACATGCAATGATTTGTGGGGATATCGAAGAAAATTATGAAAAATTGAAACTTAAAGCCAGCTATAGCAATTATATGTGAAACTAACGTACTAATAAAACAACGAACTACACTTTTATATTCTCGAAAACTCTTTTTCTTGCCTCTACTAGCGTCTCTTCGTCATCCTAAGCGTGCGGCGCATTCTATCTACTCTCTCCAGACCGTAAGGCCCCAAGAATAGGGGAAAACAGGTTTTAGCTTAGTCGCTTGAATCAGCACTAGGCCGACCATCCGATAGTACAAGGATATACCATACACTCATTTCCGAGCTTATCTCCACCGTCAAACCACATTTCATACCCATGTGGTGAAACACTATATTCCTGCACATAACTATCACAATATATAAATAGCGTCAATAGCCCGGTGAAACGGCTAAACAGTGAGAAGGTATAAAAGTTGTGTTTTCAGCATTACTTTACTGCAGTCGCTTCATAAAAACTTTTTACTGTGATACTTTCATTACTGTCTTGCCAGTTAAAGCAGGTTAGACTCGAACTTGTCTGAAAACTGATCCCCCATAATCGGGCAACTTTCCATCCATTCGCTTGAAATTTTATTTTTGTTTTTGATTGTGACCCCTGGCGTTTTATTATGCAATTCTCGGTCCTTCTTTATACCCTCTTATCAGCGCTCGTATGTGCTGCTGTGAGTCCAGTCGAAGTTAAAGGCAATGCTTTCTTCGTTGATGGTGATCGTTTCTACATGAGAGGTATTGACTACCAACCCGGTGGATCATCCACTTTGACCGACCCTTTGGCCGACGCCGACACTTGTGAGCGTGATATCAAGTACTTCAAGGAATTAGGACTCAACACCGTCAGAGTTTACTCTATTGACAATACTGCCAACCACGACAAGTGCATGGAGATGTTAGCCGATGCCGGAATTTATGTTATTGTAGACACTAACCTTCCATATGCCAGTATTGTAAGAAACAGCGGAGCTAACTGTTCTTACAACACCATGTACTTGAACGAGGTTCTTGCCAGTGTCTTAACTATGTCTGTGTACAACAACACTTTGGGTTACTTCGCTGGTAATGAGGTTATCAATGATGACCCAAGTACCGCTGCTGCTCCTTACGTGAAGGCCACCGTTAGAGATATGAAGACCTTCATGAAAAACAGAGGTATCAGACAAATTCCTGTTGGTTACTCGGCTGCTGATGTCGATGACAACAGATTACAGACTGCCATGTACTTCAACTGTGGTGACGATGAATTGTCCCGTGTTGATATGTTCGGTTTCAACGACTATGCTTGGTGCGGACACTCGTCGATGCAAACTTCGGACTACGACACTGAACTTAAGGTGTTTGCCAACTACTCTATTCCTCTTTTCTTCTCTGAGTTTGGATGTAATGCTGTCAGGCCAAGACCTTTCACTGAAGTAGAGGCGATTTACTCCGACGAGATGACTAAAGTATTCTCCGGAGGATTGGTTTACGAGTACTCTGAAGAGGATAACAACTACGGTTTGGTCAAGATTGGAAGCGACAACAAGACTATCACCACCAACCAAGACTTTGACAACTTGAAATCTCAATTTCAGAAGACTAAGAACCCAACTGGTGACGGTGACTTCCAAAGCAGCTTGTCCCACAGTGACTGCCCAAGCAACTCCAAATCCTGGAAGGCTAGCAACAATATTCCAAGCACTCCTAAGGGAGCCTTGAAGTATGTTAAGGGTTTGGCAGAGCCAAAGGGTAACGGTTTCAAGGCCTCTACCCAATGGGCTTGTGTTGCCGGCGGTAACAACGACGATGACTCTGGAAAGTATACCAAGACTCTTGGTCCATCTCCCACCGACAGTGCTGCTCCTGAAGATAACGAATCAAACTCTTCATCCACGTCTTCTTCTACTTCTAAGTCAAAGTCGAAGTCTTCTTCCAAGAAGGGCGAAGGTGTTTCTACTTCTGTTCCTGGTTTCTTAGTTTCAATTGCCATGTTCGCTGGCACTTTCCTTATTTAGAACGTATGTACATATGTAGCTAATATTGTGATACCCCTATACTTCAGTTCTATACTTTTTGCTTGATTCCATGCATCAATTCCTCCTTGTTAATCAAGTGACCAAGACTATCGATTTCCTCCAACAACTTGTCAACGTCGTAGCACCAATCATTAAGAAGACTGTTAATATTGTCTTGAGCTTCACTCTTGTTGCCCTTCTCAAACTTGACTATGCCCTCTGGACGGTTAATCTTGGCAGAAATCATGCCCTTGTTGACCAATTCGGAAATATATGACTCCAGTTCAGATTTAGATAATTGTAACAAGTAAGCAAGACGGTCGAGTTTAACTAACAGGTAGTACTTGTTGATAACTCTCAAATTGTGTTCCACAACCCTCTTCTGGAGGTTGGAAAAGTTGGTTTCGTTGGCAAAAATGGTACTCTTGTTGAAGTATTCTTGTTTGTATGACTCTTCAATATGAGGCCAGTGGATAAGTTCATCAGCAGTGAATATCTCAAGCAATTGAAAGATCTTGGCACCGACATTCTTCTTGAATATAGGGTTCAGCTTGACCTTCAAGATCAAGTCCAGTTGATAATTGTCGTATGGTGATAATATGATGTAGTAAATCACCGACACCAACAACTCTTGGTATTGAGGCTTGTCGTCTTTGATCAAAGGAATCTCAATCAACAAGAGGTTGTTCTTAACAATGGTGATATAGTCATTCTCATGGACGGCAATCTCATTTAAGTACTTCAAGTAAGTTGCTTTATATTGGTCAGCCTCGTCGAAATTCTTCAACGACTTAAGGAGAATCTTTCTACTCAAGATCTTAGCTTGAGCAAAGTCACCCTTCTTCAATGTCAATCTAATTTGTTCAAGGATATAATCGATCTTGGTAGCGAATTCCATCAATGAGTAGGTTTCCACCTGAAGGTCACATAAAATCTCGGTAGCTTTATCCAAGTCGTTGTACTTGTTTAAGTAGATTTCGGACAATTTCCTGGACACAATAGCTCTCTCCAATTCTACGAAAATCTTCTTATCACATACAGTTCTAATGGTTTCGATAATCTTCACCTTGGTTTCCAATTGCTTTTCATCATCGTCCGACAATGAGTCTAATTTGTCGATGGTGGCTTTGATGAACTCTTGAATTGACGATTTAAGCTGGCCATGCTTCTTGGATAATGTAGTGATCAACTCATCAAGGTAGTCCCAGTCACCGTTGTTGGCCAATGTTTCTACAATCTTTACCAAGACTCGCTTGGATGAAGCTACATCAGAGGATTGTCTGGTTTGTTTCTCTAAGACCAAATATTTATCCACCGCGGCTTTGTAGTCGGTTAATTTCTCAATAATAGGAAACTGCTCGTCCAAAGTGGCCGAGTAGTCCTTTTCGGCTTTCAAAGGATCTTCTCTGGACATTGTAATGGGTGGTTGTGGCGGAGGAACCTTGAGGGGTGGCGACGATTATGGTAGATTTAATGAAGTTGCGAACAAAAAATGTCGCGACCTTCACGACACTTGCAGCCGTTAGGAGGTTGAATCAATTGACACTACCATTTTCAAACTGAAGGAGGCTAACATGCAGCATTGATGATATCACTGTCACCCAAAGGCTTCTAGTACGGGCTCGGTAGTTTATTTCATGTCTTGCTTCAAATGACTAATTTAAGATATTTATTGTAGATGACTCATGGAGCGATATTTAAGCTTCGTAGAATGTTATAACCGTTAACGATATGGTACCATTTGGACACAAGTTCCAGGATGAACACTTCTCCAAAATAGATAAAAATGTCAAGACTGTCAATGCTGGGGCTCTCGGTATAGTTCCAGACGTTGTGTTTGACAAGTTCGTCGACTCCATTCTGAGCCAGGAATTATTTACTGATAGATTTGTCCGGTATGATCAGAGAAACGAGTATATCGATGGCTTAAAGGCCGTGGCAGATATAGTAGATTGTGACTACACTTCATTGATTCTTACCAATAATGCCACGGTTGGGGTCAATACTATTTTGCGATCTTACCCATTTGAGAAGGGTGATACTGTGGTATACACCTCTATAACCTACAAAGCTTGTGCCAACACGGTAAAGTATTTGAAAGATCGAGGGATTGTCAATGAAATTGTGGTTGATTTGAACTTGCCTATGACTGAAGATGAGGTAGTTGCGAAATTTGCAGCCGTCTTCGAGCAGAACAATGTAAAGATGTGTCTTTTTGACACCGTCACTTCTCTTCCATCTATTCGAATGCCATTTGAAAGATTGGTAGCATTATGTCGAAAACATAATGTTCTTTCTCTTGTTGACGCTGCCCACGGAATTGGCCTCTTGGAGTTTTCGCTTAGAAAACTTGACCCCGACTTTTTTGTTAGCAATTTACATAAATGGCTTTTTGTTCCACGAGGATGTGCAATGGTTTATGTGAAAGAGAAGCACCATGCTAACGTCCATTCTTCTCCTATATCTCATGTCTATATAAGCTCGAGAGCTGTTTTGGCAAAAAATCTTGCACGAATGAGACTAATTAACAGTTTCCAATTTGTCGGTTCCGACAACAAAGCCGCTATTTCCACAATTCCAATTGCAATTAAGTTCAGGAAAGAAGCTTGTGGAGGTGAAGCTGCTATTATAGACTATTGTAATCGTTTAAGTGATGAAGCTGCTAAGGCTATAACTACAATCGTTTGGAAGGACCAGCCAATCCTCAAATTAGAAGGCTCTCCGAACACGGCAATTTTTAATATCGAGGTTCCCATTGCCAAATATTTACCAGAAGACTTTAAGCCTGCAGATTTGGCTCAATGCCTCTTATACTTAGAAAGAGAACTATGTTTTAAGCACAATACTTTTGTTCCACTTTTTGCTTATAATGGCAAGGCCTACGCCAGGTTCTCATGTCAAATCATCAATGAGTTGGACGACTTTATTTATGCCGCTACCAAAGCAGACGAAGAAATAAAACACTTCTTCGCTAGTGGCGGGTATAAGAGGATGCAAGGGATGGAGGTAAGTGGTGCTGTCTTCCTAGCGGTTGAAGACGATTCTAGTTAATTGATTTTTTTAAAATAATGTTACATTCTCTTGTTTGAATATGTAATTAATCTATACTCTGCAATTGGAAATCTCAAACACAAGAATGTCAGTTGCGCCAATCTTCTTCAACTCATCCATAATGTCACCAATCTTTTTACGAGACACCATTGCAGATACGGCGACCCAGTCCTCGTCTTCGGTGCTCTTCTTTTCTAATGCTGAGACAGTAGCAGATCTTCTACCTGGAGTCACTTCCAAGACTTGCTTCAAGATAGATCTTGGGGCATTGTAGTTACACAACACATAGCTTTGCGCAGCCATGATACCTTCGAATCTCTGGTGGATCTTTTGTACTAATTCTGGGTGCTTAGGGTGCTTTGACGATATTAAGTGAGCAGAAGTCTCCAACACAGTCTCAATGGCTTTCAAACCAGCAGCCTTCATAGTTTCACCACTTTCCACCAAGTCTACAATGGCATCAGCCACTCCCAATGCACAGGATGCCTCCACAGATCCACCCACGTACTTGATTTTGGTGGTAACCTCAGCCGCACTACTGACTTTTTCTAACTTTTGGAAGTAATCGGTGGAAAGCTTAGTAAAAGAACTGACAATCTTCTTACCCACCAATTGGTCGGCAGAAGTATACTCTCCGTCGGCAGGAACCTGGATTTGCAATTTGCAAGCACCGAACTCCAAATCTAATAAATCTTCAGTAGCGTCAAGCATGTTGGCCTCTTCAATCTGATCAACTCCAGTAATACCCAAATCACAATTACCTTCGCCGACGAAAATAGGAATATCGGCGGCCGGAAGAAAGATCAATGCTACGGGAAGGTTGGTGGAAAGAGCAATATCGAGTCTATTACTTCTTCTGAATTTTATATCGGCACCTTTCAAAAGGTCGCAACATTTTTCATATAGTCTTCCCTCTGAGTTAATAAGATGATCGTACTAAGCAAGGTCAAAAGTCAAGGTTACATACTCTTGGGAACTGCAAACAACAATCTGTCTGGCAAGTGATTGACTAAATCCATTATTGATTGCACTTAATGTAGAGTCTACTTATCTATGCTGAACTTTTATGAGTCAATCGGATCACGTGTGGTGGTCGCAACTTCATTACTACCAGATGCAGTCCCTAAAGGCCAACCAACAAGTATGTTCATTAAAAATAAATATGCATTCTATTTCCACGCCTCTTCGTCTTCTGAAGTTACAGTATCATCTTCATCATCAGCACCCATGTCGCTTCGACCGCTGTCGCTGACCTCTTCGTCGTAGCCTTCGGCCTCGGTTGCAAGAACTGATTTTTCAGGCACAGTCAGACCCGAATTATTTTCACCTAAATGGCTGCGTTTGTATCCGTTTCCGCGCCCGTACCAGTACGTGTTGAAACTCCAGTTTAACAATACTTTGGCCATGTCGTATGGACGGAATGCCGGCCAGAGTTTGTCACTAAACACAACGGTACATTCAGGCGACACACACTGCCACAAGAGGAAGTCAGAAAGACGATAGGTGCCGGATGTTCGTAAGAGGAGATCCAACGGCGGAGAATTACCCGTATATAAAAATTTGTCAAGGGTTTGTTCGGTAAGTTCCTGATCAGGGTCGATCAATGATTCTGCCACAGTCGTTCTTATCAGTCTCGTCATTTCGTCCCGAGAGGTGTATGGGAAGCACATATTGAGCACGGCTCGATTATTGTTCTTGGTCATTTCCTCTGTTTCATGAATAATTTGTTGGATATCCTGGGGGAGCATCAGCCTATTGCCAATCACTTGGAGCCTTACGCCGTATTTTTCACACAAATCGCCGTGCTGTCTGATTTGGATTAAGCGCAACTTGGCCATGTCCATAAGCGACTCAATCTCGTATGCCAGACGCTTAAAGTTCTCAATCGAAAAGGCATACACCGTGGCATACTCGACACCAGCCTCAAACAAAAGTTCAAGAACACTGGCCATAGTCTCAAACCCTCGGTTGTGGCCTTCTCGTATTTCCATCTTGTGACTCCGAGCGTATCTTCGGTTACCATCCATAATGATTCCTACATGCCGAGGTACGGGTCCGGTCTGGATGATCTTGCCAAACACTTTTTTGCCCGCGGTTAGTAGCTGGTCATACCCGGGGAACGTGGTGAGACCTTCAAACATCGTGTTCCATCTACCGGTCGCAGGATTTCTTTCAATTGGAAACTGGGTAGGTGGACGCCAGGACTGCATAAAGACACACGGCCACCTTCCATACGTCAATCACGAAAACCATTAGATACGTATAATTATAAAGCCATGGTCTATTAATAGCATCACAATTGTGAATTACTTTACATACTTCCACCACTTCCTTGCCACCGCCATTTGTAAGCTTTATTATCAATGTGCCATTTCTGACTGTCTGCAGTCCATCTCATCGCTGATTAGAAATATTATAAGCAGCGATAATTTTCCAATCGCTATCCAAATTCGATATGTCTGAACCCCAAGATAACCAGGAATATACCGAGGAAGAAGAATACGTGGACATCAACGAGGTTGAAGAGGAAGTCGCTGATGATGGTTCACGTCCAGCAGATGAAGATGATGACATGGATGAGGACGTCGATAATGGCGATGAGGAAGCCATTGAAATCGACATGTCAAACAACGCCTGGGCTTATTTTGACCAACATAAAGACTCCATTTTCACCGTTTTCAAGCATCCATCATTGCCTATGGTAGTTACTGGAGGCGGTGACAATACTGCTTTCATGTGGACCACTCATTCACAACCACCAAGATTTGTTGGTGAGCTTCAAGGCCACAAAGAGTCGGTTATTGCCGGAGCATTTACTTTTGACGGCAAATATGTCATTACTGGAGACATGAATGGATTTATCCAAATACATAAATCACAAAAGGGGGGCCAAAAGTGGGTTAAGGCATCAGAATTAGAGGAGGTTGAAGAGGTCTTATGGATCCAAGCTCATCCCTCCCTTCCTATATTTGCATTCGGTGCCAATGATGGCTCAGTCTGGTGTTACCAAATAGACCAGCTGTCTGGACTGGTAGAACAATTGTTCTCTGGATTTTCACATACATTGGAATGTAATAACGGAGTTTTCCTTGTAACTGCTGATCCGGAAAACGATGTTCAGTTAGTCACCATTGCTGAAGACGGTACGATAGTTAACTGGAACTGTTTCACTGGTGCTGTAAACTACAAGCTCCTGCCAGACTCCGATTTCAAGAACGTCGAGAGTCCGTTTGTCTCTATTAAAGCACATAAAAACGTCATCGCTGTTGGAGGTCGTGATGGACAATTGGTAATTATAAATAATGATTCAGGAAAGGTGGTACACGCAGTCAAGGTGCTTGAGAATGCCGACGACGAGTATGAACTCTCTTTAGAAGCCCTTGCATGGTGTAACACTCCTCTGATAAATCTTCTTGCTGTGGGATTGGTATCAGGAGACGTCATTTTGTTTGACACTTTGCAATGGAGAGTCAGAAGGTCATTAAAGGTTGAGGATGCAATTACAAAATTAGAGTTCATCAACGACACTCCTTTCTTGGTGGGGTCAAGCATGAACGGAAAGATTTACAAATGGGATGCTCGTACTGGTGCCGAGGTCTACGTAGGTGTTGGACACAATATGGGAGTTCTTGACTTCACCATTGTAGAAGACGGCAATAAGTTCATTACCGCGGGAGACGAGGGTGTGTCCTTATTGTTTGTGCCTACAGCATAATTGTATTTTAGAGAGAATAGAATCCACTACGGAATAGATAACCTAAAACTACTAACCATGTACAATATTCATCGCTATGCTGCTTGATACGTTGCCTGCAGTCTCCTCTTCAGCTGCGCGTTTAAATCTAAACGCGTTTGAGATGCGAAATTCATCAAATCAGACATACTTTTAATATGACTGTTTCCCAAGAGTCCACACCGCCAGCTAGTGCGTCGGAGACAAGCCATGGTCGAGTCTCTTCAGCGGATATGCTTTATTTTTATCAAAGAATTCTTCCATTT
Source organism: Meyerozyma elateridarum (assembly GCA_030574335.1). Lineage (NCBI taxonomy): Eukaryota > Fungi > Ascomycota > Pichiomycetes > Serinales > Debaryomycetaceae > Meyerozyma > Meyerozyma elateridarum. Next base: position 997,601 of record JAJMEU010000001.1, read on the forward strand.
CGACTGGTTTTCCAGTGGTTGAATCACTCTCCAAAGCCCACCAAAGACTTCACGATGAGAGAGTTCGCGTATGAATATCGCACAGGTGCGTATCAACGTTACAATTCTTTCTCCAATCTTGAAGAGTTTAAGAAGTCAGTTATTCTGGCTAATCCTACCCGTTTTGAAGTTGGTGCCATTTATTCCGTTAATCCAAAAGAACGTAAATCAGTTCCTAAACTGGCCATGAAACCTCTCAGTAAAGAATTAGTATTCGATATCGATTTGACTGATTATGATGAAATTAGAACATGTTGTTCAGGCACTGACATATGTACCAAGTGCTGGAAATTTATTCAGGTGGCTATTAAGATCATCGATGCTGCTTTGCGTGAAGACTTTGGGTTTCAACACTTAATATGGGTATTTTCTGGTAGACGTGGTGCCCATTGCTGGGTTAGTGATGCAAGAGCCAGGAATCTCGATGAACAAATTCGTAAATCAATTGTAGAGTACTTGGACGTTTTAGGTGCCAAGCTGGCTAAACTGGGTAAGAACCAATTGAGTTTAAAACGTCCTTTCCACCCTCATATAGAACGATCGTTCGAGTTCATCAAGAACGAATTTATCAATATTATTCTTGTTGAACAAGACCCTTGGCTTACTACGCCGAGTGATGAACCTGATTCCAAAGCCAGAGGCCAGGTAGAAGTACTTCTCTCGTTTATCACTGAAAAAGCTCTCCAAGAAGAGTTGCGAAAAAAATGGTTGAACCCTTCGTCAGTGTCTACATCTACCTCAAAGTGGGAAGATATCTCCACGTTCGCTAGAAAAGTACTCAAGCATCAAAACCAAGTCAATGCTCTTAACGAAGCCAAGAAGGAAATAATATTATACTACATGTATCCGCGGTTGGATATCGAAGTGTCTAAACAATTAATCCATTTGCTTAAGTCACCATTCTGTGTTCATCCGAGCACTGGAAACATCTGTGTACCATTTGATCCTCATCATAATATTTCTGGTAATCCTGAGGATGACGAGTACGGTTTTAATCCAATGAGAGCTCCTAATCTTCGACAGATCCAAAATGAGATCGAAAATTGGGATTCTTCAAACAAGGATAATGAACCAACTGACGACCAAGAGACAACCATCGACTCAAAGGGCTCGGACTATGAGAAAACGAGCTTGAAACCATACATAGAATATTTCCAGAAGTTCGTTAACAACTTGGTAAAAGACGAACTTAAAGATTCTGGAAAGAGAAGTAACGAAGATCCTTTACAATTTTAGCATCTATAATAAATAACCTATCAAAATCTATCGACCAAAACTTACTGTTTAAGTAATTGGACATTCTGTAGGGGCAACAAGGCTTTTGTCTTTATTGTTTTTGATGTCCTCTAAGGAACCACTGCTGTTCCTTATGACAATTGAGTGTTCTTCAGTAACAGTAGTACTTGAAGAAGATTTATTTGCACCCTCAGGTGAGGGACTTTTGGCCGTTGAGGGATCATCAACATGATACCACTCAAGATATTCAAGAGCTTCATTATACTTGACATAGCCAGCAGTCAAATATATGTCTCCATAGTTAAGAAAAGGGTAGTGCCACTTTGGTACGTAGATGATAGTCGGATTGGTATCTTCAGTTGCCTTTTCGTCCAATATAATTGTCAATGCAAATCTAGCTGCTCTTAGCTCAAACTCTGCGACCTTAACTGTACCGCTAGTAGCAACAACGAATGGGCGAATGACAGCACTGACAGCACGTACTCCATCCGGCGAAGGATAACAACGGCGAGTATGTTTCTTCTGAACATTCTCTGAGCTGTAAGATATGATACTCGATGAATTTGTCGATTGGGCATCATTAAACTCAAAGTTGGAATCTTCATCATCCAATGGCCCACTCGTGGAATTCTCATACTCTTCAGACTTCTCTACTTGTTCATTTAAATTGAACTTCTGAAGTTTCACTCTTAAGGAAGAAACATAATCTTGTTTGAAATTAAGAATTGCCTTCTTCAAGTTTGCATGCCTAGTAGCTACCCTGTTGGCAACAATTGATGACCGACGCAGAGTTGAAGCACTGCTTGGATCCTCCATCAAAGCAAAATCGAGGTTTCTGTCTTCAGGAGACCAGAATGAAAAGTCCTCATTGTTCCACCTGTCTCCCCACTTATGACTGTTTACGTTAGTGTAGCACCACCAAGTATGGTGAATGTTAGCACCTTCTAATGCATAACTCAAAGCATCAAGAGCACTAGTCTGGGAGTAGTACCTACCATCTTCGTAAGCCCTCTTTCCATCCATGTCAAATGGCATGCCGGTTTCCGACATTAAGACGGGGATGTTGCCCAATCTCGTTATACATTCTTGTTTTATTTCCAAGAACTGTTTTTTAATACAGTTTCGAATCGCCCGTTCTCCGAAAACAATTCCTAAGACGGGATTGAAATACCTTCCTCGCATAATTCCTAATGTATCGACATTGAAGTTTGTATTCCAAGTCTTAAACATGAGGGACATACCGTCGTAGTAGTGAGGACAATAAACCGTTTTAGAGTCGATGATTTGGCGTTTGTCATTGATGATATTAGGTGGAAGCTCTAGAACAGGAGGCTGTATGAATACGAAAACATCAGGTGTGATATCACGGATAACTTTCTTGAATCGCATGTAAAAGCTGACAAAATTATGGTTGGTGAAAAACTCTATGTCAACTGTCTTTGGAGGTTCATCCTCATGCAAATCGTATTCATGCTTAGTAGAGAATTGATTGAAGAAGTTTGGCTTTTCTAATTCACACTTGTAATACGAAAGATCGAGCCGGTCTTGAGGAGTCATGTCAACAAGTTCATCAATTTTGATGCTCTTGTCCCATTTCCAAATATTTGCCTGAGCAAATATGCATTCTCCCATCGTCCAACTCTTTTCTCTGGTCCATCCATACCTTCTGTCTACGACAGCTGCTTCCTCTGGCGAGAGCCAAGCAGTCGCTCCCTCAGGATCAATGATTTTGCTTCCTGATTTTTGGGGACCAGTAATTGCAATCTTGTAAACATCAACTTCGCAAGCGAAACCCATTCCCAACTTTAAAGACTGATATACGGTTGGGGTAGTTCCTACACGAAGTTGCTGTTTTCCTGGAATATGTTTGAGGTGATCATGGCCCATTAGACCACAATTTGGTTCGTTCATCAGCTCAAAGCCAAGAATACATCCATTTTTGAAGAGATGAGGAAGCTTCTGTGATAACTTTTTCCAGAAATATGCAATAGCATCAAAATAATGTGATTGGAGATACTCTTGGACATTTACGCCGTTAATTTTTAAATTAGGAAAGTAAGTGCTTCCGGAAAAGAAAAGAGTAAACATTACCATAGATGCTAATCTTTTGTAGTTAGAAGGCCATAGCATTTTTGGATAATCTTCGGCATCATCAGAATGGAATTGAGGGTTATTATGCAAAATAGCCGCCTCCGTCTGATAGAAACGAGTCGGTTGAAGACCTGCGGCATATAATGTCCACATAGGTGCACCACTGCCACCACTGAATCGAGACCAAACGTCCTGATGTGTCTCAAAGAATACATATAAGCCACCTACATCGTTTACAATCTCGAGCATCTTTACAGTATACTCAATAAATTCATCATCATATTTTCCTGGGCCCAGATGTTCTAACGCTTCCCACGTTATCAAATATCTGATGGTATTATACCCCCAGGACTTTATTCTTCGGAAATGATCTTCGGCTTCGTCTAAGGGAAATGGCCGTCCCACAAAAGACACATTATCGCCATCAAATAAAATGTTGTCGGGGTCTCGGTAGTCACCTTCATATGAGAATAAGCTTGGTGAAGTAGGCATTTTCATTGAACCATCTACATTTATTCCCCGAAGCGTTCTATGTCTCCCATCCGCATCAACAAAACCTCCGTTACCATCGGTTTCTAATGGTTGGCATTCTAGAATACTTTCAGTACTATTCAGTTTTGGAGTTGGTGGAATGGTTTCGTTAATGTCATACTTGCGTCGAAGCGGCTTGAGTCCCAGAGTGGGTATGGATGAGGTGGTGTTATAAAGACTGACTCGATCATGGATTACATCCCTTGCATATCTAGCACTCCTCATGGATAAGTAAATAGCAGAGCACAAAGTCCTTTACAAGATAAATGTTTAACTTCGTAATTCTATCTCTCCGCTCTTTCCTCGTCACATGCGGGCTGTCAAAAAAAAAAAAAAAAAAAACCGTGCAGCAGTTACTTTAGGCAATCGATCTTCCGTGCAGGCGCAGATGCTACAGTTCCTTTAAAATCGGATGAAGACAACCCAACAGGCAGCTAGAAAGGAACTATCCAAACATCTCATAAATGCTCAACACGTATGCTCAATCTACTGCTGAATTGGATAAAATTGTATTAAATTTATATAATCCGTTATGCATTATCATTAAGTAGCTCAAGCGCCTTTTGCTTGGCTGCAGCATGGGAACTAAGTCTCCACAGGTTCTGATCTTTAGTAAATCTGTCATAAAGTGGCACGATCTTTTGGCCCCTCTTCTTCTGGCTGATATGTTCAGCAGATGATGCTTGGAAGAACGAGGGTGCCAATTCTACTAACCAACGTGGGTCTATGGCGGTAGCCCAATGCATGTACTCCTTCGAGGTCAAAAGTAAAGTGTGGTAAATGACGTAAGTAGGATTTTTGTTGAAAAGCAGGGATGACGGATGAAGTGAAACAGGCGTACCCTCGACTAATGTCTTGTATCCTTCCTGCGGGTCACGCTTGGCGCAATTCTTGAAGAAACCACTGCACAACGCTTTACATACTTTGTCCACCTTATTACCACAAGATATCATCTCATGACCATAACGACGCATAATAGAAACAAGCTGCCTTCTCACTTCTTGTGCTCTACGCATACTTCTTTCATGAACAAAGTTATTGGAACACCATTCTTTTGAATTTCCATTCATGCTCCAGGCACGATAGACATTCAACAACGTCAAATGGTCGCCATGAGAACTGTGGAACCGAGCTTTCTTTTGGTCTGCTTGTACTTGCTTATCCTTAGGACGGTAAAATACAGTCTGGACCGACAACATAGCCACAATAGATACAATATCTTCAGAGCAGCCTAAGTCCACCGACGCAATAAGCGTTTTGGCTAAGGCAGGCTCCATGGGAAACTCAGCCATCTTCCGGCCTAACTGTGTCAAGTATCCTTCAGAATCCAACGCCGATAAGGTATATAAGTCCTTAAGTGCAGATAACATAGTTCCTACTGGTGGCCGATCCATAAACTCAAAATTAAGCATATCATTAATTCCCATAGCTTTTAACATAAGGATGGTATGAGCAAGATTCTGTCTCTGGATTTCCGGAACTGTATTGGGCAACATTTCATTACGATATGCCGCTTCAGTGTAAAGCCTGTAACATTTACCGGGACCGGTTCTACCTGCTCTACCACTTCTTTGGTTTGCTTGAGCCTGGCTGATGGGCGAAACTTGCAATGTGTCCATTCCTAGTTTAGAATCGTATGCATTCACCTTCACAAAACCTGGATCCACTACATAGTAGATTCCGTCAATAGTAATAGAAGTTTCGGCAATATTTGTAGCGAGGATGACTTTTCTGGAGCCTGGTGGAGTAGGCTCAAAGATCCTTGATTGCATTTCCGATGGAAGAGCTGAGTATACCGGTAAAATTATGAGCTCGCCGGCAGTATCCCCTAATACCTTCATTCGTTGATATAATGCTTCACAACTGGTATCAATTTCTTCCTGACCAGTTAAAAAAACAAGTATATCTCCAGCCGGTTCTGAAACGTGGATCTGAATCACTGAGTCTAAAGCTGAAGCAAGATAGTCCATCTCAGGCTCCTTTGTGTACATAATTTCCACAGGGAATGTACGACCTGGAATCTTAATAATTGGACATTGAAAGAAATATTGGGAAAATTTGTCCGAATCAAGAGTTGCAGAGGTGACAATAACTTTAAGATTAGGGTTATTTTTTGCAGCCTTTTTAAGCAATGCAAATAAAACGTCTGTAGCAATGGTTCTCTCGTGAGCTTCATCTAACATGATGACAGAGTACTTACTCATTTCTTTATCATTTAGAGCTTCCTTTTCGAGCATACCATCTGTCATATACTTGATTCTAGTTTTAGAACTAGTCTCATCTTCGAAACGAATAGTATATCCTACCTCTTCACCTAATTTGCAGCCAACTTCTTCACTCACTCTTTTGGCCACGGAAACCGCAGCAACTCTTCGAGGTTGAGTACAACCGATGATCTTGGTCTGTCCGTCAACATGATTAAATCCTTCTTCATATAAATATTGAACGATTTGAGTTGTCTTTCCTGAACCTGTCTCTCCTACAACCACAAGAAATTGGTTATCTCTAATAGCATTAACAAGTTGGTTGCGCATGGCAAATACGGGCAATGACTCTCTCTGTTCCTTTATGGAAAGGTTAGTTCTTTTTCCAAAAGAAACATTCTGTTTCTTTTGTTCTCGTTTCCATTCCAGAATTATAGACTCGGTCTTGTGCAGTCGTGATTGATTCAAAGGATCCTGGCTTTCATCTAGATCGCCACGTTTCAACCTCTGCTGACTCTTCTCTTCTTTTAACTTATTTTCTCTGAATTCTCTGGCGAGGTCGGAACCATTTTTGGCTAGCCTACCAAGTGAGCCTTCAGGATTTTTTACGATCTTTACTGGGGCTAAATCCACGATCTTATCGGAATGGCCTTTGAGGAAACTTGGCTCTGAGTTGTTGAGTTCAATATCTATCTCCGTCTCGACCTCATTAGACTGCTCGATTTCATCGTCGGCGCCCTCGTTCCCGTCAAGTTCAGGATAATCACTTGCTTTAGCAGCTCCAGAAGCAATAAGCTGGCGAATCTCCCAACGTTCAGGAGATGTAAGCCTCCTTCTTTTCTGGGTATGTTGTATTGATTCAAATCTGCGTTTGAGCCTTTCATTCTGTTCGTGCTCTCTAAGCTCATTAATTTTTTCCGACTTGTCCTCCCCTGTCTCTTGATCTATTCCTCTCATTGATAAACTATATTTCTGGCGAGGACCCTGAGATTGAATATCCGTGATCTTCACAAATACTTGCTGGTTTTGCTTGACTACATCTGCAGCTGACGGTATTCTGTCTCCCATAAAAGATAATTGAGAAATATGGCAAAGTCCAATAACCGGCTTTCCAATGACATCTAACTTTACGAAGGCACCATAAGGGACTATATTACTAATGAAGCCTCTTATTATAGCACCTATTTCCAAATCAGACTTGCTATGGCTCTTGACTTTAGGCGGTGTCTCTCGTTTTAATTGATAATGATCATCAGTGGGTTCTGATTTGATGGGATTAGGGACTGGGACTTGTTGATCCGGAAGTGTTAAACCTGGAAATGATGCGAAACCATTCAGGTTGTTTTCTTGTTTGATTTGTGGTTGATATGCTTCTTTTAAAGCGGCGTAAACTTCGTCTACGAAGTCTGGAGGGAAATCACCATTCTGAGCCAAAAGTGCTTGGCTGAATGTATTCTTGTCTGGGGAAGGCCCAGCTTCATTATATATATTGGCGATGAATTTGATTAAAGTATGATCATGATCCTGATACTGTAGATATCGGCTGATAAGGCCATAAACCTTGTCTATTAGCTCAGGCTCTAGTTTCATAGACTTAAGTAAATGCGATGAGATGCTCCATATCGCAGCGCGAAACTCATTAAATAGTGGAGAAAACCAACTCACTATTTTACAACTACTCTACAGCTACAGCCTATTATTACAATGCATACATTCGTATACTCTATAGACCAGATCTCTCAGATCCTACTCTACAGTTTTGATACCTTCTTTATCCACGACCTTAATGTAACAGCCTTTGAAATCAATGGGCATTCTCGTCTCCAACTCTTTGATACATTCCTTCAACAACGCCACTCCTTCGTCGTAGGACATGCCTTTTCTATAGTGTCTATCCATCAAGGACATGCAATAGAACGAGGCATAGCCGTGGGCAGCGTAGGGTATCTCGGCCTGAGTTCCCAAATAGTCCACCCAGTTTAAGCTGGGCTCACCGGTCTTGGAGTCGTATCCAGCAAGCAACACATTCACTTGATATGGTTTTCTTGATCTAATCGAGGTGGCAAGCTGGTTTCTGATGAAAGAGGCAGTGGCCTTGGGCGACAATTCACTGTCATTTTCTCTCATAGTGTATAACTGAATATTGGCTTGGATGTAATCGGCAAACTGGACAGTGTCACCAGCTTCTCCAGTATAAGCCATTAAGTTATGAGTGTTGAGCTGCTTAGTTTTGTCATTGTTGTCGGTTAAAACAGAGATACCTCTGGTAACTGCTTTGGAGGTGGCCACCAACGTACAGTCTTGGACTTTTACTCCTAATATGATATCCATAGTTGCCGCAAGAGTTTACAATTTTCTGGTAGATATTGACTTGAAATATAGTTAGGATAGATATGCGACGAAAGCACCAATGAAATTTGGATACGGTTGTTGCAATTGAATCAACCCACTCCTCCAAGTAATGGTGGATTGATTATGGGCATTTTACGCACACTTTGCCACTTTCGTGTGCGACCCATAAGTGGGGTGTTTGCGAGGACGGGCTTATTTTGGCATTACTTCTCCAAAAGATTTAACATCACATCAACATGGCATTCATAACTATTTACTCTCTAAGATTTGCTTTACCTTCTTCTCTACTAACTGTCCAACAAGTTTCGACAACGTGCTCTCGTCATCATGTAAATAAGCAGCTAAACTAAGCTCAATCTGCTTCTCAATCAACTTACCAGTAAGATCTACCTCAATGTTCACGGTATGGCCAACCTCTTTTTGAGGCATGATTACCTTACCTTGAGTATAGCTGACCATCATAATAGAAAACTCATTAGTTGCGTAATTGACGTCAGTGACAGTAAGAGATGTTCCGTCAACGGCAATGAAGCCCTTCTCTACAATGTACTTGGCAACATCATGATCCCTCAACTGGAAAGTGAAACTAATGGCATTGCCGTCTTTTTCACGTCTAGTGACGGTTGCGATCGTGTCTACATGGCCCTGGACTACATGGCCACCCATACGAACATCAGCAGTTACGGCTCTCTCGAGGTTGACTTTTGATCCCTTCTTCAAATCTCCTAAATTCGATCTTCTGAGAGTTTCAGGAGCAATTCCAACCTTGAATTGAGTTCTAGCTTCGTCGAATTCTGTCACAGTCAAACAGACCCCATTGGTGCAAATCGAGTCACCCAAGTTGACGTCGTTTAGAATTTCGTGGCAGTCTCCAATCACAGCGGACACTCCGTTTCCTCCAGAGGCCGACGAGTCATCATGACTGAACTCAACAATGGTTCCTATATGCTCAACTAATCCAGTGAACATATTGAGGTGGAATATGTAGAAAGTGGAAAATGACTAACCAGATCAATTTGACAAATTATACACCTGCATAGTATTGTCAATGCCAGACCGAAATCGGTCATGGTTAAGAGTGATTATTTGAAAGAAACAGACCATCTTTGATAAAGAACTTGAAACGAAATATGCATATGTTGTTTTCATTGGCTTCTTAAAAGCTCGATGTTTTGAGTTAACTATCTCTAATCAATTAAAATGCCAAATCATATGCGACGGTGGCTCGATGTCTCCGATCTATGTGGTCACCACTTCATTGAAGGATTTGAAATTAAAACTTCATATTAAGCATCATTTTATTAAGCAAAATGACTACATGAACTAGGATTAGTCTATATTTCTTTCGATTTAGTCGTCTTCGTTATGGTATCAAAACGCAACCTCCGTGCCTGCATACACAGCTCGCATTTCGTTCAATAATTTTCACTTTAATTGGAGTTTGAAGGTGAAAAATCGTTAGACATGCCATTCAGGTTTCCTGTTCAATTCGAGCTTCCGAAGCATTGTTATATAAATGCTCGTGTCATAAAAGATCAGTTTAAGAGACTCCAGTTTGCCGAGCATGAGGTAACCAGAAATGCCTTGAAATATATTGCTAGAAATACTGAGTTACCACCAAGAGTGAGATTAGAAGCTCAGTTGCAACTCACATCCATGCCCAAATACACCTCATATTCCCAGATCAAGAACCGTTGTGTGGCTTCAGGTCATGCTAAATCTGTCATTTCTGATTTCAAATTGAACAGAGTAAGTATTTTTCTTCACAAAGTTTTTAACAACGTCTTGACTTGTCGACTTTTTCTTTATTTTATCTACATTGACGACCCAAGAGCTGGATGGAAATTGCACTTGTCAGGCTCACACCTCTTTCTTATACGTCTCTTCTCTTATTTCTTCACCTAAGATAATACTAACTCAGACTGCATTTCGTGAACGAGCCAGAGCTGGCTTGATCCCAGGTGTCTCTAAAGCATCCTGGTAATCTTGTAAATATGTATAATGATACAAATAGTGACGTAAAAATACAAAACATAGTTAAGATCTAACTGTAAGTTCATTTCATTTCATGGATCTTCTTGCTTAGAGCTTCATTATCATCAACCTTCGCGAAAAAAAAAATTACAACTAAACCATACTATAATGATTGCATTCAGAAGTCCACAAAACTTCACTGGAATGGTCAAACCAGCCGTAAAACAATTGACTAGCCTTAAGAAGCCCACATTAAGCCGTCAACTCAGTCTCATACCGAATTTTTCGAAGCTAAAGAAGATTCCTCAACCTCCTGGTTTTGTCGTAGGAACCGTTAATGAAGCATATGTCCCACCAACTGCCAATTACTATGAGGGTGGATACCACTGGATGTACGAAAGAATGATATCTGTAGCTATGATTCCATTAGCATTGACCCCATTCGTCGCTGGTGTTGAATACCCCATGATCGACTCCATCTTTTCAGTCGGTTTATTATTTCACTGTCATAGCGGCTTAAAATCTTGTATTATCGATTATATTCCCCAGAGGGTATACGGAGTATGGTACGGCGTTGCATCTAAGTTACTTACTTTCGGAACCTTCGTAAGCATGTACGGAATCTATGTATTGGAAACTGCTAATAATGGACTCTTTGATTTGGTGAGAAACGTGTGGATAAGCTAGATTGTATATACCATTAATCCACATAATAATAATTAAAAATTGTTCATAATAGGTCATTTAATCGTTGTAGGTGTATTCAGGATAATCGGATATAGTTGACGACACCGAGACTAACTTGTAGACAGCATTCAAGAGCTTGATTTGGTTTGCAATCAGATCAGTAGAATACCCTTCATTTGATGGATCAACTTTCACTTCTGCTAAACGATGGATTGTATATGGAGGATCTTCAGTGAATTTATCATTTAACTGTTCTAAAACGTCATCTATTCGATTGTTGATTTGTATTTCTGCTGTAGTAGCATTGCTCACATCTTCAATGGACAATCGAAATGATTCGAGCCATTTAATAAGTTCAGGAAACAATTCATTTCGCCACGTCAGCGAGAAGGTCGACGTGAACTTTTTGGACTTGGCTACTTCTTCTAGCGTTGTTGGATCAGACATATTGCAGCGGTGGTGTAATTGCAGTGGAAAATGAGTTGCAAAATAGTCCGCGACACTTTTAATGGAAAGTACATGAGGGACTCAGATGATTAATGAAAAACGTATGACTTGCAAAAGAGAAAGAAATCTTTAATATCAATTAGATCAATACCATTTTTCAGTACAAGTGAAAGATAAGTGGATCGTTAAGGTCAACACTTCGGATACTTGATTACTCGATATTGCCGATAGCAACTGAATAACAACAGAACAAGAAATTCATCCCAAAACTCAGAATCACACTATGCAAAAGTACTCCAACATTAAGCTATATAAATAAATAGAAATCCGAATTTTAGAATAACCAGCTACTCTACCTTTATAATTATCGTAACAATTTTTACTCTCTCGGTAATCCTGGACACGACCCAAGAATTTTTCAATAGTTGAACCATCAAGCAGGCCAGAAACAATTATGTCTCTAATGTTCAGGACCACCAGGCTGGTCTTACGAGTGCCTACAAGACGCATAATACCATCAACCTTCAATAATCTTGTGAGATTCAACTCTACCAAATCGCAAGGCAAACCATCCGATGTCAGTTTAACTGCGCAGGTCTTTCCATTGAACCGTGATAAAATAACAGAAGAAGATGTCGACGATTGGTTAAAAGCCATTCACCGCTTGAACTCTTCGAGTGTAGGAGCTGCAGAGACCGAGTCTGAAGTATACATTTCACAATTGGCACATCCAGAATCATTTTTGGAAGAAAAGTTCGAACCTTCTCCAGAACAACTTGCAGAAGTTGAAGCATTTGCAGATAAAAAGGTTCCTCTTCCTAGCGATCCTTTGATTGACAACTTTACCAACCTTATAATGAGACATGGAAAGAAATCCAAGGCCCATACAATCCTTTCTAGAGCATTATACATCGTATACTTGAAGACTAGACAGGATCCTATGAAAGTTTTATCAGAGACTTTGGACAGACTTGGTCCACTCATGAACACTAAGGTGCAAAAGACCGGCGCAGCTAAGAACCGTACTGTTCCTTACCCACTTAATAAGAGACAACGTAATAGATATGCCATCACCTGGATTTTAGAAGGTGCCGAAAAGAAAAAGTCGCCAGATTACTCTGTGAGACTAGCAGAAGAGATCATATCGGCATTTGAAGGTAAATCGTCTGGTTACGACCGTAAGGCGCAAATGCACAAGTCCGCCGTGGCTCATAGAGCATACATTAGATTATAATCTGCACCACCATGTAAATAGCATTTGTGTCAATACAAATAGATGCAAAATCATTCATTATCTACTTCTCAAGTTAATCATGCCTTCTTTTTTAAAGAGGACATATAATCAAGCCCGCTATATGATCGATTATGCTATTGTTGACTATAAGCAAAAGTATTACAGCGATTCCAAGAATCCCCGTATTATCCAAACAAAACTAGATGGGCGGCCTTTGATGTCGTTGCGTACTCTGTGCTCCGATAATTACGTGGCACCAGCTGGTACATTCTTGCGGTTATGTAACGATTCAGACATAGAATCGGCCATTGACTACTATGCGAATTCAAACCCTGATTTGGATACCGCCTCCGTTTTAGTCCCAACTATAAAAGCAAATGTAGTACTGTCGCCCGTAACTAGCCGCATCGGAAGAACTAAAAGTAGACTCTTGATGATGAGGCAGAGAATTACTCGATTAATACCATCTCCTGTCATCGAGATTGATAGTGCAAGCATTGAGGACGACTTTCAGGACACTCAAGATGAGAATCACGAAACTGATCCTCAACATGTTCAAATTCTGCCTGCTTCGGATTTGCAGCAAGTAGATAACCACTCGAAATCTAAAACATCACCTCAAAGCAGCCACGAAGTTTCAAAAATACCAGTCTGGAGTTATGTTTTGAATGATGCTTCGTTGTCAGCCGCTCGTGTTTCTACGGGGATTGCTGAACCAGCTCTGAAAGATAGCTTCATCAATTTAGCAGCCGATTTAACATGTGCTCGGTCAATTGATATGAGCTTCGATAACTCGAAGATTACTTCTTCTCCACGAAAGATTAATTCCAAAATGTCATCTAATGGAAGATATGACGATATATTGTCATTATACTTTCTGGAAGACGACTTCAAGTTCACGAGACACTGAGACGTAGTGGTAGGACAGATAGTTGATGTTTAAAAAATAGTTATAAAATTAATTTAAAACGCACAGTATGGCCACCTGAAACGTATTAAGACTATTTCAAAGCCAATCTACTTGATATTAAACAATTGGCACTACTATTGTAACCGTTAGAACTTCATGCAAGTTGCAACACCACTGTTACTGCATGCAGTACCATCCAAAAGAAAGAAGTCATTAGTGGGCCATCAGCTGGTCAATCGATCTTCAGGACTGTAATTCTCTATATGAACAGTTATATACCTCATTCTGTGATGTCTGTTTGCAGATATTGGCAGTCAGTCCATTCCACGCTCTCTGATTGGCTGGTGCTAAAGTCGCACCAATCTCAAATTTTCCACACCATTGGTCTATAGACAGACATAACTTGACAATGATTCGTGGACTGGATGTTCGTAGTGCCATCAAGTCGTTAAACGCTCGTCGTTTAGTGTCGACTGCTAACGGCCAAACCAAATATGCTACCTTGAACAATGGTGTTACCGTGGTAACTGAGTCTAACCCACTCGCACAGACTACTTCGGTTGGTTTATGGTACACCGGTGGTTCCAGAGCTGAGCACGCATACAGCAACGGTGTTTCCGCTTTGTCTACCAACTTGTTATCTGCTGGTTCCACCAATGGTATTTTGTTGTCCAGTGAAAACACCAGAGAATCCAATGGTATCATTGCCCAAACCACCAACGACAACGTGAAGGAGGCTGCCAAATTGATTGGTCAAATTGTTTCTGACTCTGGCGCTGCCTTGTCCAAGGCTGATTTTGCTGCCACCAAGGCCGCTTTGAGTGCCCAAGCTGCCAAGATCGAGGCTACCCCATCGGCCATGGTTATTGAGCACTTGAACGCTACTGCTTTCCAAGGTTTCTCATTGGGCTTGCCCACCATTGGTACCTCCGAGTCTATTTCGGGCTTGGAGGTCCAAGACACTCAAAGATTCTTGGAGAAGCACTTAGTTGGCTCCAACGTGGTAATTGCTGCTGCCGGTAACATCAACCACGAAGAATTGGTCGATGCTCTCGATGCTGCCGTAAACATCAAGCAAGGCTTGAAGCCAGAGGTCCAACCAGCCAGCTTCTTGGGTTCTGAGGTCAGAATGAGAGACGACACTCTCGATAAGGCTTACGTCTCCATCGCTGTCCAGGGTGAGAGTCTCAACTCTCCCGCCTACTACGTCAGCAAGGTCGCTTCTGCCATCTTTGGCTCCTTCGACCACCACTCGCCAATTGCCGCCTACACTTCTCCTAAGTTGGCTTCCATTGTCCAAGAATACCACATCGCTGACACCTACAACCACTTCTCCACTGCTTACTCTGACACTGGTTTGTGGGGTTTCTATGGTGATGCTTCTAACTATGCTTCCTTGGATGACTTTGTCCACTTCACCTTGAAGGAGTGGAACAGATTGTCTATCTCAATCTCAGACGCTGAAGTTGCTCGCGGTAAAGCTGCCGCTAAGACTGCTTTGTTGGCCGAGTTGGACTCTAGCAAGTCTATTGCTTCTTCCATCGCCTCTCAAGTGTTGTTGACTGGTTACAGAAGCTCCGTCAAGGAGGCCTTGGACAAGATCGACGCCATCGAGACTAAGCACGTTAAGGCTTGGGCCCAAGCCGCCTTGTGGGACAAGGATATCGCTATCTCTGGTACCGGTAGAATCGAAGCTTTGTTCGACTACAACAGATGGAGAAACGAAATGGCCATGATGAGATGGTAATCAGTTTCGTTGCATTCAAATAGACATTAAATAGTCGCAAAAATAATATATTGTCTACGTATATTTAGAGTATACCACTTTGCTTAAGGTTCTGCTGAACTATTAAGTCTGTCACCGCCGACAAGACAAACTTCATGGATTGCGTGTCCGTAGCACAGGTCCTATGCACATATATGGGACGCTTAGATCTGTTAACATTAAGAAACAATTTTTCAAAGAACCGAATTCCATCGTTGACACTATCTGTTGGTCCGTCGTATTCTGGAAAATATCGCCTGATCGGCGACTTCATTATTTTCTTTTCGAATAAGTCAACCTTGTTCATAAATAGAATAAATGGTGTATTAGAAAACCAAGGTGAATTACACAATGAATCAAATAAAACAAGAGACTCATGCATTCTGTTCACTTTCTCGTCCTCGAACAAGGCTTGATCGTATTCAGATACGGCAACTACAAATAGTATGGCTGTTATGTTCTCGAAACAATTTATCCATTTTTTGCGCTCCAGTCGTTGGCCACCAGCGTCGAGTACTTGAAACCTGAATGAATCAATAAAGAAATTTGTTTCGGTGATACCCGTAGTTTTAACTCTTCCATTTAAGATATCTTCATCTGTGCACATATAGTTTGGTACAGAAAATTTTTCAACGTTGTCGAAATAATATACAGCACTTGTTTCCAATTGAAACTCATTTGACCGGTCAAAGCAATGCCGTATTCCAGAATCGTGAATCCATAAATTTTTGATTGCCTCCGCAACTTCTTGCTTGGAGAACATAGGAGCCTGAGTAACACGAGAAAGTTCAACTTGATCGGCATCCTCTTCATTTTCATTATCATTATAGTCAGTGTTCATTCCCATACTGTAGGCCATTCCAGTGCTTCTTAGTCTCCGTCTATGTCGGCTATCTTCGTCATACTTAAGAACATAGTCAGTTAAAAAGTTCAGACCACCAGCGGCGCCCGTGTCAATTTGATCCAAAGCGTTAGCTCGAAGAACGATTTGCTTGAATCTCATTAAATGGCTGCCATCCTTATCGCATTCCAAAGGTATTTTAAGTTTCCGGGCCTGGACTATTAGGATCTTCATCGATTGAATTACATCAGCCCATATAACTTGACTATATTGAATTCTTTCCAGATTAGTGAATCCACCTTTATGCAACAATCTCAATTGCTTTAACACAGTGGACTTACCACTCTCTCCTGCCCCCAATAAAAGAAGTTTAATTTGATCTTTCTGATTCTTGCGCCTTAAATTTAAGCCCTGCTCAATAGCATCATTGATTTTTTTATCTCTGAGGAATGGATCCTCTTCATCAGTGGGTACGCTTATACCACAGCCCATAGTACCAGACCTAATAAAGAGCTAAAAGTCAAGCTTAAAATGCCATTCTATTTTAGGGTCCATTTTATGGCAGCCATATATGGCGATTCAGATGTGCAACCGCCGCACAGATATACCCACATTTTAGACTTATCATCTGCAGGACATCAAGCTGAAACTGCAAAACCCCCATAAATAACAACAACTAGCACAGTCATTGTTAAGGAATGTTTAGCAAATGTAGCTAAATTCCACTTATGGACAGCCACAGCCAAGTTCGACCACTTTCGCTTCACGAGAGAGCGCGTAGAATTTGTGTAGGTGTAGTTGGGTAAAGTTGCGACAGTTGGAGACGGAGTAGCATCGTCCTGTTCCTTAAGGAATTCAGAGATCTTTTTAGAGTTGTTGGATCCAGCATGATTTGAAGCTTGTTCTTGGCCACCAACTCCACTTAGAGGGAGAACAGAGTACGAATTTCTCCGCGTCTTTTGTTTGACATCATACCACAAGATCCAAAAACCAGAGATGACGGCCCATATAACGTAACAAGCAATGTTAACATAAGGTGTAGGTAAATAGCACAAGTTAGTTTCGTACTTGAATGAGTTGTGCAAGGAGTAGTCGTTTTCGCTATCGCGATTTGAGAATGAGAGTATTTGGACAGCAGGGTACTTGATGCCCATTGCCATACTAATCGACTTCACGGTGATCTCCCGTTGAATATTTGTGGCAGTCAGTCCAGCACTATGAGGATGAGTAATATCACAATAGTCGTGGTCGTCACCTGAAAAGATTAAATCCGGTTTAATCTTGTCTAAAATTTCCAGAGATATACTTTCTGGAAGAACCAGCAGATACTGGTAGCCTTTTCCAGTGCTAAAGACCGGGCTTTCACGTATGGGGCCACATGTCAAAGCTTGGGGATCTCTATAAAGAGGAACATGCGAAAGGAAAACTCTAGGTTTCGTCTTTACAATTGTTGGTCCGAAATTTGACTCGAGAAAATCCCGAGATGGTTGATAAATATCCTGCTCTAACGCCGATAAAGAACTGGTGTCAAGTGTTATAAACTCAACATTATTAATTACATTAATGATATTTGGCTTGCCGAAGTATTTTTCAAACCTTTGACGTGATCCCTTTTTGACTTTGCTGCCCCAGCCAATATCGTGATTTCCGGCCACATTAAGAAACATACGTTCATTAAGCTTGTAGTCTTTTCTGAAGAATATTTTCTTAAATCTTGCATATTCTCGGCGAAAATACTGGTCAGTAGACAGTCTTCCATTATCGAGGTAATCCCCAAGGAATATAATATAATCAGGTTCTAATTGTTTTATCAATGCTTTGTAGTTGCGCTTTAAATATTGATCTACAGTATGTTTGGATAGGCGTAATAGCAAGTCATTACGGCCGGGATATGTATGGTTATCGATAAGCTGAGGGTCAGCTACAAGCATTATGTTGGTTACATCATTAGTTGAAGTTGCATCGGGGTTTTGGTCGTCGAGAATTACATTGGGCGGTTTTGTTGGTTCTGGAAGGTCAAGATGAGGCCAGTTACATCGTCCAGCAATACGTGCGGGGGCGATTCTTTCATGGTACAAGAAGAGCAAGGTCCAGCCAAGAAGCAACAACACCATCAAATGCCGGATGCTCCTTAGCTTAATCGTCAATCTTGTTCTCATGTTCTGGAGTTCCGGAAGTTTTCTTATCGAGAAATGAAAAGTAGCAACGATTCCCGCCAGACACCCGCGTTGCAACCTCGTTTAGAGCTCTGTTCAAATTGAGAGATGCAACAAGAGGCTGTAATTATACTTAATCGATATACATTACAAATGTAACCACTTTCAAGCACGCTGTGAGCCAATTTTTATAATCATCAGGCTACTTTATAAATCAAAATGCCTGTGACTCTATGTATAACTCATGTTACAGAATGGCAAGACGCCAAACCCAGACACCACGGCATCGTCTGTAGTCGAGATCAGCTCATTGTAAGAATTCACCCGCTAAAGCATGGCAATGAGTACCGAAACAGTGCTCTATGCTTTGCTAGCCGTACTACTAATCCAATTCCTATGGAGGAGCTTCATCAACACTATTCGTGATGTCAGCGAAATCTATTTATCTCAACAGCTGTCGGTAGACACTGTGAGAAAGGCCGGAGAATCTCCCATCTATAAATCAAATAAGTTGGATTATCTGAGTGGCCTTCGGCTTGGTCTCAATATTCGTTATGATCACTATAAGGTAAGAAATGGTAATCTTAATGATATTTGGGAAGTTGCCATGTCTACACCAGAAGCAGTAATTGACTGCAATGGCAGTCAATATACCAGAGGTCAAATCAATACCGGCGTAAACATCATTACCCATTTTCTTCATTTGCATAACATAGACACCATATTTATTAAATTGGACCAGTTTTGGGATTCCCCGGAAACTTTGATTCTAATTTTGTCCTGCTTCATTAATCAAATTTCAATTCATTTTATTGACGCTGAATTGAATATTCCTCTTGGGCTGTGGACACTTAGCAAAGAGAAGCTGCTTATCAGTCCTTCAGGTTCAGACATTAAGCTTCCTGATTTATCAAAATTAGACAAGTCAAACAACTTTGAAAACATCTACAACCCGGAGAAAGATCGCGGAGTCTCATTCAGAGTATCTCGTAAAATGAACCATCGGTTTGCAACAACAAATGAATTCACTCAATTTAGTCTCATCAGCAGTGTAGCATCTACGTTGAAACACTTTCCTACAGATTTCGAATTTGATAAAACAGACAATCTCGTAATTGTCCATGATGCTCATGATAATGTGGTTTTCAATACGGTTAAGCTACTTTGTGCTTTATTAACTCCATCTAAGATCAGCATCATGAACTATCCGCAGTCATGGTCGGAAATAAAAGCTGCTCAACCGACAACATTATGTCTTGCAAAATCAACATTTTCTCTGTTATACCCAAAAAAGCTCTCGTTAAAAGACTCATTAATTGGTAAAATTGGATCTTTCTTTATTGCCAACGGGAAGCATTTGGGATTTTTATCTTCTGGTATTAGAGTCACATTTATGAGTGCATTTATGGACAGCAAAGAAAAGTTAGACTTGCAAGAAATTAATTATTTCAGGGCATTATATGGCCGAACCGTGTTGGAATTTGGCCTTCCTAACGTTGCAGGACCTATAATTCTTACAGATTTGTATGATTACCGGTCATTTCCTTTTCAGCTTTCTGCCTTTGGCTGCGTATCACAGTGTTTGGAAATAAAGCTTACTGAAATGGACAACAAGCAATTCGGAAATATAAACGTTAGAGGATTCAACATTGCGAAGACAACATCATTTAATATTGGTGACGAGCATCCCGCGTCGAATCGCTCGTCCAAGCAAAATGACGGATTTATGCCTATTAATATTCGGGCGAAATGGGGTAGTGATGGATGCTTATACATCTTGTAAATATATAAAGACTCTTTCAAGTCCAGATACAATCAAAATTTTTCGTCAGATACATTTAAACACTATTACAGTTTACCTTAAATCTCTTAGGGGCAACATCAACCGCTTCACCACATTGTCTCTTAGAACCAGTAAAAGTAAACAAGGTAGAAATCTCTTCAGGATTGATGATGATTTTCTTGCCTAATTGAGAGTTGTAATACTCATCAAAGTTGACCGAAGCAATAAACAATGCATTCGAGTCTAAGCGATAAAGAAATTGTCGCCATTTATTCAAACGGCTGTTAATAATAGTAGCGTCAGATTCATAGATGATTTCTTCAGCCAAGTAGTTATGACATTTAATGAAGTCATAGCCGAAAATTGCGAGTATGTTACACCAATTTTCGTATTGCATGCCATTGACATAGCAGTTGTAGTCGAGAAGTTGAAGGCATTGAACCTCAAGTTGTCTTAAAACTGGAATATTAAGATCTGACGAGTTGGATTCTTGACTGCAGCCACAAATCTTTAACCAAGACTTGAACAGATAATTTAAGTCTTGATTAAATTTGGAAGCAACGATTAATAAACCCAAGAAAAGCTTCTTAGGAGATTTAGGGAGTACCGGGTTTTCAGACTTCAATAATTTCATCAAGTAAAAACAGGCTACTTGAAGACTTTGAATTGAGGTCTTTGATCTTCTCAAAATCTCAACAATAAAGAACTTCAATTTAATACTTTGAAAATTGTCTTGAGGATATAACATCTTAAGAAGATTCATAGAACAGTTAACAAGTAAGAAATTGAATTGAGATTTGGAAAGATGATCATTGTAGTATCTCACATTATTAGGTGAGAGTGAAGGAGATGCCTTGAACGATGATTCCGATGCCACCGGTGAGGGCACCGGTTCAAAGATCTCAGCTACGGGTGTTCTAGGAGAAACACTCATATTATGATATAAGGAAAGATCAACAAGGATAGACAATGGACAATGATAATCCGACGCAATAAAGTTAACGGATTATCCCAGTAAACAATAATATGGTCTTTGTAGATGACTCAATCAAACCCACAAAAACACAAAACAGACACTTTGATACTGATAATTTTAATTTACCACATTGTAAACGCGTTACAACTTACTCTGTGGGAAAAATAAAATAAAAGTTAAATGATACTTGAAGTAGTCGGAGGCAAAGCCAACACTTAAGTGAAATATTGAATGACGGTTTTCATAAAAATGACGTCAAATGATAAGGAACACTCCTGACGAGTATCCACTAAACGATTACTTTCTCAACCAGAAAGCAATCACCAGTCAGTAACAAGTATGCTACTGATTTCAAACCAAAAAAAAATTAAATTAACAAATAAAAGAAACAACTACTTCAATAGACGACGAGGTTGTTTGACACGGGAAGTAAAGTTCCAGAAATTATACCAGCCAAAAATTCAGGACCAACAAAAAAACGGAAAAATCAAAAACGGAAGCGTAAATGGAAGCTCGATGATAAAAAAAGCGGTTTAGACAACGTGTAATACACTAGAGTAGCTCAGGCGTATTAGCAATCTGGAGTAAATTGAAGTGCGGCAGACGGCTTTTATGGGGAGCAGAAAAATAATTATGACTGATAAGACTGCATGAGAATGACCTCAGGAGCCATATCTCTCACGTGATGAATGAGTCAAAGTCGGCCATAATCGGTTACCACCTCCGCCTCGCGGTAATGACACATCCCGCCACAGTCGTAGAGTCACTGCGTAGAACTCTAAATGCAGTATGGGCAAAATGATTGCAAATTACGTGTAATGATTCAATGAAGTCGACCGAGTCTGAAGATATTATCGTCATTCACGAAATATGGCTCATTTCTCATTGTATTGCTAATTAACGTGATACTTTGTCATACTGACTAAATAATTAACAGCTAAATAGGGGATTGCTAATGACAAATTTGTCTAATCCACCGAAAAAGAAACTCCTGTAGTACGTGTAGCTATCCCATCGGGACTATCTTGATGATAACTTGTAAGCCCCAAGATTACTGTCTTCATTCAAGTAATTTAATGAGTTAGAATAATGATAATCTACTCCCAGTCGTCATCTGACTCGTGCTTGTCTTCATTAGTAGTTTCTGAAGCAGTAGTCTTATCGGTATTCTCTCCTGTTTTGGTAGCTTCAGTCTCCTCTTCTTCTTCATCGTCATCCCATGTAAAATCATCTTCATCCACCTCCTTGTGCTTTTGAAGCTCACTTCTTCTTGACTCAGCTTGCTTGAGATTCTCTTCGTGAATAAAGTAACGGTGCCAGAATGTTTCATAAGACACTTTTACAGGTACCAATTCATTCATAAGCTTAGTGAGAGTGTTAGGATAACGCTTGAGAAGAGCAGAAATATCCGATGTTTTAGCATCTGCATCAAATTTCGCCTTGTCTTCTCCTTCAATAGGCTCAACATACTTGTCAGCAGTTGTATGCAACTTAAATAATTCGTTATCATAACGAGAATTACCATACTCTGCGGTAGGTGTCAGTGGTGCAACAAAAATAGTATCTCCTTGAAGTTCTTTCTCATTGGACGCTACGGGCCCTGAAACGTTGACGAAATTAGAAAAGAAAGATGACACTTGAGAAACATATTTACCCGCCTGCTGCTCTACAATTTCCAATTTCGAGTCCAATATATCTAGGGCATCATTTGCTTGCAGTTGTAACTTTTTGATATCGACATCTGGTACATGAATATTCTTCAATTGCAGCTCAATCAGTTCCAAAGTTTCCTGGACTTTGGCCTTGTTATTTATGTTATCCTTGGCCAGATTAAGTTGCTCTAAAAGCTGCTTCCTGTGCTCTTCAAGTTTGTATTTGTCTTGGATCTCGGTAGCATTCTTAGCCGCACTGGACCATATAGAACCGAATCTTGATTCAATGGCTGCATAAGCTTTCTCAACTTCTCCTTCTAGCTTTTGAACTGCCTGGTCGGTTGCCGTATCTTGAGTGGCAGGCGACTTTTGACTTTCCTCATGAGTTACAATTGGCTCAATGAACTCCATGGTTCTAGGGTCAATCTTTAAATTGAATTTTGAATATTGAGTGCGACACTTAAACTGGTGATAACTGAAGCAATCTTGAATACCTCGACATATAAAGGATATAAGGTACAATAATAAGACATATTTGCTTGTATTTGTCTTAAAGAAAAATTATTTTCCTCACATTCGTCCGAATCCATAATACAGGCATTTTATCAATTTTAGATTTTCCTCTTGTCCGGAATTATCTACATGCATACTTTGTTTCCTCATTAAATTGCCATTATTTCAGGCTATTTCCATTTCTAAGCGATCATAAGCTTGCTAGGTTACACAATTGAGTCAATTTTAATGGTCTGAAATACTTTCGTTATTTCTTTTTCGTCATGATTGCAAGCAAAGTACTTAAATCATCATCCAAAGCTATAGTAACAATTAACAAATCCCTCTTCGAAAAGTTATCTGTTTATGAGGCTGGTAAACGGACCAAAAAGTATGCGTTCACAGATCCTATAGATCATTTTGAGACATTTAAACCTTCGGAATTGAATTCACAACTTTCAAAGCCATCATTTTGGGCAGTAGTGGGACCTCAGAAATCGACTTTTCTTTCGGTATTATCAGGTAAATATGTTCCTGAACCTGTTCTTGGACGTCAATATTCAGTAGATGTTAACGAGAGCGTTAAGTTCTTAAATTTCCGGGAAGCTTCCGGATTGGATAAGACTCACATTTCTGCCAGATACGAATCCTACTCTTACAAAGGAACTCTTGAATTGTCAGATGACGTTAACTCGGTCCGCAATTACATCACCGGCGCTAACAATTATAACAGTAATACTGCTAAAGATGTCTCTAACGAATACACTGACCAGTTGATCAACATGTTTAATCTTTCTCATTTAAGCCACAAATGGATCAACTCGTTGAGTAATGGGCAAATGAGAAGAGCTCGTATAGCCAAGTCGTTGATCAATCAACCTCAGTTATTAATTATAGATGACCCCTTTCTAGGTCTTGATCCCGATGCCACTGTACTTGTTTCTAATTCATTGTCAAGAGTCGCTCGGGAACTTGAAATAAGTGTGGTTTTAGGATTAAGAATTCAAGATCCAATTCCAAACTGGTTAACACATGTCGCTTATGTAGATAATACTGGAGTTCCAATTTGTGGTTCAAGAGATGAAGTTGCAGAGCCTTTGAATGAAAAGATCAATGAACAGGCGGCCTTCCACGACAATCACGAGAGAGTTCATCAGACGTCTTGGAAGAAGGTAGACTCTATTCCTAACAATGGTGAAACTCCACATATTGCATTCCGTAATGCATCAGTCATATACAAGGGTTTACCAGTTCTCAAGAACTTCAATTGGGAAGTCTTGAGAGGATCACGTTGGAGAATTCTTGGTAATAATGGAACCGGTAAGACAACGATACTTTCCCTCATAACAGCAGATCACCCACAACTGTGGAAGTCAGTTCTTGATATCAATGGAGTTACTCGGAAAACTGGCAGTGGAGTATCGTTCTTTGACGTCAACAACACTATTGGCATGTCATCTCCAGAGCTCCATGCTTTAGTGCCTGGAAACAAAACTATGTTGGAAATAATACTTAATGGCTTAGTGCCTGATGTTGGCAATTCTAATTTTATGTTCCGGCCCAAATCTGTTGAATTGCCTAGCAGCATCTCCCATTTCAGAGACAGACTCGAACTTTACGGTAATGTTAGGTTCGACGAATTACTGTTAACTGATCAAAAATTAGCACTATTTCTTCGTGCGGTGATAAAGAAGCCCGAAATTCTAATCCTCGACGAAGCATTTTCATGTATGGATGATGAAGAAGTAATGATAAAGTGTCACCAGTATATAGAGAACGAGTTGGGTGAGAGCACGGTTATTTCCATTGGCCATTTGGACTGGGAAGTGCCTCAACACAACCATATACTCAAATTAAGCGGCGACGAAAACCGCTCGTATGAAATATGGACCAAAAGCTCGTGATTTAGATACATAACTTACATTACACTACAACTTACGGTAAGGGTCCTCAATAAGGATTTATTTAGCAGCCGAAGGCCAAGCGCGGTCGGCAAGCTCATATGCACACGAGCCATTTTGCTCCTATTTTAAATAAGCGCGCACCTACACGGCTTTGTGTAAGTAAACGTCTGCGACTGGACGTGGTGCCTGGAGTTTACTTTATAATTTAATTTCCGTGGTAGCCAGGAGACAACATTATCACACATTCAGCACTTGCTGGTTAATATTCCATATCGCATAACTCCAATAGACTGACTTGGCTTTTCCATTCCACTCATTTTTATTGATTTTTCGTGAACCTCCAACACGAAATTGAAACTTTTACAGCTGAGTCTTAAAATAGGCTAATTTTTTTGTCTAAACTAAAAGTTGTGTAACTTGCCGGCTGAACTGATTGTGATTGAGTAACCCCACAACTAATTAATTATACCCAATTACAGTATTTTTGGACAAGTTCCCGTGCCGAAAATATGTATACCGAGATTCCCAATGCTCCACCCGATTCCCGACCCGATGATGTACTTGCTGACCTTGAGTTTGGACATTTGAACTCAAAAGAACATCTATACGTTTCTACTCATCCAGTTGGTGAGCCATTACCTACTCCTATTGATGACGAACCTCCATACGCTATCTACATCGCCACGTACATCGGATACCTTATTTTGATCATCATTGGTCACATCCGTGATTTCTTTGGTAAGATCTTCAAGCCCCATGATTACGAGGATTTAGTGGAACACAATGGGTATGCTCCATGGTACGATGGTTTTGAGAACTTTTATGTTCGTCGATTAAAGACCAGAATTGATGATTGTTTTGCAAGACCGATCCATGGAGCTCCTGGACGGTACGTCAAGTGCTTTGAAAGAACTAATGTTGGAAAGAAGGGCTACGAATATTCTGGCGAAACCCGTGAGTGCCTTAATTTATCCTCCTATAATTATTTAGGATTCGGCCAATCACACGGTGTTTGTAAAGACTTTGCCATGAAGTGTGTTACCGACTATGGTACTTCCGGATGTGCTCCTCGACTGATTAGTGGAACCACTGATTTGCACACAGAGTGCGAGAGAGTGGTTGCGAAATTCTTGGGCAAAGAAGATGCTGTTGTGGTAAGTATGGGTTATGGTACCAATGCTAACTTCTTCGCGAGTTTAGTTGATTCCAAATGTCTTGTCATCAGTGACGAATTGAACCATGCTTCTATTCGTTTTGGTATCAGAATCTCTGGTGCTTCTGTGAAAGTGTTTAAACACAATGACATGAAAAGCTTAGAGAAGCTCTTGCGTAATCAAATTGCTCTGGGTCAACCAAAGACCCACCGTCCATGGAAGAAAATTGTCATTGCAGTTGAAGGTTTGTATTCTATGGAGGGTAACATGTGCAACTTGCCTGAGTTGATAAGATTGAAGAAGAAGTACAAGTGTTATTTATTCGTTGACGAGGCCCACTCCATTGGTGCCTTGGGTGCTTCTGGAAGAGGTGTATGTGATTACTTCTCGGTGCCACCTTCTGATGTAGACTTACTAATGGGTACCTTTACCAAGTCCTTTGGTGCTACTGGTGGATATCTCGCCGGTGACAAGGCCATCATTGATCGGTTAAGAATGGACTACATCACCAGTGTATATAGTGAGCCCGTTCCACCACCAGTCTTAGGTCAAATCATCTCGTCATTGAAGGTGATTGATGGTGAATTTAACCCTGGTGAAGGTGAAGAAAGGTTGCAAAGAATCGCATTTAACTCGAGATACTTGAGATTAGGATTGAAGAAGTTGGGATTCATTGTCTACGGAGCCGATGACTCGCCCGTGATCCCATTACTTTTATATTTACCTTCAAAGATGGCATCCTTCTCTCGAGAACTATATGATGAGAACATTGCAGTCGTGGTTGTGAGTTATCCAGCAACTCCTCTTACAACTGCTCGTGCTAGACTTTGCGTGAGTGCAGCATTAACTAAGGAAGACTTGGATTATGTGTTGACCAAGATTAATGAATTGGGTGACAAGCTCTACCTCAAGTATTCTAGTGGAATTGCCGGAGGATCTCCCGTTCCTGGAAAGCCACCAAGAATGAGTATTGAGGATGTGCTTGCAAGCAATGTAGAAGACTGTAAGAAGCCTAAATTAATGTAGTGGAATAGTTGTAATAAATTATGCATAATCGTCGTGTTTTTATGTACCGGATCGCTCTTGATAATGAATTAATTATTCAGTTCTGGCTCAAAGGCATCATGACATATAATATCCCGGGCCCATTAACGCCTCCTCTAAAGTTTAATGTGGTTCAGCCTACACTATTTCGAGGTGCATATCCTCGAGAAGTAAATTTTGAATTTCTTGAAACTTTGCATTTAAAAACTATCATATCATTGACACCAGATCCAATAACTAAAGAAACAGATGAAAAGTTATACAACTTTGCTAAAGACAATGGCATCACTTTAATACATCTTCAATGCGATAAGCTGGGTAAAGGTAAGAAAAGAGGAGTACCAGTTGGTTACTCAACTGTGCTTGATGCATTACATTACATTATCCACCGACAGTATCAGCCAATCTACATCCATTGCTTGAATGGAGGACAAACCACAAGTTTGGTAATTGCATGTCTTAGAAAGCTCCAATTTTGGTCTTCGATTGCTATATTTAACGAATTTATAAGCTTTGCTACCAGTATTACGGTCAATGATAGAAACTTTGTTGAAAGCTTTGAGGGACATATTAGCGTAAGTAACCAAGACAAGGTTGATTGGCTTTGGGCAGGTATGAGCAGAGGAGTTGTAGGGAATCATCCAAGCATTCAAGTGACTCAAGTCGAGCGCATATCTCAGTTTAAAACTTGAAGTAGTTTAATGTTGTTTAACGTTATATATCATGATTAATGCTAAAATTATCTAAATTCTCTGGTAGAAAAGACAGTATGCGTTCTTGTTTAATACAGTTGACTCTTTGCAGTTGTACGTGACTTTGGCATCATCAAAATAGCACCACTCTTTAACCTTTTTCCTGTCACTTCTCTTCTTGACATATGACGTGTAGTGACCTGTAGTTAGATTACCGAAGTGATTCACCACTCCGTAAAGTTTATACTTGAATGGTGGTGTTTGATTCCGCGTTGGCAAGCTGGACAATGCTTCAAGCTCTCTTTCCTTAGTCATCGCATACTCTGCTGGAATATTGTCATTCGCTTGTGTGCCCACTGTTGGCCAATATGAAGTCAAGTCCAAGACATCATTGACAGGATACTTCACAAAAGTGTCAAGTTTTTGGAAGTATCCAGTAGGCGACAAGCTGAATCGCTTGAAGTGAATGATTAAAACTTGAGGAAGCCTCGTAATGGTCATCTTCTTCGTCAGCTTGGTAGCTTTCTTACATGTAGGGCAATGCCATTTGTTGTCATCGTCCAATAACTCCGTCGTAACGAATGCCTTCAAACACGCATCTAACAGCGTGGTTGAGAAGTTACCCAAAGTTGATGGTATGGGGAGCGAAAGAATCAGGAACGCGTTGTAAGTGGTAGAAGTTGTTCCACATACAAGACAACGTAATTGAGAAGAGTACTGACCCTGAAAGTAGTCGACAATGATTGAGAAATTCAATTTAAGATATCTCTCCCACTCTATAGTTGACGCCAATCTAATCGGCATAAGTTCCCTCATTTTTTCTTGTTCAGGTGTAAGCTCAGATATGGCCTTCTTTTGATTAGGATCTAATATAACCATTTGGTTGAGGTCTTCATGGAGTCTGTCAAGAAGAAAATCCAAAAATTCAATGCAATCCTGTTGATCAAACGATGCAAATTGGCGACCTGGAGATAAAGTACCCACAACTGACTTGAAAGACAGCGGAGTAAAGTAACTCTCTGCGCTACCAAACATATTCTTTAATAAGGTCACGTATGCTGTAGTGAGGATACCTTTGGTACCTAACTTATTATTGACATTGATATGTTTGCGATACGATTGTATGCTAGAGCTTTCCGATTGCTTAGGGGAAAGCATGTTGGGAAAAAAGAAACCAGTTAATTGTGGCGTGGCCCCTAGACATTGTAATACGCAGTTCATGTAACAAGAATTTCCAAGGTTTGTTAACCCTGTAGTATATTGCTCTAGGAAGCAAACATTGCTGCCAGTAATAGTTACTTCCTTAGATGAAGATGCAATCTCTACCTCTTTCCTAGGTGGCTTTGAATCCTTTGAATACTGAATCGGTACATTGTTATTTTTCTGTGCAGCGGAAAGTGGTTGATTTAGACTCTTAGCTGGGATTGGCGAATGAGACCGCTTAGCGCTGCCGCTTGAAGTAGGGCCAGGGCCGAGAGATAAACTAGAAACAGAACTACCATTAGTCTGTGGAGACGAAACTCTTGCTGTAGATAAATAATCACTAAATTTTTGGAAATACGGAGAGTCGCTCCTTTCTTTTACTGGATCAGAAGTACGACGGCCATTTGAATTTGAAGTGAAACTATCATGACGAGAAAACGAAGCCGGAGGCCGTTGAAGAATTTGGCTGCTCTGCGAACTGGTTATTGATTTATCTCCAAATTTAGCATGCCATTTAAGTACACCCCCAGATAAATAGCAAGGATGCCTCTGTAGAGATTGCCCGGCAAAAGTGTTTCGATTCACTAAGATATCAACTAAATGGTCGAACGGAGTCTTTGTAGAGAGTAGGGATTTGTCTTCAAGATTTATCGCCTTTTGTAATATGCTGAAGCGATCATTGTCGTCATCGAAAATACCAAATTTGTGATTATAGATAACAACTAAATCGTATTGGTGAATCTTTCTGAGTCTAAGTAAATGGTCATCAGGAACTATGTGGCTTAACTTCGCTTCCAAGTCTTTGAGAGTGTAAGTGTCAGTATTTGATACAAGATTACTTACTTGAGACGGTTCTATGTTGACGATTTCGTCATGCTTTATGTGATTATGCTTGAAGTCTTTTGCAGCTCTATAGTCGATTAAAAGTATCTTAGAGGGAGATCTTAAAAGACTATCGAGCTCCTTAGCTCCTAAGTGACCTTTACATTCAATACTGTCGATTAAAGTTGTAGGTAAATTATGCGATACACTCATCTCGGAGAGTGTCGGCTCACGAGAAGGGGATGCAGATTTCAAGTTTCTAAATCGAGCTAATAAATCGTCTTCCAACGCAGCTGATGAGGAATCTGGAGTGAGAGAACTTTGATTTATCACAACGTCTATTGTATGGAAGTCCACTTGCTTTTGAAGGTGAGTCTTCGTGATTTCAGCCACCAAATCGTTCGAAGGGTCTAGCTTTGCAGATTCCTTACAAAGCACCCCAACAACTTTATAGCATATAAAAGCCATCTCATAGTCACAGTAGCCTAGCTTCTTCAATCTTGACACTTCAAAGCTAAAGATCTCGAGCATAGTAATCAGGTGGCTCAAGAGTTGCGACAACTTCGGAGTGGCAGAAAGTATTCCATGGACAATCTTAGTAGATATTAGCCGAAGCTGCTCCACCAGTTCGACCTGGAATTCTTCAGAAGTCATGTCTGACTTTATAAATTAATAGGTATTAGGCAGATCAGTGTATGGATAATATGGAAATATTAAAAGGTGGAGTATATGATAATAATTACATCCAATCACCAGAACGTACCTCATGGGTGCAAAAATATACATTTAAATCTAACTCTTAAAGTATTCCGAAATTCCAGTATCATAACCTTGCTCAAATTCCCACAAATGCTTCAGCTTACCATGTTTTCTGATGTGCTCTTGCAATCTGGCGAGTTTCAAAGGGTAAACTCGGCCTACTATGGAACCATTAAATTTTGCGAACTCGATAGCGTCCAGCCATGCAACCTCAAAACCATCCTTATAGCGATCATGTTCATATTTCTCCTTAGGATTTTGATTCTTCCAGTAATCACAATGAGCATTGAAAAGTTGATTAAATTTATCATCTTTCGCATGATCGTCGGGTAAATTTGGCTTAAATACTGTCGGAATTATGGCACCTTTGTCGACCATGGTTTTGAAATCCCATTCACCTCCGTTGCCTGACTGGAACTTATATGTCCAAAAATAGGATCCGAATGAAGCTCTTTCAGAAAACAATTCTGATTGTCGCTTACCATATTCGATAACCAAGTCGTCTCGATGTGCTTCTGAGTCATCTCTCTTCCATGTGTCTCCGTCAAGTACACAAGAATA
The DNA here is from genome assembly GCA_030574335.1 of Meyerozyma elateridarum. Taxonomy (NCBI): domain Eukaryota; kingdom Fungi; phylum Ascomycota; class Pichiomycetes; order Serinales; family Debaryomycetaceae; genus Meyerozyma; species Meyerozyma elateridarum. The sequence goes on from JAJMEU010000001.1 coordinate 1,029,110, forward strand.
TTCACCAATCATGAAATCAACGCCTTTACCATTGTCATTGAGATTTGTTAAGACATCCCCATTTAAGTCGTCTATAATCCTCTTAGCTGGTTTCTTCTTATCGTCGTCAGAGAAACAACGATAACTGTGATGATCAACTACTACACCAACTACCTCATTTTCATTTTGAATCAGTTGCACCCATTTGACCCACTGGTCAGGCCACCAACCGTCAGAAATGATCACTGGAATATCCCTATCATGGCTTCTGATCAGATTAACCGCAGCAGCATAATATTGTTGTTGTCGCTTAGGGTCGTCAGCAAACTCAGATTCATTAACGACTTGAATTCCGCATACATTCTCATAATTCTTCAAATCTTTTGCGATGAATTCAAGCATATCGCAAACCAACAATTGCATATCTTGGCTCTTCCAGAATCCAGCGTCTCCTCCACTTTTCTCACCACTATGATCGCTGCCATTTGCTCCATTGGGCAATCCATGAATATCAACCAACACAGAAATGTCATGCTTACCAGCTTCTTCTATGAACTTAGTCTTAAATATTTTCCAAGCATTCTGGTAGACGTCTTTGGCCTTACTAAACTTCGTACCCTTTGTAAAATTTCCACCATCAACTTCCCAATATCCTAGAGGAACTCTTACTGAAGTAACATGATGATCTTTAAGCCAATTCCAATCATCACCAGACATGAAGTTGTTCCAATGGTTCTCAAATTGTTTTCTGGTCTCATCGGCACCTTTGTCCTTTATCATCTTGGAGACAGCCTCCAACTCACATTCAGTGTTTTCAGGAAAGAGCTCGTGGAAAATCCATTTTTCATTGATAAAGCATGCTCCGAGGTTGACACCAAAATTCCGTCTTAATTGGTATATCTGTTTCTTGCTCGGTTTGGACCCTGGTGCTACTGCTGGAGAGGCAAATTGAATGGATGAGCCCTTTGACTTGACTTTGAGTTTATCGAACATGTTTCAGACTTAGCTTGTTCAATTGATGCTTCAATATATATAGCCGGTAGGTTAGGCTATATTTCAGGTCAGCAGCACGTTCCCCGGATTGCTATTTTAGTTTGTCGCATTTGCGTCGCCGATTTACGACATTGATTCCATCTTATCTCATAAAATAACTCCACGCTGTGGTCATGGGTGATAATGAAACCAATATCTTCCCTGGGCCTTTTCAAAGACTCTCCCGAATATTTACGCTTATAAATACTCATCTAACCTTCCTTTCTTCTCATTCTCGAACTACCGTTCCGACATTTGATACCATAAAAAAGTTCGTTCCCGAAGTTACTCAACTTGATTTAGCGATAATCGTCCATATATTTCCTGTCGGGGAGATTGCTTATGAATATGTCGACGAGAATCAGGTTATGTTGTCGTTCATACAAAAGGTTGAGTATAGCTGGAGTAAAGGTTATTCACTGAAGAAAGCAAGCGAAATCGACGATGTCTACCTGGAATCGCCTAAAACGTCTAAACAACTTTTAGTCTTCGATTTCCGAGATGCTAAGTTCCACGGAATTGGGTCAAAAGTAAAGGGCAAGAGCTGGAAACGTCAAAAAGTAGCTGAAGAACAACCAGATACTGGATTCTTCTTGTCTACATTTGATCTTAGTCTACAAAATCTACTGAGAGATCAGCTACAAAGAATGATTACTTCTCGTAATAAAAAATTTAGGGAGCTTCTCAGGAAGCATGTTAATAGTGATGATCCTGAGAATTCTTATCAAAATCTAGTTGATGCTTGCAAGGACAAGATTCCACTGCCTCCAACATTAGTAGATCCAATTTCTGAGCTTGAATCCAAAGAAACAGTAAAGCTAGAAATCCAAGAGAGGGCAACTCTAGAGGAGATGATCTCTGCATTAAAATATCCAGGTTTCTACAAGAACCAAATAGCCGCAATGGAAACGCTAACTGCACAAAGACCGGCCCAAAGTAAACCACTTTTTATCGGGGAACCTGATATTGACATTCATCCTGAACTTGAAGATGCACTTAAAGCTATAAAAAACATTGATATTCTTAATGATCTTTATAGTCACCAGGTTGACGCTTTACGCTCGATTATGGTGCATAAGAGCCACACAATAGTTAGTACGTCAACCAGTTCTGGAAAGTCTTTAATTTATCAGATTCCAATTATCAATGAAATCCTTTGGAATATTGAAGATGGTATCAATACAAAGTGCCGTAAGGCAACTGCGTTCTTTATATTTCCTACCAAAGCATTGGCGCAAGATCAAAAGAGGCACCTTCAAAATTTAATAAATTACCTTCCTAGCAATAAAAAGCGAAAAATTATCATTGATACCTATGATGGAGATACAGCAACCTCCTCTCGTTCATATATCAGAAGATACGCGGACATAATCTTCACTAATCCAGACACTCTCCATGCATCTATTCTTCCCAATCATAGTGGCTATTCGTATTCTGATCGAAGTGATGGTTGGAAGGATTTTTTGGCCAATTTGAAGTACGTGGTTTTAGATGAACTACATGTGTACAAGGGAACATTTGGAGTCAACATTAGTTATATTATGTGCCGACTTCAAAGGATTCATAATAAATTAACTGAATTTGTTACCGAGCCCATTCGATTTATATCATGTTCCGCTACTGTTCAAAACCCTGCATCTCATTTCCGAGTCATATGCGGTCTATTCAATGATTCTAATATAAAGCACGTCCATGAAGATGGAAGTCCTTGTGCAGAAAAAAAGCTTATAATGTGGAATCCTCCTCCTCTAATGAACAAAAGAGGGCAAGTTCAATCCATTCTTAAATCTCTGTCTAGTATCGAAATCGCACAAAGCTTCATTCCCCGTGTTTCCATTATTGAAGAGCTGGCTAGGCTACTTGTGCATATGTTGACAGTTCTACCCAATATAAAAGTTATCGTATTTTGCCGCATTAGGGCAATTTGTGAGTTACTTATGAAAGAAGTAAGAAGTGTTTTATCGTCCACTAGGAATAGCACTCTTTCCAATTCTGACATCATGTCATATAGAGGAGGATATTCCAAATCTGACCGTCGTCTAATTGAACAGAGAATGTTCTCAGGAGACCTTAGAGCAATCGTTGCAACCAATGCTTTAGAACTTGGAATTGACTTGGCTGATTTAGATGTCGTAATAACTTGTGGTTTCAACGGCTCCAAGCTGAATCTTCATCAGCAGTACGGAAGAGCAGGAAGAGGGAAGGATTCAAAAGGAAGTTTAGCGATATTTGTTGCTGGATCATCGCCAATTGACCAATACTATTTGAGCAATCACCTTGAGTTGTGCAACAAAGAAGAGTATGAAGATCTATGCGTTGAAGGTCTACTTGAAATAGGGCAATCACGGCATATTTTGGATTTACATCTACAATGTGCTGCTTTTGAGTGGCCAATAGATTTATCCATTGATTCAAAATGGTTTGCTCCGCCATCATCAGTCAAACAGACAAATCAATTCATAGATGTGTGCAAGACGAAATTGACTGTTGATAAAAATGGTGAGTATAGAACAAATGTGCAATATTTACCTTGGCCTGCTGACTGCTCATCTATTAGGAATATTGAAGAGGATACGTTTGCTGTTGTTGATATTACTAATGGGAAATCTTTGGTAATCGAAGAGGTCGAAGCACTGCGTACCAGTTTTACGTTATATGAAGGTGGCATATTTCTTCATCAAGGTTTTCCATACTTGGTCAAAGAGTTCAATGCAGACGAAAAATTCGCCAAAGTCGAAAGAGTTAAGGTTGATTGGACAACGTCGCAAAGAGACTTCTCTGACGTAGATCCGGTTGAAATCGAAAGAGTTAAGTGCTTGCTGGCTCACGACGTCGAAAACGCTGACATACCTGTGTTTTACGGTAAAATTGAAACTACTATCATAGTTTTCGGTTTCTTCAAACTTAACCGCAAATCAGAAATCATTGAAGCAGTTGAAGTTAAGAACCCCCCAGTTATTCTTAAGTCCAAAGGCTTTTGGATTGATATTCCTGAGAAGGCGCTACTCTTAATTCAAGAGATGGAGCTCTCGCCCGCCGGAGGAGTACATGCAGCTCAGCATGCTATTATGAATTTATTGCCATTATTTATTAGTGGAGGAGCCACCACTAACCCAAATGCTAAATTCTTTTCGAATATTGGTGAAGCAGAACTTCAGACGGAGTGCAAAGCTCCGGAAAAAGAGTTTGCTAGCAGGCAAACTAATAGAAAGCGACCAGCAAGATTAGTCTTTCACGATTCCAAAGGAGCTGAACGAGGTTCTGGTGTTGCTGCCAAAACTTTTGAGCACATTGATGAAATTATTTACACTACTTACAAGAGAGTTAAAGGCTGTGAATGTGATTGGGGTTGTCCTCTGTGTGTGACGGCTTCCTTTTGTAAGGAGAACATGCTCGTAATGTCGAAGCCTGCAGCTATTATTATTCTTGGGTTACTATTGGGAATAGATCCCGAAGAAGTCAAAGCAGGTGTTCCAAGAGGGCCCGAGCCCAACATGCCTAAGCAGACAGTGGAAACAATTGAACCGGTTAGAGCGGCCGTCAAATTTTCAGAGGATGTAGAGATAATTGAAACGAGGAGGTTGTCTACAATAGTTGAACCTACAATCAAAATAGAGTCCGAAAATTAATGTCTATAATGAAATATAAGATGAAATGAATTTAGGTTAGCGCTTATTGTTTCTGTTTGGTCGCATCATGGACGCGGTCTTAGTCAACCGCCTAGCAAGATTACCTTTCTTCGAGACTTCCAGAGTGTCATCCATAAAGTCAGAATCACTGGACGACAGACGCCGAAAAGAGGAGCCCAAGTGGGATTGCCTATCGTTCGAAGGGACCGTTCGAACAAATGGTTGAAGTTTTATATTGGATGTGTCTGGTTTGATGGGTTCATTTGCTGGTCTAGGTTGAAGGGCAGGACTCTGTATGAGTCTCCTCGTCTTTGCCATCCTGAAAACATGTTGGACAGGTTTCAAATAAATAGATGCTAATGTTCCGATATTCAATTCTAGTTCTTCAAGAATGGCCGGATCAATATTGTCGTTATCGGATGATATTAAAACGTTAGGATTTAGAAGCAATTTCTTTGAATGAGTCTGGAACTCCCCTTGCTCATTGGCATTATCTGATGATAGCAATCGCCAATAGAAGTAACCACGTTCTCTAATATCAGGATTATTTGATTCCTCTGTTGCCCACTTCAACACTCCTAAAACTACCAGTTCTCCCTTATCTACACCATGAAGATATAATTTGGTGGCAGCAGTAATGGCAGCGTACTGTACTTCAATTGGGTCTTCATTTAAATTTTTAGTCACATACTCGAAAATGGTTCCAACGTTCTTGATAGAGTAACAATATTGTCCTAGTATCCATACGAGAGTAGTCTTTGCCTCTGGTTCGTCGATTATCTTGTAGTGTGCAACAACATCGTCAACTACTGAGTCAAATGTACCCCGATATTTGCGGAGGACATTCTTTATAACTGAAACTGATTCTTGAACAATGTAAGGAACACCATTTGCTATTAATCCACATATGATGTTGACACACTCATTAGCGGCATCTGGTAGCTTGATTGCAAGATTTCCAAATGCTCGGATAGCCTTTCTAGCCATGGCCACGTCGATGTCAGTAGCATATTCTTCAAGCTCTTGCAATACCAAGTGGACATTGCCCTCATTTGCTAAAAGGTAAATTATTTCCAATTTGGTGTCTTTGACATATATCGGATCATTGTAATGGCAAAAGAAGTTCTTTACATCAAAAGCCACTAGTTGCTGGCGACCAAGAAGGAGCAAAATGACATTTCTTAAAACAAGAAATTGAATCTCTGGAGGATTAAGAAGTAGTGACGAAAGTGCTGCCCCGAGCTTGTTTGGTAATTCGGTAATGACGTATTCGGGTGATTTCACATACTTGGTGTAGTAGACAATTATCTTTATAGCATTGAGAGACACAGCGGCATTCTCGTGCTGCAACGATGGAATTACCAATTCAATTAATTCTAACGCTTCTTCTTGGGTTTGAGGGACGTAGGATATAAGTGAGTTCAATATGTACATTTGCGACCATTCGTTCGATTTGTCTAAAAGTGAGATCAATGTGAGCGTATGATTCCTGTTAATTGATAATGACAAGGTGTTCCCTTGCTCAATTATGAAGCTTAGTGCAGCTAGAGCATTTGTGACTACTGTGTGGTTAGAATCATATAGAAGTTCATTGAGATCGTCGAGTAAGGGTTGAGCAGCTGCAACGGCCGATTGATGTTGGAAAAGTCGAGATACGGCAAAGGGAGCTTCTTTTCTTACATTTACACTGGAATCTTTCAATGCCATTCGGACACTTTTCAAGGTGAGATCAATGAATTCTGGAGTAGCAATGGACGACATAGTCCGAATTGCAAGTGCTCGAAGTACCGGGTCGTTATCATCTCGGAACCGACTAAGATACGGCAATGCCTCCACAGCATCTTTTGTCTTTAATGAAGCGTACCCTACAAGGTATTGCATGGCCATTTTTCTGATTTCTAAGTCATCTAACCTCATAAGCTTAATTACATCTTGCATCAAATTAGCGGTCTCCGGATTGTTCAATACGAGATTGGCGATCACTTTCTTCAATACCACCTTGATCCGGCTTTGGGGTTTGGACTTCTTGAAGGCTTGCTCCAACTCTGCCCGAAGCTCGACCGATTTGGTCTTCGAAAACAACTTATTGTCGCTCATGGCACTTCAACATGTAATGTAGATACGATTCGAGTTGGGTATACGCGGTGGATGGATGTACAGTTAAGATCTGAAAGCACATACTGAAAAAGACAAATAAAGAAGAAATGAAGCTGAAATAAATTGTGTTGTTGATACGAGTGCTTTTAAAGTTATCTTGCTATTCGTCTTGATTTTGTTTCTTTAATTTGTTTACATCATTTTCAATGATTTTCAGAAGTTGAAATCCACTCACTCAGTATTTGATCTACTATGTAAAAAAAAAAAAAAAAAAATGTGTATTCTTACGTTTCAATCATATATAATACTCTCTACTCACACTATGGCTCAAGGATAACGTATCCGGAAGCATAGCTGACGCTGCTCTCGGTATAATGGGTCACTTGATTACTTTGCGAGTATCCAATCCAGGAGAATCCAGGGTTTCCGATACCATCAAGTAATCTTAAAACAACGGCAATTGGCTTCTGCCCACAGATTGTATTTCCAGTTTCATCGATATATGAATTCCATTCCTTATAAGTGCCATGGTGGGCAATTCTCATGGCCTCCTTGTCTAATGCTTCTATCGACTTGTAGATGGGAAAATCAGTAATATGATGATTTGATCTAAGTGAATGCAAATGCTTAGACGTGAACAGGCTCCCTGTTTTAGGCACCTGATTCAAATACTTAGTGTAGCCAAAGCGGGAACCCCAATGGCAGAAATCAGAACTAATAACAAATGTATTGCTTTCATCGGCAAAATATGGCTGCAAGATCTCAATAATATCGTCGTAAAGTTGGTGTCCCATGCCGCTGATCATTATAGGAACTATCTTAGGCAATTCAGAACACTCCTTATGAGCCTTATAGTAGATGAAAGGTGCATGCATTTCGAACGAGTGCTCGTCTTCGTCTTCTTCATGTGACATATAGGAGAATGCATGGTGACCAGAACTGGCGGTAGCTTGGGTCAATTGAAGACTAGTTTTGGTGTCGACGGGAAGGTCGCCTAAGGGAGTCTCGTAGTAGTGGTATTGCGACACCTTAGCTGAAGATGCAAAATACACATGATGAGAGGGACCCAATACGAAAACTCGCTTGGTATTGGAAGTGTCCCATGCGGCAAACGTTTCTGCAAGCCTAGCCCCTGAATAAGTGTATCCAGCATGAGGTCCGATAAGCACCCTTGCTCCCTTCACTACCCCAGTTTGGTTGCTCTGATGATCCGATGAGAGCTTTTCCACGGCCAGCGAGAATAAACTATCCAACTGGGATTGTAGACTCGACTTGTTGGCAGAATACCATGAGCCAGCATGAGTTGCGGGTCTTCCTAACATGGCAAACTTGTGTCAGGTCTACACTAAATGAGGCTAAGGGACCACCATAGCCTCACCTGCAGGTGATTCTTAATCATGTGAACTTATAGCATCGTATTGTATGTAACTCTGTTATAACTACTTTTTAGTGATTTCCAAGGTCCAGTCAACCACCATCAATGGCTCGTCGTTTGCCTGGTATGTAGAAGTGGCATTGTACAATCCGCGAACCAAAAATCCGCCGGGAGTAGTGTCTTCAGGGAATTCTTTAGTGTAAACGTCGTCTGAGGCAGTGTAGTCACCAATCTCAATGTCTCTATTCTTCACCGTCAAACCCTTACGCTTAACAATTTGTTTATAGCGGAAACCCTTCAAGTCCTTCTTAGCTCTGAAGTGAATAGTCATAACATACTTAGAGCTCTCGGGAATCTTCACCTCCACCTTGTCTTGGTCGAGCACCGGAGTCTCGAACTCTTCGCCGGTCTCTACAATTTTAGTAACAAACTTAATAATTTCAAGGTCAGGGTGCGTTGGAGGCATATTTGAGAATCTAACGGTTCAAGCTGGCGGCGCGTGATATTTATACAATGAAGGTCCTTCCAGCCGTTATGCAATTGGTTCCGAAACCTCCGCATTCGTCAACCTCGGTCCACTTTTGTGGGGAAGATGTCAGAACCTGCACAATGTGCAATCCGGGGACTGTTTCTGGTAAGCCATTGTATGTTTCGGATAGCCAATGACGTCACATCCGGCTTCCGGTAGGGTGTCTTAAATCAGGCCACGCCGTTAGAGGGTCTACGCTAACAAAACTTCGATGTTTTTGCTCGCACACAAATCACTATTTGCATGTGCAATTTTGTTATTGCTATTTTAGACTTTTCGCGATTGCTAAGATAAAGGCTAATTTTAGGCGTGGTACCTTATTTAAAAATATCATTTCGTCTCATGCTATTGGAATCCGGGGTGGCGCTTAATGTAGAATTAAAGTTAACATTGCTCTAAATATAGTCTAGTAGTTATCGTTAAAGTATTCAACCTCCTTTTCGAGTAATTTTCGAAGCTGTGATACAGATGTGTTCTCGGCCTCGAAGCTGAAATCGAATATTTTCGAACATTGAACTTCACACCCAGGCTGGCGGACTAAACTGAAGAACTCGTGATTTAGACACTTGTCTGCCGTCCACCGAGTCCTTTGGTCCCAAACGAGAAGCGAGTTCAAAAGTTCAATTGCTGAACTTTCGGCAAACGGGTACAATGTGTCGAAATTAGCACGCTGATATTTAAAGCCATCAAAACATGTCCATCTATACTTGTTCTGCACTGATCTCTCTGGTGTACCCAACTTCTTTTCGATTTCATGTAATTGATGAAGGCTGTCACGACATAGGAAAAGAGGACGACGGCCGTACAATTCAGCGAGAATACATCCTGCAGCCCACATGTCGACAGATTTAGAATATTGGCCCTTCGAAAGGATGATTTCTGGAGCTCGATACCATCTCGTAGCCACATAATTTGTAATTGTGCTACTCTTCCTCGTGAAGTATTTACTGTTTACGCCACGAGCTAAACCAAAGTCACTAATCTTTAACACTCCAGCTGTAGTAACTAAAATGTTCCCTGGTTTGAGGTCGCGATGAATAACATCTGCAGAATGGATGTAGCACAATCCACAGAGAATCTGGTAGAAGAAGTCTTTGATGTGGAATGATGAAAACTGGACAGAAGAATAAATAACCTGAGCTAAGTCGTAATCAGCTAATCCTTGGATGCAATAAAGGCCTTCCGCTTGGGCCATCGTCAGCATTTCTAGGGAAAGTAAGTTAACAATCTTCGTTAGTGCGGAAGTCATATACCAATACAACAAACTCTACTTACGTTTCGGTGGCCTCGAAAATGTTTCATAATCATGATCTCTCGTAATGTCCGCCTCAATAATACTTCATGTTTAAATATCTTTGCCACTTTCTTTATGGCAACTGGGACACCTTTTCCATTGGGAGACCCTTTTGTATCAATAGCAGACACCACAGTTCCATACGTCCCTTTGCCTAGCAACTTGAGGATGGTGTACCTTTTGCTTAATGAGAAGTTCTCATTGGCAAACGTACGCAATTTAGGCTGCCCGTTATCGTACGAAGGGTTATCAGTAGAATATCTCATAATATATTTTTTACTGTACTTGAATTTGCAACCGACGTAGACAGGTTTGCAACCTGATTTACGTAAGCAGAACCATTTGCCAGAGAAAATTAAATGCTGTAAAATTTGCGATTCTCTTACATAATCAAAGTGAAAAAAAATTGATCTTTGGACTGAACAAAGTTACATTAAAGTCATTCTTACAACCAGTGACAATGAGCTCTTCTAGCTGCAGGTTTTACGAGAACCGCTATCCAGAAGTGGATGAGGTGGTAATGGTCAATGTTCAGGAGATTGCCGAGATGGGTGCTTACGTCAAATTGTTAGAGTATGACAATATCGAAGGTATGGTCTTATTGTCCGAATTGTCCAGAAGACGTATTCGTTCCATTCAAAAATTGATTCGTGTGGGTAAAAACGAAGTAGCTGTCGTATTAAGAGTCGACAAAGAAAAGGGATACATCGATTTGTCCAAGAGAAGAGTGTCCGCTGACGATATCGTGAAGTGTGATGAGAGATATAACAAGTCTAAGGCTGTCCATTCTATTTTAAGACACTGTGCTGAAAAATTCAACCTTCCATTAGAGACTTTGTACCAGACTGTAGGCTGGCCATTAAGCAGAAAGTATGGGCATGTGTACGATGCTTTTAAGTTGTCCATTGCCGACCCTACCGTTTTCGACGACGTTGAGGCTCCATCAGCTGATGTGTTGAATGAGTTGAAATTATACATTTCTAGAAGATTAACCCCTCAACCTATACAAGTTAGAGCCGATGTGGAAGTTTCTTGCTTCAGCTATGAGGGTATTGACGCTATCAAAAAGGCATTGAAGACTGCTGAAGAGGTTTCCACTGAGCAAATGCAAGTAAAGGCAAAATTGGTTGCCGCTCCATTATACTTCATATCTGTCCTGGCCTTCGACAAGAACCAGGGTATTGCATTGTTGGAGAAGGCTATTGAACGAGTGACTGAAAGCATCGAGGCATCTGGTGGTAATTGTAAGATCAACATGGCCCCTAAGGCTGTCACCGCCACCGAAGACGCTCAATTACAAGCATTATTGGACCGTAAAGAAGAAGAGGAGAAAGAATCGTCGGACGAAGAAGAGGACGATGAGTAAATACTTATTCTGCGTGATTCATTAATTAATTCCTCCTATGTATAAATAAATGACGAAATTTAATTTGCTACTGTTCGGCTTATGGCAAGCTGTCCCAGGTTGGCTCGCTCCACTAGATAGGCTGGAAGGTAAGGAATTAACTGTGCAGAAATTCGTAAGCTGGTCACCGAGTTGGGAATATTGAGGTGGTCAATATTTATAAGTTCTGGATTCCCACTCAAATCTAACACTTTAAGATTATTTCCAAACTGAATGTTCCTAATTACTTTCAAACCATTATTAGCCAAGCTTAGCCATCTTAATGAGTACGGAAGTTCTATGCCTTCGACACTTTTTATGGCATGATATCCTAGCTTTAACACTTGCAAGTTAGGTGGTAACAAAACGTCTCTTAGAGTAGTGATACACTTGTCATAGTCCTCTCTATTAGGATCATTGTCAAGATCCAATACCTCCAATGAGTCAGGAAGTTGAACATTTTTTAAAGTAGTAACAAGGTTATTACCAATGTAAAGATTTCTTAGCATGGTAGGAAACTGAACTTTGTTTAAGGTCTTGATATTGTTGCTTCCAAGATGCAAACTCTCGATAGAGTTTGGAAGCTTTAATGGATTGATGCTATTAACCCCGTTATGGGCAAGGTTCAAACTCGTCAAGTTTGATGGTAATTTGAGCCCTCTAATGTTCGTCATGGACTGCTGAAGATTGAGAGAACGTAACAGTTCTGGAAATTTGATCCCGGCCATCGACTCATTCGGTATACCAGATACATCTAAGTATTCTAATTGCTCCGGGAACCTTACTCCTTTCAAGAAATCTATTGGATTGTAGGCAAGAGACAACGACTTTAAGTAAGCCGGGAAATTTACACCTCGAAGATTGTCAATTCTGTTTTCTGATAAGTCAAGATGCTGCAAGTACGCTGGAAATTCGACGTAGTTAATGAAATAGAGCTTATTCTGAGTCAATACTAAATCAGTCAACGACTGAGGGAATACTACGTTATCAATATTTGTGATCAATCCAGATCCTACTATTAACGACTTTAATAGAGGCGGTATCTTGAACCCAGATAAGGTTTCTAAGGAGGTAGCACCTCCAATATTTAATCTTTCCATGCCGTCAGGAAATCTAACTCCGGGAAAGAACCGAATATAATTATCTCTGTAGTCAATGACTTTAATATTGGGCCATCGTTGAAAATCACTATGGATTTGTTGTCCCAACTGCTCAAGTTGTTCTTTTTCAGTCAAGTATATAGTTTTAGTGTGGTATTTATGAATAATGGAGCATTGGTGAACTTTTGACTCACATGTGGCTTGTAGGTTATTGAGAAAATTGAAGTATATCTCTTTTGTTGACGGTGAGAAGTCAGCCCAGTCGTAGGCAGGATCAAAATGGACATGATATGAAACCTCGGAAGTCGTTTGTAGGACTTTGCTTTTCGTCACTGTATTTGCTACCTCTTGGGACAATTTTTCAGACCCATTGTAAAACTCAAGACAAATGTCGATTTTGTCATAAAGGTTATCTTCAATGGAGCTAATATCGGTCACGGTGCATTCCGTTACTTCATCATTGGTGTCACTTTTTATTTGCTGGAGGAAAGTCCGAGTAATTGGATATAAGCAACTGAAATCTTGAACTATCACTAGTCGTTTTGACGGTGATGATGATTGAAATTGATTTGAAGTGGCAATGGCATTTGCGAACTCCGGACCGTCAGGAATTACAACGAGGTCCGGGTTCTCCTGCTTGAGTGAGCCACCATTCATTTCTATGAGTTCATGCAATTGTGTTATCTAAAGGGAACTGATCTATTTTTTTTTTATCGCTCGCTAATATTGATTTTATCTCATCGCATAATATCCGCGATAAAAATGTATAACAGCCTAAAAGAGGTAATCGAAGTTACTAAAGATTGACATTAAAATTACCGTATATACATCACTCCTACTTCATAGAATTATGCTCTTTTAGTGGGCCACTTAAACATACACCTCAATGCATGCATGGGTGGAACAACAATAGATAAATGATCTCCAGTATCCGAATCGATATGTGCTGCTAATTCATCTTTCGCGATAACATAGCCTCTTAATACCAAAGTAGTGAGACTGGCGCAGAAGAAAGCCACACCAGCAAAGATAGAACAGTGTAAATATTGCCTTGGATCGTCGATCTTATCAGCGCCGGTAACTAAACTTACACCAATAATGGGTGAAGCAAGTCCAGAACCTCCAAGGCATACCCAAAGCATGCAAAATGCAACATTAAGTTTATGTAGACCCACAATACGTGCCACCATGGGACCAATAGCGCCATATATAGTTCCCATGATACTTCCCATTATTAAACCGAAGATAAGCATCGTGGCCCAATTTCTAGCTGGAATCCACATCGCAAACGTGAATATAGCTGAAAGTAAGTATACGATAGTGACCAAGGTTGTGGCGCCAACTCTGTCTGCAATTATTCCCATAATTGGACGACCGACAAGGGATCCTAATTGGACCATAGCAGCGACAATTGAACCTTGATAAGCGGTATAACCTAGTGAGGTGGTGAAGTTAACGAGAGTGTACAACACTACCACATAACCGAACATACAACAAATCATGTAGAACCCTATCAAGTAAAAGCCAAAACTCTGCAAGCATTGTTTGTCAAAGAAAGTGAATTGAATGTGACCAGACTTCTTAGGGTGTTTGTCTTTGATAAGGACGATGGCGATCCAAACAAGTCCGAAACCAATGATAGCCTGTGATCGCAAAGCCCAAAACACCGACCTCACTTTGATCACTTGTTGCATACCTAAATTGAATACAATACCACCAATACCGGAACCAGCAGTAGCAAGACCGCCGGCAAACGTTCTCTTTTTCTTGAAATATTGTGGAAGAATAGCAAATCCTGGAATAGAAATGATAGCTAAACCAAAACTTTGCATTACACCCTGGGTTAAGTACAACTGCCACAACTTTCTAGAGTAACTGGCCAACATAAGGGCGGTAAATTGTACACAGTTTCCAAGGATAATTGTGGCCTTCATACCAATGAGACCTTGCACATAATTGATTACTGGAGCGAAACAAAGGCCCACACCAAAGGCACAGCCTCCAATAATACTATAATCAATTCTATTGGCCCCGGCAAACGTACCATTATTTAAATAGAATGAGAAATACACAGCAAAACCTGAGTTCATTCCCCATGTAGCAAAATTGAGCAAAAACACCGAGAATACAAGAACCCAACCATAACCGCCTTCTTTTTCCTCTACAACTTGCTTCTCTTGATCCACCTGTGCCTTTTCATTTTGAAACTCGTTCAGCTCGGATATCGTGGGCTCAGTATCAGATCCATTAGTGTTAGCCACTATTGGCGATGACTGTGGAAGAGCATTTTGCGCTTCTTCCGGAATGACAATCTTGTCTCGATTTTCCATGGTGTAAAATGACTTGTAAGGGTTCAAAAATTGGAATAAATGGTTCTATTAAATATTAGGTGCTTCCCGAGCCTAAACCCTCTTAAACTTGCTTCGGGCCGGTCACTTTTAGCGGTGATTTATGAGATGACAAACTGAGATTTTTCTGGGTTAAGAATCCCGGTCTCGTGCGGCGACGAACGCAAGTGGGGTTAACGCATCGTATTTATATGCCTGAACATTCGGAGAAGTTAATGCAGGTCCCGAATTGTCCGGTCGTGACGATTTTCACACAAAAATTGCCAATTAGGGCATTAGCCGAACATCCATCGCTGAGCATGCAGCCAGGCAGAGCCGTGTTTACGATTACTAAATTTCTAACGAAACAAATTAGGTAACACCGGGATTAAGTGATGGATGCGCCTGGATTATCATGTAAGTCGTAAGCACAGTCGTATAGAGACCGACATCGGTGTTTAACTGTTTTCATGCATAATTCTGAGGCGTGACATCAGCATTGTAGCCTTTCCTGTTGTCCGTTTAATAGTTTTCGAACGGCATATGAGCTGTCTCATTACGGCCCGATCTTTCCGCACTTAGCCGAAACGGCCCGGTTACTGCGAAAGTTAAATGAGTCAAATCTCAACGCAAAATACATTTTGATTGTTATGTTATGAGTCAAACCCTGCCGGTGGCAAATACGAATACCAGTATCTTTATGTAAACTGGCTTAGGTCTAATGAATGTGATAAACACAATTAAATATCAAAAAAGTGATCTAAAAAAAGAAATGGGGCAGGCTGGGAATTGAACCCAGGACCTCCCGCACCCTAAGCGAGAATCATACCACTAGACCACATGCCCTATTTCTGAGGGTTTCGTTATGGAGATCGGATTTA
Organism: Meyerozyma elateridarum; assembly: GCA_030574335.1. Classification (NCBI taxonomy): domain Eukaryota; kingdom Fungi; phylum Ascomycota; class Pichiomycetes; order Serinales; family Debaryomycetaceae; genus Meyerozyma; species Meyerozyma elateridarum. The sequence goes on from JAJMEU010000001.1 coordinate 1,044,737, forward strand.
TAGCACTTATCTTGTGCAGATAAATGCAATTTAGTTAATTCAAGATTTAATATATTTAACTATACAGTGTACCATTAGTTTGTGGGCTTCTATATCTCTGGAAAAGTTTGCTTCGTATGTACTTTTTTCTGCAACTAGTTCTCCGTTAGTCCGCCAACCCACTGCAGCGGCATAAGAAATGTCGCGCTCTAACGGGAAGTTACCGGTGAGACATTTTAACGAGGTGGATGCACTTACATTTATCGTGTTAAGCTTACATCAGTGGAATCAACAATCCAACTAGCAAAATCTGTTTGATGGAATATAGCCAATCTATTATTATGACTTCGATAATTTGAGCACTTAACAGATATGAAGTGAAATTTAAAAAAAAAAAAAAGAAACGGGGCAGGCTGGGAATTGAACCCAGGACCTCCCGCACCCTAAGCGAGAATCATACCACTAGACCACATGCCCGATTTCTGATTGATCCTGCCTATGTAAGGTTTAGTATTTCTTGTTTGAACTATGCCTCAATCGCTCTAATCATAAAATTGTTCCAAAATATTTAAAAGTTGCAAATAATGAAAAATTAACAAAATTTTTGAAGTGGAATACGTAACGCATATTAACCATTATAAGTATCTATAGTTCAATTAGATCAATATCTTTCTTTGAGGTTGTTGTAATATAGCCTAATCTTGAACGTACAATTTATAAATCCATACACCCACACTACAACACTCGATGAGATCAATCAATTGATTTGAACCATGAGCCTATATGCCCCTTCAGCCAGGATTTTAGGCTCTGGGTTTCTTCTAAGACCGTACCTATACTCAAGGTGTCTATATAGTACATTACCCCAGGTCGCTGAATCCAAGTTGAACAATGTACCCATTCATAGAACAAGAAATATTGGAATTATCGCTCACATCGATGCTGGAAAGACTACGACAACCGAACGTATGCTCTACTATAGTGGCAAAATCAACGCAATTGGCAATGTGGACGAAGGAGACACTGTTACGGACTACCTTCCGTCGGAGCGTCAACGAGGAATCACCATCCAGCTGGCAGCTATTACCATTCCTTGGAACAATAATAAAATTAATATCATAGATACGCCAGGACATGCTGACTTTACTTTTGAAGTGATCAGGTCATTGAGAGTCCTTGATGGTTGCGTGACAATACTAGATGGAGTTGCAGGTGTGGAAGCCCAGACCGAGAAAGTATGGAGACAAGCCAAGGCTTTAGGCATTCCAAGAATCGCATACGTTAATAAGATGGACAGAACTGGAGCCGGCTTTAGTAGGACCGTCAAGGAGATTGTACAAAAGCTTCAAACTAGAGTGGTCCTTTGTAATATTCCTTACTTTGAGAATGTAGAGAAAGATCCTCAATTCGTAGGAGTTGCCGATGTACTTCATAACAAGGTCTTGAAGTGGAATATAGACAATGATTCCACTGGTCGTAATATAACTGTCATAGATCTCATTAAGGAGTACGACAACTATAAAAGTATTGCAGAGGAAGTGAAGAAATGCCGAGAGTCCATGGTCGAAGTTTTAGGAGAGTACGATGACGCAATTGTAGATTCGTTTTTTGAGAATGACGAAGATTACTTAAAAGTTCCCGCAGATATCCTCAAACTGGCAATCAGAAAGTCGAGTATAGACAACATCGTAACTCCTGTCTTTTGTGGATCGTCGTTCAAAAATGTGGGTGTTCAACCTCTTCTTGATGGTATCGCAGACTATTTACCTTCACCACTTGAGGTTTCTATTCCTGAAATTACCACATCTAGGTCTGTTAAGCAGTCCAAGAAAAAGAAGAGCAAAGCTACTAGAACTTCAGAAGAGACGGAAGTCCCAATCACGATGGATTCTAAGAAGGGACTTCTTGTAAATAACGATCCCAAATTAACTGTTGCATTGGCATTTAAGGTCATGACACACGCTACAAGAGGAGTTATGACTTTTTTCAGAGTTTACAGTGGTTCCCTTACCTCTAACACAACATTCATTAATACCAGAACCGGGAATAAACTTAGACTCAACAAGGTCCTCTTGATGCATGGAGATAGCCCTGAGCCAGTAAATATGATTCTGGCGGGTAATATTGGAGTTATCTCTGGCTTGGAGGATGAAATTATTACTGGTGATACACTAGTGTCGCATGGACCTGTAACACGTCAATTTAATGAGTTGGAATCAAAATTGAAACTCTTGCCAATTGAAATTCCTCCACCATTATTCAATTCCAGCATTGAGCCACTTACAGCAGGAGATGCTCGTTACATGAATGAATGTATAAATACATTGATTCGAGAGGATCCTTCATTAAGCGTTTCTATAGATGACGACCTTGGCCAAACCATCTTAAGTGGTATGGGTGAGTTGCATCTTGAGATTGTTCGAGACCGTTTAATCAATGATATGAAAGCCAAGGTAAGATTGAGAAATGTGGTAGTTTCCTTCAAAGAAACTCTTGCCAAACCTCTGTTTGAAGTTATTAAAGCTAACTCCTCAGACGAGTTAGTAACTTTAGAGTTAACTATTGAGGCCTTTGAAGGATTAGCTGAAGAGTCACCATTGGCGGAAGAAGACGGGGCTATCTTGTTAGACCAAGACAACAATATTGTAATTCTTTCTCCCAATGCTGCTTCTGCTCAAATGCTAGAAGCACAAGCAGAGAGAAGATGGAAATCTGAGCACAACTTACAGGAGTTACAAGATATCTTGGTTCAAGGATTAACTACTGCACTACAGTTGGGTGGACCTATCCTTGGACTTCCATTACATTCCATGGCAATTAGAGTCAAATCTTGGGATTTTCCCGTCGACATGAAAGACTATCCTGCTTCTTCATTATTAGAGACGAGTAGAAGAGCAGCTACCGATAACATCCTGAACGCTCCGCAGTCAAATTATGCCATCTTGGAGCCAATCATGCAAACAAGAGTGTATGTGGATTCTGCTACAATGGGCGAAGTAAGCCATGATTTGAATCAAAGATGTCTGGCAACAATTACCTCTATTGAAGACGAAGGTGAGAATTCTGATACAGTTGCCTGGGCAAATGACGAAGTTGAAAGAACCTATCTTCCTCCCGATTATACAATGGCGCTGGAGCTGGGAGATCTTAATATCTCAAACAAGAAGGTAATAATCGCTGAAACACCTCTCAGAAATATGATTGGCTACTTATCAAAATTAAGATCAATTACTCAAGGCAGGGGTGTCTTCGATATGTCATACTTGGGTATGAGAAGAGCTATCAAACCAGTCCTGCTTGACTGATCTCGAAATGTACATAGAAAATATATATTAAAAACTGAAAGATCGAGACGAAAGATCTTAGACTGCACCAGGTAATCACAGCCGTTACCTAGCTGTTTTCCATTATATTTCCAAATTTTCTTGTCCTGTTGAAATCTAGTGCCCTTCATTATCACGAGCTATTGGTGGTTGGGTGAGCCTTTTTGACAACCCCGCGAAATAATCGTGTTCCTGACGATCGATTGGAACCATGACTGATTCACTACCAGCGCCTAATTTGGAAGAAGATGAAAGTTTGACGGCTTCTTCTTCATCATCGTCATTTGTGCCTATTGACAGTAATCACCTTCAAGATGCAGTGCAAGTAGTGAGTGAGCAAAAAGAATTCAATGGTGGAATACTAGACTATATTCGAAAGGCCACTCCATCGTCACAAGTCAATACTAATTATCACATAGTGTCGGTATTTGGATCTCAGTCTACAGGAAAATCGACTCTTTTGAATCGGTTGTTCAACACAAATTTTGACGTTATGGACGAGTCCAACAGACAGCAGACCACTAAAGGTATCTGGATGGCATACTCCGGAGTCGTGACAACCACAATTGGCCCAGTTACTAGCAAGAACGGAGAACATATTTTTGTGATGGATGTGGAAGGTACCGATGGAAGAGAGAGAGGTGAAGATCAGGATTTTGAGCGGAAAGCTGCCCTTTTTGCATTGTCTACATCTGAAATCTTGATCATTAACATCTGGGAACACCAAATTGGTCTTTACCAAGGTGCCAATATGGGCCTTTTGAAAACAGTATTTGAAGTCAATTTGTCATTGTTTGGAAAGACAAAATTGGAGAAGAATACACATAAAGTGCTTCTCTTGTTCGTGATTAGAGACCATATTGGTACTACCAGTAAAGACAGCTTGTCTACGACAGTATACCAGGATCTTATAAAAATGTGGGATGGCTTGAATAAGCCAGCGGAACTCTCTAGCCTTGAGTTTGCTGACTTCTTTGACGTCCAATTCCATACTTTGAGACATAAAGTTCTTCAACCAGGTGAGTTTACTCAAGATATTATGCTGCTTGGAGACAAGTTCACTGATCACTCCAGTGAAGACTTTTTATTTAAGGATTATTATCATCACGACGTTCCAATTGATGGCTGGACTATGTATGCCGAAAATTGTTGGGATCAAATCGACAACAACAAGGACTTGGATCTTCCCACGCAGCAAATTCTTGTAGCCAAATTCAAGTGCGATGAAATCTTGAACCAAGTTTATGACGAATTCAAAGCTAAGTTTGCCGAAAGACTTGATAAATCTATTCCATCCGACCCTAAGCAAGAAATTGATTACAAGGACCTCGGTCTTCTTCTCACTGACTTGAAGCAAGATTCTTTAGAGGATTACGATTCGCTGGCCTCACGCTATAATGAATCTGTCTACCGACAAAAGCGTGCTACATTGGAAGAGAAGATTCTCGACAAGTATCAAGAATTCCTCGAGCTTCATTGCAACCATATGATTTCTAAATTCACCTCTCACTTTGCGTATTCTTTATCCTCAAAGAGGCTACCAAAGGATGTTGCATTTGAAACTGCTACCAGCAGTCTTCGTCAAGAAGTCCTTGACAGTTTCTTGATCAACGTGAGCTTCCTTTCTATGAACGGGGCATTAGAGCACACTACATATTTATCTAAACTTACAGATGTGCTAGATGAAACACTCACCAAACAGAGATACTCCGAGTTGAACAACATAATTTCCAAAAGTCTCAAAAAGCTTGATTCGTCATTACTGAAGACCATAGTCCAAGAAATTGGAAACCCATCGGAAGACACTTGGGATAATATATTGTCAAAGTTCAGAGAGTTGACTGACGATCTTTTCATCTTGAAGTATACTACCAATCAAGGCTTAGACTTTAAATTGGGTACATCGAAAACTACAAACCAGCATGCAGTGCATAGATTTAAGTTTAAGGCTTGGGAAACTTTCTACAATGATATCAGAAAAGTGATTTCTAAAGATAATTTACTTACTATTTTGAAAGATCGTTTTGATGATAAGTTCCGATATGACGGAGATGGCATTCCTCGACTTTATCAGCACGATAAAGAACTTGAGGAAAGCTTTTCGACCTCGAAGACATATGCCTTAAAATCATTGCCCACATTATCTCTTGCTAAATTAAAGGACGGCTCGGAGATCGTACCTGAATTTGACTTATTTGACAAGAAAATCAAACGCCAATATTCTCGTCCATTGAGTGCTGTTGATGCGAATACCGGCTCGGATCCGGACGATAACGAATTTCTGGAGTCAGATGATAACGAGGAGGACCCCGCATGTTTCGCCGAGATAGTGTCGGAGTCAGAAAAGGCCCAAGTTCTCGCTAGATTTAAAAAGGAGACCGACGCCATTTTTGTAGAGTCAAAGAGAGCACTTATCCAGCATGTTACTCAGATCCCATACTACATCTACATCGTGATCTTAGTGTTGGGTTGGAATGAGTTCATGGCTATACTACGCAACCCATTTTTCTTTACGCTACTCTTAATGCTTGGAGCCGCTACTTACGTTATGTATCAGCTAAATTTGTTACGCCCGGCTATGGTTGTGGTGCAACGGATGTTAGATGAGTGCATCGTTCTTGCGAAAGATAAACTTCGAGAATTCATCGATGAGCCCCCGCAAAATCACGGACGTAATTTGGCTACCATGGCCGACTCAAACACACCTGTTGAAGAGATTGAGCTTCAAGATTTGGATCTGAATAGTAGCTAGATAATTTATAGTAAAGCTAATCGTTTTTACCACTATCTACAATCTCTTGTGCGCGGCACGACCAATGTAACATGCAACCTACGCAGAACAAGAAGGTTGCATCAGTGCGAGGCGCCATCGTTGTTACATTTCCTAGGAGTGCAGAATTTCCGAATGCTACCTCAACGTTGTAACTTCAAGATCCTGGGGAAGCCATACTAAAATAGGAGACGTTATTTATAACGACCCTTTGCTCGTTTATTTTTTTGTGTTAGGAACTTCTTAGGGTTCATTTACCCATCGCTATATTCCATACATACCCATAATCATCACTACTACCTGTTGATGATCTTATAATTATACCCATACAATTAGATCCTAATGTTAACCTCACTTAGCAAAATAATCTCCGGCCTTGGATCTCCAACCAAAGACGCTGTTATCACCACTACCACTGAGTTGGCCCGGCAAGAGACGGCCGATGACAACTTAGAGTCTGATGATCTGCTTCTTCTGTCCGAGTCCCACGTCTCATCGGCGCTGTCGGTTTTGGCACTGGCGGTGCATGATTTCTCGTCGAAGGTGGATGCCGCTAACCTTACTGAGCATGCCAATACTATGAAAGATCATTTCGAAGAATCGTTAACTCAAAATTCCCAACTCACTATGCTTCCAAACTTCAATATCAGTGCTACCGGTAACGAGACCGGCCTGTACTTGGTTATTGATTTGGGAGGACTGACTCTTAGAGTTGCCGTTATCGACATTGCGGCTCCTCATACCGAGGATGAGCAGGACCGCAGTGATCGTATCGAGATCGTTATTGAGAAAAAATGGGAGATTCTTGACTCGTTTAAGTATATTAACAAAGCCTTTTTCAATTTCATTGCATCAAAGATATACGAGACCCTTCAAGAACAGACATCATTGCCAATTGATCCTAATACTACCATCAACACCGGAATCACCTGGTCGTTCCCATTAGATCAAGAATCTCACAACTCTGGTAAAATCGTTCATGTCAGTAAAGGGTTCACTCTTGATCCAGAAATCTGCAACCAAGACTTAAAACAAGTATTGGAGTCAGCTATGATCTCTCAACACAACTTGTCACTTGACGTAAAAGTAATCATTAACGACTCATTAGCAGTATATGCCGCTGGTTCCTTTTTGGACAAGTATATGAAGCTCGCTATGGTATTGGGAACTGGTTTCAATATGTGCTGCTCGTTGCAAGCTGATAAATTGCATTCCGAAAAGAGACTTCTGCTGAGCGCCGTGCTTCTTAATTCAGAATTGTCGATGTTCGGTGTAAACTTGCAAAAAGATCTTTCCACTCGTTTCGATACTATAGTCGACAGTCGATTCTGCAATAAGGACATACATTTCAAGCCTCACATGTCTATGGATCCTATATTACATAGTATCTTCCAACCAGCAGAGTTGATGGCCAGTGGTAGATACCTCCCAGAATTAACCCGATTAATCTTGGTCGACATGATCGATAATGGTGAGTTATTTGCCAACGTCAATCATAAGGAGTTAGAGAAACTCTACCAGCCATATGAAGGTTTCACCGGTGAGCTTATGTGTGCCATCGTTGAGACCGCTGATCACCAAGTTGTAAGTGATCGTATAGTCAAGCATTATAACCTCTCACAACTGGTTTGTGAGGATGATATCAAACGTATTAAGGCAGCCGGTAATAGTGTTATTCAGCGTGCCGCCTACATCGTTGCTGCATCTATAATTGCATTTATTAAACTCATGGAAAGCCACAACGGTGAATTCCAAAACAAATTAGTCGACATTGGATTTGTTGGTTCAGTGTTGATGTATTTTCACTCATATCGCGACTTAATTGTGAAACTAGTCAACGATAACGACCTGATAAAAGCCATGGATTTGCATGTGGGCCTTAAGCCCATCGAGAACAGTTCCATAATTGGGGCTGCTATCGGAGCTGCATACTATGTAGATCATTCTCAGTAGAGGTAATACAGCGAAAATGGGACTTGGTGTAGAAAATAATATATTAATAAGGTTCACAGGGTTCAAATTGTCTAAAGTATATCCTACAATATAATTTTAATATGCTTAATATTTTATTTGCCGGTATATGATATCTATTAATTTTATTACTTACAACTTAGATTTAAGTCCAGCGGCTTCATTGTCGCAAACGACAAGGACATTATGGTGATCTTGCAAGTACGAAGATGGGAACTTGGCGTCATTGCGCTTACCGTAGATAGTCTTCTCAAGAGCATATTTCTTGGCCTTGCCCAACACGATAATAGCAATCTCATCGGAGTTATCCAAGATGGTAGAAATACCTACAGATAAAGCAGTCTTTGGTACCTTGGATTGGTCTCCTCCCCAGAAACGAGAGTTTGCCTCAATGGTCGATGGGACAAGAGACACGGTTCTTGTAATACTAGAACGCAGAGAACCTGCCTCGTTAAATGCCAAATGTCCCTCAGGACCCAAACCGCCCATGAAGAAGTGGATTCTGGGGTATCTGTGGATTTTCTTCTCGTACTCTTGACACTCCTTGGCGAGATCACTGGCAAGGCCATTAAGAATGTTGATATTCTCTCTAGGAATATCAATATGATTGAAGAATTTGTTATACATGAAGTAATGGTATGATTGGGGATCAGATGGTGCAAGACCCACGTACTCATCCATATTGAAAGTCACAACATTTCTGAAAGTGACCCTTCCCAGCTTATTGGCCTTAATGAGCCTGGCGTAAACTCCCTCAGGAGATGATCCGGTAGGAAGTCCAAGCACAAATGGTTTGGAAGCTGTAGGAGCGAAATCAGTAATGCGCTTGATAAGGAGCTCGGCAAGATAATCCGAGGCATCATCGGGAGATGAAAAAGTAGCTTGTTTGATAGTCATGGTGATTGTTTTTTTGTATTTTATTGAAGTATTGATCCTCTTACTTAAATGCCAAGTATATAAAGAAAAAATTGTCAATGCAATACGACGTCGCCTTATACCTTCGTGGACCCTAGACATTACCCCACGATGCAACGTTACACGATGACGTCCTGCACACAACGTGACATACATCCCGTTTGCTGCAGCCGGCCCCCAATGCAACATGCGGTTGCATTAGTCACTCCACACTCATAAACTATATATGAGTTGACCTCCATCATCGAAAATCATTACTACCCGTGATGTCTTACATCAAATTCACTAATGGCCACTTGTGCGATAACGGAGTAATCTACCACGACACTGATCTCTATGTCAACAAGGAGGACGGCACTATCTATGGACAGGATGCTCCTCCCGATGGACTGAAAATCGAGGTGGTTGACCTTGAAGGTAACATCTTGGCTCCAGGTTTCTTGGACATCCAAAACAACGGTATTTATGGCTTGAACTTTTCAGACTTGAGAGCTGGTGCCACTAAGCAGGAGATGCGTGACTTTGAATTGTTTTACCGGGACGCCATGACTAAGTATCTCACAACTGGTGTAACATCAACCTGCCCCACTGTGACATCTAACTTCCCTGAGGTGTACGAGAACGTACTTCCACTCTACCATCGCAGCCGGCTGCAACACCAATGTGACTCGTTGGGTGCACATTTAGAGGGCCCCTTTATCAGCTTGAAGAAGAAGGGCTGCCATCCAACAGAAACATTTGTTGATGCCAAAGAGGGTTTCGAAAAGGTTAAGGAAGTTTACGGTGGTGAAGACAATTTGGCTGAGAATGTTGCCATTGTCACTGCTGCCCCAGAAATTGCCGGTGTTTTGGAAACCATCCCATCATTGGTAAAGTCAAATGTAGTGTTTTCCATCGGACATACTTCCACCGACTACAAGACCGCTCTCAAGGCAGTTGAGAATGGTGCTACCATGATTACTCATTTATACAACGCTATGCCACAACCTCACCACCGTGATGTAGGCGTAGTCGGCCTCATTGCTTCTCCTATCAGCGAGAAGACACCTTACTACGGAATGATTTGCGACGGAGTCCATGTGGACCCATCCATGGCCGTTATTGCATTCAGAACTTGCCCCGACAAATGTATTTTAGTCACTGACGCCATGCACTTGATCGGCTTGCCAGATGGTACCTACAAGTGGGACAATCAAGTTATTGTGAAGAATGGTCCTTCATTATACTTGGAAGGTACTAAAACATTGGCTGGAGCTGCAACCACCTTGCCCCAATGTATTCGTAACTTAATGGCTTGGGGCAGCATCCCATTAGCTCAAGCAGTAAAGGCTGCCACCAACAATCCCGCTATGTCGCTTGGTGTTCAGGGCCAAAAGGGTTTCCTTAACAAAGGCTGCGACGCCGATTTGGTGGTGTTGGACGAGCATGGATTCCTTAAGTACGTATATAAACTTGGCCATCTTATCAAGCCGGTTGACGAAAGCCACCCAGCTAAGTTAATGGCAGCATTGTAACATTTTTTATTTTATATCTGTATTATAATAGATAACTGCATATTTGAGTCTTTTATCTTACCCAATGGAGGGGAGTGTACGCATTGCATGCGAAGTGTCGTATGAGTGATTCAATTCTCGTAAAGTTTTATAAATCTCCCATTCTCTCGTAATGGTAGCTCTAAGACTTCATGGCACGATACCGATAAGCACAACCAGGTACTATGCATCAGCAGCAATCCCTCACAATGACCACCATAAAAAATATCAACTTCATCCCTGGCCCAAATCGAAGCAACCCACCCCACACGAGATATTTGATCTCGATGCCCTGGCTACATCACTTTCTGTAGCTGAACTAAATAAGATTCTTAAGGAGTGTTATCTGAAATACGTGAAAATATACCATCCGGATGTATCTAAAAATATAAATCTCCTTGACGATAATGGAAGAGCAATTACCCCAGAGACCATGCGGAAACGATTTGATTTAATCCAAAACGCCTATGATATCCTTAAGGATCCTCGGCGTAGAGTAGCATATCATCGGTACCAGAGTACTACGTGGGACAATTATAGCCAAGGTAATACCTCGACTTTCGATGCTTTCCGAATGGCTAATGCTCATCGCAAAAAGTACGAATTTCATCAAGACGAAGAGTTTTGGCAAGCAGGAACTTGGGAAGACTATTACAGAATGAGGCATAAGCGAGAACCACCAACAGAAGAAGAAATCAACAAGAATAAGTATAAGATTTTGTACGGAGTGTTGGCGGTTACTGCTATCGCCATCGCTCTTCAAATAATGGTGGCTCTTGAGAACGCAGAACAGTATCGTCGTAGTGCTCAATTGCAGAATTTGAAACTACAGCAGATACAGCATGAGTCAGAAACAAACTACGGTTATGACGATGGCCAATTGCTGAGATTACGCCGGTTTCTCAACCTGAGAAGGGCATTGGCTACTAATGATGTTAATGATGAACAACAAGCAAGTCTCAGAGAAGGCGATCAACAATTGATTCAAAAATATGCCAGAAAACGACTTGCCATGCTTGAACAAGCAGAGCAGACACGAAACTAGTTACGACCTTGACGCTATCTTATAGACCTACATACCATTCATGTTGTAAATGAGTAAATGTTTGGGCATCCAATGCACCAAAATTATCTTCTTTGACGTTGAACGTTATCGTAGTTAAAAATAGTTGACACATTCTCAATGGATTTCACGAAACCAGACACTGTTCTAGACTTGGACAATATCCGTAAGGCACTTGTGCGTATGGAAGATACCATTGTATTTTTCTTGATTGAAAGATCACAATTCTTTTCGTCTCCGTCCGTCTACGCCAAGAACAAATTCGATATTCCCAATTTCGATGGTTCGTTCTTGGAATGGTCATTGCAACAATTAGAGAGAACCCATTCACAAATTAGAAGATATGAGGCCCCAGACGAGATGCCGTTTTATCCCGATGTACTTTTAAAGTCATTTTTACCCTCTATCGACTATCCAAAGATCCTCGCATCCTATTCCGATGAAGTCAATCATAACCAAAAAATTCTCAACTTTTACGTGAACGATATTGTTCCGAAAGTAGCATGTGAGCCCGGCGAACAACCAGAGAACTTGGGCTCCGTTTCAGTTTGCGATATTGACTGTCTCCAATCCTTATCTAGGCGAATCCACTTTGGAAAATTTGTGGCCGAATCGAAATACCAAGCTGATAAGCCCAAGTACATTAAATTAATCTTAGCCAACGATGTGAAGGGCATTGAGGACTCAATTACTAATTCTGCGGTAGAAGAGAAGATATTGGAGCGTCTTATCAAGAAAGGACAAAGCTACGGTACCGATCCATCTCTCATGTACTCGCAGAATCCTCAGTCGAAGGTTGATCCTGCAGTCATTGCCCAATTATACAAAGACCACGTAATCCCATTGACCAAGGTGGTTGAAGTTGATTACCTCTTAAGACGGTTAGAAGATGAAGATGAAGAAGTTATTGCAAAGTACAAGTAAGTATATGCTGGTATATGGTAGTTTCATTTATTACGTCAGCGTTATCATTGCCTACTATAGGAAAGAAAGAGGAACCTGCATCAGTTTAATACTCCAAGGAAACAATAATAGTAATCTAAAAGAGGGGAAAACCCTTAATATAAATCACGGGGTCCTCGGCTAAATTGAGTTATCTAGGGTTCCACGTTGACGAAAAAAATCGCGTTGGGTTAAAATAAAGTTAAGCCCACCACACGTTGCGCACCACGTTGTTGCAGCCATGTGGTTGGAAGCACAGCTTCCATTTTCGTGCCAATGGTACTCCTGAATCTTTTATAAGAATTGATGCTGATGTAGAAAATCTCTTGTTGTAGATAATGTTGAATTTGCAGCTCGAAAACCCGGTAGAAATTTCGAAAGTATACCTCGTGACAATCATTTCTTTAGTATGCGCTTTAGTGTACCTGTTTAAGACTAGCGATCTTGTCCACTCTTTGTGTGTGTTTGCCTGGGCTTGTTTTGTGAAGCCAATTGCTCATAAAGCTAAGCGTTCAGACAAAAATGTTCATCAACAAGGTGCTTTAGAGACTTTTTACAAGACTCAAGCTCATGTGTATGACAGAACTAGAGCAATTCTTCTTAAAGGACGTAAGGAATGCTTAAGATTAGCTATTGCTCATTTACAAAAGAAGCAGGATTTGGTTTGGATCGACGTTGGTGGTGGCACTGGTGCCAACATCGAGTATATGGATGAGATCTCTTCAATTGCCAAGAACTTCAAAGCAGTTTATCTCGTGGACTTGTCGCCATCATTGTGTGCTGTTGCCCGTGAAAGATTTGCTAAGAAGCAATGGACAAATGTGTTTGTTAAAGAAGGTGATGCTTGTGATTTTACCATTCCTGAAGAAAAGGCCGATCTTATAACCTTTTCATATTCATTATCCATGATTCCCAACTTTCATTCGGCAATTGACCATATTATTCCTATGTTAGATCCTTGTGGTATTGTTGCATGCGTTGATTTTGGCGTACAGTCTTCTGAGTCTTCAATTGGAAGAATTGATACTCTTGGTGGTCAATTGAACAGAAATATCCCGTGGATCTTGAGAAACTTTTGGAGAATCTGGTTTGAGGCTGATAAAGTTTATTTGGAGCCCGCTAGAAGAAATTATCTCGAGTACAAGTTTGGTACTATTAAGTCTTTGAATTCTTACAACAACAAACTAGGAAGAATTCCTTACTACACTTGGATTGGTTGTGATAAAGAAAAGTCCACTGCATTGCTTCATCGCATTAATTGTTTGGTTACTGAATCTCCATATCTTGCTCCATCTGGTAAGTCAGACCCCGCTGAAGTTGTGCTTGATGTTCCATTTAGTAAAGGTCATGAAGCAGCTCTCAGCAATCTCCTGAAGAACATCCCATACCCATCCATGTACTATCAGAGAGAAGTATGGAGAGTGTATTTCAACGAAATTAACTCTCAATACCATCAATTCAAAAATCAGTATATTTATGCTTTCACTTGGGAGGATCCAAGGGAAGATCACGAGATCTTGAATTTTACTTCGAAGGACTCTGTTTTGGCTATTACTTCCGCCGGTGACAATATTTTGTCATATGCATCGCTTCCCAATCCTCCAAAGAGAATCCATGCTGTTGATTTAAATCCCTGTCAGAATCACTTGTTGGAGCTTAAATTGGCTGCGATTCGTACATTAAACCAAAACGAGATCTGGAATCTTTTTGGAGAGGGCAAAATTAAGAACTTTGAACATCTTTTGTTCAATAAGTTGGCACCTCATATGTCTTCGAACGCGTTCCAATATTGGGTTTCAAGAGGTGGAGAAACATTTGATGTGAACGGCAGAGGATTGTACGACACTGGATCAACTAGATGGGCTCTTCGTATTGCTCGCTACGTTTTTAAATTCTTTGGGGTCTCAGAATATGTTAAACAATTATGCGAATGCAAGACCATGGGTCAGCAGAAGAAGATCTGGAATGAGTACTTGAAACCAAGTTTGTTCAATCCATTTGTAGCCACCTTGATGGTTGGCAATCCTATTTTCTTATGGAAAGCCCTAGGGGTACCAGCTAACCAAGCAAGAATGATGGGTGATTCCGTATTAAAATATGTTATTGATACGTTTGAGCCAGTTATCAACCGGTCTTTGATTTCTAAAGATAACTATTTCTATTATTTAACGTTAATGGGCAAGTACTCCAAGGAAAACTGCCCCGATTATTTGCTCCCAAAAGCACAAGTTCGCATGACTAGTGTCAATGAACATACAAATGAGGTTCCTATAGACACCGTTAGAATCCATACCGATACTCTTCAAGATGTGTTTGCTCGTTTAAGCAAGAAGTCGATTACGGTAGCCATTATCATGGATCACATGGACTGGTTTGATCCCAATGGGGAAGAAGTGAAGGAAGAGATCCTTAGCCTTAAGAACTGCCTCGCTGATGGTGCTAGAGTGATGCTCAGATCGGCTTCAGTGCACCCTTGGTACATCTCCACTTTCGAAGAAATGGGCTTTTCTTGTCAAGCAGCAGCCGTTAGAAAGTCGGGCCAATCGATAGATAGAGTTAACATGTATGCGTCGACCTGGGTGTGTACAAAAAACAACTCGAATACCGTCGAACCCCGCCGCCGTATGAGTAGTTTAAAGATTTAAATACCTAAGAAAATAAGTGAAAAATAAAGAATATTTATACTATGGTTGGTAAGTTGCCCGCTGGTGTGGCTGCAAATTTAGCCCCATGGTGCATCGGGTGCAAATTACTAATGGGGTAAATTCTAATTGTCAAATAAACCATCTGGTAATTTATCATGACAGTCAACGATGAGTTTGAAATGCTGTTTGCGGTTCCTATGACCTGCCAGTCATGTGTAGAGGACGTGAGTGGTGCGTTGTCCCAATTGAGTGGTATCAGCAAGTTCGATGTGGATTTAAAGTCTGGATTAGTAACGACCACTGGATCAGTAGCACCCTCTAAGATTGCTCGTGCTATCCAAGCAACAGGTAAAGACGCCATAATCAGGGGAACAGGCCAGCCCAATTCCGCTGCCGTATGTATTTTAGAGTCGTTTGACCCCGCCGATATTTCCCATCCGGTGAGAGGGCTTGCTCGTATTGTCAGTGTGGGTCAAAATGACTTGGTGGTTGATTTGACCGTGAATGGACTCCCTAAGGGAATGTACTATCCCTCGATCCGTTCATCAGGCAACCTTTCGCAGGGGGCATTATCTACGGGAAAACTTTTTTACGAGTTGGGTGCGATTGACGTTTCAGAAAAGCTGTCGTCCCTTACCACCATTGTCAGCGACGGAGCGCTTGACACCCCTCATGAGGACCTTTTTGCCGGCCAGGGCTTCCTCCATGCCAAGCTCGGAGTTTCTGACCTCATTGGTCGTAGCATTGTTCTCTCGCGTCATCGAGAATCTCTTGCTTCTGATGCATTGTGTGGTGTGATCGCTAGAAGCGCAGGGGTATGGGAGAATGACAAGCAGGTGTGTAGTTGTTCTGGCAAGACAGTGTGGCAGGAACGTACCGACGCTAAGAACAGAGGTGTGAATGTATAAATTTGAAATAAGCATCTCGGGCTATGTCAGGACGCTCGTACTTCTAAATGGGCTACGCAGTGGAGTCTATTGTCCTTATTGGGCATTAATGTGATTTCAGGAATGTGTATATCTACGTAGAAAAATACTACGATAATGATTCGATTTCAGGTTGAAACTATACTCCTAGTCCTTTTCTACATTTAATCTTGCATTTCTTCACCTTTTATATTTCCTCCTATTCGATCTCCACTCACTGTTCCGTCTATCTCCTCACTGGAAAATGGTGTCTCACCGCGCGCAAATTTCCACTAGTAACCGCTCACATCAGTTTTATTGCACTTTTCCCCCGCTTCCACCAGTGATGTCTGAGTACCTATCGGCTAAGCTGCTGATGCTACAGCTTCTTACCGAGCAGACTGAGCAGGTCAAACTACGCCGATCTCTTAAACTCAACCATCTAGCCGTAACTCATCCCCAACTCACGGTTTCCGAGATCATCGAATGTGTTCATGAATTCCTCTACTCGTTCCAGCCTCCTTTGGAGCTCGAGCGACTATCATTGCAAGGCAACAACTTAGAGACTTTGCCATTAAATTTTGCCATCATTGCCAATAATATCAAGTACTTGGATCTTCACGACAATAATTTTTCAGCCCTTCCAAAACCATTATCCCGAGCAACGGGATTGGAAATTCTTGATCTTTCCAAGAACAAGTTATCATTTCTCCCAAACGCTGAAATGGCAAAATTCAAGGCATTACGAGTCCTTTCGTTGAAGGAAAACAAGTTTACTGTATTGCCCCCTGTTCTTGGCGAACTTCCCCAATTGCATTTAATTGAAGTCATGGACAACCCGCTTCAATTCCCATCCATAGAAATTATAAAGGAGTTCCAAAAGAGCAATTCAGATTTGGATTGGGTTCATGAACTCAAGAATTATTTGGTGACCAATAAGGATATACTTCAAGCTAAGATTAAATCGTCTGAGCCCAAATCAGGAATGTCGCTTCACAATGCTCCCCCGGCAATCACCAGATCGAAAAGTATCTCGGAAACGAAAACAAAAGCTTCCAAGGCTGCTCGTAGGATGGGTTTGATTATTCGAAAACCTGATAGTCAGTCCGAGAATGATCAAAATAGTGATACCTATGATGCACTGTACGAGTCTGATTTGTCATCGATAAGCTTAAACCAACCACTTTCAGCCTCTGTCGCTGAATCAGGTGTAATGTCTCAAAAATCTCCCTTGCCTGCAGCTTCTACCACTACTGCAACCACGGTCCCACTGTCTTTGAACACTTCTCCATCGGCTACTCCTCGACCTTCTTCCAGAGTTAGATCCAGATCTAACACATTAAAGGAGATTGATAGCATTTTAGAGAAAAATGAAACTGTAGATACCGAGCACAAGTCTGGAGCCTATTTTAGAAGATTATCCACTTTGCAAGAATTGCCGATAGACGAAATCACTATTCGAAACGCATATAATAACGGACATTCCGCCGGAACCACAACCACCAGGTCTAGCAGGGAGTCTAGCGTTTCGCAATCGAAGCCGGAGGTTACCGATCATCCAAATATCAGTCGACAAGCGTCTCCGAAAACTGTTCTTGATAATTATCCATCAAAAACAGACGTAACCAAAGCCAATCATTCACGTACCTCTTCGGTACACGATGTGTCTGCTATAATCAAGGTATCTCGAAAAGTTCTCTTCTCTTTTTCGGAGCTCCATTCTTCGGTAAGACGTTTTACTGGTTTCTGTGTAGATAAAAAGGTTACCATGAAGATGGTCACTCATTTGTATACCGCCAAGGCAAATATCGATTCTTTAGTCGAGAATCTTGAGAGTGTGGAAGAGGCTGGAGACAATGGTGATCAGATTGTTCACTCGTTGCATGCCTGTATATCTTCGATGAAAGCGATGATGACTCTCTTAAGTGACAATTTCCCTTACTTTGTTGCTAAGATTGATATCTGTTTTGTGCGGATGTTGTATCTTACTTTGTTTGGATCATTCAATGAGCTTTTGAATGCTTACAGATTAGTTGCTCCTTCAGCAAAACTTGGAACTCCAACCCTGGACATGAAACATAAGCAGCTCACTATCAATACCAACTTAGCAAATGATACTGATGAAGTGGATGAGCAATTATATGTGTCGATTGACGTGGCAACGTCCAACGCTCAAACAGTTTTCAGTGACCTCACCAAGTCACTTGGTAAAAGCGCACTTGCAAGTGCTAAGAATACAAATGTGGGAATAAATCCAACAGTAGCTGCAAAAGTGAAAGATTTGACCACAGTATGCATGGCATCGATGGATATCACAAAAAGGCTCAAGACTAAGCTTATCACTATTAGAAACAACCCTTCTCAAACTACTAAAAAGTTATTCTGGGACGATATAAATATGTTCTTGAAAGTGATTATTCAAACATTTTCGTCTGTGAAGGGAATTATGAAAGATATGCCTATTCTAAATGACATTAGAGGATCAATGGCTACTCTTACGAAGGCTACAAAAGATGTGACTGTCTTGTTAGAAGCATCGTCTTACAAAACTATGTCACAGGATGGATCACTGAGTACAGCACTGCATCCCACCTTAACTACTATACCTAGTGTTTCTAACATTTTCACACCATTAACGGCCCATCCTTCCCTGACGACCAATTCGCTTTCACAAGTGAATTTGACTCAAATGGCCAATGGAAGTGCTACAAGAAATCCTTTGATGCCCAACGTTGGCCACTCGACGCTGTCCATCTTGGCCCAGCCAGCCCATCATGAGTCACATACTCATGTACACAGTCCTTTAGAGAGTCCTGGAATTATGAACGGAGGCGGTAGTATTACAGCGCCTGCTAACTCATCTGGCCAATATTTTGCTAAGAACGGAATGAATCCTTTCGATGGACTTATAATGGCTACTAAAAGAGAGAGAGAACGAGAGCAGAAGGAAGTGGAGCGGAGAGAGGTCTAGAGTATTTTTAGAGAAACAAGATAACGAATTAATGAATTAGATTACCTACTTTGTATTGTAGTCCCTAAATGTCTTTGGCACTTAACGCATTTACTTATCGGGAAAGAAAAACCGTTCCTGACTCTTCTGACTCTTCTCTCACGGCTGACATCCTACATACAGCTCCGATAAGATCAGAGTCAGATCGCAGCTCTTGTTGAAAAACTTTCCGCCAAACAGATTCTTTTGATCTAATGACGATCGAACTCGAAGAGCCCCCCTTGGAAAACAATGCCCAAGTTATAAAAGACTTGATCGGTGGAACCGTCGGAGGAATTGCCCAGGTCTTAGTGGGTCAGCCTTTCGATACTGTCAAAGTGAGACTTCAATCGGCACCCGATGGGACCTACAATGGTGCACTTGATGTCGTAAAAAAGCTTATGGCCAATGAAGGGCCCATGGGTTTCTACAAGGGTACCTTGACTCCCTTAGTAGGAGTCGGAGCCTGTGTTTCTGTGCAGTTTTCAGTCAATGAGTACATGAAAAGACATTACGACGCTCAGCAGAATGGCAAACCTCTTAGTCTCGGACAATTTTTCATCTGTGGTGCTACTGCCGGTTTCGCCAATGGTTTCTTGGCTTCCCCAATTGAACATATTCGTATTAGACTTCAAACCCAGACTGGCTCTGTGAAGTCATTTAATGGACCCATTGATTGCGCTAAGAAAATTTATGAGAAGAATGGCATCAGTGGAATATACAAAGGATTGACTCCAACCTTGGTTAGGGAGTCTACTGGTTTAGGTATCTACTTTGCAACCTATGAAGCATTGATTGCCCGAGAATTAACTTCCAATATTGGCTTGAAGAGAACCGATATACCAGCTTGGAAACTTTGCATGTTTGGTGGATTGTCCGGTTACACATTATGGATAGGAATTTATCCAGTTGATGTTATCAAATCTAAGTTGCAGACAGATTCTTTGGATAAGCCAAACTATAACAACTGGAGACATGTTGTAAAAGATGTTTTTCACAAAGGTGGTATCAAAGGTTTCTATAGAGGATTCATTCCTACAATCTTGAGAGCAGCTCCTGCCAACGGAGCTACATTCGCTGCCTTCGAGGTCACAATGCGCTTCATTTCATAACATAGAAGTATATATACGAAAAAAAATAATAGACTATTCACTCTTCTTAGTCATCATGGTATGCCCGTAATCTGTGTCGTCGTTTGTTCTTATGACTTCAGAGTCATTGAATGAATGATTTTCTTGAAAATCTTGTGGCCTAATTTCTGTGATAAATTCCATAAAGTCCATGGAATACTCTCCATTGAACACATAAGCGTCCATTCCTTTAATCTCCAAAAGTTCGTAAAATAAATCGTAATCGGTAGGTCCAGCCTCCAAATGAGATCCCATATGAGAAGATGACGAAGTTGAATCATGTATTGCAGCCGCTTTTCTGGCTTCACGTACCCTCTTGTTAAAAGTCTTATCAATTCTTAAATGCAAACCCGGAATATAGTCGATTAGGTACAACAACACAATGCTCATCACGAAAACGTACGCCGAAGTCACGACACTTCCTAAGAGCTGATATGCAAATTGAATCCAGTGGCCCTTAACCCATCCACCGTGAGAAGAGTATTCTTGGTTTGCAAATATTCCTGTAAGTAGGGATCCTATAATACCTGCTACTCCATGAATAGCGAAAATGTCAAGTGCATCGTCGATTCGGAAATAATACTTGAGTCTAGTAGCAAGATTACCCAAGAAAGCTCCCACTACGCCGAATACAATAGACTTCCAAAGATCGTTGGGGTCAGAAACATAACCTCCACCTGGAGTGATAACCACTAAGCCAGTCATGATACCAGACAGGAGCGATATCATGGAAAGCTTTCGAAGTGGAGTCTTTCCGTCATGATTACCTTCAAGAGGAATTGCAGAATAATAGTAATCGATCATCATCCAAACAATTCCACTTACAAATGCACTGAGAATGGTATTGACCATGATATAAGTGGAGAGAGCAGAGAACTTGAAGTCACAGCCAGCTATGAATCCACACCATCCTATAAGAACGAACATAAAGCCTACGCAGATGTTGGTGGTATTCGAATTGCGGTAATTCGTCAATATCTTTGGATTCCTAGGTCCTAAAATGTAGGAGTAAGCTAGAGTCGTGAACCCGCTGACGATATGAATGCAGTTACCACCAGCAAAATCAAGAACTGGGTGCTCACCAAGCTCCACAGATAACCAACCGTTACGATTCCAAAACCAATAAGTTACTGGGTTATAAATAATGCAAGACCAAAGGAATAAGAAAACTAACATTGGTAATATTCGGCCTCTTTCAGCGATGCAGCCGGGAAAAGTCAATCCTACGCAAATGATTTTGAACATGCCGTTGAAAAGGAAATGATTTATGGACAAAGTTTCTCCTCTGGATGTAATGTAAGTGGTCGTTGCGGCATCTCGCAACTGACGCAACACCGCAAAGTTGAGATTTCCAATAAATTTGTTTGACGCTGAGGCATAGCACAACGAATAGCTCCATATGAACCAATCTAGCATCACAAAGGGAGAAAGCACAAATGGGAGTGCTAGCATGGTTAAGGAAGACCGTCGCTGAGTGAACCCTGAGTAGAACAATGCAATCCCGATCACCACTAATGCTAGTGCAGCGGTGCACAAAAGCATGTATAGTGCATTCACTACTGTAGTGAGATCAACACTATCTATATTGCTCATAGTAATACTTAAACGACACTCAGAATCATGTAAGGGTCTTAATGGATAAAGCGGTGAGATCGCAAGTCATCTTGAAAATTATATAGGAGTACCCCACACAGGATCTCAACGGTCAACCAGCACAGCGGCTTCTACAAATCGAATTAGAAATATTCTATAATATTAGTATAGATTTAAACATATATGTAAAAAAACAACAAACTGGAGATGCTAGAATATGACGGATGATTAGAAGTCTTCATCGGAAGAAACGTAAGCATCACCCAACTCCTTCTTCTTCTTCATTCTCTCCTTCTTCTTCTTTCTCAACTCGGCAGAAGACAACTTCTTCTTTTTCTTAGCAGCAGCAATCTTGTTACCCATAGCATCGAATCTGTCCTCCTCTTCACCGTCGTTTTGCTCCAATCTAGGACCGGCACCTTGACCTTGGACCCAGTTGTGACCAGATGGAGTCATTCTACCGTCCAAGACAGCCCAGACTTCCTCAGTCAAGTCCTTGGTGAACTCGGCAGAGTGAGTAATGATGACGATACCACCCTCGAAAGCCTTCAAGGCCTTAGAAAGGGCACCCAAGGAGTCACGGTCCAAGTAGTTGGTTGGCTCATCCAAGACGATCAAGTGAGGTCTTTGCCAGGTACAGGCAGCCAAGACCAACTTGACCTTTTGACCACCAGACAAACCTCTGATTCTGGAGTGGGAGACCAATTCGGACTCCAAACCCAACATGTTACAGTGCTCTTCGATCTCCTTTCTGGTCAAAGGTCTGAATTGACCGGAAGCCAAGGCCTCCTTCATATCAACCTCAGCAACCATCTTGGAGTGGGTCTCCATCAACTCACCTCTTGGCAACCAAGCGTTGTCGACAGTCATCATAGGAACCCATCTCTCGTTCTTCATACCGATGTTCTCACCCAAGGTCCAAGAACACTCGTATTCGTAAGAGTTCTTGAACTTTCTTCTGGCGTGAATACCAGCAATTCTTCTTGGGGTACCCTCAATCTTGAAGATCTTGTTCATGGCGTTCTCATCGCTCTCGTTGATTTGTCTAGAGGCTCTGTCCATGGTCTCTCTGTCCTCACCGGTTTGGAATCTCCATTGAATGTACTCAGATGGGGTCTTGTCCAAGTGGTTATCGATGTGGGCGAAAGCGTGTTGCTTAATGTAAGCGATACGACAGTTCTCGTGAACGTAAACCTCACCAGTGGTTGGCAACAATTCACCAGTCAAGACGTTAATCAAGGTAGACTTACCGGCACCGTTAGGACCAATGACGGCAATTCTAGAAGAAAGCGAACATTGGAAGTTAATGTCGGAAATTTGAGGCTTAGAGGTACCTGGGTATTGGAAACTCATGTTCGAGACCTTGACGATAGCCTTTTGCTTGGTCTTAACACCCTCCAAGAAACCTGGGGATGGGAAGGAGAACTCCAAGTCGGAGGCACCCAACTCGTAGTAAGATTGAGCAGATGGGCACTTCTTAACGAACTCAGACAAGTTACCCTTGTACTTTCTCAACTTGAAACCCTCGTAGTGGATAATGTATTGAGTGACATTGTCCAAGAAACCAGAGTCGTGGGACACAATGATGGAAGTGATACCACAGGTTTGTAAGTAGTTGACCAACCAGGCGACGTTGACGGTATCCAAATGGTTAGTTGGCTCATCCAACAACAAGATATCGGCGTTCTTCAACACAGCTCTGGCCAAGGCCAACTTCATCTTCCAACCACCAGACAAGGATTGGATAGGCATTCTGATCATCTCGTCGGAGAAACCGAACTCGGTCAACTTAGACTCGACGATGTCTCTGGTCAAACCGACCTCACCGTCCTCAATGACGAAGTCACAGACGGTGGTGTCAGCGTGGGTACCATCAATGTCGTGCTCGACGTAGACGGTCTTACACTCTTCTTGAGATGGGAAACCCTCGACTTGACCGTTAGCAATGGCTCTCATCAAGGTGGACTTACCAGCACCGTTAGGACCACACAAACCGTATCTTCTGTTTCTCTTCAATCTGAATTGAGTCTTGTTCAACAAGATCTTAGCACCGTAAGCCAAGGAGAACTCACAGTTACACAAGTCCTCACCCTCGTCTTCCTCATCCTCGAACGATGGGGGCTCTGGGATGTTGTCGATGGCTCTCTTTCTGAACTCCTCGATGATCTCCTTGGCCTCCTTCTCGTGCAAGAAGATGGTGGCGAAAGGCAACAAGTCCTTAACCCAGGTCTCAGGGTCGATTTGTCTCTCATCGATCAAGTCACCAGCAATGGCGGCAATATAGTTCAAGGCAGAGTCGAATCTCTTGGCGATGTTCTTACCCTCCAAGAGCTTGTTGAACTCACCCAAGGTGACTGGGATGTCACCAGCGGTGGAAACCTCTGGGACGACATCACCCTCCTTAACATCACCAACACGACGCAAGGTGTTCAAGGCTCTGTTGGTAACATCACGGGCCTCAGGGTCGGCCATGGTGGAGAAGTTACCCTTCAAGGCTGGCAACAACTTGTCCATGAAAGGAGCAACGACTTGAGGGTCGTCGACCAACTTACACATGTTGTCAACAATGACGGCAGCCTTACGCTTGATGGCGGTCTCACGCTCAGCCAAACCTCTAGACAACAAAGGAGCCATGATAGAGAGAGTAGCCATGGTAACCTCAGAAACGAAAGTGGTGGCACCCAAAAGGTGGACAGTCTCTGGGACCTCACTTGGCTTGGCGATACACTCGATCAACTTTGGAATAAACTTCTCGATATCCTTGTTGTCGATGGTCTCAGTGGACTTGGTCATAGTCTTGGTAGCAGCCTCCTTGACCTCCTTCTTGGTATCCCACATAGCCTCGGACAAGACTGGAATCAACTCAGGCATTCTCAAAGCAATTGGACCCTTGGCGGTGTCAACCAATTGAGAGATAGCGGCCAAGATGGCAATCTTCTCAGTCCACTTGTTGGTGTTGCTCAAGTTGTCCAACAACTTAGGCAACAAAGCCTTGATGGCAGTAGGGGTGATGGCCTTGGCGATGGCAATCAAGGCATCGGCAGCAGCAGCTTGCACGTCCTTGTTCTTGTCACCAGCCTTGGCAGCAACGTCACCAACCAACTCAACAACGAATGGCTCAACAGAAGCGGCCATGTCGTTGGCAGAAGCAATGTGAGCGTAGGCGTTCAAGGCAGCAACGGACACGGATGCATCTTTCTTGTTGTTGATTTGTTTCTTCAAATCAGCAAAAAATTCTGCTGGCACATCGTGCTCAACGATAGACGAGTTGAGGAACGAAGCAACATTAGAAGCAGCTTCCTCCTTGTTGTCAGCCACTTGCAACTTGGCTAACAACTCGGAAAGAACCTCTTCAGAGTACTTGGATTCAGCAGCAGCAGACATCCCGGTTGTGAAGAAAAAGATTACGAATAGGAAACTGCGACTTAAAAGGCCAAAAAAAAATTTTTCGGCTCTTCGTGACACAAAAACCCGTCTGGGATGGGACGTGATAACGGATCTTATGTAATATATATTCACGTGGAGCCGTTGGTTTCTGTTGCCGGTGCTGCCATCGTTGGAATGCCAAAAATGCTATATAGTGATTTGTAACGTAGGATGAAGTAAATTGGATAAGGTTTCAGACTTGATGGAGTTTCAGTTTTGAATCATCACTTTTTCTTTGGGTTTGTCGGCCACTTTATGGTCTAATTCATTACCAACTACCGCTCCCTCATTGGCTACGCCGCCCTTGGGAGCCTCAGCTACGCCCATTCCTATTTCTCCCTTCGACCCTTGAGCCATGTTGCCGGCCAAGTCTACATTATCTTTTTCTTTGTCCGCATCTTTACCGATATTCACCATGTTGTCGAAGTTCAGCTGGAGTTTATTGGCACTTCCGCCTTGAGGTTCACTGCCAACCAAGTCTTCTGGCTTGACCACCTCATATACTGGCTCGGGCCCTGGCCTCAATTCCTGGGACACCATCAACATAATTAAACATATGAGCAGCAACATTATCAAGTATCCACCTAACTTGCGGCCCGGAGTGGTGAAGAATGCCCGTGGCATGTTATCATACGGAGACTTGAACTTCTTCTTGCTGTTTGGCTTCATATAGTAGGGCCTAGGGAGCCCATTTGTCTTGTAAGTGCCCTGCATTTTTCAGATCAAATTCGATTCCAATTGTTCTCAAGCGGGCCGTGTTAATAGAAAGAGAATGCGCGCTTGAATTCTGGGGCGGTGATGGTCCGCAGTATACACCTCCTACCATCTCAGAAGGGAAAGTATTATATTGGTGACACTGATGGTTGATCGCTCGATGGCTGCTACGTATGCAGACGTCCAATTTCCCCGAACAATAACTTCAAATTGCAATCTACTTCACTGTTTTGCTTAATAAATAGTTATCCATTAAATACTTACATCACTTTTATATTTACAGAAGTTTTCGACGGCCTACTGGTTGTCTACTAATGCTTGATAATTACGTTTTTCAGTAAAAACTCGCAGTATGCTCTCCCTGGGGACACTAACTAGCCCCAATTCTCGAGTATGCAATAAGTCATTATTGAGTTTGTCAATGGTATTCTCCCATACATTTGACAAAAGTAAATTTCCAAATGGATCTATCACCGTCACTACCCCATCGAGGACTCGGCAATCATGAAGCGCTATTTTAACTGCACATCCGATTAGTGACTCGGGACTCATACCCAATGAGCTCCAGGTAACGTAAATCGATTCTGATCGCAGCTCTATAGTGGCCAATGTTACCCGCACAATTGTATAAACCTGAAGCCAGTGGAATTTTTCAACTTAACATCAATCGCAGGTCCACCCTTTGCAAAGTTTGTCTACTTTGTTCATAGTAGGCTGATAGAAGGTTCACCCGTGGTAGACGCGTAGAGTAACCGAAAGGAGCACGTTTCTGGGCGCCCGATGTTGAATACTGAAACATTGGGAATCAGTTGTGACTAAATTTTTTTTTTCTCGTAAAGAAATCAATCCATAGTATTGTAGGAATAACAACCAGTCCTCTAATACTACGTTTATAAATGGAAGCCTCAGTTCAAAGAGACGAATTGCGGCTGTTGTACCTGGAGTACAAGACCTTTTTTTCAGAGTGTGAATTGGTGCTTAACGGTCGACTGGATCAACTGTCAAGTAAGGACAATTACATTAGGTTGGTGACTGGAGAAGGGAATACTTTCAACGTTTCGGTACAAATAAGAGGCTGGTTTGAGCTTGCCAATGAGAAACAATCTTTTGAAACTTTTGAAATGCTTTTAAACCATCTTTCTCCCCAATTCAACAGCGACTTTGCCAACCAATTAACTTCAAAGCTTCAGCAGTTACAGTAATTAATTAACTTATGTATTTTGAACTATGTACATAGCATGACGCTTTATTTTCTATGTTTAAGGGATGCCTCCACATCTCCTACATCGTATTTGGTGTTTCTAATGTAGAATTGTTTTCTTCTGGAAAGATATTTCTTTGGTTTGTGAAGTACTTCAATATTTCTTATGTTGGGGTTGTAGAGAGGGATTCTGACCTCACATCCCAACTTGTTGATTTTGTTTCTGATCAAGATATTCGTTCCGACGGAGTTAACTGATCTTTTAATTGCAAGTACCTGTCCTACAACGTTGGTTCTATCGAGGTAAGTCACTTTTATGACATCACCAGATCTCAATCCTGTTTTTTGGTCTACAAGGGCACTTCTCTTGCCGGCTGGATCGTACTTCTTGATAAGTTGCTTGTGCAAGGCAGAAAGGACGTTCTCTCCATTTCTTCTAGGAGGCAATGGTTCGTATACTGGTGGTTTTGGCGCTGAATGTTAGATTTGAACATCTTGAAAATTTAGTTGAATGAATGTAAATACTTACCGCCTCTTGCAGGGATGAAAGTACGCATACTCTGGACCACAGGTGATCCGAAGAGATTCACCGAAGGTCTAATCCTGGAGATTATATTAAGTCTTATATGTCCAAGCATGAAGATTCGGTTGATTCTACTGAAAAAAAAAATTCACTGCGAATAAACTGTGAGAGTATCTGCGAACAACCAGTCAGTCAAATTTACTGAACAAATATTAGATTTAAGTTACGACTGGACCTACTATGAAATGTGTTCAATAACACTAGATGTAATTATTATATGCTCTTAATGTATTATACAAATATTTGAGTTCAGAATCTGGGTCTTCTCTTTCTGGCAGAAAACTTGGAATCAAGTGCAACCTTCTTACCTTGTCTTCTCATTGTCTCCTTCTTTCTAGCAACGAACTCCTTCTTTGTTTCAAGATGCTTTCTCTTCTTACGGTTAAGCTTTGTGTTTTGAGTGGGTACGTCCATCTCTGCCCCATGCAAATTGATACTTCGTTCAGCCTGACCAGCAGTCAACACAAGGTAATACTTTTTATGTCTTTTCGATTCGGGATCATCAATGACAAGACCTCCTCCAAACCCTGCCACTTTAGCTGCTCCTAGAATCTGTTCGGATTGCTTGTCGTTCATAGGATAGAATTGGGCCACGAACTTTCCTCCTCGTTTTAAAGATGCATATAAGGTATTAAAGAATCTAAGAAGTCTCTTTTTGGGGTCCACATTAGCAGTGTCTGCGTTGCAAAGCCATTGAATTACGGAAATAGATATAGCAGCATCAAATGTACCGGCTCTGAAGGGAATACCATTACCAATGTCTCCCAAAAAGAGATCACCTTCAACATCCCTGTCGAGAGCAGATGCTAACATACTGGGGGCAATATCCATGCCGACCCAGTTATAACCTTCTTCGGTTAAGATTTCACCGGAGAGGCCAGAACCACATCCAACATCGAGGATGAAATGAGGCAGCTCTTTCTCCAAGTTCAAAAGCTCGAGAGCTCGCAAGGACATTTTGGCTTGAATATGCTGGACTCTTGTAGAAAATGTATATTTATGTGATTCGGCATCATTGTAGAACACCTCTGGTGGCGCTATCTCTTCAGGTCTGGACATAGTTCGCTACTGGTATCTTAAGGCCTAATATTTGATTTGGAAAAGTTCGCGATGAGATGAGGAAGCTCGAATCAGTTCGGCGATGCGCACTTAAAACTATTAGACATAAGTACATACATTAATAAATAAATAATTTTTTAGAGAGGGCTTAATCAGAAGACCAAATAAGAAGTGCATATCATGGCCGGTCCTGATATAAAACCAACCCAACATATCACATTTCCCAATACTTTTTTGTCTCTGAAGAATTTCGTATTGCTTATCATAACCAAAGGTAATTGAGACATCTGGAGACCAAGCATATAGAGTCTGAACTTGCGGAATATCACAAACATCACAAACTCGTGAATAATACTCAGTATTATGAACGTGACTAAAGCTGCCTGATTCTTGTTGAGCTTAAATGTGCTTATGGTAGATTGATAGACATGGCGAAGTAAGAATTTATGCACTGGTCTGTTCCAAATACGTGAAAATTCTGACCAGTCGGTACATGACCACCATGGACCATAGAAATCCCTATCTGCAAATCTAGTTAACTCAGCAATAGCATTCAAAATGACATCCCAGATCAAGAAAAAAGTGAAAAGGTATTCCATTAGGAATGGTGGGATCATATCGAGCAATATAATGAGGTACTGACTTACTTTTTGTGAAGACATAGGCAAAAGACTGGCGACTTGTGCTCTTAATACAAGGGGATAAATCCAATTTTGTGCAACTGTAAGCATTAAGAAGATAATGCCAAAAACAGCACAAGTTTTTTCAAATACATACAGCCACCTTATTGTTGAAGTACGTGGGAAGTTTAGCGAGTATACCACGGTTGGGAACATTGAGTAATCAAAAAAGTTCCTAACGGTAATATTATTGGGAAATGAGACCGGAATAGCCATTTTCTGAGGTGCTGCATCCTTGCTCGTGGTTCTTGGCTTGGGTTCTACATCGGTGTTATAAGAAGTGGCATGAGCTTGGAACTCCAATTCAAAGGTGCAAAAGCTAATACTGTCCTCTAATGCTTTTCTTACATCTGGGGTGTTTTGTCCATCGGTGACAGCAGGATCCCCTTCATCTAGACGCTTTAAATAGATTGTGGACAACTGTAATTCGTTGTAAATATCCCAGAGATATCCATTATATGCCGAGTATGAATGCATTTTCATAAGAAATACAAAATTGTGGAGGGCAATAAATACCTTCCCTATCCAATGGAAGTCCATGTAACGGGGACTGGCAAAGAAATTCCAAAACATAAAATGTGCAAAAGTGTATGCATTTTGAAGAACTGCCCCTGTTGGGTTAGATTTAATGAATCCATTACGGATCAACCTTTGGATACCGTAGGCCACGTACATACTGAGGTACATTGCCAAATCTGTAAATCCAATTTTGATAATATCTTTGCGAAAGATTGCTACCACTGGAGCGTCGAGCAATGAGTCCTTTGATTCAAGGTACGTTCTCACGAGATTGCTCAAGATAAGGAACCCTGTCCCTAGCCAGAACAAAATATAGACTCCAAAAAATTCCGACTCCTTGAAGTAATCGGCATCGAAGATAGTACTCAGATTGGAGTAAAAATGGATATCGCCAAATCTTGATCTGTACTTTTGTAGATCCTGCTTTTCTTCTTGCAATTCATGAGAATTGTCATTTCCGTTGTGATGATGATGGTGATGATGATGCTTATTGTGGTCCCTATCTTTGCCGGCCCGTTTCCTTAATCGAGAGCTAGTTGCTTTATTCAAATTATCAATAGTTTTCAAGAATTGTTTTTGCTCGGGCGACTCGGGGGTGAAGTCAATTCCACTTGGTAGATGAGTTGGTTGTTCCGGGGTGGTCGGCATGGAATTTTTCGGACTCTTATCGCTGTCTGAATCGGCGTAATCATTATCGAGTGCCAATGAAGGCCTCTTAGCGGAGGTATTCTTTAGTGAAATGTCCAATAAGTTTTCCGCCGTATCCGTACCCATTTTGTATTCGAAAGCCGGTGAAAAGGATCAATAATGATGACCACCTTCTCCACTATTAGCTTATATATCGTTTCATGTGCAACTAACTATCCTTTATATTGAGGTCTATGTACAGTACTTCCGCTTCGGCCGGCGGTCGGAGTTGAGCCCCTGCCCGAAGGTTAAATCCGAATCAAACGGCCCTTATTAAGCCAACGGTTCGACCGGCTTAGATATGCATCCAGGGAAGTTCGGGTCTTCTAATGCATTGCATAGATTAAATCTTGCATAAATGCTGTGTTCGCTTGCGATCTGGGTTTGTAGAGGTAAAACTTTAATATGGAATATTAGCAGAGTGGTTATTGTTACCTACTCTGTAGCCTTAAAAATTAGGATTCCTCTCTCTAACGGTAGATTCTTTCAAATGGTCGGGTGTCATTAAAACATGACTCCCATACAGTACCGACAACCTTCTCTGCCTCTTCTTTTGAAGGACAGTGAGGATTTGCAGCTACTGAGATTGCTGCTCTTCGCTTCACACATGCCTGAAACTTCTTGCCGAAATCACCAAGACCAGTCTTCTTGATTTCATTTAGTATTCTACACTCTCCACTAAGCATTGAAGCTCTGATTTCGGTACAGGCATGATGTCTGAGATTGGTAAGATCCACCTTAAATTTAAGATGGTCATATGCATGTACAAGTTCGTGTGTAAGAATATCTTCTAACTGCCATTTGTTTTTGATCCAATTCAGACACAAAAGAATGCCCATTTCTGGATGGAATCCACCACCTTTCATGTCATCGCACACATCACACGTTATATTGTCCTTACTGAGGTTTCCACCCAACTTTTCGACGTGCTCCATCATGAAGCGGACAGAGGGGGAGTATGTGAACATCCAGTCCCTGTACTCTATGCAACTATCGCATTGTTGGGGTAGGTTCTTCACTCGGTAGTCATGTTCAAATTGCTTTTTCTCCTCCTCGTCAAGTCCAATTCCGGACCTGTATTGCATGGATCGGCGCCACCATTCGAATCCAGTGAGTTTTTCGGGAGCAGAAGTCTCTAGTTTGTCTGACATTATAATATGAGCGAAGCTTCTGAATCAACCTCACTAAATTTCAACCTCGAGTGTTCTCGGCATCCGAACACCACGACCAAATACAAAGATTCGGAACGTAGAATGACTAGGTCTAAAGTCTCAAATATAGAAGTGAATCTTCAATTTTCATCTCAGCCCTAATGCAAGCTATTCAACCTATAATAATCGTTCATAAGAGTAGAAATTAGTACATTCAGACTGCACTAAATATATGTTCCTGCATATACTAGTAGACCTCATCGCTTCAGACACTTGAACTACAACTCATATAGTCCAAAATGGTATCGAATATATGGGTTGCAGCCGCTGATAATCAAGCTGACGTAGTTAAGCAGCACTTAGATCTGGGTAATTTCACTGCCAACTCCCAGGATCCAAATGGTTACACTCCAATTCATGCGGCCGCTTCATATGGCCATAAAGATCTTTTGAAGTTATTGATAAGTAAAGGAGGAAACATAAATATCCAGGATAATGAGGGAGACACTCCATTGCATCATATCGAAGACATTGAAATTGGTAAATTGATGGTAGAAGAACTTCATGCAGACTACAAAATCAAGAATAATGATGGACAAACGGCTGCACAATACATAGAAGAAGAAGATGAGTTCCCAGAATTAGCTGCCTACTTGAGGTCGTTGATACATGATGCACCTGTTACTTCAAGCGATATAAGATCTTCAAGTGCTGCTGAGGCGGATCTGGATGCTTTTGTTGCCTCACTCCCTCAACCTGGAAATATTGAAGGACACGAAATAAGATACACAATGGCTTCAGAAGAGACAGATTTGACTCCTGAAGAACAGGAAGAGAGAAGAAAGAAAATGGAGGCAATTATGAATAGTGAAAACCCCGATGAGGCGCTTAGAGAATTGGTTCAATCAGCATTGAGGGACGGTCTCGCACAATTTAAACAAGACAATAACAGCGAGGCTGACGATTCGTCTAAGAGACAGAAGCAATAGGTCTACGGAATGGAATTGACTTCTATTATGGCCCTGATTATGGCATTTGGGTGGCAGCAAAAAATATTGTTCCGGTGAGAAAAGTGACACAAAAACGTCGACACTTTCTCAAATGTTTCCACCGTAAATCTACCAAGGCAATGAACTTCAATTTACCATTTTTTGGTCGTAAGGAATCGGCGGCCGAGGCCGTCGTAGAACAGGTGTAAGTAGCATTTTTTAATGAACAACATATATTTCAGTTACTAATTTAGCCAAAACACCTACCACCAGTTTAGTCTTGAAGAGTTAAACGACATGGGATTTCTTGGAAGACTCAAGAACAATAATTGGCAGCTTGAGATGATCACTCTTGGATCAATTATTGTTTTCGTCATTCTTTTTAAGATTGGTGACTTGTACAATCAACGTCTTGTTACCAAGTTCTTGAAGGGATTAAATGACGTCTTTACCAAGAACTTTTACCAGTATGGAGTAACCGCTGATAAATTGTATGTGAAGGACACTTCGGAGAACTTTTCCAGTTATGCTACCGGAAGAGTCAACATTGCCAAGGTTGACATTACATTCAAATTGAAGCCTAGACACAACATTTTTGTGTGGATTTTGGAGACTTGTATGTCGTTCTTCACTGAATCGGTTCCAGCTCCAACTGATAGGGTTGATTTTGTCATTACTCCCTCTTCTGACGCCGAGTACGACAACTTCATTACCGGTATTGTGTCCAAGATTGGTATGAACGACTTTAGAAAGTTCAACTACTTCTTGTCGTTGACCAGAACAACCGATTCTGGCTCGTTGCCACAATCGTTCGTCTTCATGGGTGAATCAAATGAAATTCAAGACAAGACTTTAACTCCTGAGATTAAGAGCGCTTTAACTTTGGACTCTGCTAATTGGTTGAGATTCGTTGCACTTACCGACCAACAAATTGAGAGACCTGAAAGTTTGCAGCAATACGCTCCTCAACGTAAAATCATCATTTCAACTAATGCTCCTACCTCTGCTTCTCAATTGACTCAACTCTCCAACTTGTTGTCTGGTGTTTTCAACTTGGTTGACAAATTGGTTGCCAAGGATATTACCATTAAACCGGAGACCTTGAAAAAGATTGTTAAGAACAGAGAGATTGAACTTGCTAAGTGGACCAAGTTGCAAGAGGAGATCAAGCAAGACAAATTAGCTGAAGAGAGGGCCAAATTGAAGAGGGAAGCCAGACAAAAGGCCAGGGATTTAAGTCCAGAAGAACAGGCCAAACTCGAGAAAAAGGCCCTTGAAAAAAAGCAGAAGAAAGCTCTTAAAAAGCAAAGAGTAAGAATGTAAGTAATTATATTAAGTACTATGAATGCATTTCGTTACACCTTACCAGTAAGCTTCCATCCCCTACCCACTGGAGTATTAAACACCTCTACCACTCCTGCTCCTAATGTATCAGCAAATATCCAATATAAGTCATAGCCGTAAAATGGTTTACGGAAATTATTCATTTTGGAAGTGCCATGATTGTCAGTGCCACCTTCCCATTTCTTCAAAAGCTCTTCCTCTAAGAGCTCTTTATACTTGGATTTGTTTAGAGTTTTGACTAGCCAAGCCCGGCCAGCGTTAATTAATTTTAGGAAGGTACCGCAATTAGGATACGAGATGCTATATCGTTGAGCTTCGATTTCATTAAGATGGTTTGAAGTCAAAGTTACATAACCAAGACCAACAAGTGGGTCTATTTCGTTTTTATTCAATTCGTCAGAGTAAATGAAGAGAGCGCTTGGATTTTTCACAATATAATCTTTGAATTTTAAAAGACTCTTTATCAGATTTTCGCCCTGGATCTTTTCGTGTTGCAGTATGCTAGGAACTTTTGTCTGCTCTTCGAGAATATGTACATGATCTTGAATAAGCTGGAGATAATTATCACTCTTCACGATGACATCAACATTTTCGTGTCCATAAGTTGCTTTACCTTGCTGGAACCGATTATGAGACCTCAGTACAACCGGTGAAGCATTTGTAATAACAAATTTACGGATTTTTCCCTCCCTAATCTTAAGCTCGAGGTTACGATCTACAAAAGTAGGCCCTTGATGTTCATAGATCGAATAGAGTTGGTTTACGGTGACCAAGCCTAAGGGTAAATGAGCTTTTCTATACTTTAAAGTTTCCGCTTTGGCAGCCATAGATAGTCCTGGTAACAGAAACATGAGCGCTTCGTCGGATTCAGCCTCAGCAACCTCCTCTCGGGTATGAAATCTTCGATGTAAGGTAGTTGACTCTGACCACTGATTCTGCAAGATCGTATCAATAGCTACTAAAATATCATTTTTCTTGGAAAGTTGGTAATCTAGCTGAACATTATAATCCTTTACTGCAAGTTGTGATGATTCGGGGGTCTTAGGTCCTGCTTTTTTAAGGTTTTGTAAGTACTTAGTTTGGGTAGGCATTATCTGTTGAAGCCCTTTCTTTTTTGTGGGGGATGATGTTGGAGTCCTCTTGCTGATCCCAGAAGACTGGGCAGCACTATAGAGTAACTTAGGGGGCATTTCTGGTGATTGGAGAAGGAAATAGACTCAACTACAGGTCATTCTGTTCGTTGCTTGTATTTAAATACGTATAATTTTGTCAGCGAGGTCACCTGAGCTCTGCGCACTATATACAGAAGGAAGCCCATGGCAGGTTAGTTCACTACTAGCGATCTCTTGACCATGGTACGTTCACTGGGAACGTCCACTATGTACTCGTACTCTCCGCTAGCATTAATTTCATTTAATGGAACGCTTGAGTCGGAAACCGCATACCATTTCAAGGCGCTGGTAGGTACATTAATACCGGAAAATTCATAAATGGTAGTGGAAAGGTGGGTTTTAGTCAATGGGAAGGTTTCTACTTGTAAAGCATGAACTCTAGGTATCGCCTGCTTCAACTCAGAGGATGTGTATTCAACAATATCTTGTCCAGTTTCAAAAGTGGCATGAATTTCACTTTCAGATTTGGCACGAGGCTTTCTGGACGACTTCATATTGTTGAACAAGGTGGAAAGTTCATCGAGCGATAAAGCATTGTTCTTTGGTTCCTCGGTAGTCTTGATTTCTTCTTTGATCTCTTTCTCTTTAGCTACGATAGGTTGTTGCCTAGATTTCTTGACGACTGGAATTCTTGGCTCCTGTCCGTCTACCAAGTAGCATGCACCATTGTTCATATGGAGCACGCTTCTCATATAGGTTGGGTTAACTCTGACGATTTCACCTTTGGCACCCAACAGAGGAAAGTCTTTAAGCAACTGTACACTAATTTTGCTGGATCTAGCAGGCTTTGCCTTTGAAGCACATCGTACAAATTGGATCATAGCATTGCCACCATAGCGACTCGCTTTCACGGCTACCATCGCAGACTTCACTCACTTCGACGGCTCGACCTCTGGAAATTTTTCGTTCGCAAGTGTCCTGTGTATACCACCCCACCTTTTGATGTGAGAGATGAGCATCGCTAGATACTCCACTTACTGATGGGAACTTTATGCGAAGTATGTCACACAAATGAAGCCAAATATAAATGTCCGTCCTGCTCAAAGAATACGTGTTCACTCTCCTGCGTAAAAACTCATAAGACTGAGGATGGGTGCTCGGGAACTGTAGATAATACCAAGTTTCTTTCCTGGAATGAATTGAATAATAATTCCGTACATGCCAACCGTGACTATAACTTTTTGATAAATGCCGGTCGTCATATCGATGTGAAGAAATTAGATGTAAGGTCTAGTGCTAGAAATGTATTCAAAAGAGCAGCCGGGCCATTGAGAAGGCAGCCAGTTAAGAAATTTAAGATAGACGAAGACCCTCGATTATACTTTGTTAAAAAGGCATTTCCACATGATCCCCAAACATCGACGAAAAGGAGCAATACCCTTGTGGTTTCAGTTCCTCTGGGTATGTCTCGGTCAGTTTCTAACAAGAGTGGTTACGATAAAAAACTAGGAGCATTTGTATGGACGATCGAATGGGTAGTTGTAGGTGATGATGGCCATGAACTCTCTCGTTTTACCAGTTACAGACTTAAAGAGCATTTATCAATAATAGAAGCTGTTCCCGTGAACTTGGTACGAAATGCATTTGGCGAAGGCCAGGACTCGAAACTAGACGATTTGCAATTCTATCTTGATAATGTGATTAATCGAAATCAAGGAAGGTCGGTATTTGCTCTTGGAGCGAAATCGCTGGTTGCGGATGCATTGAAAGACAAGATTGTGCTCGAGTTTCCCACTATATACATCTGCAAATCTGATAACATTGGAGAGGTTATCGAAGAAAAGTATGAGGATATGCTTCATTCTAGTGACGAAGAGGGTGATCTGACGTCAAGTTCAGATTCTGACTCCGACTCTGATTCTGAGTCTGATTCTTCTTCTGAATCCGATTCCGATTCAGAGGTTCGTAAAAGTAGTTCTGACGATGAGGCTCCAGAGCAGTCATCATCAAAAATACCAGTGGTGCTAGAACAACCACCAACATCCACTAATCCTGAAGAGATAGAAGTGGACAGCATGTAAGCATTATATACATATTAGCATCAGCATTGGCATTAGCATTATTATAATTATATTCAATTATTTAATTGCAACAGACCTCATCTCATCACCGATGATATCATCGCGCACAACTTATCTCTTTGCATTATATGGCTACCATATTTAGGAAACCAGCAGAGGCCGACCGAAACGTCAAGGCGACACTCTATGTTGGCAATTTAGACCACCAAGTTAATGAGGCATTATTATACGAACTCTTTATACAGTTTGCCCCTGTTCGAAGTATAAACTTACCCAAAGATAGAGTGCTTGGGTCTCATCAAGGCTACGGTTTCGTCGAGTTCAGGAACACTGAAGATGCTAACTATGTTTCTGACATACTACGTGGAGTCAGATTATACAATAAGGCATTAAAGATTCGACGAGCAGATCCTAATTCAAAACCAGCAGCTGGTGCAGCAAATTCAGGTGCTACTGTTTTGGCTGATGTTGGAGCCAAATTATTTATCGGCAATTTGGATCCTCTTATTGATGAAAGATATCTCGAACAGACATTCTCGAAGTTCGGTACTATGGTTAAACCCCCAGTAATCATAAGAGATCCCGAAACTGGAGAATCTCGAGGGCACGGTTTTCTTACTTTTAGTAACTTCGAGTCCAGTGATGCTGTAATCGAGAAAATGAACGGTTCTATTCTTATGAATTCATCCATCACCATTGATTATGCCTATAAAGATGACCCCAGTAACGTAAATCAAAAGAAGTTGAGACATGGCGACAAAGTTGAAAGAATTTTGGCATCAAATATCAAGACTAAATAATTTATAAAAATGCATATATTTCAGCTATTAACATGAATTATAACTTAGGTCTAGCCTTTTCGTACTTCATAAGATCCTCTGGGGTGGCTACACCGTAGACGATTGTACCTTCACCGTTGGTTATAATGGCGAAGTACACTCCAGTGTTGAAAAAGCTGGCCAACTCTTCAAGTGGGGTATCTGGGGTAATTATATAAAACAGTTTGCCTTTGGTAACCGGCTTTTTAATTGTACTATTGGGGGATGTCCTTTGCTGACGCTCTGAACCAGCAGTCTGTTTCTGTTTAATATAGTTTTCTCTCGCCTTTTGATTAAACCATAACATATGGTTCTTTACTACTGGTTCTACAGTTTTACTATTAGCATCTGGATGAGAGCTCTTCAATTTCTCCACATCAAGTATACCTAGAAGCTTTTTGTTGAACTCGTGGATAACTGGAAGATATGAAAATTCATTTTCGAATGAGATGATGGCTGCCTCTTCAAGATGTGTTGATGGATTAATTGAAACAGCGGGTGGGATGTCTAAATCTTCTACGGTTGCCCCTCTATAATCCCGCTTGGAAAAGTGAACAGGAGACAATGGCATGGTTGTTTTAAAGAAAAATTGATTGATTTTGCGAAATTGTTAATTTTTAGGTTTTCGCAGTAATTAGCGTGAATTAGTCTTGTGAAAATCACTACAATTTTAATTACTGCTTTAGTACGTCAGCAAATTCGTATATAAGGATTAATGTTAAATAAATAATAGACTACTTTATATGTGATTAAGGAGACATTATGCCGCTTCTGCTGAACGATACAGCTTACTTTGATGCGTATCCTCGGTGTCGTCTCGCTCTTCTTTTGCAACTCTTCTCCACACATCTTCGTTATTACCATCATCAAGCAAACCAATTCTCATAGTAGCCAAAAGATTGACTGCAGCAGTCAGATGGCCATAGACTCCTCCATAGAATGCTTTTGTTGCGTCTAAACCATGTGATGCCTTAAGCAATGGCACTCCACCAGGATGTTGATCCATAAATGGGGTAATATCATGAATAACCTTTTGAATGATTATATAGATTCTTCCACTATGATTAGCAGAAGTTAGAATCCGTTTGAATTGTTTTGGGGTAATAAGAGGAAGTTTGGAAATGGGTGTTCCCCAGTTAAGTTGACTCTTCATCCGATTAATTACTCGTTGCTGTTGTTGGATGCGAAGTTGTGTAATTAAATCTTTGGGAGTAGTACATAATTCGTCTACCAACCCAAATTTGCTCAATGTCCAAATGAACCATTTTGTAGGATCATATGTGAGCATTGAGGATGTGGAACGATAATCATGAGGGAATTCATGGTGATAATTTTGGTGACTTTGGCCATACGTTAAGAAGTCCAAAAGAGGATTATTGCAATTCTGAGACGAGTTTTTGTCATTAAATGGCTGAGTAGGAATGGTTACCTGAAGGTGCTTTAAATGACACACTGATTCAACAAGCAACATTGGTTGCTGAGAGATGAACATACGAAGGATACCAGGATACAATAGACCGTTGACGATGGTATCATTACAGAATATTACGGTTACAACTACCGGTATCACGATAGTTGTGACAAACCATAGCAAAATGTAAATTCGTTCCTGGGTCACTACTACTTCCCTCATTTCTTCTTGATAAACCTGTTTCTGCCAGTCAATGTCGTCAAGGGAATCATCCGAGTCGTTATCAAAGTCATTCTCCTTCACATTAATAAGCTTCGTGGTGGGGAACTCTTGATTAACAAAATCATGGTAAAATCTTACAATTTTTGGTTTGCGTATTAACCATCCATAATGAGCCCAAGTGAAGCCTCGCTTAATAACGTAGGGGTCTCGCTCAGTATCATCAGTATATTGGTGGTGAGCCCGGTGCAATGAGGCCCACCAACGAATGGAACCCAATCCTACAGCGGAACCAAATATGGCAAAGAACCACAGTACGGCATGATATCTTACACGAAACGTGTTATGGGCGAAACATTTATGGTATCCGGAGGAGAATGCCAAGAGAGTGAGGTGATAATAAAAAAATGAAAATCTCATAGTGGCGCTATTCTGGGGTAGTATGGATTTGGCATAGAATATGACATATATGACTGCAATTGCTGGTAATGCTACCACAGTAAGGAAATTGGTATAATTTATTCTGAGGAAAAAGTCCCGCTTACGTCTTCTCATCAGATTCATGTGGGATGTCTTGAGATGCGATGCCTGATTGAACAAGTGGCTTGGATTCGATGAAGTGGATTTGCCATCTGTACCTGTTGGAACTTTCCGCTTATGAACTTTGGTTGGACGAGTCCCCTTGGGTCTATCATCTTCTAGGACCGCCATTTGAATATTGTTGGATTATATGATAAGACTGATGATACGACATTGAGCGAATGTTGGCTGCGACACCGAGGAGCATCGAAGTAGAACATTAGGCCCAGAAAAATAGAACATTTAGGAAATTAATGACTATATAATCAAACTGAGTCAACCAATTTATAATCTACTAGTAGCCGCTTCAACTTACCTCTAACCGAAGTCGAAAGCGATACTTAGTATACATCACTATCCTCCGTACTGCTTAAACCATCTACTCCTGCATCTACTTGTTCGCGACAGTTTTCACTGAAATAATCCGCACCACCAACCAACACAACTACTTCGTTCATTTTATTCCATCATCATGTCTGGCCAGTACCAAGCACAAAATCTGATGGGTTCCGGGAGACCTCGTCCTAGCACGTCTGCAGCTCCCGCTGTCTCATATAGACCCACAGATACCACCATTCCACCAACTCTCTATTCTAAAGTGCCAAACTTGGATATGTATAAAAAGCTCAAGGAAGCTGAACGTAAAATTGATCTTGTTAACGTGAGAAAAGGTTTAGACTACCAGTCCATTCATGCCAAGTCAATTCTGCCTGCAAATTTCCCCAGAGAATCGGCAACCTTACGAGTGTTTATTTACAATACTTGCAGT
This sequence comes from Meyerozyma elateridarum, assembly GCA_030574335.1. Lineage (NCBI taxonomy): Eukaryota > Fungi > Ascomycota > Pichiomycetes > Serinales > Debaryomycetaceae > Meyerozyma > Meyerozyma elateridarum. Next base: position 1,085,836 of record JAJMEU010000001.1, read on the forward strand.
AATCAACCATGGCAGAAGCAGTTGGCACAATCCCGAGGCGAAACCCCCTCTGAGTCTGCGGAGGCTTCGTGGACTTTGAGGATTGAGGGACGTCTTTTAAAAGATAAACAAGATGGCGAACCAGTACCTGAACATAAAAATTTGAAATTTAGCTCTTTCTTGTCTGGGTTGTCAGTAGATTTGGTTCCAAACGATAACTATCCTGAGTTGCAAAACTCATCGTCGAATATTATAGAGTGGAGAGATGCTTCGCAACAACATATGGAGAACATGTATGCCAATAACAACGCCAATAGACTGCTGGACTTCGACGGAATGGATGTCAAGAGACCTGGAATGTTCGACATCGAGACGAAAATCGCTATCTTGATCAAAAATGACTCACCAAGACTTGGACTTTCTGCGGAAATGGCCCAATTTGTTGGCAAGCAGGAGGCGACCCAACAAGAGTTGCTCTACTTGGTGTGGCAATATGCTCTTTTCCGTGGTCTTTTCAAGTGGAATGACTCTTTAACTAAGGTACCCGCCATATTGTCAGGTGGAGCGGCCTCAAATGGTATGAATAAGCCAGACAATGCAGCTCAAGATTTAACTGTAGTTGAATGTGACGAAACTCTCACTTCATTACTTAAAGTTTCCAGCTTCAAATTTACCGACCTTTACAAACTTCTTCACAGCCATTTCAAACCTCGAGAACCTATCATTCTTAATTACACCATTAATACGAAGAAATCAACTACCTTGGGAGACTTAGTAATTGACATACCCGTTGATTTGCCTCTTTCAATCAGCAGCATTCAGAAGCAGAGTATAGAATTGAATAAGCAGGCTTACGAGTCTCTTACAAGATCCGATACTGAGATTGAAGCCTTAAACCATAAAATATCTTTGGGTGTGGTAGCATTGCAACAATCAAGTTTAAGAGAACAATTCTACCGAGATTTGGCAGACGACCCTGTTAACTTCATGAAGCAATGGCTAGAGACTCAACTGGAGACACTTCGAGCATTGAAAAGTGACGAAGGATATCTTGAAGAGGTGGTAAGAAAGTCGGAATACTATGAACAAAATGAAGAACTCTTAAAGGAAAAGATTGACACCATGCTCGGTGCAAGTAGAATTTAATCTGTATAATATACAAGCTATGTGCTATGTCACTCCATGTCTTATGGTCTTTTATTCTTCTTCGTAATCGTCATCATCTGATGCCTCAACTGGAACGGGCATCTCATCCTCTTCACTATCTGCATGTTCAACATCCGATGAAATTTGTTGCTGCTCACTGTAATTTACCACTTTTCTGGCAGGTCTGGCTGTGGTCTCAAGACCTTCAAAGCGCTGAATGAGCCCTATTAAGGAGTCTAATTGCATGTAGAGGCTGTGTGTGGGTCTGTAAATCATCGAGTTTGTAGAAAGGGCCAGCAGTTGTTTAGAATCCTTAGAAAGGGCGAGCTTAGAAGACAAATGATCCACAAATGCGTTAAGCAGTTCTATATTATCTGCAACTTCAAACCAATGATGCTTTTTCGGTATGTCTTCTTTAACTTCGACCCCATTTTCGAATGTGACTCCAAATTTCGAAAGAGACTCAACGAGCATACCATGAACGTCTTGAACATATAATTTAAATCTGGAAGGAAAGTTTCGAGGAAGCTCATTGATGTTCTTTCTAGTATTCTGGACCTTTCGAAGAGAACTAAATCCACCATTGTCTTCATCAGCCATCCAACAAAGGTAAAAGCGACCAATATGAAACCCACAATCTCCTATTATTTGCTCATTAAGTCTAAGTCTCAAAGGATGATCCAAGGGATTAGATGTCGGGTCAATATACCGAGAAGAGTCTTCTTTCTGCTTCTTCGATTTCTTCAGCTCGAATTCTCTTTTGCATTCCTCTGTTTGACGGAATCCTTTTAAAACATATCTAGCAGCATAGTAAGTCTCCTTATCGACAACAAAATCATGCTCCTTAAGCTGATCTGCAATAAACCTTTTAATCTCGTCGGAAGAATCTAATGACCATTGAGCTAAAGTCGTCATCATTAAAAGTCTATCGTTATCATCGTCAATTCCATCTAAACCATCAGTTTCAAAAGAGGGAGAATTATTGAATGGATTATTGACCTCTTCCGGTAAGTTGTATAAATAAATATTATCAAGGTAGAATTCTGGATTATTCTCATCGAGGATCTCCGACTTGACTTCGAGTTTAGTACTTTCTAACAAATCAAAAGAGTCACCACGCCATTGCTCAGGAAGGCCTAAGAAAGGAGCAAGACTCTTAATTTCTGCAATTGCTTGTTTCTGGGAATTAGCATTCACCGGCTTTTTTCTATTAAGAACAAGTGTCATGAGTTTGCAGAAGATATTCGTCATTTGGTCAGATACTTTCCCATTAGTGTATAATCCAAGGCCATCTTCAATATCTTGGGGTCCGATATTATCGATATCTAGAGCTATCTTGAATTTTTGCAAATAGGCGATGAAGAAGAGAAGATCAGAGGCATATGGTGCTGGTTTTATAGGAAATCCTAGAGCAATTTCTTCCTTAACGGCCAGCTGGTTTTGTTGTGCTTCGAAGAGATTCTCGTCATAAAGATCGTAATATAATCCTATAAGAGGACCTGGGGTCTCTCGACTTTTCTTGTAGCGATTATTGAGAACAGTTGTACGGCTTGTAGAGGTGACTTTATGAGTTTGGAACTTTCTCTTTTTGATCTTATTTTCTGTAAGAGCTTTTTTGATATCAGTGCTAGGCAGGTTCGAACTTTCTATTATTACATCGTCATCCATCTTCTCAGCTTGCTCCTTTGCTTCTACGGAGGATTCTTTAGGCGTTGATGAACCAGATTGTTCTGGTATTGGAGTCGGAGTTGGTGAACCCTTTGTTACTTGTAAAGAACCAGAGTTATCGTCACGTTTCGAAAAGTTTAATAGAGCCTGCTTTCTCTTTCGGATGGTTCCAGTAGTTATTTTACCTCGGGGAATCTGTCTGGGACCCAGCTTCCCACCACGAGATCCAGGGCCTTGAACTGGAAGTTGATCAAATCTAAAGGTGGATACTTTAGAGTGCTCATGGTTTTGTACAGAAGAGTTATCTGGAGCGTTATCTACAAGTGACTCCATATGCTTTCTGGGCCGTCCAAGTCGTTTTGGCTTCTCAGATGGATTATATGGAACAAGTTTTACCGCATTCTGATTTCGACTAGAGATTGGAGTATGAATTGACCCAGTTTGCGCCATGGCAACAGCATTCGCTACAGCGGAGTTGACCATTGAAGATGAATCACTCTGGTGAATTGGTTCATGAAAATTACTTGATTGATCGTTATGGTCGATATATCCCATCATATTAAGTTGATCGTCATTGAGTTGAGTATCAGAGTGAGAATCAATGATTCTACCTTGACTATTATGGCCCTCGACATATTCATTGAGTCGGAGGACATCTCTAATGGACCTGTCTTCATCATCATGTTCAGAGCGAGACTCAGGCTCAAGATTATTATCCGGTTGGTTGTGATCGAGCTGGCTAACCAGGAAAATATCTGAGCGCCCTATGGACGGATCTATATTCGAATCCATGGATGCTAAGAGTACCTGGCACTATATGTGGTGACTTCACAAATGAAGGGACCCTAGGTTCTTTTGACTCCGTCTGCAGGACCATACATATGGTACGCGTCTGTTGAAACTCACGTTCGCATCGCTGCTCACTTAACAAGAAGTTAGAACCATGGGTGATTACGGCTACGGTAACTTTGGAGATGGAGGATTCTCGGATATGGGAACCGGAGGTTTCCAAGCTGATGCATCAGGATCGCAAAAACCTCAACAAACAAGATCGAGTGTGACTCCTGTGACCGTGAAGCAAGTCAATGAAGCTACTCAGCCAGTTCCAGATGGCGAATTCCGCATACATAACGTGGAATTGAACATGGTATCGTTAGTAGGAGTTCTCCGCAAGGTAGATGCAAGCACTTCTGGTATCAATTTCACTATTGAAGATGGCACCGGCTCATTGGAAATTCGTAAATGGATTGAAGCAAGCGCCAATTCTCCCGAACAAGAGGCTGCCAAGTACAATCAATACCTCGACAAGTATGTAAGCGTAAGTGGCGCATTAAAGTCCTTTAAAGACAGAAAGACAATCCAGCAGGCGGTGATCAGACCCGTAGTTGACCACAATCAGATAATATACCACCATTTGAGTGCGATATCCCACCACTTGAAGGCCCAAGGCTTACACTCACGAGTTAAGAATGGTGGCGAAGAGAATGGCTTGTTTGTGCCCGAAAATGCCGGAGGGAATACTCTTCAAGATAGAATTCTTCAAGTAGTTAACGACCTTACTCCTACCATGCAAGAAGGTGTGCCAATCCAGTTGATTGCCCAAAAAGTTAATGCTACAAATGATGAAGTAGAGTCTAAGTGTCAGATGTTGGTACAAGAGGGAAAGATATACCTGGGCTACGATGATACCACGTTCTTGTCTCTTAATTGAATTGGATATATATAACAACTAATGATTTAAGTTTGAAATTCTTTGGGCAACGATGTAGGCGTGCTGGTTCGAGCACAGAAGAACGCATTCCATAAATCACTATTTGTAACCGTCTCTCCCTCACCGTTACCACGATTCAACAAATTGTCTATACCGCTGCTACTCATGAGTGCCATTGATTCAGCTTTAGTTAATTCTCGATCGTCTGACTCGGCTATTCTGGAGGACATTGGAGTCCGATGACTTTCAATGTATTGAAGACGCTTATTTGTCGACATCAATAAAATACTTTCTTCAACCGTATTCTCAACTGCAAACAACCAGACAGTGGTGATTTTGGTTTGTCCGATCCGGTGAATTCGAGAAATAGCCTGAAGCTCCAATGACGCGTTAACTAAAGGCTCACATAAGATCATATGAGTAGCGTTAATCAAAGTCAACCCACTTGCTTGTGCTTTTGCATTTAATAAGAAACAAGTGATGTGATTAGACGGATCTTTGAATTGTTCCACACTATCATATTTATTGCGTCTTCTGCCAGATCCTACCTCCGGTGTTAACGTGCCATGAGACCCAAGATATGAAATATTTGCAGCCTTGAAAGCAGTTCCCAAAATGTAGAGAAGATCTTGCCATTGACTGAAGATGACAATTTGAATGTCGGGATCTTGACTCTTGAGGTAAAGAACGTGGCGAACAATCGTATCGACTTTGGAACTGTAAGAATTTTTCAACTCAATACTTTGAATGTCATGAGTGACAATGTCATCAACTGCATGGTAAATTGAATGAAGATTCTCAGCTGGACGATGGTGCTCGTTCACCTGATTAATTTTCAAATCTGGCTTGTAGTGAGTAAAGTTGTACACTGTGGATACATTGATGGCAGTCTTACACATAGGACATGTCTTCAGTGTTGCAAGCCATCTTTCCAAGCACTCTTTACAATATTTGTGCCCGCATTGTGTTAAGGAACCAATGGTAATAGTAGTCCGGCAGATGATGCACATCAAGTCTTCATTCTCTTTGCTATCGACCGCTGCACCAGTATTGCTTAGCGATTTCAAGTACCTGAACTTAGCAATAGCTTTACCTTTAGTAACAGTTAACGTCTTAAATTGATTAATTAACGATCGAGTCTGCCTCTGAACAGCAGACAAATCCAAAGATTCTCTATCAATATTGTATTCCTTTGTTTTAACACTATCAGATATGAGCTGCAATTGCTTGAAATATTCAATTCTTGAATTGTAAACAGCATTACATGAGAGGTTAAGTTCTCTTTGAAGGAGAACCAAGACTAGCTTTTGGTTCTCGAAGATGTTTCGAACTCTCTGACTCACATTATTAATTAGTTCTGTTATTTCGGTCCGGTTTTCAGGCTCTATAACGTCGCCTTCATTTTCGAACTGTTTAATTTCGGCGACAAGTTCAGATAGAGAAGTCTTTGCAGTAACTTTGACCGATAATCGTTCTTGTTGCAATTCTTCTAGGAACTCGACGTCATGGACTCTAGCAGCTTCTAAATCAAACTCTTTTTTGGCTTTTTGCTTCTTTATGGTTACAATTTTTGTGGAGTTCTCGCTACCATTAACAGCCTCTTCTCTGTCAATCAAGGTCTGAGTCAAAACATGTAAATAACACGAAGCCAAGTCTTGATCAACAATCGTCTCTTCATATTCTTCTCCATTTGGATCTTTGTCATGACTCAATAATGGCTTGGAAAGGACTTCCACGAGAACCTGCATCCATTTGTTGATTACTTCTGCCTGGTTATTAAGCTGATTTACTAATCTTCCCATCTTCTCGAAGTATATGGACTGCTTCATTCCTATTGCATACTCCTTAATGTCGCTGATATCTATAATTGGGGCAAATCGGAAAAACTTACGAGTAGACTTCGGAAGCAAAGTCAAGCCGTTGTCAATTTTTTGCTTGGATCCTTCGTCATACCATCCTCTAGTGGTAATTCTTTGACTTACCATTTTATCAACAGCTTTGATGGAACTGCCCAAAATTAACTGTCGTGTTTCTTCGGCGTAACTGTAGAACTTCAGTTCCAAAGCCTTGTCGATTTCATTGGGATCGACAATGGCCTTATCTATATGGTGATCCTTAGGTTCAGTCTTAAGTTTTGCTTCCGGGATACCACTTACAAATGAAGCTATCTCATCATCCAAGTCGTTGCTTTCAAGATCCTTTAAAGAGTCCGGAAGGTGAAAACTTTTCAACTCTAGCTTATCAATCTTCTCTTGATATTCTTGATCGTAACATTGGAAGTGACAAGAAGCAATTAAGAAATAAAACTTATGCAACAAGGTTAGCCAAGACCGGATTCTGATTCTGATGTTCTTTATTTGATCTTCTAGATTCAGAACTTCATCAGACGAAGATCCTTTAGTCAGTCCATTTCCATAAGTCTCATCAAGCTCATCAAATTCGATGTCTTCAAATTTAACGGCAGAGCCAGACTCTGGATGTGTGAGCTTTCTATACGATACAGTAGTGTCCTGAAGTAGAATCTGGAGTCGATGTATTACTTTCTCAGCTTCAAAAGCTCCAATATTCAAGAACCTCAATGCATGGCGAGGCTTAAAAATGAACTCAAGAAATTGCCCTACTTCAACGTAAGTCAGTATAAGCAGTTTTTCACCTTCAATAATTTGTTCTGACGCTCGAAGAAGCATGTCATCGAGTACCCGATCTAAAGTTTTCAACTGCTGAACGGTTGCGACCACATTTCTGCTGTACCATGAGCTTTTGGCATACCTCTTTGAGCTAATATTGAGATTTCCGATTTGTGGATTGCTACAAATTTGTCTTAGTCTTACCAACCAAGAACGCATGTACGATAATATTGTAGGGGTAGGTTCCCAGTCGTCCAACACTGGATTGCCGTTAATGTCTAGACATACACCAGCAAGGAACTCCTCAAAGAGTTGATTATAGTTATCTTGTTCAACTAAAGAAAATGGCACTGTCATCAAAATTCTTCTTTGCTCAGGAAGCTTGATATCATCTTGAACCATAGCTTTAGTATGCCGAATACCAATCTGAGACCATAGATTCACGAATAATGTATTTTCAGGAAGAGTAGTCAAAACAGCCCATGAATTCTTGGCTAATTCACCAGAAAAAGGAACAAATTTCAAGAATTGCAAAATTGAATGCAAATCATGGAAATCCTTTTTAATAGGAGTTCCTGACACTCCCCAAGCGTGATATCGTGGAATTAAAGCAGCACTTTTGAAGGCTCGAGAGAATCTAGACGAGACCATTTGGACTTCGTCCAAAACAACTCTCCAAAATTGAGAGAGCATCAACGGAGATTGATACTCTTGGTTTTGATATATGTCAGGGATATTATTATGTCGGATTGCAAGTTCTAGTTCATCTTGTAACGCTCGTTCGTAATCTGTTTCAGTTGAGTTCTCGGATTTTTGATTAACATTCTTAGGTTTTGGAGTTCTGAGCGTAAGTTGGTACATATCTCTATATTCTGTAAGCAATTCCTTTTTCTCCTCAGATGACTCCTTGAATTCGGAAATGGCGTCATCATTTGCAGTAGACTTCCGTTTGGAAGCATTACGGGTAGGTTTGTTCCTAGAGGAATACATCGCATAGTCGAGTTCTTTGGATATTACCGAATAAGTGGTGAACACCATATCGAAGCGACGTAAGTACTCAGCGATGAGACCTGCATTTCCTTTTAGCTTAGGATACTTATCCACGCCTTGATAAATCGTCACTGCCATAGAAGGAGCTAACGTCACAATTTCCTCAACCCACTGTTTGAGAATAGAATCTGGAGCAATGACTAGAGTCGTTTTGGCTTTAATTACAGTCTTCAAGTCACCATAAGCCCTTAACTGCACTTGGATCGGTTCATTTTCTTCTTCCAACGGCCTTTTATTTAGAAGAGCAAGTGCAGTTATCTCGACCGTTTTTCCTAGACCCATTTCTTCGGCCAAAAGGCCCTTAGCGGGCAATCTTTGTGGACACTCTAGCTTCAGTGATCTATAATAAGAAACGAGAAATCGGTACATGGATACGCTATTGCACACGTTACCAGTGAATCTATTAGCCCAAAATTTAATGCTTTTTACCAGGATCCTGATCCATCCAAATCTTATTTTGTTTAGAATCTCGCTTACTTCGCTATCAATTTTATCCAATAGATCATCAGATGTATCGTTATCAATTGCTTTTTCGAGCATTTCAACCAACGACAGAGACATCAAGTCTACATTTACCGCTCGGTTTGACTCCTCATCATACTTCATGCCCTCTTTATTGAGCAACCAGTTTACAGATTTCCGTTGGAAGGCAAGTAAATTTGTTTCTAGCTCAGGAATATCAAATGCTTGATCTATCTTCGGCATTCGCTGTGCGTGATGGGATACTACGTTGTAAAAGAGTTCAGGATTAATCAGCATATCACTTAAATCATCATAATAATGATCTTGGAGAAAATTAGTAGTTGCAAGCTTAGATATGTCAAAAACAAGCGGCATCAATCGATTACTTATTTCAGGAGGGAAAAAGGTAGTGATGGTTTGTCTTAATTTTACAACATAACTGAATTTTATGGTGATAGTATTTTCGGAAACATCAAAAGAAAAGTAATATCTGGGTCTTTGGACGGATATATGAGGGAAAAGCAATCGAGATGCCGGTAAACTAAGCACTTCGAGCTCATGAAGAATTGGTTGCATACTTTCATCTAACAAATTCAAAGATAGAATGATATCAGATCGGAGTGTAGGAAGAGACATCGAATTCAATAAAAGTAGATTTTCGTCCTTATCCATAGATAATTTAATAAAATCACTGGAAAACTGAATAATCTCATCTGTTAATTGTTGGAATTGGCCGGCCTTAAACAGATCGATGGCGGCAACTTCTGATGGACTTTCAGATATTAAGGTGATGCTACGATTGGCAACAGTCAACCATTCATTGCTTTCTACCGTCTCGGGTTCTTCTTCTACAGGAATATCGGGAGAGTAGTAGTTATCCAAACCGGCATAGTGTCTATCTTCTATGGCAAGGTCATTTTTGATTTTTCTTCTCTTCTTAGCAGTCTTAGGCTTCTTATTTATATCTACAGAAGACTGAGCAGATGCTAACTTTGCGAGGTGGTCTGGGTAGTAGTGGATTATCAGTGGATGTATCAAAGTTTCAACATGATCTAAACCGATGTCTTCCTCCTTCATGGGATGCTTAGAGATCCTGATCCGGCTCCGCGCAACCGATAAGATTACTGTGCGAAATTTATATCGATACAACGTAATTAATTACTCTAACCATCACACATAAAAATTACCTATATAAATCTATGTTCTCACAGGAACCAGCTTCTTCCTTCTTTCTAATATGGATGCGCCACCCAAATTCAAGTCAAACAAATTATTATTGTTGACGGGCTTTTGAGTGTGGTGAATCACTTTAGGCACTTTTCTTGCGCTTTCAAGCACCTTTCCGGTAGCATCCACTGGTTCCTCGTTTTCTTCTTCTTCTTCCTCAAGCATGTCTTGAATAGCATTAGCCGCCATACGAGAAGACAAATTAGCCTCTTCTCCCATACGGTGGACAGCAGTCGAAATGTCAAACGCATCTCTCATAGCAACAGCAGCTGGTGAGTACAACTCATTCTTCATAAACTTCTTGGAGTAGCGACCACCTTGAACCGCTGCCTTAGTAGCGGCGGAAGTGTGCATCTTCTTTGGTGGTGGCATAGACTCTGCAACAGCATTCTTTTGCATCCATGGGTCATTCAAGAATTCGCTAATTGTGTAACGGTTGCTTGGATCAACAGTTAGCAAACGAGATACACAATACTTAGCTTCGGCGGAGATCTCATCCCACCAAGGAGCTAAGAAAGTGTATTCTCCTTTGGCAACTTTCTCAGTTAATGTTTCTATCCTCTCGTCGTAGAATGGCGGGAATCCACAAAGGAGGGTGTACAACACACAACCTAAAGCCCACATATCTACCTCACGAGAGTATTTTTCATCTCTCACAATTTCAGGAGCGGTGTAGCCAACAGTTCCACACGGAGTCTTGGTGTTATGCTCCCAAATCTGCTTCGAAAGACCAAAGTCAGCCAACTTGACCACTCCAATGGTTCCACCACCAACACCAGGAACAAACTCACCTTCATCACGTTTAGTTGCCGGGTCGTCTGACTTACGAAGTTTGGCTATAGGATTCATAGAAGGTCGGAATTCTATAGGCGTGTAAAGCAAATTCTCGGGTTTAATATCCCTATGCACAATGCCGACTTCCTCATGAAGATATTTGAGTGCCTCACCTACCTGTCTAACAACATGACGAGACAAGTCTTCCGAGAAATAAGTATAGTTCACAATGGCGGTGAAGATTTCACCACCTGATGCCAATTCTTGTACAATGTAGTAGTACAGTTCCGAGTCGATAAACTCCACAAACAGAACAATATGAGGGTTATTTAATTGCCTTAATATCGTAACTTCCTTCAACACCGCTTGCTTTTGGGCCAGGTCCATTTGGAATTTCCTCAAGATCTTTATGGCCACAAAGTGACCGGTAGGGATATACTTGGCCTTGTGCACAACAGAAAATGCGCCTTCACCCATTTGGTCGAGAATTTCGTAATTCTCTAATCCAGGGTACTTCTTGCCTTTTTGTTGCCTCTTTTGTAATTTTTCTTGTTCTACAATATGCGAAGCTACTTGGGAGTAGTTATCGTTGCGAGATTCGGGTTCATGCTTGCGGTTTAATAAATCTTCGTTGAATGATTGCATTCTAACATCACGTACTTGAGGAACTTCGGTGTCCATGGTGACCGAGGGAAGATTTGAAATATCTACGAGACCTTCTTGATCGATCTGGGAAGAGTTTACCGGATAGTTATCCTTTCTTTTGAATTCATTGGCTTGTTTGCCGTGTCTAATGAATGCTTTTAAGTTTTCAAACATATTAGTATTGTTTGGACCTGAAAGGGACCAAGATTGGGGACTGGATATGAAAAAGCGGGGTTCCGAGAATCAAACTTTTGATAATCGAATAGGTTTGGTATTGACGAATCTAAATAGGAACGGAAATCGGACTGAATTTAACAAAAAAAACGGGGTCTACAATCGAATCGATAATGATTGCGATAAAATTGACGTCAGTGGTTTTGGGAAAGTGTCGGAATCAAACTGGTGTAGGAAAATATGGAATATGGTATTGAGCACCGATTGTAGACGATTCTGAGGATATGATTCGCTCTATAAATACGGGATGTCTAAACAACGGGGGTTTCAGATCTGTTCCTCCAGGATAGAAGTTGTATTTAAATAAAGTTAATTCGGAATTGACTAATACGATGAGCTTACCGCAGGAGCGACATTTTCAGTTGCTGTTGTGCGAAGTGGGTGTTTTGATGCTCCCTGGCTAACCCAAAGCGCTCTTCGCTAATATTTGCCGCGGTTTGAAGTCCCGATAAGAGCAGTTAGAAGGGTGTGCACGTGCAAAATGGTATTAACTAGGCTAAAATATTGCTTGCGGTTGCTAAGCGGCGGGTGTTGCCAACAATGTCGCAACCACAGCAATAGGGGTGTTTACGAAGTGAAATCGTTAAGTTTAAACTCTAAGTGTGGCCACAAGTGCCCCTAAAAAATACATCAATACGCTTGCTTCTGCACCCGTCGTTTAGAACCCTTTACTTTATATTCGTTTCTTTTGGCTATGTTTCAGATCCGCTTACATAATCGCGTTTATCGACGCCAATTTGGGCGCCGAGCTCAGCAGTGAACTTCAATCTTTCACCATGACTCAAGCACCTCCGGCAATTGTTTTTACTGACTGGGACGGAACCGTCACCTTGCAGGATTCTAATGACTATCTTACTGATAACATTGGTTTTGGTAAGCCCAGACGAATGGAGATCAATGACGATATTTTAGATGGAAAGATCTCATTCAGAGACGGGTTCCGCGACATGTTGGAGTCAATCACCACCCCATTTCCTGAGTGCATAGACTATTTGCTCAAGAACGTGCAGTTGGACCCGGGTTTCAAACAGTTCTATCAGTGGTGCGAGTCTAAAGGAATTCCGGTTATCGTGGTGAGTTCTGGAATGAAACCAATTATTTACGCTTTATTGAAGAATCTTGTTGGTGAAGAGGCCATCAAGAACATCGATATCATCAGCAACGATGTAAGAGAGGACCCCAAGGCCACTGGTGGATGGGAAATCGTATATAAGGACCCGGAATCACCATTTGGCCACGACAAGTCCAAGTCCATTAGAGAGTATTTGGTCAATCATGGCTACAAAGATCCAGCTCAGTACCCATTGATGTTTTACTGTGGTGACGGAGTCAGCGACTTATCGGCTGCCAAGGAGACCAACTTGTTGTTCGCCAAACATGGAAGAGACTTGATCAAGTACTGCAACAGAGAGGGTATTCCATATACTGAGTTCAATGATTTCGCCGACATTCTTGCCAAGACCCAATCCATCATCAATGCCGACGGAAAAAACATTAAGGAGTTTATTCAAAACACTAACTAGATCGATAGACTTTTTTTTTTTACAATATTTACAACTTTAGACCGGTTAATTGCTCGTAGTCGTCCGATCTATTTTTACATCACTGGCTGAGCTGCAAAGCGCAAATATGGCCTGTTCGCACAGCCGTGTCGGAGATGCTGAAGAAGGCTAATTTTCAAGGTTCTCATGATCTATATAGAAAATTCTTACCTTTCAGATACACTTACATCGATATATACGATATTCTGTGCCTTTCTGCATTTCCTCCAAAAAAAGCTGAAAGCCCCGGAGCTTAACGGTTTTGTCTCACCTCATTTTTTTTTTTTTTTCCATTGGGCCGTTTATAAAACCTCTGGGGTAAACTGCGCACAAAGAATCTAAGATATAAGTAGAACAAAAATAGCCAGTCGGGTAAAAATCATTTAATTTTGGATATGAAGAGTCCAACCTTGATCCACCGCAGGGCGCTGCATGTCCAGTCAACTGTTTCACAATCATCAATACGTGATGATGCTTCTATTACCAAAAGCCATACCAAATATTACCGCCAGAGGTTATGGGATATTCTCAAAAAGTACGCATCCTTCATAGGTCCGGGCCTCATGGTATCTGTTGCTTATATGGACCCAGGTAACTATGCTACAGGCATAACTGCCGGTGCATCTAATCGGTTTTCATTACTTTTCATCGTGCTTATGTCCAATATCATTGCTATATTTTTACAAAGTTTATGCATCAAATTAGGTTCAGTTACTGGATACGATTTGGCTCGTTGTTGCCGTGAATACCTTCCCAGATGGCTAAATATTATCCTTTGGATACTCGCAGAGTGTGCTATTATTGCTACCGATGTAGCTGAAGTCATTGGTTCGGCCATTGCTCTAAATATTCTCTTGAAAATTCCATTGCCAGCAGGTGTCGTAATCACCATCACCGACGTATTGTTCGTGCTTATGGCTTACCGTAATGACACTTCGTCCACCAAGTTTGTCAAGCTTTTTGAGTATGCGGTGGCTGCTCTTGTAGTAGCTGTTGTTGTCTGTTTCGCTGTTGAAATTGCTCATCTCCCTGTCACTGCTGGCATGGTTCGTGATATCTTTAGAGGATACGTTCCTTCTGCAGAGATGGTTGCAGGAAGCGGTTTAACTATTGCAACTTCTATTATTGGTTCTACGGTTATGATTCACTCTTTGTTCTTAGGTTCTGGTCTCGTACAACCACGTCTAAGAGAATATGACGTAACTCACAGTCTCATAGATCTTGATCTGATTTCGCAGGAAACTGTATCTGTACCAGATGTAGATGACGAGAAGGTCGCTGCCAAGATTAAGGAAGCTAGGCTTGCAAAAGAGGCAGAATATTTTTACACTTCGTACAAGCCATCCTACCAAGCCATCAAGTACTCTCTTCGGTACTCAATCATAGAACTTGTAGTGACGCTTTTCACATTTGCTCTTTTTGTGAACTCTGCTATTCTCGTTATTGCCGGCGTTACATTACATGATACCCCAGAGGCCATGAATGCTGATTTATATACTATTCATGACTTGCTCTCCAGAAATTTGGCTCCAGTAGTGGGTACAGTGTTCATGCTTGCTTTACTCTTTAGTGGTCAAAGTGCAGGTATTGTTTGCACAATTGCCGGTCAAATGGTCAGTGAAGGCCATATCAGATGGACGTTGAAGCCATGGCTTCGTAGACTTGTTACCCGTGCCATATCTATCGTACCTTGTCTTGCAATTTCAGTTAGCATTGGAAGGTCTGGATTGAGTGTTGCATTGAACGTATCTCAAATCATCATATCCCTCTTGTTACCACCATTGACTGCACCTTTAATTTACTTTACATGCAAAAAATCCATTATGAGGGTACCTCTTCCGGACGAAATGCAACCACTGTCTGGAGACCGTAAGTACCGATACTTGCACAACAACTGGTTAACCACTATTATCGTAGTACTAATCTGGTTGTTTGTTAGTGGTTTAAACATTTATGCTATCGTTGATATGGCCAAGAATGGTATTGCTGGAAGTTGAGCTTATAGAAATTACCTAAATATCTACCGTTGACCTATTGCATATACATATTACTATAGCTATTCAGAATTCTCTTATTGCTGTTCCCTTGTTGCATCTTTCCTGCGCCAATCTCGTTTATCAGCATCGGTTTTATCCCACCCCCAATACACCACAAGGCATAATGGTCGTGTTTTTCCCAAGGAGCTCTCAAGTTTAAACCCAAACTGTAAGTGAAGTACGAAGAATTATCCCCTATACCTGCTTCAATTGTCGGTAAAAGGAGTTGTTCCCATTACTATAATATAACCATCGTTAATACTTTGATTAATTGACACCTGTGAACCGTTGCAACCTGTTATAATTATCCTGAACACCCGAATTGTGTTGTTGCACCAGAATAATTACCATAATTAGGAAACCCAACTGTAAAATTTTATGCAATCAGCATTGAATTTAGGTTCAATTAAGTCGTTTTTACCTGTTCGGAGAGTTTACTAGGGATTGATCACAGCTTTAATCAAAAGGGTGGCTCACTCCCATTATATCTATGGCTCCCAATATTTTAAGAAAACTCCATATTACTAAATCCAACCAGAACCTGCCTTCAACAACCGATAGCAACTCTGACAACATGGATTTTGTCCAATCGCATCCTCAACATCAACAGCAACAACAACAACCAGCCGCAGTAACCAGCCAAGACCAAGCAATTGCTCAGTCGCAGGCGCAAGCTCAGATTCAAGCCCAGGCCCAAGCGCAAGCTCAGGTCCACGCCCACGCTGAGCATGAACTTCAGCAACAAAGGGCTCAAGAAGCCATTGAGCGTTCCTTACTTCCTCAGAGGTCGACCGTTAGCAAAGGTAAGTACTCATTGACTGACTTCCATATCATGAGAACCTTGGGTACTGGCTCGTTTGGCCGGGTCCATTTGGTTCGGTCAGTCCATAACGGCCGTTACTATGCAGTGAAGGTGTTGAAGAAGCATCAAGTGGTGAGAATGAAGCAAGTTGAGCATACTAATGATGAAAGAAGAATGCTTAAGCTTGTGGAACATCCCTTTTTAATCCGGATGTGGGGTACTTTTCAAGACCTGAAGAACTTGTTTATGGTTATGGATTACATCGAAGGTGGTGAGCTTTTTAGCTTATTAAGAAAGTCCCAAAGATTCCCAAATCCTGTTGCCAAGTTTTATGCTGCCGAAGTGACATTGGCATTAGAGTATTTACACACCCATGACATTATCTACCGAGACTTGAAACCTGAAAACATTCTTTTAGACAGAAATGGCCATATTAAGATCACTGATTTTGGTTTTGCCAAGGAAGTTAGCACAGTAACCTGGACTTTGTGTGGCACTCCTGACTACATTGCTCCCGAGGTGATTACTACCAAACCTTACAATAAATCGGTAGATTGGTGGTCGTTAGGAGTATTGATCTTTGAAATGTTAGCTGGTTACACTCCGTTTTATGATACTACGCCTATGAAGACTTACGAAAAGATTTTGTCGGGAAAAATACATTTCCCCAGTTTCATGCACCCTGATGTAATTGATCTATTGACTAAACTTATTACTGCCGATTTAACTAGAAGACTAGGAAACTTGCTGAACGGACCTGCTGATATTAGAAACCACCCATGGTTCCAAGAAGTGGTATGGGAGAAGTTGTTGGCTAAAGACATCGAGACTCCATACGAGCCTCCAATCACTGCTGGTGTCGGTGACTCGTCATTATTCGACCACTACCCTGAGGAGCAATTGGACTATGGATCGGTGGGTGATGACCCTTACGGTCAATACTTTTTGGACTTTTAAAGCAATATCGTCTATAAAAGAACAATGTCTACAGAATTTACTGTGTAAAATTAACGCTATTGTACATTTATTATCCCTTCTAACATTTTGTGTCTTTATAACTCTCCTTCCTTATGCTTATTCATCTAGCTAAGCCTATTATGCTCGGAATACCTTCTTACAGTCTAAACAGACGTAAAACAAAATCATACTAGTATCTTTTCTTCTTTGTTGAGATTGGAAAAACACACAGTCCCTATTGGAGCATCGAGGACATTCCTTGTCTGATCTAGGCAAGGTTGGATCGTTTCCAATATCTTGCACCACACCAGCTGTTTCACCGATATTGGTTATTAACTCATGTCGGTATACTTTGGGATTCTCTGCCAACTCAGTGTAGTCACAATTTCGGCATGAATATAAAAGTCGAGAATTTTCCTTATCCTCGCGAGGATACAACATGTTGTTGCACTCAGCACAAAATCTGAATGATGCCATTTTTAATGCGATTCAATATAAGTACCCTTACTAATAAAAGCTTTTGGGGTTACTAACATAGATTGAAATTTATCAGTTTGAATTCCCCATTAGAGTCGTGCGCGGGTAATTTTTCATCGAATGTCAAATTTTCAGCTCGACAGTACCAAGACGTTCAGCCATGAAGTCGATGATGTTGCGTCAAGCAGTTACCCCTTGCGTCAGAAGGGCCGCCTTAAGACAGTCAGTGCTTGCCATTCGTTACAACTCCAGCGCTGCTGCCGAGTCTGCACCAGTCGATCCAAAAATTTCTGCCATCGTAGATCAAATATCCACCTTGACTTTGTTAGAGACTTCCTCATTGGTTAATGAATTAAAGACCCGCTTAAACATTTCCGACATTGCTCTCCCAGCCGCTGGTGCTGCCGCTCCAGTGGCCGCTGCTCCAGTTGAAGAAGAAGTGAAGGAAGAAGTCGAAGAGAAGACCATCTTTTCCATCAAATTAGAGTCTTTCGACGCCAAGGCCAAACCAAAGATTATCAAGGAAGTTAAGGGATTGTTAGGCTTATCATTAGTCGAATCTAAGAAGTTTGTGGAAGCTGCACCAAAGGTTTTGAAGGAAAACGTCGCCAAAGAAGACGCTGAAAAGATCAAGGCCGCTTTGGAAGCTTTGGGAGGAAAGGTTGTTTTGGAGTAAACCTGTCTTGTATATACTACATCTACTATAAGCATAGTTTTAAACAATTGTAATTATTGTAATAATTTGGACAAGTAGGATAAGGGAACCGCTCATCTATAGCTGAAATTGAAGGAGACAATCCAGCTCGTAAGAATGCAAACACAGTAAGAAGTCTAAAGTACTATATGAGCCGACATGTAACTTCACATATCAGTTATACTTTCCATTTGCAAAAATACTCGAATTAAACATAAATATTAAAGCCTTTATAGAATTCTTAAGAATAGAACAACTACTGCTGTTCTCCTCTTTAATGCAAAGAGCAGAATGTAAAACGAATAGTAGGCCATCCTCGCTCCCATCTAGGATACCGACACGCCTTTCCCTATCTACTTTCGTTAAAATATTATCTATTAAATATGCGCACTTTCATATGCCTCTATTATTTTCATTTAAATCAATAAATTAACTGTATTATTTCCAAAATAATTCTCCTTTTGCAAAAATATGATCAGTACCAGTGAAACTAAACTTTCCATATAAATACTACAGACGGTACTAGCAACACCAAATGCCTCTTGTTCAGCGTTCGTTGTCCGATCTTGGTCTACTGGAACGCAAGTTCATTACCAAGGCAACCATTAAGCCCTGGTTACTGGAATGTTTACTATCCAAGAAGGGTATAAATATCGTAATTGAGCGGTCTGACTCAAATAAGATTATATTCAGATGTAAACCAGCACTCATACGAGATTCTACAGGCAAATTAACCAGGCAAACGACTTGCCCATTCCGCATAAGGGCTAACTATTCTAGCCGTAACAAAAGCTGGTCAATAGTTATAATTAATGACTGGCACGATCATGAAATGGAACCCTCAGGCCTCTTACCACCGAAGTTACAACCTCATGAACATTACGATAAGGAACTATCTGAACCTACTGATATGGCCATAGAGTCCACTCCCAAACGACGGAAACAACAGCGAGAGTTCAATTTTAGAATGTTTTCTCCTCATACCAACGAAGCCAGGCGAACTGAAGACGAAAAGCAAATCGATTGGATTGTGGATATGTTGTCGCTGGAAGTCAATTCGTTGGTAAAAGAGTCGGTACTCGATAACGAAGGGCTCTCTGACCATGAAAAGTCCGTTATCTTGCGTACGTTTTCGTCTCAATTTATGGGCGACTACAAACAGTTCCTCACATCACAAGGTTCACTGAAGTCAACCGCTTTCAATAGTTGGTTATCTACTCCTAACAGTAGCCATGCGTCTCTCAATCCAAATGCAACTGCCAACCTCATACCCCTTACTCCACTTTTAAATGATTCTGATCAAGAGTATCCAGATACGGAATCAACCCCAGCGCATTCACAACCACAGAATACTGGCTTCCCACTAGAAGGATTTACCCACTTGCCAGGCCTAAACTTGAACTTTAATTCCAACCCGATTCAATTACTGCTGCTGATTCAAAATCAAGGTCAGCAGTTGCCATCATTTAACACCATTCAAAATCAGCTTCCTCTCAGTCCTACTTCGGGAAACTCAAACATACATCCAGCCGTACCCATATCCAAAACATTGAACCCATCCCACCTTCATAAATCGAATAAGAGTAGCTCCAATACGTTCTTGGGCTTAAACGAATTCAAGCTAGGAACTTCTGGAGTCAATTCTTCCCCAGCCGCGAATGCCATGATTGGCTCATTTGCCTCATCATTTCCCATGGCGTCTACGAGCATAATGTCATCGGCACCATTGCTGTCCAATTCGCTGATATTGCCGGGTTTATCTAATGCTTCTCTGGTCAATAATGTCCTCTACAATGGTGCCAGCGGCATTTCTACGCAGTCAATCTACAAAGATGCCTTGTTCGGTCATACAACTTCACATCAACAATCATCGATGCCAAATTTAGCCGATGGGTGGTAATGACCCCTTATACTTTCCTAGTATCCTTAGCTTATGTCAATACACTCTAAATCATGAAACCATCTAAAATTACATAATTCGCACTCTAAAACAGTTGAAGAATCGCCATCAGCGGCAATTGCAAGTTACGAAGATGGATGTCATAACTGGATCCAAACTTGTTGTTCCGTCAATTTCTATAGGAAATGCTCCTCAATTGGCAGTAGACCTAATCATACATACTTATGACTTATTAAAAGTGGGAGAATTGAACGATTTGTACCTATATCCATTTAGCGCTCCACTCGATTATATTCCTTCTAACAAACCGCAATTTGGTATATCAAACGCATTAGAAATATACCACCTGCCCGAACATAAGCTTACTGTGATTCAACAACGATCACCTATTATACCTGGATTCAATGAAAAATACGTTACTGATGTTATTCTTCCGTTTATTTCTAAATTTGACTTTTCAGAGGTATGGCTTCTAGACTCCGTAGATGCTGGATTATCCGAAGGTGTGGTAGCAGGATCAATTCAAGTGTTCAATAATCAAGATATCTTACAAGTATCGTTGAAGAGTTTAAATCTCTCTAGCCATGAATTGCCAGATATCTCCAGCGTGTGCCATTCACCTTATGCTTGTAAATTGGTGGAAAAAGTTGTGCAAGGAGGATCTCATGACTATGATTTAGGGACTTTAGTAACTCACATCTATGAAGGTGACAACTTTTACGAAGGTGAGCGATTAGCCAGTAAGTTAGTTGGTGAACTTGGTGTGAAGGAGCGGCCGTGGGTTCAACCAATCAGTTGGAAAGGTGTCTACGGTGATAAAGAAGTGCCTAACGCGATGGAAGAGGGACTCTATGGTTAAAAGAAACGTTTTATGTCAAAAATTAATCTATATCGTGAAATAGTAACTAATAGTTAAGGGCATATTCGATGGAAGCGGTGTAACCATAGACTCCCAAACCGCAAACTACCGCCACTGCCTTATCGCTTAAGTATGACTGATGTCTGAATGGTTCACGCTGGTGGAGATTAGTTATATGGACTTCAATGAAGGGAATTGCAGTTCCTAGCAAGGCATCTCGAAGGGCCACTGAGGTATGAGTATAGGCTCCTGCATTGATAACAATGAATCCAACGCCATCAACTTTGGCTTTATGGATTCTATCCACTATGAAACCCTCTGTATTGCTCTGGAACACTTCGAGCTCACTGCCATTATTTTTCAATGCTGCTTGTGCGATTGCAGCATCCTCGATATCCTTGAGAGAGGTGGTTCCGTACTTTTCCGGCTCTCTAGTACCTAAAAGGTTGAGATTAGGTCCATTGATGAGTAACACTTTTTTCACCATATTGAAGCTGTTATCTAGGAAGCAAGCAACTGTGCCAATATGTAGTTTCTCAGGTCTCAAGATAACTAAGTTGGTGTTCTGGATGTTAATGCAGGATCCACAGTGTTGAGATCTTGCTGCACAATTTGATTCTATTTCTAAGCACACAATGCCCCTCCCAGAATTCAGAAAACTCGACGTTGTAACTGAAACTCAAAGCCCTAACAGCAATTGGACCGAAGGTTCTGGTGCCAACGATGAGGAGTGGAAAAAACACAAAAAATTGTCAATTGACCCATATGCCGTCGATCGTCCTCGCTCTAAGAACTACACCCTTCTCATTTCTGCAGTTGTTCCTCGACCTGTTGGCTTTGTATCCTCGGTTAGTAAAGACGGAGTTGCTAACCTTGCACCTTTCTCATATTTCAACGTCGTCCACAACGAACCTCCTATTTTCTGTTTCGGTTTTTCCGCTGTCACTGGAAAGTACAAAGATACGTGCCAAAACATTTTGGACACGAAAGAGCTCACTATAAATATTATTTCTGAATGGTTCATTGAAGCTGCTAATCATTGTGCCATCAATGCTCCGGATGACGTCGATGAGTGGGAACTTTCTGGATTGACTAAAGCTCCTTCAGAGAAGGTAAAACCTAGCCACGTGGCCGAGTCGGCTTTTTCCGTCGAGGCCAAGCTTCTTTACTCCCACGAGTTGTTCTCTCGTGATGATCCCACTAGAAAGACCGGTACTCTTGTAATTGCCGAAGGTGTTCAATTCCACATTAGAGAAGATGTTCTCAATGAAGAGCAAAACAAGCTCGACATTTCAAAGTTGAAGCCGGTGGCTCGTTTGGGTGGAGTAACATACAGCACCATCACGGATACTTTCGATATCCCTCGTCCTTCATGGAAATAGAATTTATAAACTTAGATTTTAGATATTATATGGTTTGATACGATCTGATACCGAAAATAATTTATGCAGGACATCGTATACTAAAAAATCTCGATGCTCATCGCAGTCTGCCAACATGTCCGTGGTAGGGTCGTTAATATTCTGTACCGATTGCGGTAATCTCCTCGATGCCGTAGGTTCAAAGCCTCAGCTTGACTGCAGTGTTTGTACTAAATCATATCCCACATCCAATTTTGCCAATTTGAAAGTCGTTACTCAGTCGGCTGACGATGCCTTCCCATCGCAGTTGAAGTTGAAGAGATCTGTAGTAAAAACGTCCTTGAGTAACGAAGAAATGGAAGAAGGTGCTACCATTAAGGAAAAATGTCCAAAGTGTGGAAACGAAGAAATGCAATACCATACCCTTCAATTAAGATCCGCTGACGAAGGTGCTACTGTTTTCTACACATGTACCGATTGTGGATACAGATTTAGAACCAATAACTAAAGACGACAGTTACGACTCATTAGACGCTATATAGTGCAATACATAAGCATTTTGAAAATAATTAATCGATTTTTCTTATCATAAGTTACACATCTAATTGACCATGGCGTACTCCATCTCGTTGGAGTTTTCGTACTCGTACATATCCAATGCTACAACGGCCGAGTCTCTAACGACCTCATTCTTATCGTTCTTGAAAGACTCCAACACGGGCAAACATTCATCAGTGGCAATGGAACCCAAAGCTTCAGCAGCCTCATGTCTTACCATGCCGGCTTCAGTCTCGTCCTTAAGCACCTTGATCAAAGAAGGAACAGTGACTGGGTTGCATAATTGTCCGAAGACGTAAGCAATCTCGTGCTTAAACAAAGCAGATGGATCAGAGAAGCCAGAAGCCAAGGCAAGACAAGCTTCATCGGTACCTAAATCTCTCAATCTAAACATAGCTCTGTATCTCTCAAATAACGGCTCGTCTTGATCGTTCAAGATCTTTTGCAACTTCTCAACCTTTGAGTCTTTGTCGTTAGCTAATGGAGGAGCAGGATCGATAGATGTGAATGCCGATGTTTCCAATACTTCGGTCTTGGCCTTGTCGGAGTTCTCCCATTCTATTCTGCCAATAGCCAATTCACAGGTTTGTCTAATTTCAATAGATGGGTCGTTTTTAAGGTAGTCTCTCAATAAGTCCAAAGATTCTTTGTCACCAAGAGCTCCTAATGCTTCAGCTGCTTCATGTCTAACCATGACTTGTTGTGCCTGGCTCTTCAAGACATCTCTCAAGAAAGGAGCAGCATATAAGTTGCGGGTTTGACCTAAAACGTAGGCCACTTCATGCTTAAGAAGTTCCGAGTTATCATTAAAAGCATCTGCTATGAATGAGATGGCCCTGTGAACCTCTTCTTGGTTTTCAGACTCAGCACCGACGCTCTTTAAGCTAAATAAAGCTCTAAATCGATTAGCAAGGTTCTCAGAACCTGACTTGTTGATTAATACGTCTCTGAGCTTCTCTAAGCCAGTTTCAGTTTCCACGGCGACAGACATGGCTTTTTGGTTGAAAAATCTAGATTAAATTTTAAATTTTTTGATACCTGCAGAGAACGCGAAGCCATCACCATGGGGTAAGCGGAGTGGGGCTAGAACCCAGGGATAAACTGGAGGGTTAGCACGTCTATAGCTGTTAGTACGAATCATAAATTAATTCAATTTCACTATAATGAATTCCTACTCTTGACTTCTTTTTCCTTGTATATCTTGATATATATCCTGCACATACCACGTAGCTGAAAAATCTCGACTCAATTAACATCCAGACTAACGACTTTTAAACATGGCTGCTCCAATGCAACAGGCTTTGCCAGACATGTCTAATGCCATCGTGGCTCAGGATGAAATGGGTCGTCCGTTCATAATTGTCAGAGACCAGGGCAAGAAGCAACGTAAGCATGGTATTGAGGCCACCAAATCACACATTTTGGCTGCTCGTGCCGTCGCCTCTATCGTCAAGACCTCATTGGGCCCTCGTGGTTTGGATAAAATCTTGATCAGTCAGGATGGTGAGATTACTATCACTAATGATGGTGCTACTATCTTGTCTCAGATGGATGTGGACAACGAGATTGCCAAGTTGTTGGTGGAATTGTCCAGATCGCAAGACGACGAGATCGGAGATGGAACTACCGGAGTTGTTGTGCTTGCTGGTGCATTATTAGATCTGGCTTTAGACTTGATCGATAAAGGTATCCACCCACTTAAGATTGCTAATGGTTTTGATGGAGCATGTAAAGTTGCTTGTGACAGACTCGATCAGATCGCCGATGAAATTAAATTTTCCAGAGACTCGTCAGACGGAAACTTATTAAGAGCTGCTAAGACTTCGTTGGGTAGTAAAATTGTCTCCAAAGCACATAACCACTTTGCACAAATGGCCGTGGATGCCGTATTATCTGTTGCTGACTTCGAACGTAAAGACGTTGACTTTGAACTCATCAAGACTGAAACCAAAGTGGGAGGTGCTATTGAAGATTCTGCTTTGATCAAGGGAGTTTTGCTCGATAAAGAATTCTCGCATCCTCAGATGCCAAAGAGAGTTGATGACTGTAAGATCGCTATATTGACTTGTCCGTTTGAACCTCCAAAGCCAAAAACCAAACACAAGTTGGATATTTCTACCGTAGAGGAGTTCAAAGTGCTTCAAGAGTACGAGCAAAAGAAGTTCCAAGAAATGATAGATTTAGTCAAGGCTGCTGGTGCCAACGTTGTAGCATGTCAATGGGGTTTCGATGACGAAGCTAACCATTTACTCTTGGCCAATGGCTTAACTGCCATCAGATGGGTTGGAGGTTCCGAGCTTGAACTTTTGGCCATTGCTACTAATGGAAGAATCGTGCCTCGTTTTGAGGACTTAACTGCTGACAAGCTTGGTCATTGTGGTACTATAAGAGAACTAGAATTTGGTACTACTCGTGATCGCATGTTGGTTGTTGAGGAATGTTCCAACTCTAAAGCAGTCACTAACTTCATCAGAGGCTCTAACGAAATGATCGTAGCTGAGGGAGCTAGAGCATTACACGATTCGTTGTGCGTGGTACGGAACTTGATTAGAGATAATAGAGTGGTTTATGGAGGAGGTGCTTCCGAGTTGGCTTGTTCCTTGGCTGTATCCGCAGCTGCTGACGAACAAACTGGTATTGACCAATATGCATTCAGAGCCTTTTCTTCGGCCTTGGACACTATACCCATGACATTAGCTGAAAATTCTGGTCTTGATCCAATCGAGACTTTATCTGGTATCAAATCGAAGCAAGTCAACGAGAACTCGTCTCACTTGGGTGTTGATTGCCTTGGTACTGGATCTAATGACATGAAAGAGTTGTTCGTAATTGATCCACTTATCGGAAAGAAACAACAGCTTTTGTTGGCCACCCAATTAACCCGGATGATCCTCAAGATCAACGATGTGATTATTTCAGGAAAGGACGAGTATTAATCGGTGTATATTCAATAATATATTAGTCTAAGACTACCATCCGCAGCCTAAATACAGAGTGTGATTAGTGACACATTAAAAAAAATAAAAAATATGGACAGGAAGAAAGAAACATAGCAGTATCTTCAAGAGATCTGTCTGTAACGCAGAGAACGTTTACACTCCCTTATACATACTCCACTATATATCGAATTAATTGCTCTGCCCGTGTATACTTAGTCTCTTTACATAATCGTCCCTGGCGTAGATATCCTGCATGGAACTTGCGCCCACTTCATATTCACCAAAGATTCCCCCTACTACTCAATCATCATGGCAAGTATTGGAACGCCCGCAGTGGTGATGGACAATGGTACTGGTTTAACCAAACTTGGTTTTGCCGGTAACGATTCGCCAAGTTTCGTGTTTCCCACTGCAATTGCAACTTCTTCGTCGGGAGGAAGTTCTCGTGGAGGTGCCGCCAGCAGTTCGTCGTTGATTGCCAGAAGAGGACTCGAAGATTTAGACTTCTATATTGGAGATGAGGCCTTAAAAGCTGCCAATGGCCCAAATTACAACTTATCGTATCCAGTTCGTCATGGACAGATCGAGAATTGGGATCATATGGAACGTTTCTGGGAGAATTCCATCTTTAAGTATTTACGGTGCGAGCCTGAAGATCACTACTTCTTGTTGACTGAGCCCCCATTGAATCCTCCTGAGAACAGAGAAAGTACCGCCGAGATTATGTTTGAGTCGTTCAATTGTGCTGGTCTTTACATTGCCGTCCAAGCTGTATTAGCATTAGCAGCGTCATGGACTTCTTCTAAAGTGCAAGATAGATCACTTACTGGAACTGTCATTGATTCCGGTGACGGTGTAACCCATGTCATTCCAGTCGCTGAAGGCTATGTGATTGGTACGTCCATTAAAAACATCCCCTTGGCCGGTCGTGACATCACGTCGTTCATTCAGTCGTTGTTGAGAGACAGAGGCGAAGCCGACACTTCATTGCAAACTGCCGA
Source organism: Meyerozyma elateridarum (assembly GCA_030574335.1). Lineage (NCBI taxonomy): Eukaryota > Fungi > Ascomycota > Pichiomycetes > Serinales > Debaryomycetaceae > Meyerozyma > Meyerozyma elateridarum. Next base: position 1,112,484 of record JAJMEU010000001.1, read on the forward strand.
AAAGATAAAACAACAATTCTGTTACGTTTGTCCCGACATTGTCAAGGAATTCAAGAAGTTTGACCAATATCCTCAGGAGAAGTTTGCTCAATATATTGTTGAGTATGCCGACAAAAACCGTACAAATACTGTAGATGTTGGTTACGAGCAGTTCCTTGCTCCCGAAATCTTCTTCAATCCTGAGATTTACTCGTCCGATTACTTGACTCCATTGCCTACTGTGGTGGACCAAGTAATCCACTCGTCACCAATTGATGTTAGAAAGAAATTATACAAGAACATTGTGTTGTCCGGAGGATCTACAATGTTCAAGGATTTCGGAAGAAGATTGCAGCGAGACTTGAAAACACTTGTAAATGAGAGAATTGAGCTCAGTGAGCGGTTGAGTGGTGTCAAGAGTACTGGTGTAGATGTACTGGTTATCTCCCATAAGCGTCAAAGAAACGCTGTATGGTTCGGTGGTTCATTGTTAGCTCAAACCTCCGAATTTAAAAGTTATTGCTACACTAAGCAAGACTACGATGAATATGGACCCAATATCGTGAGAAACTTCTCCCTTTTCTCGGTACCATGAATATATGTATAATGATATTTTGTCTTGGATGTAGAAATCTATAAAAGTTTGTATGCAGGTATTCTCTCAGACTAACATTCCCCCAATTCAAATGAGCACTGACGATAACCCCAAAAGCCCATGTCTTCGCAAGTACAGATCGTGGACGTAGCGTTGAGTCAGATATTTAATGGGCTCCGGTCTCCTAAAGAGGATGAACGGAACCGTTGCGCCATTGAATTGCGAAATTACTTAGCGTCCGTGGCCAGAGACGTCACATCAGAACAATTTAATCGGATTAACAATGACATTAATAAGACTATATTCGAGCTTCTTCATAGTAAAGATACATCTGAGAAGCTTGGAGGCATCTCCGCATTGAACTCTTTGATAGATTTTGACTCAGGAGTCGGCGAAGAAAATGCAACAAAGACCGCCAGATTCTCGAACTACTTAGGATCACTCATCTTATCCAATGATATAACTATTATGAGGCAGGCGACTAAAACTTTAGGTAAATTGGCAACTCCTGGTGGCACACTCACTAGTGATTTCATTGACTTCGAAGCGAATAGAGCCATTGAATGGCTCCAATCTGATAACAAACAGCAGGAGAATAGAAGGCACGCCTCAATTTTAATCATTAGTGCTTTGGCAGATAATGCCCCCACTTTACTTTTCAGCTTCATCAACCAAATTTTAGAGCATCTTTGGATCCCATTGCGAGATCCCAAACTCCTTATCAGGGTTGACGCAGCTGTAACTCTTCAAAAATGTTTGGAAATCATATATGACAGAGATGTCAATTCGAGGAAGTATTGGATAAAAAGTTTCATTGATACCGCTTCCCGTCTGTTAGGAGAATATACCGATATTCTGGAAGCCAACAATAATGGTGTCACTCCTTCGTCTTCCGCCGCCAACGGCGGTTCAAGCTCGGTTAATAATGCTGCCAGTGCTGCCTTCAACTTTATTTCATCGTCATCATCTCAACCAAACGAAATCATACATGGCTCCCTTCTCGTATACAGAGAGCTTGTGCGACATCATAATGACCCTTACATCCAACTGAAGTTTGAATTGATATGTGAGAGCTCGATGGCATACAGAAACCACAAGCTTGCAATTATCCGTCAAGAACTCACAAATATTTTCCCATTGTTGTGCCGAGTGAATTCATCTATATACGTGGAGAAATATCTTCACAGAACTTTGCATTACTATTTATCCCAATTAAAGAAAAACAAGAACCAGCACAATGAAACCGCAAACCATGATAAGAGTGCTATATTCAAAAGTATAGGATTGATTTCTTTGGAGGTTGGTAACCACATGGCTACATACCTTGATGCCGTGCTTGATAATATTCGTGAAAACCTCTCATATCCAGGAAGCTCAAGTGTGCAACTGATTCTCGTGAACGCAGTGTCAAACGGAGGCGATGTCACCCTTCCAGGTGCTTCAGGAGCCGGAGCTGCTGGGCCACACTCTTTAGCAGGCTTTGGCTCCTTACCATACTCAGTGTCTGGTTCATCTAAGTACACCACTACACGAAAAGACACTGAGCCGGCAATATTTGACTGTATTGGTAAGCTTTCAATCGCTGTTGGGCCAGCTTTAACAAAACACTTGCAACGAGACATTTTAGACATGATGTTCAGTAACTGTTCCCTTTCTCAACATATGCAAGATGTCTTGCAGATGCTCATCACCAATATTCCAAGTTTGACCAATGCCATTAATATCAAGCTCCTTAATTTGTTGAGCTTGGTTCTTTCTGGAAAGACTTTCCAACCTCCTGGTTCTCCCTACGGATCTATAAAGATGAATGCCCCGCTTGCAAGAAACTATAGACTCATTATGATCTCGAGAGATACCGGGTTAAGCATTAATAGCATCCTCAGCAATCAAGAAAACTACGAACAACATGACAGTGCCATTTTGATCCAAGCGTTGAAAATGCTTGCGTTTTTCAAGTTTGAGAACTTCCAGATGCATGAACTCGTTCGCTATTGTACTATTAAGTACTTGGAGCATACAAACCCTCATGTCAGGCAAATAGCTACACTGACCTCTTGTGAAATCTTCATTAAGGATCCTATCTGCAGACAAACTAGTGTGAATGCTCTTAATGCTGTGAATGAAGTCCTCGATAAATTAACTTCAGTTGCAATAACGGACCCTGTCGCGGAAGTAAGGCTAGAGGGACTCAGATGCCTTTCGAAGGCGGAGAATTTCGATCCACAATTATCCCAAGCAGAGAACGTGAAATTATTATTCATTGCCTTGAATGACGAGCTATTTGAAATCAGAAAGATCGCTATTCAAATACTTGGTAAGCTTTCGTCTATTAACCCTGCTTATATCTTGCCATCATTACGTCGGACTCTTATCCAGTTGCTTTCTCGTTTAGAGTATTCCACTTCTAGTCGAAGAAAGGAAGAGAGCGCTACTTTATTGGGTGTTCTCATTGCTAATTCTAAAGAACTCACTGGACCATATGTGAAGCCTATCGTTGAAGCATTGCTACCTAAAGCGAAGGATCCCAGTTCTTCTGTGGCCGCTAGTGCAATTAATAGTCTTGGTGAGATGGCAGTAGTAGCGGGAGAAGATATGAAGCCTTTCATTCCTGAGTTGATGCCTTTAATTTTGGACACTTTTCAGGACCAAAGCTCGTCTTTTAAAAGAGACGCTGCTTTAAAGACATTGGGCCAATTGGCAAGTTCATCTGGATATGTCATTCAGCCATTGCTTGATTTCCCTCAACTTTTAGGAATGTTAGTAGGAATTCTCAAGCTGGAGACTTCACCGCATATTCGAAGAGAGACTGTTCGTCTTTTAGGAATTTTAGGTGCCTTAGATCCATACAAGCATCGTGAAGTTGAACAAAACTCAAAGAGTATATCTGCTGAGCAGAATGCCCCTCCAGTTGACGTTGCATTTTTGATGCAAGGTATGTCACCTTCAAATGAAGAGTATTATCCAACGGTAGCTATTAATAACTTGGTAAAGATTCTCAAGGACCCCTCCCTCAGCATGCATCACAACAAGGTTATTCAGGCAATCATGTACATTTTCCAAACTTTGGGTCTTCGTTGTGTCTCTTTCCTTCCCCAGATTATTCCAGGAATAATCAACGTCATGCATACTTGTCAAACATCGATGTTGAAGTTCTATTTCCAACAACTAAGCGCTTTAATTTTAATTGTTAGACAGCATATTCGTGCATTTTTACCAGAGATTTTTCAGGTGATTAAAGACTTCTTCACTCCCGATAGCAATCCAAATATTCAAATCATCATAATTTCACTTATTGAATCCATATCAAGAGCATTGGATGGAGAGTTCAAGATTCACCTCCCTGATATTTTAACACTTCTCTTGAACGTTCTTGAAGAAGATAAAACCACAAAGAGAGAGCCATCTTTACATGTCTTGAGAAGTTTTGTCGTCTTCGGAAGTAATACTGAGGAGTTCGTGCACATTATTGTACCTAATGTTGTCAAATTGTTTGAAGTGGGACCCATCGTATTGCGGAAGGCTGCAATTGAAACAATTGGACGTTTATCGAAAAACGTTATGTTGAATGATATGGCTTCTCGAATAATTCATCCGATCTTGAGGGTTTTGCAATCAGGAAGCGATGAGTTGAAAGTTGCTGCGATGAACACATTAAGTTACTTGCTCTTACAGCTCGGGGCCGAGTTTAGTGTGTTTATTCCAGTAATCAAGAAGGTATTGCTTCAGCAGAAGATTCATTCGAGCACATTTGAGCTGCTTGTTTCCAAGCTTTTAAGTGGTGATCCAATGCCTACTCATTTGAATATTTATAAAGATTACGATATTCATCTGAATTTCTTTGACCCTCCTGATGTTGATATGCCTTCCAAGAAGCTTCCCGTCAATCAATCCGCATTAAAAGCTGCCTGGGATTCTTCGCAAAGGCGTACCAAAGAAGACTGGCAAGAATGGATCAGCAGGTTGAGCAAGGAATTGCTTAAGCAGAGTCCTTCGCACGCCATTAGAGCATGTGCTGGTTTGGCATCCGATTACTATCCATTGGCTAAAGACCTTTTCAATGCCAGTTTTGCAAGTTGCTGGAGTGAATTATATTCTCAGCATCAAGAAGAATTGGTCGAGTCGTTTTGCATTGCTTTGTCGTCTCCAAATAACCCTCCTGAAATCCATCAAAATCTCTTAAATTTGGCAGAATTCATGGAACATGACGACAAGTCACTTCCAATTGCCATATCTGTTTTGGGCCAATATGCTCAACGATGCCACGCATATGCTAAAGCCTTGCATTATAAGGAATTAGAGTTCTATGAAGAGCCTACCACCCCAACGATTGAATCATTAATTAGTATCAATAATCAACTTCAGCAATCAGACGCTGCTGTTGGTATTTTGAAGCATGCGCAATTGCATCATGATTTGCAATTGAAAGAGACATGGTATGAGAAGCTTCAACGTTGGGATGATGCCTTGAAGGCATACAATGAACGTGAGAAGTTAGAGCCTAATAACATGGATATCATTATGGGTAAAATGAGATGTTTGCATGCTTTAGGAGAGTGGGAACAGCTTTCTGAATTGGCTCAAAGTAAGTGGAACAATTCATCTGCGGATATCAAACGCAGTGTTGCACCACTTGCCGCAGCCGCTGCTTGGGGTTTGGGGCAATGGGATAGAATGGACACTTGTATTAAAGTCATGAAGTCAGAATCTCCAGACAAGGCCTTCTTCAATGCAATCTTGAGTTTGCACCGCAATAACTTTGAAGATGCATCTAACCACATTTTGGTCGCACGAGATTTGCTTGTTACAGAAATCACTGCTCTCGTGAGTGAAAGCTATAATAGAGCATACGGAGTTGTGGTTAGAGTGCAAATGCTCGCTGAGTTGGAAGAAATTATCAAATACAAATGTTTACCTCGTGGATCAGAGAAACGTGCTATTATGAGAAAAACTTGGAACACTAGATTGTTAGGTTGTCAAAGAAATGTCGATATCTGGCAAAGAATGCTTAAGGTGCGTGCCTTGGTAATTAAGCCAAAGCAGGATATGGATATGTGGATCAAGTTTGCAAATTTGTGCAGAAAGTCTGGCCGTTTGAATTTGGCTGAGAAATCTCTTAATTTTCTTCTCGAAGAAGGCTTTCCGGAGAATCCATCCAAGGCTCCTCCTCAAGTTGTCTATGCCCAGATCAAGTATATGTGGGCCAAGGGTCAACAAAGAGAAGCTTTGCGTCATCTAGTTGATTTCACGGCTAGAATGTCACAAGATTTGGGATTAAATCCTAACGATTTGATAACACAGCCACTTCCGTCTGAAGCTCCTGGTATTCCAAAACATGTTGAGGAATACACCAAACTTCTTGCTAGATGCTTTTTGAAGCAAGGTGAATGGCAAATAGCGTTAAATACCAACTGGAGAAAGGAAACTTCTGAAATCATTTTGGGTGCTTACCTTTTGGCGACTCACTTCGATACTAAGTGGTATAAGGCTTGGCATAATTGGGCCCTTGCTAATTTCGAGGTGATTTCGCTGTACACTCTGAGACTTAAGAATACCCCTGAAAATCCTAATCAAGAAGGAATTATGCCTCAGAACGAACCCGTCAATACCACCCAAGAGGATGAAGCTAAACAGCCATCTCAAGTAGCTCCTGGTTCAAACTCGAGCGCTATCCCAATGGAGGTGGTACAGAGACATGTAGTTCCCTCGATCAAAGGGTTCTTCCACTCTATTGCATTATCAAACTCCAATTCATTGCAGGATACTTTAAGATTGTTGACACTTTGGTTCAAATTCGGTGGTATTAGCGAAGCCGCTAAGGCTATGACTGATGGATTCAACATGGTTAAGATCGACAATTGGTTGGAAGTTATACCCCAATTGATTTCACGGATTCACCAGCCTAATGAAGTTGTAAGCAGATCGTTGTTTGGTTTGTTGACCGATTTGGGTAAAGCACATCCACAAGCTTTGGTTTACCCTCTTGCAGTTGCTGTTACTTCAGAATCCGTAAGCAGGAAGCGTGCAGCCTTGTCTATCATAGATCAAATGCGTCTCCATTCTCCAACGTTGGTTGACCAGTCCGAACTAGTAAGTCATGAGTTGATCAGAGTCGCTGTGTTGTGGCATGAACAATGGTACGAAGGTTTAGAAGATGCTTCGAGGCTTTTCTTTGGTGAACACAATACAGATAAGATGTTTGAAGTTTTAGAACCTTTGCATGAAATGCTCCAAAAGGGACCTGAAACTATGAGAGAATCGTCGTTTGCAAATGCATTCGGAAGAGAGTTGGCAGACGCGTACGAATGGGTGTTGAATTTTAGACGCACGAAGGATATCACCAATTTGAATCAAGCCTGGGACGTATACTACAACGTATTCCGTCGTATTAGCAGACAATTACCTCAATTGCAAAGCTTGGAATTGCAATATGTCTCACCAAAATTAGAGGAGGTTAGAGACTTAGAGTTAGCCCTTCCCGGTACTTACCAGGCAGGAAAGCCGGTTGTCAGAATTGCTAGATTTGATCCCACTTTCACTGTTATTTCTTCCAAACAGCGCCCCAGAAAGGTCATATGTAAAGGAAGCGATGGTAAGGAGTATTGGTATTTGTTAAAGGGACACGAAGATATTAGACAAGATAACCTTGTTATGCAGTTGTTTGGTCTTGTCAATACTTTGTTGGTTAATGATCCTGAATGTTTCAAGAGGCATTTGGATATCCAAAGATACTCGGCGATTCCTCTTTCTCCTAAGGTGGGTCTCTTGGGATGGGCAGCTAATAGTGATACCTTCCATGTTCTCATCAAGGAGTATAGAGAGTCTAGAAAGATCATGTTGAACATCGAGCACCGTATCATGTTGCAGATGGCTCCTGACTACGATAGCTTAACATTGTTACAGAAAGTGGAAGTATTCATGGGTGCTTTAGATAATACTCGTGGTCAAGATTTGTACAAGGTCTTATGGCTTAAGTCGAAGTCTTCTGAAACTTGGTTGGACCGTCGTACCACATACACTAGGTCACTTGCCGTCATGTCTATGGTCGGATACATCCTCGGATTGGGTGATAGACATCCATCGAACTTGATGCTTGACCGTATAACTGGTAAAGTTATTCACATTGATTTCGGTGACTGCTTTGAAGCAGCCATTTTGAGAGAGAAGTACCCCGAGAAGGTACCTTTCAGATTGACAAGAATGTTGAACTATGCAATGGAGGTAAGCGGAATTGAAGGATCGTTTAGAATTACATGTGAGCATGTTATGAGAGTATTGCGTGACAACAAGGAATCGTTGATGGCAATTTTAGAAGCTTTTGCCTATGATCCATTAATCAATTGGGGTTTCGATTTCCCCACTAAGGCAGTTGCCGAAGCTACTGGTATTGAAGTGCCTCAAGTTAATACTACTGAGCTTCTTCGTCGTGGTCAAATCAACGAACAAGAAGCCGCTAAGTTGATGAAACAAAATGAAATCGAGATCAGGAATGCTAGAGCAGCTTTGGTGCTCAAAAGAATCACTGACAAACTTATTGGTAATGATATTAAGAGATTAAAGGGATTAGACGTACCAACTCAAGTGGACAAGTTAATCCAGCAAGCTACTAGTGTTGAAAACTTGTGCCAGCATTACATTGGGTGGTGTTCATTCTGGTAGTTATATAGTCTATCAATGCATAAGTAATGAACGTATTATGCTATTTTCTTTGAGGCACTGGTAAATCCTATACCCTTCATGGCAATCGTCATATAGTTTTCGTGATCCGGCTCAGTAATGTCATCACTCTCCTTCAAGTAAGCTTCAGTTCCCAACATAGTATTGATATCACGAAGACACCAAACTAGATCGGAATCGACTTGGTCTTTGTGAATGCTAAGACGACCAATATCTTCCTTTCCAATCGCCATGTAGCACAAAGCAAGCTTAAGTTGGTTTCTTCCTAACACTCCACTATGAGATATCTCCTCTAATAAATTATAAGCGACTCTTTCACCTAATTCATCGGGTAACAGACCAGCCTCACCCACACCTTCGGCGAATATTCTCCATCCCTTCTTCAGTTCGGCTACTAGTGTTACTCCGAATCCAGGAGATTTTCCAGATTGTTCGCCTCTCCAGACGTCAGCAGTGATGTTGACTTCGACACCAGTTGGTTTCAATACCTTTCTGGCAGCATCCACAATTCGGTTGACTACAGTCGGTGATACACGAGTACAGTATGCTACACCTCTAATAGTGGACATTTTGGGTATGTCAAGAGCGTGGATTGTGAGTGGCTGAGGAATTAATGAATTGCACAAGAGATGAACCTCACCTCCTCCTAACGGTGGAGAACCTCTTTTATTGATATGCAATTCAACTTCACGAACTCCAAATTTTTCCATGACTGGTAGCAATCCCCACTTGATTGCTTCTACTCCGGCATCTTTAGCATTTATAGCTGCCGTTAATCCTTTAAATACAATCGAAAACTTCTTCTTGGAAAATGGTGCAAGATACAACATGGGCTCAATGAAGTAGCCGACTGGTTTTGTAGGAGGACAATTGTGAGTAATTTGGCCTCCGATGATAATTCCTGGCTTGTATATAACGGTTGTACCAGTGTATGAAATTTCAATATGAGATCCATTAGTTATACTTTCTAGGAGTCTGAGGAATGACACTTCGTGATCCCGTAAACCAGGGTTCATGTCATTAGATCTAATTTTTATAATTTTTAAAGGCTTTCCGGAAAGCGTAGCTAATACTAGCCTCAACCGGAAGTTCCTATGGCCTTCGAATGTGCTGATTTTCGCTTTCACTTCGGCCATCGTCTTCTGCTCTTGCAGCCTCATCGCACCTCATCTCTTGCAAAAAATGGCTTGTTCCTGTACATAGATAAAGCTTATGTAATCGGTTCACCTACAAATCTAACCCATCGACAATTGCAGGCAATCAAACAACCATCGGGGATGCTGGATTCAGAGCAATCAAAAAGATCGGCTGAAACCCCCGTGGATGGAGATCCCGATTCTAAGCGCCAGAAGAGTGAACAACCGGGTGCAATCGATGTAGATGAAGAACTTAATGCCATCCTTGGTGGTGAAGGTATTCCCCAGCTTTCTGGTGCTGCCAATACTCCCAGTGCCCTAGACGGAATAGACATAGACTTCGACAATCTATCAGCAGAACTTCTTCAGGGAAAACCTAATGGCCAAAACATTCTGGCACTGGGTTCGTTTACTCTGTCCGCCGCTGGCACTCCAAATGTAGCGTCACCAAGAATTAATAGTCCACAACCTACCGTCAAAACTGAACCCCGTCCCTCAGGCAGCGCCACCAATCTCTCGGGAAGTATACAAGGACTTCTGAGACCGGCAATTAGAACAGGTCCGGTTTCGACACCAGCAGTTCCTGTTAACAGAATGAATCCTCTCGTGCAACAAGCTAGTGGAATTCAAGGACTCAACACTTCAAGCATTGATAATAGACTGTCCGGGATCCAGTTCCCTCAGTCAGCTGGAGCTAGTGCCTCGGGGTCTTCAACTGGGGCTGACAGGTTCCACACTAATGATCCTTCCAAATTGAACGACGCTTTAGCCGCCGCTGGCGTAGATATAAATCGAGAAGAAGAGTTGCTTCAGCAACAGCAATACAATAGGGGCCCTCGTGCAGCAGCTCCTCAGTCTAGTTACTTGCAGCTGCGACCCACGAGACCAATTCAGAAAACTCCGTTCTTGAATCCTTACCATTTGGGAGTATTCATGCAACGAGCAGCTCGGGAAAATGGTGTACTTCAAAGCTTCTTAAGCGACCAAGAACTTCTTGAGCTTGTTTCGGCTGCATGCGAGCAATGGATAACTCAAATATCAACTAAGACATTGTTGTTGTCTAGACACCGCAGAAGAGGCATACCTGCCCTTAAAAATAAAAAAATTCCCGCCAACCAAATTCCTCGTTCAGAAGTGTCGAAAGAATTGCGTAACTTGGCCTTCAAGCAGAAGGAGCTTGAAGAACGACGGGTCAGTAGACGTATCCTTTTCGGCTTGGAAAACAAGGACGCTAATGATGAGAGTAATAAGGTTGGAGCGGAGGAAACCCTTCATAGAGCCGCTAACGCTACAGCGGCATTAATGACTTCAAATAAGAAAAAGTACCTGTGGATGAATTCTGGTAATACTGGGGCTCCCGATGATGGTAAGCCGGTAGAGAGAGAAAAGAGCAAGCAGAGCTTCTTGCTTTCATTAAGAGGAGACAACGGTCTTCGGTTTCGAGATATCCGTACTGGAGATTCGGTAACCATGAAAGATTTGTTGGCCGCTCTTGAAGATGAGAGAATGGGTGCAGAAAAGGCTATAATGAAAGGCTATGCTAGACTAAAGGACTAAGCCAATGTATAATAGGAAATGTATTTATTTCATCAACGTAATAATTCGCGTACTGCATACATCAGAAGCGATATCATTTTGTAGATCATAAACAATAACATACCCCACGATGGAGTTCAGTCTAAGCAGTAACTTCAATAGCTTTGATGTGGCTAAAGAATATACGGTAGACTTTCCGGATGTGGATGTAAAACTCGAATCTGTTACCGAAACTCTTGCCACAAATCCAGATAGCATAAATCATAATGGTGAGCTCATGGAAGAGCTCATTGAATTCGTGCAAGGATATCGTACGCTAGACGAGAGACACCAAAAACAGGTTGTGTACCTTGTAGCATCATCAACCAATAGTCTTTCAAATCAGATAGTGAACAGCATTGCTTCTGGTGACTTTTTAGATTCCGTCGATAGCTTTAAATCATCGCTCGAACGATACGCATATTTGGTATACGTCCTTCTCATCTTCTTAGGAAAAGAAGATCACCTGAAAGCATTTACAACAAAGAAACATGGTTCGTCCGAACTGCGCAAGGCATGGAATAATAATTGTTCATTGGTGGAGGATTTATTAGAATGTGTTCACAACATACTCAAAATCGATTTATCCAAGATATTTGTAACCACTCCCGAGAAAGACCGATTCGTGGAACTCTTTAGTCGTCCAATCTTCCACTTAATGGAAGTTGCTGAGCGCATGAAAGTCAATGGTTTGAAACTAATCATGTTTAGAGATGTGGCCGTAGCAGTCAAATTCCACGGACATGCTCATATTGTTCAAAACTCGATCATACAATGTTTAACTTACTACGTGCATTTGCCAATGTATATGGCTGAGCTTTTGCATATATTAGATGAGCTGTATGACCATATCATGCTTACTGAAGAAGTTCTTCGAGAAATCTCCCAAATCGAATTTAACTCTAATGATAGCAATGGGCCAAAATCAGTTTCAGAGTTCTTAATCAAGTTATCTGAGCTTTCTCCAAGGTTGATTCTTAAACAAATGTCTTCTATTGCTCAATTATTAGACAATTCTAATTATACCTTGAGATGTTCCGTCGTAGAGACTTGTGGAAACATTGTGGTTGATATTCTCAAAAAAGGCGAGCTTAATGATGACAGTGAAGGCAGTGACAGAAATAATCAACAGCATATTGATAGCTTGCTTGATCTTCTTCAGGACCGATTCTTAGACCAAAACCCCTATGTTAGAACAAAAGCAATCCAGGCATTTGTCAAAATATTTGGAATACTGAACCAATTCAATGAAAGAAGACAAGATATCATGGCGATACTGGTACGCTCGCTTGATGACAGAAGTACATTAGTACGGAGGAATAGCATAAAGTTAATGTCGAAATTAGTATTGACTCATCCGTTTACTGCCTTGCATGGTACGCAACTTTCTTATGATTTTTGGAAGAACCATCTCGAAAAGGCCCTAGATGAATTAGAGAAGCTCAGACCATCTGTTAGAGAGGTCATAGCTAAGGAAAATGATGACGAAGATGAGGAATCAAATGATGTGAATGATTACGACAATGATGAAATTATAGACGACGAAAAAGACGATGCTGAAGCTTCGTCCGAGAGGGCTGACGAAGATGAAGATATCGAGATGGATGGCGGCAATGATGACAATAATGAGGACCATCCAGCTGTCGAAGAAAGCGCTGATACTAATGACATCCTTAAAGCCAAATTTACTGTGAAATACTACACTGACGCCGTTCAGTTTGTCGAGTTGATACAATTAGGTGTTGATATTGTTTCGAAGCTCCTTTACTCCAGGAATAGGAACGAAGTATTGGAATCTATGGATTTCCTAGTCCTCGCCGACGCCTACGACATTCAAAACGCTGGACAGGGTATCAGAAAAATGTTACATTTAGTTTGGATGAAAGGTTCTTCTGACGAAGGAAAGTCTATTGCGTCTCACTTGATAGACTGTTATCAGCAATTATTCTTGACGCCACGGGATGATGCTAGTCGTGTTGAGCAGGCTGGTTACATTGCTAATAACTTAATTGGTCTTACTCATTCAGCATCAGTAGCGGACCTAGCATCTTTGGAAAAGCTTATTTGCCTTATGTATGAAAACAAGTTGATTAAAGCTGATATAATCACAGTGTTATGGAAGATCTACAACTATAATGGCTCTCTGGATGAGCGAGCATTCAAGCAGAGAAGAGGTGCTATCATTATTTTGGGAATGATTGCTTTGGCTGATCATCAGATCGCCATTGACGGTCTCGATTATTTATTAGCGGTTGGTTTAAGTCAAGCAGGTCGGGACGACCTTGCTCTCGCTCGTTATACGTGTATTGCACTTCAAAGAGTCGTACCCATTAAGGAGCCTGAACCTGGTGCCATACGCTTGGGTAGAGAAGACGAAACAGTGGCCAAATTGCTGAATGTTTTGCTTGACTATAGCGATGATCCCGAGTGGTTCAGTGTCTCAGAGCAGGCTATAGGGGCGGTTTTCCAGATTTCGAGTAAGCCAGACGAAATCTGCTCTAACATAATAAAGCAAAAGACTAAGATGGTGTTTGGTGATGACAATTCAAGAAACCAGGTTGACTCGTTGTCGCAATTATTGTTCATCGTCGGACATGTAGCTATCAAGACTATTGTTTACCTTGAGAAATTGGAAGCACAATTTAAGAAAAGAAAGCACCTGATGGAGGCATCTGCGTCTAAAAATGACAAGGATGGAGCTGAAGAGAACGAATTGGAGATGATTGGTGGCACCTCTGAAGATGATTTCGCTGATGCAGTTCTCTACATCAAAGAAAAGGAGTTGTTATATGGTGATAATTCTCTTCTTGGTAAGTTTGGAAATCTCGTAAGAGAAATATGCTCTAAAAGTAAGAACTATCAGCACCAAGGTTTACAAAGATCTGCCACGTTGTGTCTTGTGAAGCTCATGTGTGTTTCGTCTCGTTATTGTGAGCAAAACTTGCCGCTTCTACTTACAATTATGGAGAAATCCCCAGATCCCATCACAAGATGTAATTGTGTTCTTGGGCTTGGCGATATGGCTGTGTGTTTCAATAATCTTGTCGATGAAAATACTGACTTCCTTTACAGACGACTTAATGACGATAGCATTATGGTTCAAAGGACATGCCTTATGACTGTTACCTTTTTGATTTTGGCTGGCCAGGTCAAAGTCAAGGGCCAATTGTCATCTATGGCGAAATGTTTAGAGAATCCCGATCAGGGAATCAGCGATATGTGTCGTTTGTTCTTTACTGAATTGGCTACTAAGGATAACGCTATTTACAATGGATTCATTGACATTTTCAGCGGTCTTTCTAACGATGAGAGTTTATCAAAAGATGCAATGAAGAGAATTGTTAAGTTCTTGGTCAGTTTCGTTGAGAAAGAAAAGCATCAAAAACAGTTGTCAGAGAAGTTGTTGGCGCGTCTTATGAGATGTCTGACAGAAGCTCAATGGAACGACGTGGCTTATGTTCTCACCACTATACCATACAAGAGCGAAGCCATCACTCAGGCACTCGAAGCAGGTTACAAAGTTGTTCTGGCTAGGCAATAGCATTTTAAAATTAGAATTTAAATATGTAGGGCATATAATATTATAGCAGGTTATCGGGAAAGGCATCTCCAGGCATCATAACTGCATAATGCGGCGCAACGATAAATTCTCAAAATTTCGAGATCACTGTTCCGAGGTTATGTTGGGGATTCAAGGTTTGATAACGAACCTACTGGTTGCCGTCGGTCTTGATCCAGCCAGTCTTAAGATCCTCATATGTGCATTGCTATCGTTTCCCTTTAGTGGAATCTTCAAACGGTTGCCTGACCAGCATTATACCCTAAAGCACTTTTACATCATCGCTGTGTCCTGCTTCTATATTTTTGGTATTCTCGAATTGTACTCCGGACTAAGAACGCTTTTGATATCTTCATTAGGATGCTACTTCCTCACCAGATATTTGAGAACTGAAAGCATGCCTTGGGTTAATTTTGCTTTCTTAATGGGGCATCTTGCTTATAACCACATCGACGTGCAATTCTTCGGTACTGGAGATTATACTGTAATTGACATCACTGGTGCACAAATGGTTCTTGTCATGAAGCTTTCTGCTTTTGGATGGAACATTCATGACGGCAAGAAACCTAAGACTGCATTGACCGAATATAATAAACAGCAAGCAGTCAAGCAGCATCCAAATTTGCTTCCATATCTTGGTTTCGTATTTTTCTACGCTTCTCTCTTGACAGGTCCTTCTTTCCATTACGTTGATTATGAGAGGTTTGTTAAGTCTGAATTGTTTGACGATGTCCCTGATAGTAAACGTCCAGGACGTAAGGTGAAACGTAGAATTCCTCGAAGTGGAATTCCTTCACTTTTGAAAGCATTGCAGGGATTCTTTTGGGCTTACCTTTTTGTTCTCTCTCCAAAGTACGTAAGTACTGAATACGTCTTTTCAGGTGCTTTGATGAAAGAACATGGTTTCTTATACAGAGTTTGTTATTTCTGGGCATTGGGATTCTCGTACAGACTCAAGTATTATGCAATCTGGCTTATTGCTGAAGCTGCGTGTATCTTATGTGGAATTGGTTACAATGGCTATGATTCAGAAACAGATTCTTTCCGTTGGAACCGAGTGCAGAACATTGATACTTGGGCTTTTGAGACAGGTCAAAACGTTCACGTATGTTTAGAATCTTGGAATATGAATACCAATAAGTGGTTGAAATATTACGTCTACTCCAGAGTTGCCCGCAAAGGCAAGCGTCCTGGGTTCAAGAGCACTTTGTTCACTTTTGCAACCAGTGCCTTCTGGCATGGCACCAGACCTGGTTACTATATGTCGTTCGCTATAGGAGCATTTGCTCAAACTGTTGGCAAGATATACCGTCGTAATTTCAGGCCTATTTTTGTGGAACTGGACGGTAAAGCACCCACCAAATATAAATGGTTGTATGACGTCGTCTGTTACATCGTTACCCAATTTGCATTCGGATTCATCGTGCAGCCATTTGTGATATTGGATTTCAAAAGGTCGTTATATATATGGTCTGTTGTCTATTACTGGGTTCCTATAGGCATATTTATAACTTTTGCAATTTTCAAAGGTCCATATGCCAAACAGGTCACTTCATTCTTGAAAAAGTACCACAATGTGCCAAAGGTTGTGGTCACTGATAAGACTAAACTTACCAAGGAGGAACAAAGCAAGGTTTCTGATGCAGTTGATGTCATGCTTGATAAGGTTGAGCTTGATGAGTTGGAAGGCCCTACTTTAGGATTACCTTCAATCGACGAATTACAAGATGTCGATAAGGAAGAAATTGACAGAGAAATTAAAGACTTGGGAGAAGCCTGGAGATCTTTCCGTTCCAGAAGGGGATCCATCAAAGAGGATGACTTTGAGGGATTGAGAGATGCCTACAATAACTTCACCACTGAGATCAATGAGATTTTTGGCACCAAAAAAGCTCAATTGAAAAATAATGTAAAAGACACAGTGAAATCTGATTAGAACT
The DNA here is from genome assembly GCA_030574335.1 of Meyerozyma elateridarum. Taxonomy (NCBI): domain Eukaryota; kingdom Fungi; phylum Ascomycota; class Pichiomycetes; order Serinales; family Debaryomycetaceae; genus Meyerozyma; species Meyerozyma elateridarum. The sequence continues at coordinate 1,128,942 of JAJMEU010000001.1, forward strand.
AGGCAGACGTATTTGTATCATAATGTTAACGAGTTATATAAATAAACCGATAATTTACATACCGAGGATGCAATTTCGCTCAGAGCGTCACTTGCAGCAACAGTTTTGTGTAATCGCAGCAATGTAGTATGATACGAGATTTCAGATCTAGATTCTCAACGTCTTACTCACCATGATTCGAAGATCACTTTTGACCACTAGCCAATTGAAGCACTTTGTGAGGTTCAACTCGACCAAAAATGGTACTGGAGTGGTGTTTATGAATATGGGTGGGCCCTCAAAGGTCAATGAAACGTACGACTTCTTACACCGCTTGTTTTCTGATGGTGACCTTATACCCTTTGGAATATTCCAAAAGCCATTGGCCACATTTATTGCTAAACGCAGAACACCTACTATTGAAAAGCATTATGAAGAGATTGGTGGAGGCTCCCCCATTAGATACTGGTCTGAATACCAAAGCAAAAAAGTATGTGAAATATTAGACAAGAAACGGCCAGAGTCGGCTCCCCACAAACCTTATGTTGCTTTTCGCTACGCCGATCCCTTGACCGAGGACACCTTACAGAAGATGTTAGATGATGGCATTACTCGAGCTGTAGCCTTCTCTCAGTATCCTCAGTTTTCGTACTCTACAACCGGTTCTTCAATCAATGAATTGTACCGCCAAACGTTGAAAATTGATCCCGAAAGAAAGATCAAATGGAGTGTTATTGACAGATGGCCTAAGCAAGAGGGAATGGTGAAGGCTTTTGCTAAGCATATTACCGACAAAATTAATGAATTTCCCGAGGAAGTGAGATCGAAGGTATTGGTCTTGTTTTCGGCCCATTCGTTACCTATGGAAATTGTAAATAGGGGAGATTCGTATCCTGCGGAAGTTGCTGCTACAGTTTATGCCATTATGGAGAAGTTGGGATTTTCCAACCCTTATCGTCTTGTTTGGCAATCTCAAGTTGGTCCTAAGCCGTGGTTAGGTGGACAAACTGCCAAGATCGTTGGTCAGCTTGAAAAAAGAGAGGACATCGATGGTATTGTTTTAGTTCCAGTTGCATTCACTTCTGATCATATTGAGACGTTGCACGAAATTGACATTGAATTGAGGGAGGATTTGGAGCATCCTGAAAAGGTTAAGCGTGCTGAGTCTTTGAACGGTAATGAGGATTTTATCGCCGGCCTTGCGGATTTGTTCGATGAGCATATGAGCAAGGAAGAGCTTTATTCTTCTCAATTAGAATTAGATTGTATATTGGGTGGGCAAAAGGCGACAGGAACGTTCAAGCATCCAGATGAATTATTTGGAAGTAAATAGTACGAAAGGGAGTAATTATCCTGTAATATATTTATGACTCTAAATCTTATTTACTAATCTGATTCTTGATCAGAGTCGAAAAGATCGAGACTTAATGGTGCCGCTTCTTCTTTGTGAGTTCCATAATCGACTCGCGATGCACTTGGAGCTTTCGCTGTTTCTTCTGGCTTTTCTTCTTCAATAGAGGGCTCATCTTCGGTGGTTTGTTCTACACCTAGCTCTCTCTTTATGAGTTCATCGGGATTCAACGAGCTCATAGCTAACATGCCTCTCCTAAGTGAATCTTCCGCAGGCCATATAAAATTATTAGGATGAATATGGAATTGTGCATTGCCCATCATCGGTGGGGCTCTGGTAAACTTGGCCAACTTCATAGCATAACGCAAGACTTCTTCAACATCGATGTCGGTTTCTTTAGTCTTGCTTTCAACTCCTTTCAGAGGCAACTTCGGTAATTTTTTAAGGTCTGATCGGCAAGAAATCAATTCTTTGAGTATATTCTTTGCTTGCTCTTCCAACTGTTTGTTTTCGTCTTCTAATTGTTTTATCTTCACCCCCAATTCTTGATGCACTTTATAATTTGTTAAGTCCTTTCTAATAGCATTGTCTAATGTAGTTAATTTTTTGGTTGATTTTGGTAACTCTTCGGATCGAAATGACGAGATATCGTTCGTGAATTTTGTTAACTCGGATTCAAATTCTGCTAATGCCTTCACTATAGGGAGTTCCTCGAACTGACGAGCTTCTCCCACGGCCGATGAAGCCGTTACGACAGTTGTAGGTGTGATTGGTACATTTCTATTTGGATTTAACAGGGAACTCACATAAGATGGAGAATTAGGTATCGATCTATTTTGGTTCCCAGATAACTGACTTAGTCGCTGTGATGAATTTGGTCTAGATATTGGCACAGCTAAGTGATTGGTATCGCTCCTCTTTTTGGGAATCATTGAGGTTGCAGTTGATTAGTCGCAAATAAGTTGAATTTTCGAGCTCCGCAACAAATAATGAGTTTATGAAGAGAAATGCGTTTGGAGAATCAGACAGTGAAAGTGAAGAAGAGGTGAAACCGAAGAAAAAGATCAGACAGCTGACTCTTTTTGTTGACAAAAAGGATGTTGCCAGTAAAGTTGTTGATATCGATGAAAGTGATTATATGACATTTAATGTTGACACTCCCGATTCCAATGCTAAAGCTGCAAGCGCAAGCCTGCTGTCTAAAGTCGAAGATAAAGTACGGGATTCCAATTTGAAGACATCCCTCTTCGAATCTAATCAACTGTCAATTGGACTCAAGCTAATGAAGAGTATGGGATACGAGGTGGGCCAACTGTTGGGTAAATCCCAATTAGGACTTATGGAACCCATTGAAGTAAGAGTGAAAAGAGATAGATCGGGTATTTCCCACAAGAAAAGTTCAGTGAAGAACTACCAAGATGAAGATAAATTAAATGCTATAGATCATACCTATTTGTCTAGGGAGTCAGAAAAACAACATAAACGACAAGAAGAACAATTGCTCCCAAAGCTTCAGAAACTAGCTTTCGAACTCAGTGGAGATGCTGACAAGTATCTCAATGGAAAGTTGGCAGTAAAAGACATTAACCCACTTTGGCAAGGCTACGTGATTGAAGAATTAACATCTCTTGAGAAGAGTAAGGTGAGAAACCAAGTAGTCTTAATAGATGGGCAGCGAGAATATGTCGCCAAAATCGAGATTCCAGAAAGCTTGCCAACGCCTTCACTTGAATCACTTCTTCTATACCTTCGTCTGGAGCATAATTACTGTTACTTTTGCGGAACACGATACACAAACGAAGAAATGCTAACAGAGTGTCCCGGGGTAAGTATGGAAGATCATTGTTAATATAGAGCATCATCTAATATACGTATCTTTTCAGCTTTACGAGCGACGTACGCCTTGTTAATATGTGACGTAGGCATTGGTTCGCTTGCTTCAAATAACTCATGTGCTGGTAATTCGTTATGGAGTTTCTGGACGTTATTTTGAATATTATACAACGTGGCTGGATCCTCTGGTGGATGATATCCAGACACGGCAGGTTTTACTTTGAGACTTGAATTAGCGTCATCATTTGTGACGTCTCCTAGTCCCCAATTGATTTTGATTCGACACCCATTTATAATCAAACCGTACGAATTAAGAATGGCGGCCTCTGCCGATTGCCGAAGAAAAAATTTTATATAGGCATGGTCGAGGTCTTCGGAAAGCATGCAATACACTATTTCACCGTATGGAGAGAAATATAATGAAAGTTCAGATGATGTTACTTTCCCCGCAAGACCTGTTATTAAAACAGTATTGTTCGATGGATCGGAATATCTAGCACTTTTAGGAAGAGGCTTTTCTACATTTTTTTCCGAAATGGCATCGCTGGGTTTGGCTTCTACGGTTTTAGACGGCGTATTAAGAACCGCCTGGTTGTGGGTGGCATTAGTATTCTTTGATCCAGCGGCAGCTCCGACACGTATTGCTCGACTACCGATGACCATGCCATTAGCTTCGTTTAATGCCCTCTCTTGATAATCTGCATCTTGAAAGCGAACGAAGCCGAACCCTTTAGACGACCTCGTTGAAGGATCAAACATTATTTTTACTTGCTTCACACCTTCTGGGAATATTGAATTGAATGCCTCAAATAGCATTGGCTCGGTAACCTCAGAACCTAAGTCTCCAACGAAGATTGAGAAGTCGTTTTGTGGTCTCCCAGCTCGGTTGGTACCATCCTGTGGCATTCCGGTTGGAGTTGTGATGTTTCTACTAGCGGTATTGAGCTTAAATGTCTTGAATGAATTAGGCACCTGAGTTCCATTTTTCGATAATGCAAATGACATTGCTCGAGCATCAGCAAAGGTAACAAAGCAGTATCCTCCGCCAGCTTCCCTACCGTCTCTCATAATTTTAACAGCTATGGGGGCAGCTCCAGTGTCGGCCCAGATACTACTTATTGTCCGTTCTGTCCAATTGGGATCCAAATCACCCATCCATATTTGAAACCTTTCATTCTTTGCATAGTTGTCGTATACATTGCCGGAAATTTTCTCGGTTGATGACGAATAAGAATCATAGTTGGTGGAAGAGTATTTGGAACTTTCTCGGTTATATGGATTTTTCGGAGCTGGTTGCCGGTCAAATTGCCGTCGCAGGTATGGGGTATTTTCATAATTACCTCTATTATTATAGTTCAGTCGCTGGGGACCTCCTTGACGGTAACCACCGCGTCCTCTAGGGTTGTACGACATGAATAGAGCAGTTGAGATGAGAGAAGAGATAATATGTATGTACTGCATGTAATGATACCATAGTGGATCACTTGATCACTTGTAAGGAGATGATATGAGAGGATTATGACACCTAACATTCGCAGCTACGGATCTTCTTGTCTGAATCAGGGATGATAATTATTCAGATAGCCTTCTACCTAGATATCATAGTTTAGTGTCTAGTTTCTAGCATTCTACTCACCGTATGCTTGTACTTAACGTCAGCCCAAATCTCATATAATAAAAATCCTACGATGAACACAAACAAATCTGAACCGTTTGATATATTACGAATCCATACCAATAATTACGCCAGATTCTTGGATAGTTTGCCTTTTGCTTTAGCAACCAGGTATCCTGCATTTACACCACCTGCACACAACTTAAAGAGAACACCAATCAAGTTGAGATTTTCAAAGCAGAGACCAACCCGGACTACATCATGATTAGAAACGCCAGGGGAGCTTTTAAGCGGTTCCAGTCGACTGGTGCCTTCAATAACAAGTACAACTTCAACACAAACCCCCCTCCAGTCCATGAATATTGGAATTTGAGAAACAGTACCGTCCTCATAGCATTCGTTCCAATATATTTTGCTATTGGATACTTGGGTAGAACTAGCGGAAGCAAGTTAGATAGTTCCGAAGCTCTTAAGGCTGCTGCTGACAGTGATCTTGTTAAGGGATTAGGTTTCGGTGAGGCCCAAAAGAGGTAAGAAAGACATGCACATTAATTGATGCTTGATTCTTGTTTGAATCATGCTGACCATGCACCATGAGGAGAGATAGCAACGATGAAAGGGGAGTTATGCTATTAGACATACTACAAATACAAAATATTAGGAAATTACTGTAGAATTGTAGAGCTGCAGATGTAAAAATGATATTATCTGAAAGTGAGTTGAGACACGGCTAAACAAATGAAAGAAAAAACGGAAGAGTAAATGCTCCGCCAGACATGAATACTGAATTCGCCTTCACTGATCGTGTTTGATTGTTCATAATGACCCGCTAGGCATTCTCCCAATACATCTTATGCATCTGACGTTCCCGATTCATCCTGTACAATTCATGCCTGCACAAAATTGTAATGGGATTTTTCGCACCTTCATTGGCTAACCAAAATTCAGAGCACAACAGATTGAAGGACCATGTTCCCTGTAGCAAACGCCTTCAAAAAGACCTTAGGGGTCAGCCTCCGTCCTGTAGCTAGGCTTGTGGCTCCCTCTCTGGTGTTTTCCGCCAGAGGATTAACCACACAAAATACCATTACTGACCACACCACTGGCAAAGTAATCACCTTGACTGATCCTCAACGTCCAGAGATGGCCGACTACCCTGATACCATACCAAAGTATGCCCAAAACAGAGACCCATACGCCAAATATGACGACCAACAAAATAGAAGAAATTTCAACGAGCCATTGAACTTCGATGATGATATGTACGATATGTGGTCACCAGAATTGTACCAACACACCTCTGACAAGACTGCGCTTAAGCATAACGGTATCTTTTTCTCGCTCATATTTGGTTTTGGTGCTGCCATATGGTACTTCGAATTGAACCCTGCCAAGCCTGCTATGCCTCGTTCCTACCCATACGGCGGATTGGCCAAGTCATTGGGTTCTGGTAGCGAAGAGGACGAATACTTCTACCGTGTTAAGCCAGACACCACTGCTGAGCAAGAATTGGGTGTTTTGCCTGCTGACGCTGCCATCCAACAACAACAAGATGCCTACGTCAAGGAGAACTCTGACTTCATTTCAGCTTAAGCTGGTAGCATTCAATATAAATCTATATAATTGGTAATTGTAGTAGAAGAAATTAAAAAAAAGAAATGATCAAAACATTGTAAGGAACATTTGGTAGAGTAATTGAAATGTCAGGATGATATTGTCACTTCCTTCGTGGTGTTATATCTCTTCTTTGATACCTCTCTTGCTGCTTCGTACGTCGTCTTTCTGCGTTCGCGCCTATCCAGCCAAGCACCAGCTCAGCTGACAATCAAATCCGATCTTCAAGTGTCTATCTACTCTTCTGGAGTTATATTGCTAATTTAATTATCTGCCCTTGGCTTAGGAGGTCCCTATAGTGGTACTAATAATGGCTGCAGCAACAACTAAGCGAAAGGGTGGGTCGCGGCATCCGCCGGCACTGTCTCAGACGACGCTGTCTAACGGCAAGAACACCAAGATTAAAACAAGTTCTTCCCAGCAGGCGAATGGCCACAAAAAACGGAAAATAGACGATCCTCAAGAAAGGTTGGCTCAAATTCATGCAGATTTAAGCCTTTCCATTAACGAATTATTCCAATTGAAAGAATACACTTCTATTGCATTGTGGAATCCAGCTGATTTTTCACTCACCAATAACACGCCTATTCCAGCGGCATTCGAAGATCTTCTTAAGGATTCTAAGTACAAGCTAAACTGGTCTAATAATATTTCTGAACCTGATTTAAACACGATTCCTTTAAGGCAACAAAAAAGAGCTCTCGCCGAATATGAACAAAAGCTTTACGACAATATACCATTCAAGAAATCGGTAGAAGACCGCAGTAAAGAGATTGAGACACAGATTCTCGAACAAATAAGCACTAGCCCTGAGCAACCTAATGGTTCCAAAACCACGAAGATCACCAAAACTCAAAAATCAAAGCCTCAGTCACCTGTAAAAACGAAAACTTCTCAGAAAGTAGTTAAGAGCAAAAAGAAAGAAACATCGCCGTCGTTATCGCCGTCGTTATCGCCGTCTCCTTCCGAAATTTCGATAGCATCAAGCTTGGACGTGGATATTCCCAGCGATGAAGAGATCGATACTCACTACAAGCTTAAAGCTGTAAAGTATAGCATACCCCCAGCGCTCATTACACATCCTTCCCATATTCCAGCATGGCGCCCAGAGCTCAATCAGAACCAGTTATCTGATCAGAAGTCAGAAATTCTTATGGATTATAAGCCTCAACCCATAGAGATTATTCAGACAAAAGAGGAGGAAGAGGCGCCCGAAGTGTCCCAAAAGATTCGCTCGTTCTTAGAAGAGAAGTTCAAGGCTGCTATCATAGATGATACTGCTAATCTCGAATATAGCAATACCCCGGAGGAGTATGAAGCCACTCTCCAAGAGCAGCAACAATTGTTAGAAAAGTTGTATCATAAAATTCACGACGAAAGGCGTTTAGAGTTGAAGGGGGACAAAATAGAGCAGCGTAAAACTATGTTGAGAAATGCTGGATCCAAGCCATACGTCGACCCATTCCGGAGTGAAGGTATGGTCACACCAAAAGTACCTGGGTTAGAAAACAACTCTACTCATCTAGACTATTTTGTAAGTCAAGGTATGGCCTACGGAAGATTGCGTCAACAGATAAGAAGACATCATCAGCATCGAGCTAGAAGAATCGCTCAATTAGTGGAGCAGCATTTCAAGAAGAAAAGTGGAGAGAAAGAACGTTTAGAGAAAGAACGTGAACAAAATTTAAGGAGACTCAGTAGGTTGGCTGTTCAAGCCGTTAAGAAGCGATGGACACAGGCGCAAAAGGTATATCGTTACTTGCAGGCTGAGAAAGAGGAAGAACTCAAAAAGATTCAGGGTCGTCAGCATTTAAGTGAAATGTTAGAGCACTCGACTCAATTGCTTGAAGCTCAGTTACATAAACGTGATGATACAGCTACTGGAGATGAGAGTGCCAGTAAAAGTGAAGAGTCTTCCGATTTAGATCATAACATGAGTTCGAGTTCTGATTCAGAGTCTCTGGACGAGGAAGAAGAGGTTGATATGTCGCTTTCGGTTGAACAATTAAAGGCCAAGTATGCTAATATGGAGCTGTCTGTCGATCCCTCTTCTACCCAGCAGCTGCTGCCCGCTGACTCAGATGATGAAGACGACGAAGACGATGGCATTACAGGTACAGGTCTCAGTGCTTTATATGGAGGTCAAGTGGAATCCAAGGAAGAAACTCCAAACGGAGACTTTGCAGATTACACCGAAGAACAAAAGGCATTAATTCACGAGCTCAATAATGATGATTCTAAATCTGTGTTAGATTCCGAATCAACCTCTGATTCAGACATGGATTCGGGAACCAGTGAATCTTCTGACTCTGAGTCAGATGTCGAGATGGAAGATTCTTCGAAGCGTCTGAATGGTACTTCAGGATTAGCGTCTTTATTTGCTCCAGTGAAGGATGAGGAATCTAGTGACGATGACATTTCTTCTTCTCAAGAGTCTGATGATGATGTAACCAAAAGTAAGCTTGACGATGAACAACATGCAAAAGATGAGGAACAGAAGCTAAAAGATTTGAAGAAAGATGAAGGTGAAGTTGAAGAAATTAACGGCTCTATGGTACGCGACGTTCCTATACCATCATTGTTGCGTGGAACTTTAAGACCATACCAAAAGCAGGGCTTAAATTGGTTGGCCAGTTTGTATAATAATAACACCAATGGTATTTTGGCAGATGAGATGGGTTTAGGAAAAACCATCCAAACAATATCCTTACTAGCTTACCTTGCGTGTGAACATCACATATGGGGTCCCCATCTCATCGTCGTGCCAACATCTGTCATGCTTAACTGGGAAATGGAATTCAAGAAGTTCGCTCCTGGATTCAAAGTATTGACATATTATGGATCTCCTCAAGAAAGGGCAAGAAAGAGAAAAGGATGGAACAAACCGGATGCGTTCCATGTCTGTATTACTTCTTACCAGTTGGTCGTTCATGACCATCTGTCGTTCAAGAGAAGGAAGTGGAGGTATATGATTCTTGATGAAGCTCACAACATCAAGAACTTCAGGTCGACTCGTTGGCGTGCATTGTTAAATTTCAATACTGAAAATCGATTGTTATTAACAGGTACACCACTTCAGAATAACTTGATTGAGTTATGGTCTTTACTTTACTTTTTAATGCCGTCGTCTAAGGTAGATCAAGCCATGCCTGATGGTTTCGCTAATTTGGAAGACTTCCAGACATGGTTTGGCAAGCCAGTGGACAAAATTTTAGAGCAGACCTCTCTGGCCACAAGTGGAGATATCATGGATGATAATGTCAAGCTGAAGATGGATGCTGAGACTCGAAATACCGTTGCCAGGTTGCATCAAGTGTTGAGACCATACTTACTTCGTCGTTTGAAGAGAGATGTTGAGAAGCAAATGCCTGGAAAGTATGAGCATATCATATACTGTCGGTTATCAAAGAGACAACGATATTTATATGATGATTTCATGTCAAGAGCTAAAACGAAAGAAACTTTGGCGTCCGGAAACTTCTTGTCTATTATTAACTGTTTGATGCAATTGAGAAAAGTTTGTAATCATCCAGACTTGTTCGAAGTTCGTCCTATTGTTACTTCTTTAGCCATGCCTAAATCGGTAGTGACTTCATGCAAGCCTCAGGAGGAATTAATTTCTCGACTCTTGAAGGACGATTCATTCAAAAATGAGGTTTCCTTCAACGTTTTGAATTTAAATATCACACATATGGAAGAGTTAGATCCATTTGCATCCAAATCGGCTCAGAATCTCCAATCAAGGTCTCTCATTAACGAGCAGATTAAGCAAATGGATGATTTGATCAACGCTGCTCTGAAATATGAGAAATCTAACCCTCAAGACTACTTGGAATACTATAAACACGTAAAAGTAAGTGAGCAGATCAAAGTAAGAGAGAGACTCAAGCAAGTGCAGTATTTGAATGAATTAAGATGTGACAGGCATCCAATTTATGGTCACAGCTTGCTTTCTAAATTGCAAGGTATTACGGACTACAAGCGTGTCCATAGTGATGCTTATCTCGAAATGACGCCTTCCATTAAAGAGCGTTCCGATTCTATGCATGAAATCATTGACAAATATTCTGTCATAACTCCGAGTGTGGTTGCTCTAGATATGAAGGATCAGTTGATTCCAGTTTCGACTCAACAAAAGGTTCGTCTGGCTGTCTTCGACGGTAGTTTAGATAACCCTTTCCATCAGTCACAAGTCAAACTTTCCATTGCGTTCCCCGATAAGTCGTTGCTTCAATATGACTGCGGTAAGTTGCAAAAGTTGGCAACTTTGTTACAAAAGTTAACTTCTGAAGGACACCGTGCGTTAATCTTCACTCAAATGACGAAAGTGTTGGATATTTTAGAGCAATTCTTGAATATTCATGGATACCGTTACATGCGTCTCGATGGTGCTACGAAAATTGAAGATCGTCAAGTACTTACTGAAACCTTCAATAGAGATCCTCGAGTCCCAGTTTTTATCCTTTCTACCAGATCTGGTGGTTTAGGTATCAATTTAACTGGTGCCGATACTGTCATCTTTTATGATTCTGATTGGAATCCTGCTATGGATAAGCAATGTCAGGATCGTTGTCACAGAATTGGTCAAATGAGAGACGTTCACATTTATCGATTTGTTTCAGAGTACACAATTGAGTCTAATATCTTAAAGAAAGCTAATCAGAAGCGACAACTAGACAATGTGGTAATTCAAGAAGGTGAATTTACTACTGACTACTTTGGTAAGTTCTCTGTTAGAGATCTTGTGGCTGATACTTCGATTGCAAGTGAGGTCCCAGATAAACCAATCGATCAGAGCAATGGTAATATGGAGAAACTTTTATCTCAAGCAGAGGATGAAGCAGATAGGGTAGCAGCCAATGCAGCTATGAGAGAGGTAGCTATTGATGATGAAGACTTCACGGAAGAAAATAAACTGTCAGGCGGTGAAGCAGGTGGGTCGGGTAAGGTGCAGGATAAGCTTTCGGCGACTATGAACGACATCGGCGGTGCCCAAAACCCGACTGATATTAATGATCAGGATTACGATGAAGGAATTGGCCACATTGATGAGTACATGTTGCGTTTCATTTCCGAGGGATACTACGACTAATGTTTGTACATACCTTTTAGCATGTAGAATTAGTGTTAATACATCCATACACCAAACCCTATTATCAACTTCCCAAATTCCGTCAAAGTCGAGATAAAGATAAAGAATGTCTTCAGGAATCCAGGCCTTACTTAAAACCGAGAAAGATGCGGCCGAAATAGTCAATGAGGCCCGTAAGTACAGAACACAGCGCTTAAAGAGTGCGAAGGCCGATGCTCAAACAGAAATTGATGAATATAAAAAACAAAAAGAAGAGGAGTTGAAGGCCTATGAGTCCAAGCACGCTGGATTGAATGAGTCCCTTGAGAAAGAGGCCGACGCCCTGGTTCAAAAGGAGCTCGAGACTATCAGAGCCCAGTTTAAGGAGAAGAAAGATGTGGTGGTTAAGACTTTGCTTGATGCCGTCGTCAACCCTACTCTTGAGTTACACGCCAATGCTTCCAAATAACCGTGTTAGAAAGATAGAGTAGCTCTATTTATGCTCATATAGCAATCAATTAACGCTCGTATACTTTTTGGCTATGTAAATGCTACTTTTTAACCGCCTTTCGCCAATTCTTTAATTGCATTTATGACCTTCCATATGCGGTTGTCGTAACCTGCGGCATTGAGGCTACTCACGAATCCCCAGGCCTTCTTGTCGTCCTTTATAGGGTAATCAATTGGTGGTGGAATGGCGGTAGCAACGCCCAAAAGACGCCATATAGGTTTGTCCATCACTACAGACTTGGCAACACACAATCCAGTTAAACCTTCTTCACCTCCAAATTTACCGTACCCTGACTTTTTGATTCCTCCAAATGGTAATTGAGCGACGTAGAATGTGGCGAAGTCATTAATTGCAACATTTCCACTTTGAAGCTCATTGGCAATATTGTTACATTCCGCGAAACTTTTACCGAAGATAGAGTTTCCAAGTCCGTATTCGGTGTAATTTGCGAGACGAACTGCATCCTTGGAATCTTTGGCCTTGATCATAGTAAGAATGGGACCAAACACTTCTTCATTAAATATTCTCATCGTCTCGTCGACATCGACGAGTAATGTAGGCTCAAAGTAGTTTCCTTGAGGGTAATTTGGATGCTGGAATTGAGAACCTCCAGTGACCAATCTCGCTCCCTTGGAAACAGCATCTTCGATCAATTCTTTAAGTTGGTCAAATCTATTGTCAGATATCATGGCACCCATGTCCATTTCATCTAGCTGATCGATATCCGAACCCACTCTCAAAGTCTTCGTACGTTCGGAGAGAATCTCTACTAAGGCGTCGTAGGCCTTTGGAAGGCATATGACCCGTTCGATACCAATGCAATTTTGACCAGCACTTTGAAACGTTCCACGCATGATTACTGACGAAAGCGCTTTGAAATCCTTAACGTCATCGAGTACAAGTACCGAGTCCTTGCCTCCAAGTTCGACTACACATGGAGTAAGTTCTTTGGCAGCACTCTCGAGAACCTTATGTGCTACTGGTTTGGAACCAATGAATGTGATATGTGAGAAGCCAGGATGAGAAGTGAAGTGGTCGGCATCTTCAGGAAAACAACAATGCAATTGTACCAAGTTTTCGTCGATATTAAGTTGAGTCAATACTAATCGAATTAACTTGATAAACCAGGTAGAAGACCAGACGACCTGTTCACTGCATTTGACAATGATTGCATTTCCAGTAAATATTGACGCAATGATGGGACCCATAAGATTGTGAAACGGATAGTTCCAAGAAACGATGGCTGCGACCACCCCAAGCGGTTCATATCTGACTTCACCATTTTTCATTAAGCCTACCAAAAGATTGGATGGACCAGGTCTTTGGGATGGTCTTAATACTCTTTCGCCGTGTGAAGTAATCCAACCAAGCTTTTCTAATGTTACCATAATTTCGCCCAACAGGGCATCCAACCGAGTCTTTCCACTGTCTCTACATGCTACTCGGGCAATATCGCTTTGGTGGTCAATGATGTACCTGCTTAATGTTCGAAGCACCTTACGACGAAGCGAAAACGAGGAATTTTTCCACAGTTCTTGAGCTTGTTTGGCTAGTTGTATCTTGGTGTCTAATTCATCTCTAGTAGTGATGTCGAATGTTCCTAATGATTGGCCAGTGGCCGGACAGAAACTTTGGATTTTATTTGGCTCATCTGGCACTCTAAGGCTCTTCTTGTTCGAGTAGAGTCTCTTGCCTTTCCAATGTGGCTTGGCCTCGTCAGGAATAGAAAGCTCAATTTTCACCGGTGTCTCGATTTTGTTGTACCTGTTGGGGCTGGTGGTTATGTATTTTGCATACACATAGTACAATGTGGGGACAATGCCAAAAATGAAGAATGTGGTCGATATTTGATAATGCCATTGCCATTCTTCGAACTCTATGGCGATCATTCTTGATGATCTAGTCAGCAGTGTTGACCTCCAAAATGTAACATCGGAGACTGCACAAAAGTTAAGTTGGTGGGGAACCGTTGGCGCATTACAGAGAAGTTGGGATGTCGTATATAAAGCTAAAATCTTAATTATTCAGAGTCATCATCTATATACTGCAAGTCAAGTTGCGAGATAAGCTGCTCAGGATCGTTGGTGACGTAGTTTTCTAAATAGTCAATCACGTCGGTACCTTCCGCCGTTGGTGGAAGCACGTCGTATTCAAAAGTCTCTCGTTCCCAAACTTTTGTTGGAATCTTCGACATGAGAGAACCTTCTCCAGACAAAATCGAAAATCTTATAAGATTATCAGGAATATCTGATTCCTCTACACTTCCGCTTCCTCTTATCCAAGACGAAAAGAATCCTCTAGATTGAGGCTCCAATTGTTGGAAATTTGCGGTCAACTCTGTTCTCAAAAAGTCAATAGCTTTCGCATCATTCCATAAGATTTTAGCTCTAAGCATGTATGTTTCTGTCTCTAATAGAATACGATCGGTTTTAGGAATGTCTGCTTCGGCAATCTTAATATCTCCAAGTCCAATTTGCTCGAGTAATTTGTAAGCCGTGTATCTATGTTGGTTAAATGCAGATTTGAGCTGCTTTTTGGCACTTTCAAGGTCACCAAGACGCAAGTGAGCCAATGCAGTGGAGAATGCAATTCCGGGAGTATTCCATTGTTCGTAACAGGTGACGAGGTAGGAGTTAGCAAGCTCAATCAAGTACTCGAATTCTTCAGCGAGAATAACATAGAAGTCAAGGTAGTAACGAACACCCATAGGATCGAGACCTGGACTGAGACCAAGCAAAAATTTACAGTAGTTAAAGGCAGTGAAGAACAAGTTTCTTTCTCCCAATGCAACAATGTATCGGAAAAGACATAAGTAGAACTGTCTGTTGGTATATCTTTCGTAAGGCAAGCGAACTAATTCAGATTTTCCCTCCAACAAGAGTTGATGTAGTTTAGGATGGAGAGCACGATCAAACACGAAAAGGCAACGTTCAACTAAAGCGTTACTAGTTGACTTCTCACCTCCTTGTCTTAAGAGAATCATAGCTACTTGCAAAAGAGTCTCAACATGGTATGGATGAACCTGGAGCTGTTTAATTAAGGATTCGTGATCTTGAATTACTTTGACCGAGGTAAGAAACTGATTATCGGCCCTCTTATCTTCTAAGGAGGTGGCCTTCTCAAATTTGAAGTGTTTGATGTCCATCTTAACTTCTCGGTCATACCTTAATTTGTAGTCAACATCATCGAAACCTTTGTATGTCATTAATTCCACCGTTTCATCATCGAGCAACTCCTTCATTCCAACGGTCTTACGACGAGTTGGTAGCCAATCATCTCTAATCTTTGTGAAAAGCAACTTTCTACTTGTTCCTGGAACACTTCTACGATCTTTTCCACCCCAGCCTCGTATTAAAGATGCCATTTTCTTGAATTGGGCAAGAACCTCTGGCGATATGGCTAACGATGAGGTGCTATTAGCATCATCTATGGTCTCTTGTGACAAATTGCCGAATAAGTTTTTCAATTCCTGATCAGGGTCTAAGTTTTTTACTGTCTTTATTGAGAGCAATGGTAATATTGACTGGAGCTTTCTTGTGGTCAAATTGGAAAAATTATCATCTGTATCATTGAGAGTTGCATCTGAGTTAAATGGCATATCTGGATCATTGCTTGAGTAGGATTTTGGTTCGTAATTGTTTTGTTCTAATTTTGCAATTTCGATGTCAGACTCGTAGTCAGAGTCAGCTTCGATGATTTCTGGTTCTGGGGTCGGTTGGTTCTTTGATTTCTTTTTTTTCTTATTCTTCTTCTTTTTGGCTGACCTATTAGTTGATGGGGTAGTTTGAGGTTCTGGTCCGGATATGTTGTCATCTTTTTCATCCTTTGTTTCAAGCTCATCCTCTACTTCTTCATCTTCGTCTTCGTCATCTTCTCCACCTAGTAACGAAAAAGCATTAAAAGTTTTTTTTGGAGCCTCTACCACTTCTGTGCCCAGGTCCAGCTCATTTGCGGTCTCTTGTTCGAGCTTTTGCTTCTCTAGCTTTCGAAGTGCTCTTGAACTCATACTAAATCAATTTGACTCACTTCGCACTAATTGGGAATAGTTAGCATATAGCAGGTGTACTGATGTAGCATATCTGTGGCTGCAAATTGCAGCACAGTTAAACTCAAGCACAATTTGTTATGATGGCAATGCTGTACCATACGCCTAGAGAAAACGATTTCCTAGTCAGTAATCTTAATTCCTCAATAAGGACGCTAACCCAAAGAATTGAACCCCCTCAGCTCCTTCATACTGCGCTACCTTTATCTCTAAGTCCTCCGTCCTTTCTCTTGCCGAACTCTGGCAGTGCATTAGCCCAAGACTCTTTGGTTGGAGATTCGTTGTATCGTGGAACGGCACTGACCGTAGATATTAGCTCTCCCATTCCTAATGCTTCATTTTCCCCAGCAGATAGAAACCAGGCTGTAAACAATCAAAAGATGACTTGTATCATAAACGAGCTCATCATTACAGAAGAAGATTATATCTCAGGACTTAAAATACTTCGTTCATACCATTTGGAATTATTTAAGCTTTTGCATGTCTACCAACCCACGCCTATTGTGGAGCTAAGCAATATTTTAGAAGAATTGATAGCTGCGCATTCATTAATGGCAACAAAAATGAGACATTATGTTACAGAAAATCGAGCCTCGCCCAAAGGACTACTTAATAAGTTTTCGGCTTTAGTCAGTGAGGAAGGCATCTCAGTTGACATATATCGTAGATACGTAGAGGTTTTCGTCTACGTTAGAGATATTTTCCACCAAAATACGGACTTGTTCAATGGTTGGGCATCATATTTGGAAATAACCCAACCTCGACATGCTGACCTCACTTTTATGTCTCTCATGCAGATGCCCATCTCGAGAATTGCCAGATATAAACTCTTTATTAGCTCTATGCTGGAATTTGACAAATGTAACTCTGAAAACTTGAATCGCTACTTAGCTGAGTGTCAGACGAAATTGATGCAAATTGACAAACATTCTCATTTTGCAAAATCATACAGCCGAACTACTCGGCTAAATCAGTTATGTCATTTCCGGCAATTGTCAACTGAAATAAATATAACCCTGCAATTTTTTGGCAGGATTGTTATGTTTGGCTGTTTGCAGATCGTGTGGTTAACTGCTTCTGGTGCTAAATCTCAACCTCTTGCAGCATTACTCTATCTCAACCACTTAATTCTATGTGTATCAAAAGGACGACGACACCAACAGTTACTGGTGCAATTCATTATTCCAATACCAGACATAAATTCGTTCAAGAATATCAGTGATTCTGATGGAGGAATGTACTGCAATAGCAGTCTATGCAGCAAATTGGTTTTTGGCAACACGCTGCAAACCTACGAGATATTGACAATTTTCGATGACCATGAGGAACAAGCATTATGGACGCATAAAGTAACTGAAAACCATTCGGTATATCCAGACAACTTCCCGATACTTGTTCCTGAAGAGTTAATCCCATGTGAAATCATGCCTGGAAGCAGGTCGTCAGGCGATTGGAAGAACTGTTACTACAATCTGCTAGTAATTGTGAGCATTCTGAGCAGATTTCGAATTTTGCAACATTTTACGAAATCACACCACAATATCAAATTGCAATCAAAGAGTGGAATTGAATCATTGTTGAACTCAATTGACCACCCAAGCGTATTTTAGGACTAGTTCTTTACTACATGAAACAATTGATAAAAAAAACGTAACTTTTTTTGTAAAATTTTTTCTAAAAGTATGCTACTTAGTTACCGGTGTTACCAGCACCCATTGAGTCGTTATGCGAGTCGTGACCT
This sequence comes from Meyerozyma elateridarum, assembly GCA_030574335.1. Classification (NCBI taxonomy): domain Eukaryota; kingdom Fungi; phylum Ascomycota; class Pichiomycetes; order Serinales; family Debaryomycetaceae; genus Meyerozyma; species Meyerozyma elateridarum. The sequence continues at coordinate 1,146,702 of JAJMEU010000001.1, forward strand.
CTGTGAACAGATGCACCCTGCTTATCTGAGCCATCCTTCAAGATCTTCTTAATAACAGAATCGACATCAGAACTTCCGAATTCATTCGACAATTCTGCCTTAGAAGCCTCATCTAGCACACCCTCAGATCCACCTTGTCTATTTACAAACACTTTGTAGATAGAAACGATATCAATCAAAGGAATTGTGGTGTCCCCCTTAACGTACTTCTCCCGTAACGAGATGTCATCAATGAAAATAACGAAATCTTCCTCAGCTCCCTTGTAGAAGAGTTTATGTGGTTGGCCCATAATTGATGTTGTCTAAAAGACTCTAATTGATTGGATGTTGGAATTCAGTATTAACAAATTGAAATGCAATTCGATAATTGAATATAGAGAGAAGCGCTTAACCCCTCCTTTTATATCGGGGGTTAACGATTGCGGTCATGGCAACTCCGCAACCTGGTCTGTATGTAATTACTGCACACGACACCAACGCCGCATGCAAGCCTATTTTAAACTTGAATAGCGCCACAAGTGAATACGATGGAGAGTTACCACACGACTAACAGCACCCAATTCGCGAAAATGAGTGATTGTCCTAAGCATGACATCATCATTTCATCTTTGCAATCATGATACCGAATAGTGATCCTGCATGATATTCCATCATTGTGCAGTAAATAGCAAGCGTGAGGCGTACAGCAATTGCTCCTAGCTTGGAATCGAACCCTTAGAAAATTCTATGATTTGACGATGCATGGAACCACTGGACCACATTCAATCAGTTTAGACTAAATCGTCGCAATCTTCCCCGCCGTGTGGCTGGACCTGAGCCCTATGTAAGAAACATTTTTTTTCAATACTTCATTTCCAATGCGTCTAATCGACTTGTATCACCTAATGCCTTAGTATTTGAGGTAGTAAGTGAACCATCTAGATACTTCTTTCCATTTGTATATAAATATTACCGCAATTTAGGCTTGCAATATGGCATCCTTCATATAAGCATCTCATTAGGCACATGCGTGAATTCTAGCCGACATCGGCACAAGACGATCGGTTGAAATTTGGCAGATAAGTTGGAGCTCGAGTTAGTATCATCGTTTTATAAAAGCTACAACCAATCAGACTAGCTTGTCATTAATGTTATACCCTTGTTGGCGAGTTTATTTGGTTAGGAAAATCTTATTTATACACAATTGTTCGTGGATTACCAAACGGCTGCAAAAAGCGGTTAGCTCTTAGCCGATCCTACGCTTTAAACAATTAAGTTAAACCACTCAAAAATTTAAGTATTTAAGACCCGCCTACAATCATAGCTTGCAAAGAGTAGGGTCTGATCCTTGCAAGCAGGAAATTTACTTTCGTCATGGTCTCTTCAGCAAGCAGTACGTTAGATTCGATTAATAGTTCAGCTGAAAACTTGCAACCATCTAATGGAGTAAGTGCTTCAGCTGTTATTGAACTGGTAGAAAATGTTAACCAAATTGATAATTCTGAGAGTGAACGGACTATCGATGAAGAAGAGAAAGAAACAACGGTCCGGTCTACAAGAAAGCTAGATGGTTTCTCTCCATCACCAGACATCACATCATTCAATGAGAAAGATCCATGGCAGTATCCTATAGATAAGGGGACTCAATTCAGGATGGTAAAGTTTCTTCCTGATGATAAAGAAGATCCCAAAAACATGAGTTACGCTCGAAAATGGGCTTTCACGCTTATATTGGGTGCAATTTGCTTCGTTGTGGCACTCGGATCTGCAATTGTTACCGGTGATCTTGAAGGACCAAGAAAAGAACTAGGAGTCTCAGAAGAAGTGATAATTTTGTCTTCAGTGACAACTTTTGTATTAGGGTTTGGATTCGGCCCCTGTTTATTCGCTCCAATATCCGAAGAAGTTGGTAGGAAACCAGTGTATACCATAACCTTAGCACTAGGACTTGTGTTCATCATACCTTGTGCTTTAGCCAAGAACATTGAGACACTTTTAGTATGTCGTCTAATCGATGGTCTAGCATTCTCGGCTCCTATGACATTGATTGGCGGATCTTTATCAGACATCTGGCACAGTAATGAGAGGGGCCAGGCAATGGCTATTTTCTCGGCTGCACCATACCTCGGTCCCGTCATGGGACCAATATTCGGTGGTCTACTTGGTGATTATGCACCAACTTGGAGGTGGATTTACTGGAGTTTCTTAATCATTGCGTCTTTCTTCTATGTTATCCTCACCATATTTGTTCCAGAAACTTATGCCAATACCTTATTGAAGAAAAGAGCGAAAAAATTAAGATCTGAAACCGGCGACAGTAGCTACAGGGCTGTTTGTGAATTGAAAGAAAGAAAATTCAAGGACATTGCTCAAGCATCTCTTCTCAGACCTTTTCTTTTGCTCAGCGAACTTATTGTGTTCCTTATAACTATCTTTATGTCAGTCATCTACGGATTATTGTACATGTTCTTCTTTGCCTATCCTATAGTGTATATGGACGGAAAAGGTTGGTCTGCTTCAAAGACCGGTATAATGTTTATTCCAATTGGAGTGGGTGTGATACTTGCTACATTTATTGCGCCGTATGTCAACAGAGACTATAACAGAAGAGCACAAGTTTACATAGACAGAGGCGAATTACCCCCAGCTGAGTTACGTTTGATACCCATGATGGTAGTTTGCTGGTTCATCCCGATTGGCCTATTCTGTTTCGCTTGGACCTCTTACTCAGATATATCTTGGGCAGGTCCTTGCTTTAGTGGACTTGCAGCCGGTTTCGGCTTCTGCGCTTCATACAATCCGGCTAACAATTACATTGTAGACTCATACCAGCACTATGCCGCTAGTGCTTTAGCAGCTAAGACATTGGTTCGATCTATTTGGGGTGCTTCAGTCCCCTTGTTTACCATACAAATGTACAAAAGATTGGGTGATCAATGGGCTACTTCATTAATGGGTTTCATCGCATTGGCATGCTGCTTTATTCCATTTTTATTTTACAAATTTGGAGCGCGAATTAGAGAATTTTCAAGGTACGCTTATTCGCCTGAAACTGAAAAAAATGCCACCGACAAGAGTGTATAACCCGTTGTATAGAAAGGAATCTAAAGAGTTGGAGATTAGACATCGCCAGTAAAATTAGTTAGCTTGCACTACCTTTTCATAAGCAATTATCCGATATAGTGTAACGGCTAGCACGGTTCGCTTTCACCGAGCAGACCCGGGTTCGACTCCCGGTATCGGAGCTTGTTTTTTTTAAGATCTTCTTGGGACACTTTGAGTCTATTTCTGTAAAGACATTATAAAGACAAGGTTTGGCAGGATTCCAATTGCCAATCAAGAGCTCATTTATTTCTTAGAACCATATTTAGATACAGTCTTGCCATCTGGGATGGTGAAGAAGACTGGCTTGCTTCCAGCTGAGTAGGGCTTGTCTAATCTGTAGTAACCCTTTCTCTCAAATTGAATAACTTCACCCTCCTTTAAGGTCTTGATATTAAGATCAGCAAAGGCACCACTGTGGAACTCAGTTTGTGGAGTAAGGAAGTCCTCGAAGTTGTCGCCCTCCTCGAGCTTGTCCTTGGTAATCAAGTGATCGAAGTCAACCAAGTCAACCTCAACCTTGTCATCAGTGTCAGCCAACCAGGTGAGCTTCTTTGAGGTTTTACGGAAGTCACCCTCCAAGTGCAACTTAGCCTTAATCGACTTAACTACGTCACCTTCCTTACCAATATCGGTAACAATAACGTTACCCCAGTCCATCAAGGTAACCTCTTCGTTGTCCTCGATCAATTTAGCATCTTCTTGCTCAATAATGACCTTATCATAGAATAATACCAGCTTGGTTCCGACGTCTGGGTTCTTCTTATGCTTGGGTTTGGTCTCCTTAACGGGTTCAGTTGGAGCACCAGAGATCTCAACACGCACTGGGTTGGCAGAATCAATAGCAGTGAAACGAGGAGCAATTGGGTCAATGACTTTCTTATTCAAAGCCCAAATGACAGACCAGTCCAAGTTGATGATATTTCTAGAAGGACCTTGAGCGATGACGAAGTTTCTCAAACCTTCAACAGACATACCTCTTCTTCTCACACCTCTAACGGTAGGGAAACGGGGGTCATCCCAGTTAGAGACGTATTGTTTGTCGACGAACCATTGCAACTTTCTCTTAGACAACAAAGTTCTGACAAAATTAACTCTGGCGAAATCCCAGATATCGACATTTCTCAACTTCAACGCTTTGATGACCCACTCGTATTGGGCATTTCTGTCTCTGTACTCGTTGGTTCTCAAGGCGTGAGTGACTCCCTCCAAAGAGTCAACAACTGGAGCACAGAAATCGTAAGTTGGGTACACCTTCCAAGTAGTACCGGTTCTGTGGTGAGGAGTTAAATTACATCTGTACATGACTGGGTCTCTCAAGGTCTTGTTCAAAGCCTTGTAGTCGATCTTAGCACGAAGACAGTAGTGCAAGCCGACCTCAGTACCCTTAGCCATCTCTTCGGTGAAAATTCTCAAGTTCTCCTCAACGCTGGTGTCTCTCTTCGCAGATGGCTCACCGACCATTCTTTGCTCTCTCATTTCCTCCAAAGGAGTGTTGTCACAGTAAGCGTTTCCATCTTTAATAAGTTGGATCGCCAAGTCGAACATCTTTTGAAAGTAATCGGAAGAGTAAGATACGACATCACCTTTAACTCCTAAAAGAGCCAAGTCCTCAATGATGGAGTCTTGGAACTCCTCTCTTTCTTTAGTAGGGTTAGTGTCGTCGAATCTGATAATGAGCTTACCCTTGTAGGCGTGAGCAAAGTACTCGTTCAAGATAGCAGCCTTGGCATGTCCAATGTGCAAGTATCCCGATGGTTCTGGTGGGAAACGGGTAACAACTTTACCGATTTCTGCGTTAGGTAAGTCGATCTCGAAGTTAGCTTTGTGAGTCTCCTTTTTACCACCATTCTTAGTGGACTTGGCAGACTTTCTGATTTCGTTAACAGATTTAGTCATGAGCTCGACAGCGCCCTCGAACGACTTGTTGGAAGCGACAAAGTTGTACCAACGAGAAACGTTCTGGTATACTTCATTCTTAATGACTGAACCCATCAAAGCATTGGCTCTCAATACACCCCATACGGCTATATCAGCAGCGGAAAGAGAATATCCCACAATGTAGGATCTCAAATTCAAGTGAGCATCAAGTAATTCGAGATCGTTAGTTAATTCCTTAAAGTTCTTAATGTACAACTTAGTGACAGCGAAATTGATCATGTGCTCTGAATCTTTGACAGAGGCTACAACTTCAGGGAAAGCTTCGCCTAAGTGGTTGAAAGCTTGAACTTGGTCGATAATGTCGGATCCAGAATCGGTGGTTAACTTAATGGGGGCAGATTTACCATCAGCAGACTTGTCGTCAACGAATTCGATATCAATTGAAGCTGAGTTTTTAGAACTATTCACTAACTGAGCAGCAATCAATACAGGGTAGCCAACAGTGGCCGCCTTGGCAGCTACTACTAACTTCATTAGGGAAATATGGAGGTTCTGAGATGGAAATTTTTCAAGTCGCTGAGTCACGTGAAATATAAATAAAGTAGACGTTCTAAAAAGAGAGGGATCCAATCATTCAAGACATTGAAAAAAAGAATCAGCCAATCTGATAGCTGCATTATTGTTGAATTCTTCTACTCCGATTCCATAAATCCTAATAAAGCCCTGTCTTTCAGTTCCCATCCATATTTAACCTGCATATAATCATATCGCTATACCCCGGCAGGACCCCAAGAGTTCACGAGGTCGTTTAACCAAATTGCATATTGTCATGAGTTCAGCATCTCTGTCTCGAAGCTTGAATCACAAGGAGATACAGAGGCCAACAGCCAAGCGATCGCCGTCAATTTTAGTCACCGATTCAAGAACAAATGCTATCAAGGGCACTCGAGCCCCGTTTGCTGGGCATAACTATAAGAAACAATTACAACAACAATCTCAGGGCCAATCCGGAAGCCATACGTCTAGTGCCAGCTCTCTACAGAGACGGATAATATCTAGAGTTAACAAATACAACGACATCTCTGTTGATAAGTTACTCAGTAATTCTAGCGACATACCGTCAGGCCAAAGCCGGCTCCCATCGCAACTAACAAATCGTCCATCATCCCCTCAACAAAGACCATACTCTCCTTCGCTGATCTCTCAGGAGAATCATAGTTACCAAAGAAGTACCATTCGTAGCATACCGAAGCTCTCTCAGTCGCTTCCTCTGAGAACTTCCAAAACTTCCCAAAAGCTTGTCCTTATCCCTGAACAACAGCGATATAACTCCCCTCCTCCTGTCCCGGCACTGACTCAGCCTGATATTTCGGCTCAACTTCAACGTTCAAGGGCAGAATTAATGCCTAAAGAAGAAAGAGCTCATGAATTCAATCGAATGACTGCCTATTTTATCTGTGAGCAATTCAACTTACAGGCCATCTCCAAATATTTATCGGTAAATCATGAGGTAAAGCCTCGATTATATGACGAAGCACTTTATGTTCCCTACTCGTTGCCATTACTACCTGGAAACGACGGCTTTAGAGTCAAATCGAATAATTCGGCTAAGCTCATCCCTAAAAATCAGTATATGGAGAAGATGATCAATAAGAGTGAACAAACCGATCACTTATACGAGTACTATTCGGGTGTAGAAACTCCTGAAGATGCTCAAAATTACTCCATGGATCCTGAAGTAGAAAATCAAGATAGCACACCGTTCGATCCATCAGAGCCACAATTCTTCGCTCCTAATGTTGACGAAACAAGCAGTGATGGCGAGGGGATCGCTGATAATAGTAATTCAGGGAAACTGAAAACTGAAGAGCATAATGACTCAAATAGTAAAGCTAACGCCCAGATCGAGCTTTCTAAACACCATGGTGAGATGTTCGTCTTTAGCTATGGTATTGTAGTCTTTTGGAATTTTTCCGAGATTCACGAAAAGAATATTTTAGCAGATTTGGCATTTGCTACGGACCTGCAAGATACACTCCTTGTGAATCCTATAGATGAGCAGGATATCGAGACTGAAGAATTTCACTTCGAGTATGATAGCCTGATTCATCGCCCTCGTATCTACAATGATATGATTACATTGAGATCAGGAGACCATCTTATCAAGTTGACTATGTCTCATGCAATTGCACAACTGACTAAATTATGTCTATTTGAAAGCCGAATAGTTCATGTGCTTCAACTGATCTCCAAACTACCAAGAAAGTTAGCATTAACCGGCCGCTTAGGTCTCAAAAGATCTCAGCTTCTTAAGAAGTCAGGTAAACTATTTAAGTTACGTGTCGATGTTAATTTATCGAGCTCAATTCTAGATACACCTACTTTCTTCTGGACTTCGGAGCCTGCCCTTCATCCTTTATATAGTGGTGTCAGAGAATATTTGGAGATCGAGCAGAGGGTCCAAGTTATCAACGACAGATGCAAAGTTTTCTTAGAATTCCTGGACATCATCAGCGATAGCATGAACGAGAACAACACCACCCGCATAACATGGATGATCCTTATCATCATCTTGCTAAGCTTATCAGTAAGTATCTTTGAATTCGTTTTAGAGATATTGTAAGGCATTACATACAGGATATATGTATTCATTTTCTTCATAAGTATTATCTAGTAGCGATAGATGCTTCCGTCCAAATATGCTCCTGGGGGGTTAAGTTCTTCGGAGCAAAAGAAAGTTCAGACTGTCGGACGACCGCGTCCAAAGAAGCCGGTTGATTATATATTCCGAACAATTGAATCCAAAGTAAATGAAGCTGCAGACAAAAGCGTAGATGATATTGAAATGATTCCAATGGATAATGAAATGGAGGTTGAGGCGATTTCAGATTACGTTGTTGAAAGAAGGCACAGTGGAAACCTATATACCGAATCCACCATGGATATAGACTTCGACAATTCTGCTCCTGCCGTTACACAATTGCATTCATCCTATTTGGTTGCGGATACTAACTTTCTTCTCTCACATTTAAATATACTTGACGACTTGAAGGCGATAGCTGAACCATATGGAATAAAGATAGTGATCCCAATTGCAGTCATTCGAGAACTTGATGGGTTGAAAAAGTCGACCAGAAGTGCAGATCATATTAATTCTCAACTTTCTGGTAAAACTGTAGGGCATCTTGCACGATGGGCCAATGACTGGATATATGCCGCTCTAGCTACGAGCAGTAGCGCAGTAATGGGACAAAAGATCTCCCAGCAGCTAGATAGGTTTGCTACTCAAGATGATGCTATTCTTGACTGTTGCTTGTTCTTTCGTAAGTCGTACCCCGACTCATTGGTGGTTTTACTATCTAATGATAAGAATTTCTGTTTGAAAGCGCTAACGAACGAGATTCTTACCGTGAGTTACAGAACTGATATGTCAGCTAAGTTGATAGCCGATATGGTTCATACTGAGAGCCGATCAAGACAAACTACACCTGTACCACCGAACACTCTAGCTCCAGATGACGACTTTAATCAACCACAAGAGCCTCAAGGCGTTCCTATTTCAAAGTCTGGCGTTAGTATCAAGGTAGTCTATAACGAAATCCAGTCTGTGGCTCTTTCTGCTTCTCATAAATGTATGATAGCTACTTATGACGATGATCTTGATTTAATAAGAGATTACGACAAGACAAAAGTGAGAACCTTGAGTGACGTACTTCGAGTAATGAATAAGTTTTGGCTACCTGTCTATGCTGATTATTTCAAGAAGAGCAACATCTCGTTCAAGAAGGGATGGTTCGAAGAATATCAAACCATGGCATCTCTACCTTCTGGAGCTAGAGATAGTACAGAATTCGTTAGCTTCTGGCTGCAAATTCTTACATGTATATATCAGGCCGAAATGAGCTCAGCTGAAAATGACGCTTTGCGCCAATTAATTAATAGGTGGAAGTCAGCGGTGGCATAATTAGCATTCATATAGCAAAAGTTTCGTTGTATGTATTACTTCAAAGATTAAATATCATTATCATTAGGCTTACGTCGTTTACGAGGACTAACCTGTCCAAGCTTTCTTACTTTTGGGACCTTTTTTAGATTTGGAGTTTGTTCCAAGGGCAGTACAGAGGGGTTATGAGAACCCCTAGCTGCCTCATCTTCAATTTTACCAATGACCTCAAACGAAGGTTCGTCATCCGATTGAGATTCTTCCTTTACAGTTTCTGGAATTTTGATCTGTTCACCACTAGTGGCTATACTGTTAGTAGAATTTAGTACATCTTGAATCATTTTCCATTCATCTTGGATTTGGCCCGATTTCACAGGCTTCTTGAAACTTCTCCACAGATCTTTTTTCAATTGCAATAATCTATACTGATCCTTAAATGTACGTTTAAACTTCATTAGTACTTCATCACCATTAATTGATTTCAAGTTTTGACTGAGAAACAGAATATAGAAATCTCGTACTTCAAGTAGTTCTTCAAGACCTTGTGCCTGGTTCATTAATTGTTTTTCTCGTCTATAATTTTGAAATGCCAAATGTTTCATGAATTTTGAGTATTGTTCTTCAATTGCAGCTTCTAACTTGAATTTCCACTCCGTAGGTGTATCAATCGAAATGGTTACGATCTCGTTACCAAAATTGCATTTGAACTTTGAGCCTTGGATAGCTTCTTCGAATCCTCGAAATAATACCGTCAACGATTTCTCGTTTAAGTCATCAAGTCCCGAAGCTCTTCCACGGTCCTCTATTTGAGGCTGTACCAAATGTTCCACATAATAACGTTCAAAATCAGTGAAGCAAATGGCATATTCAAAATGCACAAAGTCGCACTTGATTCCATAAATCATCGAACCTCTTGGAGTGTAAATAGTATTCCAAACGTCAGGTAATAACATCTTACTGGCTCATTAATGTCAATTGTTAAAGATAAAGTGCCACAAAGATACGAGTCGTCTGATATCGATAGGCTAGTGGAACGAGTTTTGTCCAAATCGTCTTCGCAATCTCGATTTTTGATATCAATTGCAGGTGTTCCTGGATCAGGAAAAACGACTTTGGCACAACGAGTTGCTGAAAAGCTTCAAGGTCATGTGAAGGCAATTGTAGTGAGCCAAGACGGTTATCATTACTATAGATCTGAATTGGCGCAAATGACTGATCCAGCGTATGCTTTTGAACGGAGGGGCTCACCTTTTACCTTTAATGTTGCAAAATTCTCACAGTTAGTGAAAGAAATAAAGCTTGATGGCGAACATACGATCTACGCACCCTCTTTTGATCATAAGAAGAAAGATCCTGTTGAGAATGACGTAAAGATCGAGCCAGAAGTGAAAGTCGTGATTTTAGAAGGAAACTACCTTTCACTTAGAGATCCAGAGTGGAACGATATAGAAAAGTACGTTGACGATACTTGGTTTGTGAGCACTCCAAAAGAGATAGTAAGAGAGAGAATTGTTAAAAGGCATTTGGCAGCTGGAATAGCCAAAAATTTGGAAGAAGCTGAAAAAAGAGCCGACGGAAATGACCAGATTAACGCTGAATATATCATTGCAAACTCTAAGCTCACTAATGTTGTTATTAATGGAGTTTGAACTACAAAAATATTTTCAGAGGCCATGCCTTTATGCAATATACAAAACAATGCTATAGATATATATAATGAATGCATCATTAATGACTTTAATGAGGTTCAACATTAAACTTCATCTTGATACCCATTGCTGCCAATTCAGAGTCCAAGTATTTCAAGACAAAAGGAATAGCAACAGTAGTGGTGTCGGAACCTCCGACAAACTTTTTGCCTTGTCCGTCTTCCCAAATATCAGACTCATTAATGTAGTCGCCGTTCTTAGCAACGTTCTCAAATTTGGAAGAGCAACGACGACAACGAACGGTGGCCACGGAACCAACACGAGGAACAGACATTTGGGTGGTCAAGAGTGAGCCACATGTGCGACAGATAGATGTCTGAGTGTAGTCAGAACAGTTCAACAACCTATCTTGAAGCAAAAAGGAAGTACCATGACCAATCAAAGCATCTCTCTCCATCTCTCCCACACGGATACCACCAGATCTTTTACGACCCTTGACTGGTTGCATGGTTAAGGAGTTTACAGGACCGGTAGATCTGACTTGGAACTTATCGTTTACCATATGTCTCAATCTTTGGTAATAAACACATCCGATGTAGATATCAGCACGAAGCTCTTCACCAGTGGCACCTGAGTACATAGGCTCATTTCCGTGGTAATTGTAACCAGCTTGTCTTAACTGTTCACCGAAGTAGTCAGCAGGGGTATCATCTTCACTAAAAATCCAGGGAGTAGAGTCTTGGGAAATACCATGAAGAGCACCAGCTTTTCCAGCCAACGATTCAACAAACATACCAATAGTCATACGAGATGGGAAGGCGTGAGGATTAATAATGACATCAGGTTGCATACCAGACTCTGAGAATGGCATGTCGATTTGAGGCCATTTTCTGGAACAAACACCCTTTTGACCGTGTCTAGACGAGAACTTGTCACCGATTAATGGTTGTCTCGTGATACGGTATTTGATGGTAATTTGTTGACCCTCTTGGTCACCAGAGTCGTCACCTAATAACTTGACTTCTTCAATGTAGGCGGGTTCACTAGAGTGGTAAGTCTTTACCTTAGTTTTACCCAAAGTGTCGTCATAGTATGCAACAATAGGGTCACCTTCTTCTACTTTAACTCCAATCATTGGCAATCCATCATCGTCCAATTTGTCCTTCCAGGTCTCTGGCCACTCATCTTCACCAAAACCGAAATGCTGCGTGATTGGATCCCCTCTTCTTCTTGATTGAGAAAGATCGACCTTCTCGACCTTGTACACGGTACCATAACCGAAACCTCTCTCATCGGCAGACTTGTTAATAATCATAGCGTCGTCCATATCGTAACCTGTGTACGAAATGACAGCCACAACAGCATTGGTACCATTAGGAAAATTGTCCATTCCGTAATCATCGTATAAGTTTGCCTTGACAATAGGAGTTTGACCTGTTTGAAGTCTATACAACTTGTTATCAGATCTGTGAGCTAAGGCTACACCGGGTGTTCCCATGGTTTGCTTACCCATTTGACATTGGTACATGTTTCTTGGAGACTGGTTAAAGTCAGAAAATGGTGTCAAATTAGCCAAGATGGATAAAACGTTAGTTGGAGAAAATTCAACGTGAGAGTGAATGTTATTCTCAATTTCTGGAGGAGTGACAGCAATGTTCATGTACACTTGCTCAAATGGACCGACGATATCTTCCTTATCGAGTGGCAAGTACTTGGTTGGTCTCATCATTCTTGAGTGACCACCAAACAAATACAATCCAGGGTATTGACCTTGGTTAGATTGTGGAACGTAACCAATCTCAAGATCCAATGGCAAGTTGTGCGTTCCCTCAACCTTCCAGAATCTTAAGGTATCGGCAATGATTTTACCATGTTCGTGAGTTACCCAACCGACGACCTTACCGTCTAATTGAATACAACACAAGTTAGGGCCGGCAGCAAAGGCGTGAGCTGGAGAAGCACCAAGCTGAGCTAACGCAGCTGGGACACCCGACACGTCAGAAGCCTCGGTAGAGATCTTACATTTATGAGCCAAATGGTTCAATAAACCACATGGTGATCCATCAGGGGTGTGTACAGGACATAAGAAACCCCAAGATTCAGGTAACAACTTTCTAACGGTTGTGGTCTTCAATTCGGCGAAGAAAGAACCTCTGTGAACCATTCGGAAATGAGAAATGAATCTATGGAAGTTGATTTTTTCTGCTACCACAGTATAACCAGAAACCTGCTGCAAATCAAGACCAGATTGAGATACCAAATTACCGGTAGACAAAAAGTATTGCAATTTTTGACCGATATTTTCATTAATTCTCATAAACACTCTTGACATGTAACGGCGATCGTTGAAGTTGATAGCAACTCCACGATTAATATCAGACAGAATCTGAAGTCTGATATTTTGTAAGTACTCTTCAATCTTTTCTTTGATGATCATTCCGTATAAGAAACCTCCAAGAAGAACTTCTTGATGCTGAGTGGCATCGGGATTGTCGGGAGCACAGTCACCAGCTACAAGAGTGTATAGCTTTCTGATCATGAAAAGAAGCATGCGGTACTTGTCTACACTCTCTGGTAAGTGAACCAACACGATTCTTCTGAGTACTTCCTCACCAACTTCGATATCAGATACATCGGGGGTAGCACCAAATACGACCCTGAACTTGTCACCCAAATAGGCCAAGGTTTCTTGTCTGGAGTTCAAGTTGTATTTTTTGTAGCTTCTCAACAACAATTCTAAACGATCGGTCAAGAAGGAGTTGTTAGTATCAGCACCTACGATACCGTCGAAGATTTCTCTGTCGCTGGTTTCGACCAATGCCTTCATTATCATCATTACTGGTACCAAGTACTCGTTTTTTCTCCATGAGAATCTGAATGTCACATTACCGTCATTTAAGTAGTGTAACACATTAGTCTGCGAAGTTTGGTCAGGACGAACACATCTGATTTGGATACCAAACTTGGAGTATGAGGCACCTCTGTTACCGAAGGATGGTCTTACAAGGGCCATTGGATGGTTACGACGTTGCACAATCAACATACGAATTAACTTTTCGATACCGTTAACAATGAAATAACCACCAAGCTCATCTGATTCTTCTTTCTGTTCTACGAGCTCATTTGGGGATAATTTCTCCAAGTGGCATCGATTAGATTTTAACATCACAGGTATTTGACCGGCTTCACGCACTTCTGATACTTCTTCACCGTCATTAACTGACCAAGTCACTTTCAACATTAATCTGGATCTGTAGGTGGTCATTCTCTCACGACATTCAGAAGGGTAAGTTCGTCTGTTAAGAGACAACTTATCGTTGGCAGGCACTGCAGGCTTCGTCAACTGAACCGAATCGACTCTAATACTCAATTTATTGCCCAAACGGTCAACATCGTTGGAATCAAAAATCGTTTTGGTACCAATATCTTTTACACCCAAGTTCAAAAGACCTCCTCCAGGACCTTCCGTCAAGGCATTGAACGAGCCCACGTGAGGAGCCACTGCATCTACCAAGAGTGGGAAGGCACTTTTATCCTTGGGAGGGTTCTTGAACCTTGCTTCCCTTTCAAGTGTTCTAAATTGAGCCCCCATGGTTACTCTGCTTAACAATTCAATTTGAAAATTTTGAGAAGAGCAGCGATGCGCTTAGGTAATATTTGAGATGAGAAAACTCATCGCTAAAGATTATATAAGATAGATAAGACATTAACTATGGCTAACTCTCGATACGAGTACGTCAAGCAGTTCGAGAGGGAAAATTTTCTTCTACCAGACACTTACATAGTGGTGAGGGTTGACGGAAAAGGTTTCCACAAATTTAGCGAATTTTACCAATTCGAAAAGCCGAATGATCTCGGTGCGCTTGAGGTGATGAATCAAACCGCATTGCATCTAATGAAACAAATCCCCGATATATTATTAGCATATGGTGACTCCGATGAGTACTCTTTCCTTCTTAGAAAGCAGTGCTCATTATATGAAAGACGGGAAATGAAAATTGTTACTTTATTTGCAGCGACAATGGCTGCGAGTTACCAGCATATATGGAATACAAGATATCCCGACAAGCAAATATTGTTAGACAAGCTTCCTATATTTGACGCTCGGGCTGTTGTATATCCACAAATAAAGCATGTTCGAGACTACTTCAGTTGGCGTCAAGTCGATTGTCACATCAATAATTTGTACAATACTACATTCTGGGCATTGGTTTCAAAAGGCAGAATGACTACAAAAGAAGCTGAAAACAGATTAATTGGCACTGTTGCAAGCGACAAGCATGAAATCTTATTTAAAGAGTTTGGCATCAACTATAATAATGAACCGGAAGTATTTAAGAAAGGGACTGTTCTAGTGAGAGAGTACGATGATGGTCTGTTGGCGGGTCGAGATGAATCCCAGCTTTCGAATCGTCAGAAACAGCGAGAAGAAAAGAAACGGGGAAAAACCGAAATATCAATCAACCACATTGATTTAATCAAAGATGAGTTCTGGTCTAAAAGACCGTGGTTATCTGATTAGTTGGTGACTACAATTAATGATAAATAACGTGTATATTTAGAGTTTATATACAAACAGCATTTATGGGGTAGAAATGAAGCTGATTCTGATTAAATTAGTACACGACTCAAGTTTGAATTGAGTCACTCAAAAGATGGAATGTGGAGGCCGGAGAATCAATGCGTGATCCGCCGAGTGGAGTAGTTAAAATAGGGGTGGTTGGGCTTGATTGTTCGCTACCATTGTAAAAGCAATACTTTTGTAAAAGACTGGTGTACGATTGGGAATTGAATTTGGCAGACTCTGGAGAAGCAGCAGCCTCGGATATAGGAGAGGATGTTTTACTTTCCTTCAGTCTAGCTTTGTAAGATTGGGAGTAGCGAGGTTTGTTTGGGATGTCTGACGATGAAAAAGACTGCTTCAAAGCTGGTCTTTGCGGCATAGTCAGTGGCAGATATGCTTGGAAAGGTGCCAGTGGTACAGGTTCAGCAGTAGCGACTGAAGCTCTTGGACGTGCCAACTCGGTGTTTATGTTGTAACGCGAGTGGAAGGAAGATCTTGCTTTGGCGGGAGAGGATCTTGTGTAGACATAATTGTCATCGTCGATATCAGCTTTAGCGCTAGCCTGGAATTCGTTCAACTTGTCGACCAATTCGTCGAATTGAGTCAATGACAGGGATGGGAAGTTGTAGTTGAAGTCCTTGACATTTTGACGTTGCTTAACGAGTCTAAGTTTGTAGTTGCGTTGGTCATTATTGTCCCAGTAAACTTTCTCAGAAACTTGGTATCTAATGACGAACTCGATGTTAATTACCGATGATACGTTCTTAATTGGTACTGAAAACCGGAATTGATCATAATTGATACTGTCGAAAGAACGAACGTATGAAATGTTGTTGATAATGAGATTAGATTGCCAATTGTCGAACGTGAGCTTGATAGACAATGACTTTTCATAAGCAAGATTCTTAGCCATCAAAAGACCAGTTAATGTGTTAGAGTCTGAAGAAAGCAGCAAGGTAGAAAGAAAAATTGGGGCATTATTAGGAGAATGCAAGTTAACAACGGATTTGAAGTTAGCCCAGTCCCATTTATACTTGATTGGACCTGGAGGAGTAACAACTCCATCCTCATCGTACTCATCTTCAGATGCAGAGTTGCTTTCGCTTTCATCCCAGTTCAACAGGAAATAGCTTTCTCTGTGAACCTCGTGAGGAGATCCCACGGGAGAGTTTTCAGTGGTAGAGACCACGCTTGGGGAGTCGGCACCGTCAAACATCTTGACATTGGCCAAACGAGTAGCAAAACGGACTGATTTGTTGGGGCTTAAAAGAGCCGATGAAGACATCGACTTGGTGAGTGCAGCCAATTTTAAAGAAGATTTGACCAACTCACCTGATTTCTTTCTCAAAAGAGGATGAGGTCTGGTCAAACGAGAGTCAGGAGCCTTGATTTTTTCAATAGCACTGTCGCTCTCGACTAATTCCGGGTTGGAAGCCAGATGGTTGTTGGAAGTAGCAACTCCGGCGCCGGCACCGGGGTGTACCTTGATAGTCACAGACATGGCGATTTGTGGTGTGAAAAAAAGAAAAAGAACTCTGTAAAAAAATGAACAAAGCCTTCAAATAATCCTCACGACCAGCGTATGTTTAGGAATCGGACTATGATAAAAAAAGACGCCCTCCGTCTAGTGGCTTATAAGCTAGATGCCCTAAAATTAAAAGAAAAAAAATTCGCAAGTTAGTCAGCCGGGTCACGGGGCTGGAGATAACAACGAATTAATGGGGTGATAGAAGCAGATTAGATATACGGGAGGATCTAGTCTGTCGTAATAGTAGGGTGGCCTTATATATAATTATTTTCTTAAGGCGGTAGCAGGATTGCTAAATCAAATTTATATGACAATGACAAGAAGGGAGCGTTAACAATAAAAATTTTTCGTCACTCCGATACTCGATCAAATCAATAATGAAAAAAACCCCCGAATCGAATAAATAGGTTAGATTCAGGTTAAGGAAGGTCCGACTCTAGGTGGTTTAGAATGGTCGCTCACGAGCTGCTAGCAAGTGCCTTCCTTGGTTTCTGAACTTTTAGTGAAAAATAGGTGATAAAATACTGATAATACTTAGCCCCCCTTAAATAAGATTCCCTAGCGCCCGCATAGAAGCTGCAGGGTTCGCCGCGGGGGACTGCACCAGCTGCAGAATGTTCAGCAAAAAACAACCACAATGGGAGATTTTTGCAGTATGCACACCGAAAAGAACAAAAAAAAAATTACTGGGTTAGGCGGGCGCTGGTAGTCCGATCGTAGATCTTCACCAGTTCAGAAACGTATATTGCTATGTAGTTAAGTATATGACAGCCAGCATTAGTATGGTGACCTCATAGCCAGGATCGCAACTCAGTACCACCCGACCTACCCGACCTGTTAAGCGGAGATAATCTCGCGTCACAGGGGGAAAAATTTGACGCGCGAAAGAAATAAAGAAATGTTGGGAATAAAAACCTTAATGAGGCGGGGCGGTGGGGGATGCATCAATCAATGATGTCAATGGTGGAGGGTCTATAGGCTGCAAAAACGTTGGCACCGTCTAGTCTGAGACACTTTCAATGTTATGTTTCAAAAATCAGGCAATATTCTTTAAGTCCGTAATGCACCTTCAGGTAATCAACCCCGGAGTAGCTCCATTTATCAGCACGTAATTTGTTGATCAGTACTGCATAATATCCCACGGTGCGATGGTGTTTACTACAGATAAGGCGGGCTCGCGTAGAAGTTTGTGGAGTTGTGGGGATGGAGTGTGGGGTCGTCAACCTTAGTTGACATAACGAAACTTTAATGTTGTTTCAACTCCTAGTCGATCTAAACTCTGTTTTCACGGTGGGAACTAGCCGTTTTTTTTTTTGCGGCATGTTTCGGAGCAACCAGTTTTGGGGTCCGAATGTGGATAATAGACAAACGAGCCACATGCAGGACAAGAAGATCTTGGTCTGATGAGATGCATTAGAATGCATTACGAGTGCATTAAATTTGCGTTAAGGCCGGCTATTTGGGCAAAATTTTCTCGATGATTTACAATAGTTTCCAATAGTAGATACTTTTAGCAATCACAAAATTATCGTATATAGTCACCGCCTCAAGCAACTCGTTTACCAAAATGTGGAGAAAATATAGCTCGTGATCGCCCATTACATGGCTGGTTATGATCGACATTCTAACTCGAAGGCGAAACTAGTATTAAACTTTAGAAACGCAATAAGGCTGATGCAAAACATCAAAATCGGTATTGAATATATGGCGCAATTAAAGGCGGTAATGCATGCATGTACTCAAGAGAAAAAAATATTGCTGTGCGGCTTCGATATTAATACTATATGCAGAGAATCTATCAATTTTGCAGCCAATACAAGACATTCTAGATTGGGCAGCAAGCCGCTATCGTTGACTAAATTCGTCTATTTACGCCTTTTTTGAGTCCTCTTTGAGAGTAACAATCCGGTTCAATACCAACAGAGTATCGGTGCTATCCTTATCCATACAGAAGTACCCCACCCGCAATGCTTGGAATCTAACTGAGTATGGGCCGCCTTTCTCCTTAATATTGAATTCGCTTCCCTCAATTGGGATATTCATGGGAGAACGTGCTTTGATGTCGGCGAAAGATGGTTCGACTAATGCATTCTTGTACACCAACTCAGAGTCGGGATTGATATCTTTCAAGTAACCGTCAGGATGAGCAAGTGGGTTTTCGCTTAAGAAGAGCTGGTTCTGAATACGCACCTCGGCAATCTTCTGGTTGTGGAAAGGAACCCACTGGATGTAGGTCTTGGGTTTCTTGTGGCCCTCAGTCTCGTACTTGGCAAAAACTTTCGTCACGTTACCACCAGCATCCTTCTCCACTTTGTCGACACTAATATTGAATGGTACCTTCATTAAGCCAACACTTTGACCTGGAGCCAATCGGAAGTAGTCGGCACTCACTTCGTCCTTATAGTCAGAACGGTCGATGAAGAATTTCTTGGTGAAAGCAACTTTACGAGATCCGAACTCGGCATTTCCCGGCTTGAATGGGATTTCAACTTCCTCGATAAAATCGTCAGCAACATTTACGAGCTCGACTTCAATGGGGTCGACAACCATCATAAGACGAGGGGTAGTAGAGTCTAAGTAAGATCTAACAGCGCTGTCTAATCTGACTGCCTGGATGTTGGTAGTCGAAGTAGTTACACCCAAGGTATTAATAAATGACAAAATTGCTCCTGGAGGAACACCACGACGACGAACGGCCTCCAATGTAAACAACCGGGGGTCATCCCATCCACGTACGTAGCCTTCGTTCACCAACTTAGCAATCTTTCTTTTAGACAATACAGTTCCCGTAATGTTCAAACGACCGTACTCTCTTTGAGCTGGTCTGTAGACGTGTAAGACGTCACACAACCACTCGTAAGACTCTCTCGATAACCTGAATTCAGTAGTACAAAGCGAGTGACTGATATTCTCAAAAGAATCGACAAGACAGTGTGTGAAGTCATAGGTAGGATAGATCTTCCATTTGTCGCCAGTTCTGTGGTGAACAGCATCCAAAACTCTGTAAGCGACCAAGTCCCACATCTGAGGAGATGGTGACTCCAAGTCTTGCTTCATTCTCAAGGTTGCTTCACCGGCTTTGAAACCCCCATTCTTCATTTTGCGGAACAACTCCAAGTTCTCCTCAACGGTGCGATCACGATGAGGGCATGCAAATCTTTCACCACCAAGGGTACCATCGGCCTTTAAACCACGTTGGGCTTTAACCTCATCAGGAGTACAGTGGCATACATAACCCTTTCCAACAGTAATTAATTTTTCGGCCAAGTCATATAATTCTTGGAAGTAGTCTGAAGAGTAAGTAATTTTCCAGGGTTCAAATCCTAACCAGTCAATCATATCTTTAATCGAGTTGAAGTAAACTTCTTCCTCCGCCTCGGGGTTGGTGTCGTCAAAACGCAAGTAGCATTTACCGTCGTGGTACTTCGCATAACCAAAGTTCACCATAATAGCCTTGGAGTGTCCAATATGAAGATATCCATTGGGTTCGGGAGGAAATCTGGTGAAAACCTTACCCTTAGTAAACTCAAGGTGCTCCTTCATAAGCTCAGGATAAGCTTGAGGGTTCTCACCGGGTTTATGAAGGTCTCCGAGAAATCCTTCAGAGAACATCGATCTCTCCACAACTGGAGCTACGTCCTCTTTCTTGGTAGTAGCAGCGGCAGGCTTCTCCTTCTTTTTCTTTTCCTTTTTGACCACGTCACGCTCATCTTTAGGGCCTAAGATCGCCAAAACTAACTCATCAATAGTTGGCTTGAATAAAGCTGGTGAAGCCCATTTCAATTCTGGAATTTTTCTGACCTCTCCTAATAAGGCTGGAACTCCAGCATAACGTTTAGCAGTGACTTCTGCCTTATTCTTCTCAAGATATTGACCGATAATTTCTTTAACTTGGGCTGGTGTTACCTCAATGCCAACTCCGGATGCTTTCTCCATCTCTTCATTGGAACCTTCGGGATGTTCCTTGACATATTTATAAGCTTCTGATACTTGCAAGTTGGACTTTAATCTGCCATCGACAATAGCCAGGGTAACAAGTTTCCGGTTAGGGATCTCAACACCTTTACATTCAACGGCTAATGCGTGCAACAACGAAAGCGTCTTGTCATCGAGCTTTACATCATTGGGTACTTCCTGGAGAATTTCATATAAAGACTGAGACACCTTCTTGTTCTTAATTATCTCCTTGGACTTTTTCTCCGTTAATCCAAACTTATTGAACGCTTCAATGAATGTTTCGTCACTCATCGTTGGATTCTGTCGTGACTTCAAGCGACGATTTTTTTCAAGATAAGAATCGGGTGTTTGGGTGTATTTATATGAAGAGTGCAACAGCACTAAGTTAGTCATAAAAATGGCGGCTACAAGGTTTTACTCACAGTATCATTCATTAGGGATTGTCTATCATATATAAGGTTATTTTGCGATAAATGCAAGAAGTTTTCTGGCGAACTGCCCGGGATTGTCAAGATATAAATGGTGACCCGCGTTAGAGATGATGTCGTAGCTGGCTAATTCAGTGCCGGCCATTTTATTAATAGTTTGAGTCATCTCTAAGCCTGCCTTTTCATTCATCCAGTCTTTATCTCCATACATCCAATAAGTGGGCAAGTTCATGGCCGCAAACTTGTCAGGACATCTGTCCAACAATGGAAGTTTTGCTAATGCTCCAAGGTCAAGAACACGAGTGATGGCGTATTCTCCTGAGCCCTTGGCGTTAAATATACGATACATGTAGTTATGCATGTTTTGGAACATCTTAGGGTCCTGCTCGTACTTATGAGCGAATCTGTTGGTCGTCCAAAGCGAAATAAATTTTGACTTACCAGGACCAGCGTTTCTTACGATCAGGAAAGGAGAGTAGTGGTTCTTCCACATGTAGTTGAACCACCAAGGGGTCTTTCTTCCCGAACGAGATGAATCAGTGTCTTGGGTGACGACTTCTTCCTGATCTTGAGTTACCTCTTTTTGCACGTCAACCTTTGGATCCGTTGATGGGGCGTTATTCAATATGGAATACTTGCTACGCTCTAATCCTACTGGACTCACAAGAACTAATTTTTCAATCAAGTTCTTGCCGTCAGCCACTGGCTTGTTGTATTTTAATGCATAGACGCAACTGAGGTAACCGCCAAACGAGTGGCCAATCAACACGAACCGGTTAAGGTTGCGTTTGATCCGCCATTCTTCAAGCGAGTCTATGAACCAGTCCTCCACTTTTTCGACATCCTCTTTAGTCGAGCTGGGGAGTCTGGGAAATGAGGGTCTGGACGAGAAACCAAAACCGGGCATGTCGATGGCATGAATTTTCACACCAGGAATCGACGAGAGGTCGTCAAAATTGTCGATGAAAAGTCCCAACGATGCAGCGTAGCCGTGCACCAACACGATATCCCTAGCCACACCATCTTTAGGCTTTTCAGTGTTTTCCACATAAAATTCGTGGATAAACTTGCCACCTCCAATGTCAGTATTGATGATTTTGGCCTTTCTGGAGGCATCAGCGTCGGGATAAAAGGGTAAGGACGCTAAAAGATCATGCTCAACCTTAGCGTTCGTGTAGTTTTTACTCAACAGCTGCTTAAACCAGTCGTTGAATGATTCTTTCCAGGTGTACGTGGGTTTAAACCTCACCTCGGTAGGAACCCTGTCTAC
The DNA here is from genome assembly GCA_030574335.1 of Meyerozyma elateridarum. NCBI lineage: Eukaryota > Fungi > Ascomycota > Pichiomycetes > Serinales > Debaryomycetaceae > Meyerozyma > Meyerozyma elateridarum. The sequence continues at coordinate 1,169,003 of JAJMEU010000001.1, forward strand.
ACTGGCCAGATCAGGAGCGATGGTAGTTGAAGTCTGGGTCAGGGTGGTTGCCATAGTATCTATGATGGCGTTTCAGCTGGACTTGACACGCTTTATATGTTGTGGCAGGAAAAAAAACTCCGCCCGCTATCTCCGTCTGCCAACCTTAAACTTCGCCATCGATAACACCCACTAGTGATGCCAAACAGGAACCCTTTCGCGCCGCACTTCGCCGCCAGTGCACCTCGAGCCGAGATGGCTGACGTGAAATGGTTCTTGAAGCGTGCACGACGGATGCGCACCACACGACCTTTTACTTAGTGAAAAATTCAATCAGGTTCATTCTAATTACAACAAAAGAAAATGGTAGGTACAACCAAACGATCCAAGTAGCTCCATAAGCTGAAGCTGGTGTGTGTATGCGTGTGACATTGTAGCGACGTTGTTTTTTGAGTCGAATTTTCCTATTTTTCCCAACGTCCAAATTCTGTCTGATCCTATGAAAACCTCAAAATTGATACCAAAAATGAATTTTCCAAAATTTTAATAGCACCATTCGTGTCCAAATGTCTCCGAATGTACTTCACCTCCTACTTGCCTTCATGATGCTTGCTGCAACCCTTTTTTTTTTTTTAATCGGCCAATACTAACCTCAGGATACCAAAACTCCAGTTACTTTAGCTAAAGTCATCAAGGTCTTGGGTAGAACCGGCTCCAGAGGTGGTGTCACCCAAGTTAGAGTTGAGTTCTTAGAGGACACTTCCAGAACCATTGTCAGAAACGTCAAGGGACCTGTCAGAGAGAACGACATCTTGTGCTTGATGGAGTCTGAGCGTGAAGCCAGAAGATTGCGTTAAGGTGCCTAAATCCAGTACGAAACTCTACATACATGTAATGTGGTGCTATATATGTCATTAAGCCCTATATCGGGGTATAATAAACACTGATAGTAGACAGTTGTAGATTAACGTTAGTCGCCAGGATGGTTTGTGTCATGTGCAAGCCACGTGCGCGAAGGGTTGTGCCCTTAATTGATTTTCGCGCGACCGGTGGTTTTTTTTCACTTAACCAAACGACGGTTGTGAATACAAGTTAGCGATGGCCCAAAGAGTTACATACAGAAGAAGAAACCCATACAACACCAGATCCAACAAGATCAAGGTCGTCAAGACCCCAGGTGGAAAGTTGGTTGCCCAACACGTCAAGAAACAGGCTTCCAGACCCAAGTGTGGAGACTGTGGTGATGCCTTGCAAGGTATTTCCACCTTAAGACCAAGAGAGTACGCTCAAGTTTCCAAGACCCACAAGACCGTGCAAAGAGCCTACGGTGGTTCCAGATGTGCCAACTGTGTCAAGGAGAGAGTCGTCAGAGCCTTCTTGATCGAGGAGCAAAAGATCGTCAAGAGAGTGTTGAAGGACCAACAAGAGAAGGAGAAGTCCAGCAAGAAATAAATGCTGAACGGCCAATCTTCCATGTATCTTACGACCATAAAAGCTAGACGTTGAGTCGATATCATCATCTAATATATCTTTGTAGACTAAGTTTTGTCTAATACAAATCCTTGCACTGAAAATAAAATATGAATATATTCGTAGTTCGTAGGAGGTAATATTACAATCTATATAGTATTAAGTCGGAGCAGCCTGCTTGCTCTCAAAAAACTTTTGGAATGCCTGTTTGTTGTCCTCGTCTCGCTTACGGCTCCGTTCCTTCGACCAGAAACTTTGTACCTTACTGAAGGAAATTAATGGTTTCATGTGGTCGAATGCCGGTTCTTTAAGAATATCGAGGTATACATCCTGGGCCTTTAAATGAAGACGATCAATTATAAATGGTTTTAATTTATCGGGGAGAAATTTATAGGGAGAATGATATTGGTGGTGATAAGTTAATTCCACCGTTTGAGTGGACCATATGAATCTGATAGTGTACGCTGAATCACAGTCAAACTGCTTGAGCGGCTGGCTAAGATGCCGAGACCGACTTGACGCTCGAGCGGGCTTCTGCTGTGAACACACATACTTTAATGTGAATATCTTGGGGCCGTTCTTCTTGGTGGCAGTCTCTTTGCGGACCCAGCGATAACCACAGGTACTCAAAAGAGGCTCCACATACTTTTCGTGAAGAAGTTCTATAATGGCTGGTCGGTCGTTTTCGTCCTGGACGGTGGGGGACAGCCGTATGGACAAATCTTGAAATGAAATTTTATGGAGATGAATGGGGTAGTTGCGGTTCATCCTGATGGCCTCAAGAAACGTAGGATAACAAGTAGGGGTTTTCATTATTGGGGGCGGAGAGTCCTCATCTTGAGAGCTTATGGACGTTATTGAACCTACGGTCGAGCGGCGTGAAAATGCCAGACTCTGGTCGGAATCGCTGTAACCATCATCAGTTGATGTTTTCCGGCGAGACTTTCTTATCGGCGGCTCAGAAGTCAAAGCTGGATCCCTTCCACGTTTAATAGAATTCGAAAACCCGGCCCCGTCATCATGGCTGCTGCCTGTGTCGTCGTTGATCAAAAGACTTATATCCATATCATGAAGTTTGGGGAGTTATTGAAAGGTTTCACACCTCCTGCATTATTGGTTGGCAAGTAGTCTCGTAATTACCCCAGCCGCACGGACCCACGAGAACATGAAAAATTACGGTGAGAGATAAGAACGGGAAAAACAGGTAAAATGAGGGTAGGAAAGGAGAGAAAGTCACTGCTATTAGATTCTTTGTCACACTACATTCAAATGGTTTAGCCCATTGTAGCTAAAATTGATGCTGACTAGCACATCATTTTGCATCTATGTTAATTCCGTAATTCCGTCTGCCCGTTATCACCTTCTGCGGTGAAACATGTAGTCAAAAATTCCGGCTGAAAGAAAATTTAACATTTTTGTGATCATATCTAAACCATATACGTCTCTAAATAACTAGCAGTTGCTTCTTCTCTGTATTTCTCCTTCCCCTCCATTGCGGAACCCTAGTAGTGAAATGTCGCATCGTCGCGGATTTTTCAACTCAGGTGAACTTTGAACTTCATATAGACAATCCAAGTTATTCCATGTCTGACTTAGATGACGATTTGTTGGCGCTTGCCGGGGCAGGTTCAGATGATTCTCAGGATGAATCTGACTCCTCTTTAAAGAGAGCTGGCGATATCAAGAAGCGGAAGCGGGTGGATGACGACGATTTCGAGAACGACGATGAAGATGGTAATGATGATGATGACGAGGAAGATGAGGAGATACATGAAGAGGAGCCAACTTTGGTCAATCCATATCCATTAGAGGGTAAATTTAAGGATGAGCAAGATAGAGACGACTTGATGACGATGGACGAAATGAAGAGAGAAGAGATTTTGTTCGAAAGATCCCAAGAAATGGAAAGCTACAATGAAAAAATCTACTTGCAGCAAAGAATGAAGCAGCAAAGTGCCCAAGAGGCTCCAAAAGCCACCAGAAGTAGTAAGCGTAATAAGACCAGTGCCAAGACCTCTTCTAAACTGGATAAGTTGAATGAGTTGAAGAAACAGCGAGAACAGAAACAACGTCGTAAAGACCAAGATTTCGATGCTGAAGAAGACGAGGAAGACGACGAAGGTTTAGAGGACGAGATCGACGAACTTGGTGATTATGAAGATGAATATGAAGAAGACGAGCCTGTGACTTGGAGTTCTGGTAAATCCAAGTTCAGAACCAAAAGTTATGAGCGGGCGAAGTTGGACGATATCAACAAGATCGTGGTGGGAAGAACGATGCTCACGAAATACTGTTACTACAATGGATTCAATGAAGCCGTGTTGGACTGCTTCACCAAAGTTAACGTCGGTGTTGATCGTGCCACTAATCGTCCCTTGTACAGAATGGTTCAAATCACCGATATCAAAAGCAACCCACAGAGAGCATACAACGCTTCGGGATCGAAAATAGACTTGTACTTGACTGTGTCTCAAAACAGAAACCAGGTCAAAGAATTCCCATTAACCGTATTCTCAGACTCTGCCATTTCTCCCCAGGAATTTGATCGTTATGTAGCCGAATTAGAAAAGACCGGTGAAGATGTTCCTTATGTGGATGATGTGAATGACAAGTTAGAGCAATTGAAGCAATTGACTACTAGAGGTCTCTCTGATCAAGATGTCAACGAAATGATTGCCCGTAAGCAAAAAATCCTGCAAAACTTGGGAGGTGTCAACGTGGTATTTGAAAAGGCTAAAGTCATGGATCTCATCAAGATTGCTAAACAGGAGGGCAATACTTCTAAGGTAGAAGAGCTCCAACAAAAGTTGGCCTCTTTGGAGAAGGCTTTGGTTGATAACACCAGCTCCAATACCAACTCAGAATCATTAAATTCCATGTCCAAGGTCAATGAACGTAACCGGAGACTAAATCTGCAGAATATCAGAAAGGCTGAGATCAAGTCATCGCAATTAAGAAAGATGGTGGATGGAAGCGTCGATGGAGGAGACCCCTTTTCTAGACTTAAGACCACTACCAGAATATTTTATCAAGATTTGGTGAACCAAGAGAATGAGAAGGCGCTCACCGATGCTAAGCAAACCTACCAAGACAGAATAGCTGAAAAGAGTGAGAAAGAAGCCAAGATTGAGAAATCTACGTACAGAGTGCTAGGAAAGATGGATGCATTTATTAAAGAGATCGATATCGATTTGGAGTTGGCGGTATAGTGATTGTAATTTTACTTATAATTATAATAAATATATTATCTGATACGATGATCATAATGCATTACCTATAAACAAGACACTAGTGAGTTTGTACTTCTAAATTTCAAGCTCGTTCATGAACTGGAGACGAAGTTCACGGCGTTCATTTTCCTTCTCGAGATCCAATGGCACGGCTCCACTGTACATGGATTCGGCATACTCGTAAAAGTATGTGCTGTTATTCAATTCCGAATAGAATGTATTTATAGAGGTGGAATCGATTGATTCTTCTTCCTCAGAATTGTATGCACCGGAGGTACCAGCGAAATTACGCAAGTTGGCCGGGTTGAAGAGAAGGTACTCGTCATCAAGTCCGGTTATGGTAGTCTCATTCTCGAGGTCAGCGGGTGTCACATTCACGGGAGTTATTATGGAATCGGCCGCTTGTGGCTCCGAGCTGGTCTCGATGTGGGACTTTGAAGATGACAATGCAGTACCGATGCGCAGCAACAATGACTTTTTCTTAGATGATGCATCGGATAATTCTATGGAGGAAGATGTGTTGGAGTGAGAAGTAGAGCTGTCGGAAGATTGGTTGAGACTCTTGGAATGCTTGGGTAAGGATGCTTTGCGTTTTAAGTGAGATAGTATTCTTTTCGGCCGGCTTTGGCTTTCTGGTGTGTAGTGTACCTCACATGGCAAATCGAACAGAATAGTATTATCGCGCGAGTTAACGTAGTAATATTGTCTTAAAGTCTCGTCATATTGGAGAGACCACTCCCGGTTTGGACAACCCATGATGCAGAAGTGATTTGGTCTGGTGGCCAGGCGATGGCCACAGTTATATACGATTTACCGGCTTACAAAATGATACGGAGTTAACCTTGCAGCCGGAGGCTCACAGGATCCGCAATTTCCGAATTGGAGCGCTTACTTAAGCGCGGTATGAGTAAGGGTCGTCAAATGCGGCAACGATGCGGAAATAAAGCCCTTAGTTCGGCTGAATACGGTAGTACCCGTGCGGCTTCTAAGGGTTTCCATGACAAATTTCGCATTGTTATCGATGGCGATGACAATTGTCCCCCGATAAACGGTGGGTGTAGGGTTGTTTCCATAAGTGAGATTCCCTGCCGGTGAAGCTCAACGGGTGTTATTCGGCTATAAAATTGCGGCCGAAACCTGATTAAATAAGCGCGTTACTTAAAATAGTCGTTAAAGGTTAATAACCACTGGCAAATACGAACTCTATTGTAGATGGTATTTGATGGCAAAATTGTTATCTATGCTATTTCCGTACTGAAATTCAATTCTGGGCTATGTAAATATTAATCGTAAAAGTTTGTGGACTAAGAGGAGTAGAGTTGCATCGGACATTTGATAGGGGTAACTTGTTGGGGTTCTCGTTTACTTCTCGGACGAAAGAATTGTAAACGCCATTTTGACGAAATCACGTTCGTATGAGGAACGAGGTTTTGCCATGTGGGGTAAGGGGTAGCAGGTCGTATGTAATATTGTAGTTACGTTTCTTCTATTTGCTTCTATAGACAATTATTTTAGTCTTTGTTGGCCCTTAGGGGTCCAACAGGGTATGGCATATTCGGATTGCTTTGCTTAATTCCGGCTACAAGCGAAAACTACAGCTATATTGGTTATTGTATTAAGTACCCCTATCGCTTCCTTTGTTGGTTATTTCGGCATGGAACACGTTAGTTGTGATTTCAATTCTTTCGGTTCGGTTGAATTAATAAAATGGTGGCTTTGAATCTAAGCAATTTGAGCTTTTTATTGCTCTAGATTACACTTGCACTAATATTTATCCTCTAAACTTGACTTGACGTCTCAGCCATAACGTCAAATACTTTGAAAGCAAAAAGGCGCCGGAAACCGAAAAACTGCAAAATTTCAAAATATCAAGGATATCGCTAAAAACATAAACTAAGATCCAAACAGATCCACTACACGTTCTCCATTATTGCCGAATGGGCTTATCAATATTAACCGACCTCACAATTGAATCGTATATTCCGTCTAAACAGGTTGACGGTCCTGCAGATTGCAGAATGTGGGGACAGCCTAAGTAGCCAAATGGATCATAATTGATTTCGTCCTGTATACAAACTGTGGACTAGTTTAACTAATTGAACAACGAGGTGTTTTAATTCTCATTAGAAACACATTTACCAATGCCTTCCCAAGAGTTTACTGACATTGTAAGTACCTCAATTAACTCCCTGTGAGCTCAACTAACATATAGGCCGCCAAGGTCCAAAACCTTTCCAAGCGTCCCAACAACCAGGAGTTGTTGAAGTTGTACGGATTGTACAAGCAAGCCACCATTGGTGACAACGAGACTCCTCAACCATCCGCCTTTTCCTTTGAGGCCAAGGCCAAGTGGTCTGCCTGGAACGAGAACAAGGGTGACACTCAAGAAGAAGCTGAGGCTGCTTACATTGAGTACGCCAAGGAATTGATTGAGAAATATAACTAAATAGATTATACTGAATAAACTGTCGTTTCTGTTTTTTATTCTATTTTCTTTTTTTCGCTGGTAATGATAGTTGTAACCCTCTTTAAGTAGTCTAGCATCATCACTGTAGGAATAATAATATATGGAATGTATAAGCCAGCTAAATTGTACACTTCAGCACTCAGAAGACCGTGAGCTTCTCCCTCAGTTAAAACGTATGAAACGCACACAATAGTGGTGAAACTGGCATTGAATCCATACAACATCATGAATGGGTAAATTATCTTGCTAGCTTTTTTGATCAAGTAGGCACCAACGAAGAATAATGGAAGTTGAAAAAATACTTCAAAGGTTCCAAATACTTTGAGCCAAAGTGGAAGCTCAACTAGAAGAAAGTCTTTATTGGCAGTAATATGCAATTGGAGCAACTGCTCCATAATCCCAAGTCTATGCTCAGGTGGTATTATAATGCAAGCATCAATAAGTAAAGTCACGGGTATATGGATTATAAAGTACCAAAAGTAAAATTTATCGGCAAAGTTCATGGCAAAACAGACCGAATGCCCTATATTTTTTCTGTGAGAAATCGACTGCGATTTTTCAAGCTGATGAGCAGATTGATTTCCGTCAATAAAATCATCCTGCATCAGTTCAGAAACTTAAGCTATACGTCAAGACTAGGCTTTATCCCCTTCCGTAACATGTCTGTCAAAACTCCCGAAAATGGTCCTGCCGCCAAAAAGATAAAGGTGGATTCAACCATTGTGAATTCTGTCGCTGAGACTACAGTGCCTGCCGTAGAAGCAACTCAAGCCATGATAAAACCTAAACCAAAGGTATGGAAGCCACTTGTATGGATAGATTGTGAAATGACAGGTCTTAATGTGTACGAAGACCATATTATCGAAATATGCTGCATCATTACTGACGGCCATTTGAATATCATTGATGAAGTAGGCTACGAATCCACCATATATTACCCCAAATCCATATTAGATAACATGAATCCTTGGTGTGTTGAGCAACATGGCAAATCTGGTTTAACTGATAAGATATTGCAAAATCCTGATCGCAAGCTCGAACTTGTTCAAGAAGAACTCTTCGAGTACATTAAGAAGTACGTAGAGCCTAATAAGGGAATCATGGCTGGCAACTCCATTCACATGGATAAGTTTTTCATGAATCGAGAGTTCCCTAAAATTATTGAGTACCTCCACTATCGACTAATCGATGTTTCAACTGTCATGGAAATTGGCCATAGACATAATCCAGATCTCATGAAAATATATCCCAAGAAGATAGGAAATCACACAGCTAAATCAGACATCCTTGAGAGCATTGCTCAAATGAAGTGGTACCGTAAAAACTACCTAAAGAGTAAAGACGAGACTAAAGAGTTTGTTGCGAAACAGCAAGAAATGGAGGCTTCTCAGGCAGCTGAACCGCAGGCTTCTGAGAAAACTGAATCATAAATGTATCGTGTATCATATATTCCGTAGTACGTGCTAGGTTGCTAATCATTTAATCATTATTATCAGCACTTAAAAAAATAAACTTAATCATCCTTATCAGATTCTATAGCTTCATTTTCGATAGTCAATTTCATGATTACCAGTCGCAAGGCGGCTTTTTCGATTGGCTTTTCAAGAACCTCGTCAAAAACGCCCGATTGTGATGCTTCCCTCGCGTAACCAGTAATTGCGACCACTGGAGTGTCAGCATTGACACCACTAGTATACTTAATCAACTTCACCGCATCTACAGCCTCCACCTTCGAGATCCTAAGAGCGGTGAAAATAATGTCAAATTTCACTTGACTGGTAGCTCGTCTAATGAGCTCGTCACCGTCAGAAACAGCGACGACTATACAGCCCAGCTCTTCCATAAACTTGATGATGGTGTGACGGACAATAGGTATAGGCTCACAATACAACACATCAATCTCCTTTGATGGTCGGGAAAAGTCGGAGGAACTTTGACGAGAAAATGAACTCCCGGTATTACTAGGCTTTCGTGAACTTTCTCTTCTTTTTTGAACACGTAATAAAGCCGACGATATCGAATCTTCAGTATCAGAACTAGACGGTGAAAGCTCACTCATTGACTTTGCAAACATTTGTTTAGTCAACGAATGTCGATGGCCTACCTTTGGTTTCTCGCCCGGAGTAGCCACAGGTTTAACGATATCAAATGGATATTCGTCTCCACTAGAGTAAGTACTAACGGCTGAGCCAATTCGTTCATGCTTGAAAGATTGAGACGTAGGGGTTAGTACTGGACTCTCCTTGTCACCCTTTACGGGTGATGGTTGGCGCTGCCCCAAGAGGGCTCCAGGGGATAGGGGCCGTTTGAATGGACTACTAGCGCTAGCACCAGTTGGGCCACTAGTGAACGAAAGTCTACGCGGCCGGCCTAATGGTGTAGAATCAGATGAAGACGACGAGAAGCTTCCTCTGTGCTCCATATGCTCACTCTTGAGTCGATTGATCACATCTTTATTGGCTTTTTCAAGCACAGATAAGTTTCGGAAATGAAAAGATCCAAATTCGCTGGGATCCGCAAGTCTACTACCTCTCCTTTCTCTGGTACTTGTTGCCGGTACGCATGAAGCACCAGATCCAGAGTATTCTGATACGGCGGCACTTATTGGAGGCGAGAGTTCAGGTGGTCGCAATCCAATTGCCTCTACGTCTTCATCATCGTCATCATCTTTAGGAAACTGGGAAATGTCCGCTCCTCTAGAGTCAAAGTAATCTGTTGATTCCGGATCATCAAGGGTAGGAATAAATGAAGGTATCTCGTCGAATAAAGTATTCCAGTTAATACCTTTAAAATATGGATGGGACATGATTTCTTCAGAACCTAAACGCTCATCTGGGTCCAACGTCAACAAACCTCTGATGAGGTTCTTAGCAGTTGGTGGGCAAATTTCGGCATCTTCTACTGGTGAAAGCGGTGGCCAGTCAATCGCACAATTTAAGATGTTCTCAAACACTTTGTCTGGAGTATCAGCATGAAAAGGAGGATATCCGTATAAAAATTCAAAAAAGATACATCCTAAAGACCACCAGTCTGAAGCTTCACTTTGGCCAACGCCTTCGATTGTCTCCGGAGCTAAATAGTCTGGGGTACCAACAAAGTGCTTAAGGTCTTTATCTTCATCAGTAGGATCATATAAAGTGTAAGAGGTGATACCGTTGTTCAGAGAAGGACTTGAATTATATTCATCATCAACAATTGCAAATGAGGACTCTGAAGACGTTCGAGGCAAGCTGGGTTTAATGTTTGGTGAATCTAGGGTCCCAATGGATCCCGAATGACCAGGAACTTTAAACTTGCCATCATTTGTTCCACCTATCGAACTCCGATTAGCGTCAAGAGACGGTGACAACGAAAACGGAGTGACGGATGATATCCTTTTGTGGTAAGGTATAGGTTGGTCAATCGGTGTAGTCTGAGTTGATCCTGGAGACCCATCACTTCCTAGTCCCAAACCTATGACATTTGCTAGTGGGCTTTGGTTACCTTGGTTGATATTTTTTCTGAATGCTTCGATCCCCTGATCAGATGTACTGCTTTTCCGATGACCTCTGGTCAATCTTCCGACGACACCCATTCTTGACAATCCAAAATCGGTAAGTTTAATATGACCCTTCGAATCGATCAAGAGATTATCGGGTTTCAAGTCTCGGTGAATAATTCCTCTTTCATGTAAATCATTAACTCCCACGATAACTTCGGCAATATAGCGCCTGGCCCATTCATTGCCCAAAGTCCCTAGCATCTTTAACAAGGTAGCACAATCTCCACCGTTGAGGTACTCCATAACCAAGTAAAGATAATCCTTGCTTTGGAATGTCGAATACAACTGAGCCACATATGGCGAATCGGCTTGTTTCATCATTACTGCACGCTCAGATCTCACATTTAAGATCTGATTCTTGGCGATCATATCACGTTTCTTTAAGCATTTGATGGCGACGTAGTCACCAGTTAGCTTACGTTTAGCTAAAAATACTGATCCAAACGCACCCTTACTGATTGCCTTGAGCACTTCATAATCTTTTATCTGGCCAGTGCTTGCCTTCCCAGTTGGAGTCAGGGACACTAACAAAGGAGATAATGGAGGCTTAGTAGCAGCGATACGAGGAGTTATGTTGAGATGAAGATGAGTACCTTCCTTGTCTGAATTACTTCGCTTTTTCTCACTTGAAGAAGTGGACATGGGAGTAGCGAAAGTATTTCCAGCCTCAATAGTTGTATCAGCAACAATTATAGGCGATGATGGGTTTGTATGGGTAAAATCCTGACGAGAATTAGTATTCTTCTGAAGCGAAGAAAGGTTTTGTTTCTCAAGATATGGAGCTGGCGACAAATGCCGCCTGGGTGAACCATACAGTGAGCTATTCGAAAATGTCATCCTTCTAGTAAGGTCAAGGTCGTTGAGAGATTCATGAAGTTGATCGATAGAGCTGGAATGCGATCCTTCTCTTGAACCATCAGATCGAGGATTTCGTCCCCGTAGTAAGATATCTTGAGGAGTAATAGAGGTCTGAGTGCCACTACCACTACCAGGAGAATCCTCTCCTCCTATCAATGTATTAGGACTGATGGCTCTAGAAGGTCTAGGCGATTTGAGAGATGGCGACTTTTTCGGCTCCGAATCTTGTGATTCCTTTCGTAACATTCCCATGATTGGATGCTCTCTCTTTTCATTTTGCATTGTATGCTCTCGTATTCTCTTAACTGTTTCCAGGACGACCGAGAGAACAAGCTCATCGACCTCCTTGTTGATCTTTTGAGAATATTGAACCATAGACAAGCATCTCGTAGATGCTTCCACTTTATCGCTGGCGAGACGTTTGGTATCTTCGACCATTACTTTGAGGGCGGGATCGGAAGTTTCGATCAGTTTCCAATTAGAGACACTTGAAAGAACTTTCTTGGTATTAGGCGAAAACTGGTATATGCCTTCTTCTGTGCTCTCAGCAGGATTAATTTGAAGGACTTCGTCACATAACTCAATCAATTTCTGAAGGATTCCAAAGGGAAATCTTCTCGGAGCTCTAGATACTGATCTTGACGTCAGTGTACTGCTAGTTGGAGATTGCAGAACAACATTGTTTAAAGTTTGCGATGCTAAGTTTGGCGATGCATCGGGAGGTGGTACGGGCAATTTGAGACCCTTGTACTCAAGAATTAAAGATGATGTAGAACTATTCAGGCTGAGAGATGACGTGGAGCTGGATGCAGATGGTATTCCAAGCGTATTCGCTTGCTGTTGGGAAGCCAAAAGGCTGTCAAAGATGCGAGATATAAGATGCTTTTGCTCGGCGATCAAATCGTGACATGTTTGAAGTTCTTCGGAAAATCGATGTTCTACAATACACAAGTCATTATGCCGCTCTATGAACCATGCTGGGAATGTTTGTTCGCAGATCCTACAAAGCACCACCTTTGGTTGCGGGACGGAGTCTTCGTCAATGATGCCTAGCTCCTGTAAATTGTTTAAGTAGCCCTCAAATATTTCAGCTCCAAATCCAATCAAATTAATGAGGCTTGGTGGAAGTGTAAGTTCTACGTTTACGTGGATGAATGGCTTCACAGTCCATAAGGAATGTACTGGGAGTTTAGTGACATTATCGTGAATAAGGATGCCTTGAGCCTCTAACTCAATGATATCACCATTATTAGACAATTTGGAACTCAAAGAACTTTGGTAGTTATCATCGCTGTCGCTAGCAGGATCATGAAGTGGAACATCCTGAGAAACTTGTAGCTGATCGGCATCTACAGCGTCCTCCAACGAATTCGCCGGAGTTATTTTCCCGTCTGAACCGGGATGTTGCGACCGATCGTTCGTTGCTGTAATAAACTTGACCTTATAACTGCCATCATCTTGGACCATCTGCTCAATAGCTCGGTTAAATATCTTGAGATCTTCGTCGGATATTCCAATTACAATGTTGCTTACGGGTTTATTTACAATCTTCTTGATTTTGGTGCCAACAATGGTCTCCCAATTTTTACTCATATATCGTACGTTACCATCCATGTCGAGCTCCATTACTGCAGCTGGGTTATCTGATGATGCTAATCGTAAGTCTAGTTGGTCTTGTAACGTTTCATGAGGTTCTTTTATCTCATTTAATTGCTGTTCCCGAACCAGGTCATATACGGAGTTATTGAGAGACGATACTTCACATGGAGACACCGATCGCTCGAGCTCACGGAGTTGTTCTTTGGATAAATGGATCGTTTGTGGTGTCCTAAGGGTACTGCCATGACTATCGGACGATTGTGGCGGCGGCAGTTGCCTACCCGAGCCATAGACCGAATCCTTGGAATTCATTGCCTCGGCCCTTAAAGTACCACTACTCGGGAAGAATTAAAGTTTAAGGGTTAGTGTGAAGGAAAAAGGGGTGTAGACTGATTGTGAGTGTCAAGCCATTGGCAAGCACTATGTTTTAGTGGAGGACAGTGGCTCTCTTTTTTAGATAAGATGTCACAAACCGTAGGCCCTGAATGGGGAAATTATTCAGGCGCGCACAGTGAGTAACAGTGAGGAGTTAGCGGGTATATGGCTATAACGGACAAGAGGCAAGGAAAATAGCAAAAGTAAAAGCAAATGTTATATTAAAGTAAACTACGGATACCACCCTAGTTTGTTGGAAACTGGGAGGCTGATCCGGATGACGGGCAATTTCATGTTGAAGAATTGAAACAGCAATAAAAGCATTTCTATATGTTAAAATAGTAGTTAGTCGTTCAATCGTCATGATATATTCCTAGCGAGTTGGATCGCCGGGAAAAACTGCACTTGGTCCAGCCGAAAGTTGGATTGGGTCCGAACCAAGGTGCATTATCAAAAAGGGGGGGTTTATAGTGAAAAAAATAAAACAGGGTAAGTATACAAAATAATCAGCTGGCGCTCACATACGCCCGCTTAATTGGTGTATTGGAAGGGAGTAGTGTTATCCAACATAGATCTCTTCTTGATTTGCTCCAACCAGTCAGAGTCCTTCTTGTCGCTACGCTGGGCCATCAAGTTCTTAAGGCACTTGTTTTCCATTTCTAAGGTCTTGAGTTTCTTCTCCAAACTTTGTACTTTTTCTTGCAACTCCTTGCTTTGTTGAACCATCTGCTGCTCCTTCATCTTCTTCTTGATTCTGAATCTAGCTGAGGCAGCGGTGTTTCTCTTTCTCTTGTCGTCGGCCGAGGAGGCAAGGTGGGCAGTTGACTCTGCCTCAGCATAGTCGGTAGGCAGAACGGGAGTTTGGGCTGAAATACGTTGTATAGGCTCCTCGATGGTCTCCGGGACACTCTCGAGCTTTACAGACACCTCCTTGGATTGAAGGGCCGAGTCTCTGGCAAATACGTCCAAGTCCAAGAACTCAGATTGGGAAAACATATATAAGTCATTTGAGGAGGGGACATTTTGTTCGGTTGCTGGAGGCGATATGTTGTCGAACTCGATATTTAAATCGTTAAGATAATCTGATGGATGGAAATTCATAGTCATTTTGGGATCAAAACCAAGCACAACAAGATTCCCGAAATTGAGCCTTTTTATTGGAACCACCCAATTTTTTTTTTCGTGGAATATGATTCATCAGGTGTACGGATGCTGGGGCTCGCTGATTAATGGCTTTTGGTTGCATTGGGAAGGTAGGAGCAATATCATCAAATGTTGGCCATGGTTTAGTTTTTATGGTGAAAAAATGGTTTAAATCGCACCAGTAAACATCTACTCTTCAATTGGCGCGTCTGGAGCCACGAAAATCCGATTGTGGTGGGACCTGGTGTGGCACCCGCTGTCGTGCTCAGGTGTGCAAACTACAATATCCTGCTTAGGTAATATGGTTGCCTCCGCCTCCGGCTAGGAGCCGAGTTAATTTCTGGAAAAGACCCTGCTTATGTCAGCGGGAGCTACCTTCCTAAATCGACCAAAGCAAAGTGCAGCCATGAAACGAATAAAAGAAACCATGTCTAATTACCTATACCATACCAAAATAAAATTTTTCTATTTGTTTAACCATACCGTAGTGTAGAGTTCGCGATCTGGTAGCTGCCAGCAGCTAGTGATTAATGGAGTCGACAAGCGACTTCAAGACAAACGATTCCGCATTGGAACTGTTCCGGTCGTTATTGCCTAATTGAGAGGCCGGGAACCGTCTTGGGACATGAACGTTAGTGTCCTCATTTGTGGGAGGATGAGCGTACCCTTTCATGTACATGGCGTTGTACGAAACTTGCGCTTCCTCCATGTGAGGTGGCTGAATTGGAAGCTCAGTCATCCCGGGGTACAGCCAGCTGTTGTGCCTCAAGCCCTCAGTGGGCTGTTGATTCAGGCTCATGGGTGGGCTCATTACAAACTGATTAACTGGCGTTAACACAGGACTAGATCCAATTGGGCTCGTTTTGGTGGGGTTGGACGCCCCATATTGCTGCGAGGATTTGCGCTCATTCGTGGCTCCATAGGGAATTCCAACCACAGCGCACATCCAGATTCTTGTTTTGTAGATGCGGAAAAGCTCTCTTACCAAGTCTCTAAAGTCAATACGTTTCGAGGTTGAATAGTAGAAAATCAATTTCTTCCGATCAAACTGGTACTCAGCATCGACCAACGTCATATTAAGGAGATCCGAAGTGCTCACATTGCCAAAGCCGGCTGAAGGACTGCCCGACGTGGTGTTGGCAATCTTGGCAAGGCACAAACGACATGCTTTTTCTTCGTCTTGACGCTTATTCAAGATTTGAACAATTTCATTTGGCTGGGCTAACCCCACAATTGGTTTGGGGAAATGGAGGGTATGGGGACTTGGTTGAGCTTGTTGGTGTTGATGGAGACTTTTCACCGATAGGTTCTTCATCTCATGGTCTGAAAGTGCCGAATGCTGTTCTTGGAATTGAAGCAACTTTAAGAGCCGTGCCTCGTCGATGGAAATGTTGCGTTTAAGCAACTTGCCTAAATCACGGCCGCGGTCTGCCTCTACAATTACAAGGTCACCTACAGACAAATTAATCAATTCTGGGTTGTCTGACGAAATGTAGAATACGTCAATCCGCCCAGCTTTGAAGCCTACCAACGCAAGCTGGTAGTTCCTTAAACTATGTTCCAAAGGAAACTTGGGGAGCTGATAAGAATCACTGAGATACTGTTCTTCCTGAAAGTACCGCTGATTCAAAAGGTCCACCGTCACTTGCACTCGTTGGTGAGGGTCTTTGGTGAAATAATCATCGACCATGGCATAAGTGGTGGAAAGTTCGTCATACAGTTGGGCCTGGACCCCAGGTTGGGTCAGGGGTGCCAGAGCTGGAGGAGTTAGCTGATTAGGATGAGAGTATACATCTCCATACAGATGTCTTCTGGGGCTAACTGACCACATTTGAGCTGGTTCCGCCAGCTGCGGGGCCCAGATATTAGAAGCATCATAAGTGGAACGGCGGGCCCACATTTGCTGCTCCTGTTGAAACGGGGTGAAGTCTGCCGATTGTCTTCGAGACATAGTGGAAGTTATAGGGGCAAGTCGGGTAAATTCCTGTAGCTGATAAAAGGACGAGCTGACTTTATTTTAGCAAATTAACCACAATATGCGCAAAGGATATAAAAACAGCGCGAGGAAGATCGTAAGTCCTTTTGTTGGCTGCACGGTGGGGTGATGTGGTCAGGGATCTGTGCGGCAACCTCACACCGCATGCAGGTGAGGCGGGAGCACAGCTGTACTTTAGGAGGTAGGATTAGGTGGTTCCTAGACACTATGATGGCAGGAAAACTACCTGATGGTGTAGCCCTGTGGTTACTAATGCTCTCTATTTCTTTTTTGCAATTTCATGGCCCCCACTAATAGTAATTCATCTTGAGACACTACGAGACCGGAGCGGAGTCTCCTGCATGAGACCTGTGGGGAAGATGCACCAGGTGCAGCTAGTGCACGTATATACGTGAGCAAGCAGTGGAGAACATTTAGTTGCCTTACCCCACAGCAGCCATTTCCAGGAAACGATTGGCGACGGGTAAGGGACCGTACGCATAATCGTTCGGTAGGAGCATGAACAAACTAGAGGTGGTAAAAAATAATTTATTCCACTGTACAGATAGCGTTGGAACTACAGGCAGGATTATACCGCTGCTCTCCCCGCAACCCCTACACTACGACAATTAGGCATAGACGAACACAAAAGTATGTAAGCATTCTTTCTTAAAGTACATAATAGGATTTACAATAAACAGCATTGAGCCCATTACTGGAACTGTTGTTGGTTGTTCATACTGCCGTTCTGCATGTTGGCAAAGTACTGCTGGTACACATTAGGGTCGTTGTATCCCTGGGGTGGGATAGGAATGCCGCCCTGTGGATGGCCAGCACCAGGGTAAGGCATACCGTGAGGAAGTGGCGCCCCCGGTGGAAGTTGGCCCGTAGGCAATTGTTGAGGGTGGTGGACGTGCGCTGGGTGTTGTTGTTGGGCTTGTGGGGGTTGTCCGCCAGTGGCTGGAGTGGCATCGGGCAGATCCTGCGAGTTACCATCGCTGTGGTCGCCCTGGTCATCTCCCAATCCCTCCTCAGGTGCATTAAGACACGCCTGGATTAAGTTTTTACCTTCACTCTTGGTTACCAAGGGTTGGAGCTTGGGAGTGGTGAACGTGTACACCAATCCGGTCTCACTCACCACTAACAATAACACTTGGGTTCCCGTCAACACTGAAAGCTCGTATGCCTTCTTCATAATTCCGGCTTTTCTCTTGGAAAAGGTGATATGACGTCTGGACTTATCTTGAATGAACTTAATTTCAATCTTTCTTCTTTCTTTTTGAGGCTTTCCACCTTGGTCGTCGTCATCATCGTCGTCAGGAGCGCCGGTGGTGGTAGCGAATTGAGGAGCGGCATTGCCTGAAGACAATTGCTCTTCGGGTTCCAATTTGGACTCGGTCACGTCAGACATCTAGAAGGTTAGTATATCCTGTCCGGTAATAAATATCAAATATAAAAAAATTGTGATAAACAAAAAAAAAAAAAAAAACAAAAGAGGGGGTGTCCACGGGGGGGCCGTCCAAAAAAACCGGCCCTGGTATCCATCGAGTATCAACTTGGTGATGCTAGACTACCATCGCATACCCTTGGCAATGCTCTCCAGCATGTTTTTCATCACTCCTTTGTGATTTGTGCAACACTCCCTAATAGGAAATTGCTTCTTACCATTTTGGTAATGGTGGAGCCAAAATCTCAACAGGTGAAAGAGGAACTTAAAAGTTGCCACCACAATTCCCAATCAGTTTCGCTGCCATGCAGAGGAGAATGTCAGCGATGCATGATATATGGGCGCAGTACTTACCTTTATTCTTAGGTTGCGTCAACTCAAAACAATGTCCAGTTACAAAATTTCCTGTTACTAATCGAGCAAGTCATAACAACAGGAGGCTCCTGGATATGTGCTCATAATTACACGTGCCGTTCTGATAATTACTTAAGCATTTCTTACTACTGGTGGCTGGCTGCAACTACCGCATACTATAATTAGTGGTTCTATGTAGATATGGGTTCTGCTGGTTTGGGGGTAGATTCGCCGTCGGTAGCGGTCTCTGGGTCTTGTTGTTCTGGCTCCGGCTCCGGTTCGTTTTCATCAACAGTTAGGCCAAACATCTTGTCGAGACATGTCATCACCTCGTGCTTGACTTTCTTATATGGGAACTGTTCCGGCCGTTTTCTTGCAGTAACTACTAACACCCGGTAGAAGTTACTTTTCGAAAGTATTGTATAGGGTATATCCATCTTGCGCACGCTCTTTAGCAAGTTTACCAACTCCGGCTCTTTTATATCTTCATCCAAAAGCTTCATGGTGATCTCAAAGCTGGTGGCCGCAAAATCCTCTTGAGCTTGTTGAAATTTGGCAGACACATCTTGAGCCGAGGGGAACTCAGGTTGGTCATCTTTGTCATCAAAAATATAGTTTTCCTCATTATCATCTTCATCGTCTAACCCCCAGTCTGAATCGTAACCTGACAATTTAGAACTGGCCAGTTTAGCCGGCTTTGCAGCTGCGGCAGCCTTCTTTTGCTTCTTTTTAGGCCCTCCATACTCCTCTTCTTCCTCGTCTTCTTCACCATCCTCTTCAACGTCATCTTCCTGTTCTTCCTCTTCCTCCAATTCTTCATCGTCTTCGTCCATATCTTGTTCTTCCTCGACGTAATCATCATCCTTTTCAGCAGGTGGTCCGTTTGACCCCCATCGAACAAACAATTCCATATCCGGTGGAAGCTTAGCTAGCTCATATGCCTGAGTTAAAAGTGCATTCTTTTGTTTTTTACCTGAATTCAAATACTGATCTATCATCTCTTGCGACATCAATTTCAAGTCGCTGTCTTTGATCCAGATATAAGTATCATCACTGAAAAATCGGACTGGAAGAATGGTAGCAGGTTTTGCTGGTTTCCCTTTCTTGCCAGCTTTTCCTTTAATTGATTTTGGGCGTTTATTGATGATGTTTTGTGGAAGTAAGGATGGCTCTAGTACCATTGCCGGCCATGGAGGGTATCCTTTCACTTTGGCTAATACAACCGTTGTGGGAGGGAACGACTCCGTTTCTTCAACTGATTCTTCTAATTGTTTGGAATCGTCTGTATCATCTTCCTTTTTGGTTTTATCAGTTTTATTCACCATTGAAGTAATCGTTAGTTGATATTTGATTTCAGTACTGCAGGCGAATTTTTCACGCAATATAGACGGGTTGCAATGACCAAATAATATGTTCAAGTATTACTGAAAGAAATCAATGTATTTGAATTTAATAAAAAAGGAAACTGATCTTTACATTGTAATATTTTATTTTTCGGTTAACATTCTAAATTTTTATAGAAATTTTCAAAATTTTACATTTTTTCAATTACAATATATTATTCCATACATGGAGTCTGCCATCACCACCAGTACATATAAGTTTGTTATGACTCGAACTATACTTAACTTCACTAAGAACCTTCAGTTGATTCCAATTGCCAACCTCTGGAAAAAGCTTAGTTGTAGATTCATCTTCACTTGAATAGTTTGTCCAAGTGACGCTTCCATCGTTAGAGCCAGTAAAGAGATGACGTTTATCATCATGATAAAGATCTGTTACCAATTGGGCATTGACCTTGTAGTCTAGTTTGGGTAACACATTAAAATCACGAATTGTGGTGGCTGATTTTATGTCCCAAAGTTTAGTGAGGCCCAGCTCAAACTGAAGCACACATTGGTTCTCAACAGCTTGTAAGCTCAAAACACTTCCATGATCAAATTTATCAACTGATAGTGTCTTGCTTCTGAGATCAACCGTATACAATCCGCCATCTGCATTGCCAACAAAAATTGTGTTAGCATCGAAATCTACACATGTCAGATTGTCTTCACCAACAGGTACAGTCATCACTGGACGAAGCCGCTGAGTTTGTCGTAAATCATGAACATTTAGCTCTCGATTAGCTCCACATGATGCTACAAGGTCGTTGCCCATAAACTTACAACCGGAAAAATTATCTTTATGAGGACCATTGCCTTTTAATTTTCCTACTCGACATTGCTTAACAAAGTCCCAAACTACAATAACGTCTCCACCAGCAGAGATGAAACATTCACCAGTGGGACTACAGTCCAAGTCATTTACGGCCGCAAAATGCTCACGCGGAAAACTATGAGGTCTGAATTCCTGATCGTGAAGCACGAAGAGTTTCACCAATGAATCGTTCCCGCCGCCAGTGAGTACATAATTGGTTGCTCCCACGAAGCAGGCTGCATTGACGGAAGAATTTGCATGCGCCTCGAACCACCAGTAATGCGCGGTCATGGGCTTGGCACCAAAACAGTAAACAAACCCTTTTGCTTTAATGGTGATCCATCGCCGTACTTGAGCGATGGGATGCTTCAATAGAGCATTTACTTAGTTGGCGGCGTTACGTAATAGGTAATTTTGACATGAGCGTTGGTACATGCCGGAAGATACAGTTGCAAATAACCAGGGGAAGTTCCATACCGTAATGACAACGAGAGCCGCGATTAGCAACGCAAAAGGAGTCTCAAGGCTAAAGACATAGCCGACTCCCTCAAAAGTGGATCAGAGTCCCCTAAGCCTTAACGACCGTTGTTTATGAGCCATTACCCTAAGTATTGTGTACCTGCAGCAATAATAGCGGGGCTGCACACCGGAATCATATAAAAGCTACTGTGTTGACGGTCAAATGGTGTCAACAAATATGAAAGCTAGTATCCTCACTCTTGTATCTTGCGCCTCTGCTTTGGTCTCCAACCTTCCCAACATCAACCGGTTGCCTCAGTCATCTAACGCCAACATCGGTTCGGTAAAGACTCCAGAAGACCTTGCCTATTCTGGCAACTACGTCTGCGACAAGTTTGGCTCTACTATTCAAGCATCTAACGACACTACTGACTTCCCTATTGACTTCAACTTGTATGTGGCCAACACAGCTAATGCCCCTAATGACAACTACACCGTGGACTTGTATTTTAAGAACCCCGAACATCGTACACTTAACCAATTTGCAGTAATGAACACCACTGACAATTCCAGTGTATTGGAGCAATATAACCCACAATTGATCTCTCAGCAACCAGGTTTTGGCGTTGAGTTCAAGTTCGATATGGCTAAGGGTCAATTGTGCAATTTCTTGTATGAATTCCAAGTAATCTTCCAGTTGGAAAGACAAAACAATACTGACTACAAGTCTGACAAAATCTTCTTGGTGGGTTCCTGTGAGATGAACCAACAAGACTACCCAGAAGCATACAACACCCTTGTGGCTCAAGGATACAGATGTGTTGAGTACAACTCTGGTTTCAAGTACGATGGTGGAAAAGACTGGTGCACCAAGTTCTACCCAAGCAACCAGTGCTGCGATCTGTACCAGGACGATGAGTTGACTTCAAGAAACCAGTGTCCAGCTGCCAGTGCCGCTAGTTCGGCGCCTTCTACTCCAACTCCAGCACCAGCGCCCTTGGGTCCTCAGAGCAGACCTAATGGTCCTGCCGGTGGAGGTCCTGTGCATAGCAGCACTCCCGGCGCCGAAGCTACTGGTGACCACCATCCTACTATTGCCGTCGCCCCGACCACCTTAAAGACTGTGGCCGCAAAGTAAACATTTGACTACTAAAAGAGTTGATTTTTGGTTTCTACTAACAAAAAAAAAAATAGTTTCGACCCACATTCGATACCTTTATACCCGTTATGTATGCCTTTATATATAGCAGCAATTGATATCCATTACACAGGAAAGTTTCGCAACCTTCCGATAAAGAACAAACGAGGATAGAACCCCTTAGGACCAGACGGCCCGGGCGTCGGCTATAGTGACGCTGAGATGCGGCTAGTTCGGTTTCAGAGCAGTATATACATAGAATACCACCAAACTCTAATGAAGTTCGTCCGAGCCGTCTCCTCCTCTTTTCTGCACCTCTTGTTCGTTGATGCCTTCTAGTGCCCCACAGCGACCCGCAATACCTGCACCGAACGCCCTGCAGCCAGGCTCACCCCACTCCGACCGCCCCGTGGCGGACTCCCCTTTTTCAGCTCGGATTTTTTCACGAAATATCCAATTGCAACCATGGGAGACTACTTGACCCCCAGTGAGTTGCCTCACCCCAGATTAAAAAGAACGAACACCGGGTTCACCCCCAACCAGATTATCGCGCTTGACGCTTCAATTCCCGAGGCCGCCAAAAATACCTGGAAGAAGAACTCGCAATTGAAGCCTTTGGGGGGCCATGAGCCAGACCGCGAAGAAAAGCGCACTGTGCTCAATGACGAGGAGAAGTTCGAGGAATCGTTCGTACGCCATGTGGAAACTACTTTAGCCAGAAACATGTACAATTGTGACGCCTTGGCTGCGTACCAGGCTGCTTCCAACACCATTCGGGATGGACTTTTGGTCGACTGGGCAAACACCCAACAAAAGCAAACCATCCATGACGGTAAGCGTGTGTACTACTTGTCGCTTGAGTTCCTTATGGGAAGAGCCATGGACAATGCCCTTATCAACTTGAAGGCCAGAGCCAATACCGATGCGTCTTTGAAACTGTTGGGTTTCAATTTGGAAGACGTACTTGAACAGGAACCTGATGCCGCTTTGGGTAATGGTGGTTTGGGTCGTCTTGCTGCTTGCTTCGTAGACTCTCTTTCTTCCAGAAACTACTCCGGTTGGGGTTACGGTTTGAACTACCAATACGGTATCTTTAAGCAAAAGATCGT
The DNA here is from genome assembly GCA_030574335.1 of Meyerozyma elateridarum. NCBI lineage: Eukaryota > Fungi > Ascomycota > Pichiomycetes > Serinales > Debaryomycetaceae > Meyerozyma > Meyerozyma elateridarum. Next base: position 1,192,343 of record JAJMEU010000001.1, read on the forward strand.
GGACGGTTACCAGGTGGAAACTCCTGATTACTGGCTCAAGTACCTGAACCCTTGGGAAATTGACCGTAAGGAGATTCAGATTCCTGTAGACTTTTATGGTTACGTCTATGAGAACTATGATACCAACACCGGAGAGCCAAAGAAGATTTGGGCTGGTGGTGAAAGAGTTCTCGCTGTTGCTGCGGATTTCCCAATTCCCGGTTACAACACCGATAACACCAACAACCTTCGTCTCTGGAATGCTCGTCCTACTACCGAGTTTGATTTCGGCAAGTTCAATGCTGGTGACTACCAACAATCGGTCGCTGCTCAACAACGCGCTGAATCGATTACTTCGGTATTATACCCCAATGATAACTTCGAGAGCGGAAAGGAGTTGCGGTTGAAGCAGCAATACTTCTGGGTGGCTGCTTCATTGCACGACATCGTCCGTCGTTTCAAGAAGACTCACAAGGAAAACTGGAATAAGTTCGCTGACCAGGTCGCTATTCAGCTTAACGATACCCACCCTACGTTAGCTATTGTAGAACTTCAAAGAATCTTTGTTGATGTGGAAGGCTTGTCCTGGGACGATGCTTGGGCTATTGTTACTAAGGTATTCGCCTACACTAACCACACAGTCATGACTGAAGCTTTGGAGAAATGGCCTGTTGATGTGCTTGGCCGTCTTTTACCTCGTCACTTGGAAATTATTTACGACATCAACTTCTACTTCTTGAAGGATGTTGAGAGGAAATTCCCTCACGATAGAGACATTTTGGGTAGAGTATCTGTCATTGAAGAGCTGCAACCAAAGCAAGTGCGCATGGCATACTTGGCTATTATCGGTTCTCACAAAGTCAATGGTGTCGCTGAGCTTCACTCTGAATTGATCAAGACTACCATTTTCAAGGACTTCGTTAAAGTATACGGTTCCGATAAGTTTACTAACGTCACCAACGGTATCACTCCAAGACGGTGGTTACGTCAAGCTAACCCTAAATTGGCCCTGCTTATTTCGGAGGCATTGAATGATCCCAATTATGAGTATTTGACCAACTTAGGCATGCTTAAGAAGCTTGAACTGTTCATCGATAATGACGACTTCTTGAAACGCTGGGATGAAATTAAATTCGACAACAAGCGTAGATTGGCTTCGCTCATTAAGTCTGAGACTGGTATTGATGTTGACCCCACTACCATGTTTGACGTTCAAGTAAAGAGAATCCACGAATACAAACGTCAACAGTTGAACATCTTTGCTGTTATTTACCGTTACTTGCACATCAAGAAATTGTTAAACAGTGGTGTTTCAATCGATGAAATCAAGGAAAAGTACTATATTCCTAAGTGTTCTATCTTTGGAGGTAAGGCTGCTCCTGGTTATTACATGGCCAAGACTATCATTCACTTGATCAACCAAGTAGCCAGAGTGGTAAACTACGATACCGAGATTGAGAACTTATTGAAGGTAGTATTTATTCCTGATTACAACGTGTCTAAGGCTGAGATTATTACTCCCGCCTCTGATCTTTCTAATCATATCTCAACTGCTGGAACTGAAGCCTCTGGTACTTCCAACATGAAGTTTGCTCTTAACGGTGGTCTTATCATTGGTACTGTTGACGGTGCTAATGTAGAGATTACCAGAGAAATCGGTGAAGAAAACATTTTCCTCTTTGGTAACTTGGCCGAATCAGTTGAAGAGTTAAGACACAGTCACCTTTACGGCGGCGTAAAGATTCCTGAATCTTTGAACGAGGTCTTCACTGCCATTGAGTCTGGATTGTTCGGAGAAGCTCACGAGTTCAAGTCATTGATTGAAAGTATCAAATATCACGGCGACTACTACTTGGTTAGTGATGACTTTGAATTGTTCTTGGATGCTCACCGTAAGTTAGAGAAAGTGTACGGACACAACGACAGTGGCCATCTTCACAACTGGGTCAAAAAATCGGTGTTGAGTGTTGCCAACATGGGTTTCTTTAGTTCTGACCGGTGCATCGACGAATACGCCGAAAACATCTGGAATGTAGAACCACTTAATAGCTAAGTCTACAAATTGCGCTCTAAATCTGTTTTTAGAATCAAATACATAAAGTTACAGATAACGACTTGATGGCAGGCCGGAAGGGCCCTCCAAGCCACCCTGGTGTAGGGGTGTCGTATGCGCCATGTGGTGACTTTTTATAGAAGTGATACCGGAAGCGATAAAGTAACCACTAGTCTGTGGTGACAGGAATTTAACGGCATATGCATAGAAGCTTATAGTCTGTGTCAAGCAGAGGTAACATAAATACTACAAGACAAACTCGCATATTCCCATTCATTTTCAAATTTTTGTGCTGTTAACCATTCTGTCGCCATGATCTGGGCCGTTTTCTTCGTGCTTATTCATGCCCTCACGGCCTTAGCAGTACCTCCCAAGAGAGGTGATAATCCTCGGAAACAATATCTTGTGTCTACACTTCCAGGAATGTACCAAAATATTCCTCAAGGAGAAATCCCCTTGATGTTTTCGGGACAAATCCAACTTTACCCCAACAATGATACCCACTACTTTTTCTGGAAGTTTGCCGATGGAAGCCCAATACCCGAGGCCAGCAAAAGAACGATCTTTTGGTTCAACGGAGGCCCCGGATGCTCATCCATGGACGGAGCCTTGATGGAGGCCGGCCCATTCCGTATTAACAAAGATAAGGAAGTTACCTACAACGAAGGATCGTGGCACAAAGCGGCCGATATCATTTTTGTAGATCAACCAGCAGGTACGGGCTTCAGTTATAGTAATGACCACGACACCGAGCTTACCCAGTTGCCATTTGAGTTCTTGACTTTCTTACAGAAATACTATGAAGTGTTCCCTGAAGACCGCCATAACGAGATCTACTTTGCCGGTGAAAGTTACGCGGGCCAATATATTCCATACATTGCTGACGGTGTCTTGAAACATAACAAGAACTTGAAGGACGGCGAGGAACCATACAATCTCAAGGGCTTGATGATCGGTAACGGTTGGATCTCTCCCAACGAACAGAGTATGTCCTATATTCCCTTTGCCGTTCAATCTGGCCTCATCTCTCCGCAATCTCCGCGCTGGGGACAACTTATGGCGCTGCAAGAAAAGTGCCAGAATGCAATTAACCAAATAAACCCCGACAATGATTCGATGAATGACTATGCTATTGTATCCGACCAATGTGACCGTGTGCTCAATACCCTTTTAGACATCACTCAAGACAAGAGCGCGCCAAAGGATCAACAATGTATCAACATGTACGACTTTACTCTCCGTGACTCTTTTCCTTCGTGTGGTATGAACTGGCCCCCAGATTTGGAATTTGTCACTCCCTTCCTTAACGAAAATGACGTTCAATTCGACTTGAATTTAGTACACAGAAAGCAATGGAGAGAATGTTCAGGTACTGTTGGTCGGTACTTGAGGGCCAAACACTCACTGCCTGCAGTTGATCTCTTGCCTTCTATTTTGGAAGAGATCCCTGTTCTTTTGTTCAACGGTAACCGTGATATTATCTGTAACTATCTTGGTACGGAAGAATTCGTTAACAAGATGACGTGGAACGGTCAAACCGGATGGGATAACAAAGATGAAACTCTTGACTGGATCTATGACGGTTCATCAAGTGGCTACGTTCGTGATTCCCGTAACTTGACTTTTGTTAACGTCTACAATGCCTCTCATATGGTGCCATTTGACACTCCTTTTGTTTCCCGAAGCTTGATTGACGTTATCACTGGTAACTTTGATATCAAAGATAACAAGCTCATCACCTACAAACTCGGTACTCGTGACCAAACCAAGGTTGCCACTGAACCTACCAACTCCAAGCCTGAATCTACTTCTGTTTCTGAGTCGTCGGGTACGGCTACTGTATCGAAGGTACCTCTGAAGGCACCCTTGAAGTCTGGTGAAAAGAAGAAGTCTAGTCTGAGCCGCATTGAACGGGCCATCCAATTCATTGTTATTCTTGTACTCTTATGGGGTATCTATGCCTTGTATTCGTCTTATAGATCAAGGCCCTCATCCATCATCAAGAGCGGACCTTCAAACAAGAAAAAGAATGTACAATGGGCAGACCAGCTCCGTATTTTCCAATCGGCTGAAGATGTTCGAGTCCAGTCGCATGGCATTTTCGCCAAGGCATTGAACAAGTTCAAGGGCACTCTGGAAGGCTCATATGCACCAGTGCAGTCTCGGTATGAAGACATTGAGATGTCCTCGGAACCACAATTTGATGATTTTATTGTAGAAAGCGATGAAGAAGAGGAACAGCATGAGCCTGCTGCAACCCAACAGACGTCGCATGAGTAAGATCTATATTTTTACGTTATTATACACATTTGCTTTAAACTACTGGTAACTTGGAAATTTTGTAGTGCGCGGCCAACCTTGAAATTAAATCTAACCAGATAATAATTCATCGAGGCATCGATTGCATAGATCTCAAGTTAGCTTGATACAAGAAGCTTGCTACGTTTATAACGGCTTCTGGCTACTTAGACCCAGCTATCGGATAAACCCGCGCGAATCATTGTCCGTTTCCGTCTTCAATAATTGTCACAGTATTCTTCCAACAACTTCTGAAAAATTTCAATATCGAAATTAATGTTGAGACACATACGTAGATTGGCTTCCGCTACTTCCCCATCAGCTGTCTTCCACGTCGCCGAGCCCCCAAAGTATGCTCTTGGATCCCTTCGAAGTTTCCCATCTTTAGAACCCCAAGCGTTTGTTCCACTTCCTGCAAGTTTCTTCGATGCTCCATTAAGAAGAGACATTTTGTGGAGCGCTGTAGTTAATGAGGCTGACAACGCCCGTGTAGGTTCTGGATATGTCATTACCAAGGGCGATAAGTTATTCTCCAACCGTAAACTCCATCCACAAAAAGGTACCGGTAGAGCTCGTACTGGTGACGCCAATTCTCCCATCAGATACAATAAAATCAAGGCCCACGGTATTAAAGCCCCCCATGACTGGTCTACGGACTTGCCCAACAAAATATATCACAAAGCATTCCGTACAGCTATCTCTGATCAATACCGTAAGGGTAAGTTGTTCATCATTGGTGATGAGAACTCCCAATCCGGTGAATTAAACTTCAAATATGCTCATGAACATGCTACCAAACAATTCGTGGAAGCTCACAATCTCGATAAATTGCATTTACTATTCATCACTGACGGTCAAAGGGACAATTTATTAGAGTCTACTGCTTACTTGGGCAAGAAGGCTGATGTTCTTATCAAAGAAGCCGTCCAAGTTAGAGATATCCTTAAGGCTAATCGTATTTTCATCGAGGCCGATGCTTTGAAATGGCTCATTGGTCGTTACTCTGAGTAAACTTGTATATACACAATAAAGATTATAAGAGACTAAAAGAACTACATGAATGTAAAAACTATACGGAGGTAGATGTCCCTTGGGCTGTTGCCAAAGTAGTAAACATACTCATTGAATCTCATATTTTTTCTAAAAACAGAAAAGACAAGTACCTTTTGAAACTGTCTAATGACATGCCCTAGACTCTATCAACCATCATAGGCTATAGCTAAAATCCATCGCCGTATATGTTTGCAACCGAGAGCCCTAATCACGTGTAAGTACTTAGGGCTCACACGTGAGAATCAGCTATTTCCTTCCGTTCGAGCAGGACACGTCCCTTATCTGCAGTCTTCAATGCGCGGGCCATGAAAAATACCAGGAAAAAGTTTCAAGGTACCGTCGATTCAGAACTAATCCAATATGTCCTTAGTCGTTAGTGAGGAAGGTTCCTTCCAGCACATCTTGCGGTAAGTACCCAGTGAACACACGAGAGACGGATTGTATTCGTATAGATCCATCTTTCAGTAGAATGTCCAGCATCATAAATCCCATGAATACCAATACTAACTTACAGTTTGTTGAACACCAACATCGATGGTAGAATCAAGATTATGTACGCCTTGACCAAGATCAGAGGTGTCGGTCGTCGTTACTCCAACTTGGTCTGTAAGAAGGCTGATGTTGACTTGAAGAAGCGTGCCGGTGAGTTGACCCAAGAAGAGTTGGAGAGAATCGTCACCATCATGCAAAACCCAACCAACTACAAGATCCCCGCCTGGTTCTTGAACAGACAACAAGACCACGTCGATGGTAAGGACTACCACGTCTTGGCTAACAACTTGGAATCCAAGTTGAGAGATGACTTAGAGAGATTGAAGAAGATTAGATCTCACCGTGGTATTAGACACTTCTGGGGTTTGAAGGTCAGAGGTCAACACACCAAGACTACCTCTCGTGGTCGTTAAAATATGGGCTTCATAGCATGTATCTAATAAAAGATTAAGAGACAGCGGTATCGTAGATTGTAGACGAATGTAGCAAGAAAATTTTGAAAAACAAAGAGGACGAATAGTAATGGGAGATAGGATAGCTAGAAGCTGCCGTTGTGCTAGAGTAAACTGCTATAAACACTATCCTTTCATTTAAATACTAGTTCCTACACTCTCATTACTATTTCATTTATTGTCGTTTCTCATTACTGTCTATACATTTACTTTGTGGTTCCATTTACCAGATTTTAAGTTCAACAATGACTCTATAGCGCTATCGTTTTCCTTCTTGACCAACAGAGGAACGTTGTTGTCAAGCTGACCCAATGGCTTCCGTTTGCGTGAGCCAGTGAAATCGTCGTCATCAATGTTCGCAAGAATATTGGTAGTAGAAGGTCTTGCAGGACCCAACTTGAAGGTCATCGTGGTGGCAGTAGAACCATTCAAGGCCACTGGCTGTCTCTTCTTAGTTTCGTTCAAAACCAAGCCAATTGAAGTATCAAATGAGCTATTGGATTCATCTGCTTGCACAAATGAAGAATTTGGCGTGGTGTAGAAACGAGACGATGAAGCAGATGATGCGATAGAAGTGTTTGCTGAGGGAGGTGGAGACACGGTAGAATACGAATGTCTGTGAGTAAGCTCAGGCTTAATTGGGGTCGAGGAAAAGGTGTGAGAAGGAACCTTGACTGCAACTGGAGTCGCGGGAAGCTCAGTCACTTCCTTCTCCACTGCCAGGTGCTTTCTCAAAGCCTGGCGTCTGTTCTGAAACCATATCTGCACGGCCTTCTCGGTCATGCTGACCATATTAGCGATCTCAAGCCGGCGGAGCTTGTTGGGAGTAGATCCAGCTTGGAACTCCCGGTTGAGAATAGCGAGCTCGTTAGGAGAAGTTCTCCGGCGCTTTCTTCTGGCCAATGGGGCATTGTCTATACTTGGTTCCTGAGAAGGGAAAGTGGCTGGCGAGTGAGAAATGAACGCAAACGACTTGGTAGAAGAAGTTGGTGATTTCTGCTTCTCTACTGGCAGCACACTGCTGCTGGTGCTACTTGGTGCACTGGCAGCCCGGACCCTATGGTTTTCTGCAGGAGCTGGTGCGCCAACGTTAGTTGGACTTGGTAATTTGTCGTGATGAGGCAATACATGGGGATGATCAAAGGGTCTCTTTGATGGGGTTTTCGTAGACCAGTCAAGGTTTTCAAACGAAGGTAACTTTGATGTGAATGGGGTAGATGAGAGGATGCTAGACAAAGGAGGGAGACTAGGCTTGGCGTTGAGCGGAGTTGGAGGCAATACTGGCCTCTTAGGAGTTCCCACAGGTATCATTTGGTGCTCGATCTACTACA